>OZ035873.1:95450350-96673266 GCA_964034865.1 Eristalis intricaria | reverse complement strand
AGTCCCTATGACTGTGAACTGTTTTCTGAAAGTGATAATCTCGCTCTGCAAAAACTGTTAAAAGCAATTAAAGCGACTCCACGGTATGTCTTTAACGTTCGAAGATTTGATCACGTCTCCGACCAATGTCGCATTCTCCTTGGATGTGAATTAGAAGCATTTCTAAATTATAGAACATTCATTGTACCCTTCAAAGTCATTCATGGAAAACAACCTACCTATCTTTATGAAAAAATTAATAATTTTGCTCAGCTTGTTTCTCTTACTTGTCCAACTTAAACTGAAATAATTTCCATAAATTTAATCTAAATTTGGTTGCACGTATATTTGTGGGTCGCCGTGGCGTAGTGGGTAAGTGCGTCGACCCATACGCAGAAGGTGCCAGGTTCGATACCCGAATTTTTACCACCTTTGATAATTCACGGCTCCACCTCTTTCGAGTCACTGACAATGCTCAAAGAGTATTCCTGGAAGGCGATGGTTGATCTTTGATGGTCACAATCTTCGTTTTGTGACTGGGTACTTTAAACCACGTACGTGACCATCACTTTAAAAGCAAAAACACTTAATAATTATAAAATAAAAAAATGTTCATCAAATGAAAAGAATCGATTACGAAACATAAACGCAATGTAAAGCAGAGACTCTGGATATACCAAAAATTGCATACTTATGGATGCCAAAAAATTGAAAAATGATCTAATACATCAACCAAACCTGCAGGTGTAAGCCACATACAGCAACCTAAACAATGAATGAATGAATTAAGGAATGAACACACAGAAAATAATGATTGGAAGCATTAGATATGATGAGTAACTTAAGCGGATATAGGACTCGTTGTTAGTGTATTTTACATGCAAATTGAAATTTAGGCGTATATACGCTTGCAAAAAAACGCAGCTTATGTCACTTTCACTATATTTATCCAGTGTTATACTTTAAGACCTGTACTTCTTAAAGAATAGAATAATCTTAATATACAGCGATACTACGCAATAAATGAAAATGGAATGTACCTGTCGTCTCCTGAGAATTGGTGGGATATGAAATCTGTTTTTTGCAGCCAGAGACCGTGCTAGCTGGAGAGGCTTGTTGGTTGAGGCCCAGGTCCACCCCGGACTGTAGCGCCAAATAAAGAAGAAGGAGGAATCAATTTTTTAAATATCGCAATGTTACATCTCCACATCGTTGCCGAGTCTGTTCAAAGTGATCATTTGTTCTCGGAGCCTGGGGCAACTATGACTCTGGAGAACGATCGTGAAGATGGTGCGTAACTCAGACGTCAACACCAGAGACACGATCTTCTACTAATCTGTGCAATCATCGGAACAGCACAACGGGCTGTTAGTGATGTATTTGTGAGCATTGAGAAGGAAGCAGTGAAAATGGGTCCAATCCATCAATGAATGAAAGCCAATTTAAATGCTGTCTATATCTGTCTATATCTATAAAAAGGTCCACCAACACCGACGTCTTGTACAAAAGATTATTATAGACATCTATAACTTCCAAGTAGTGAGAGAATTTGCCTACCTAGGCTCCGAAGTTAACACGAACAATGACACTACCGCGGAGGATGACGCTAGCCAATTTCTGTGTTTCTGGACTTGGTGAGGAATACAGCCCTATCTAGAAGGATCAAGATTTGCCTATACAAGACCTTGATAGTCCCAGTCCTGCCTTATGGCGCAGAAGCATGAACATTAAGGGAAAGCGGTTTGGAGGAGGAGACTACATCATCTGGTAAAACGTGTTCGAGTGTCTCGTCTCAGATGGCTAGGCCATGTAAAGCGAATGGACACCAATGCTCCGGCCCGGAAAGTCTTCGATTCCAACCCCGAGGGACAACGCGGTAAAGAGAGACCACGCCTCCGGTGGCACACGCAGCTGGAAAAGGACCTCAATCGGCAAAACGTGCGTGGCTTGAAGCAACTAGTTCGAGTGTCTCTTCTCAGATGGCTAGGCCTTGTAAAGCGAATGGACACCAATGCTCCGGTCCGTAAATCCTTCGACGCAGGCTCCGAGGGACAACGCGGTAAAGAGAGACAACGCCTCCGGTGGCGCACGCAGCTGGAAAACGACCTCATCCTCTAGATGGAGAGGCATGTTGGCTGAGGCCCAGGCCCACCCCGGACTGTAGCACCCGCCAAAGAAGAAGAAGACAGTTTAGTTTGATTAATTGAATGATCATCATCATCATCTGGGCGTGTCAAGCAAACTTCCGTTCCAAGAACCAACTGCCCAAACATGGACCCCCTTCTTTTTTCATGATATGTACCAAATTTGACTTTACTTTCTGTGCTTAAACTTATTTCCGAATTGCAAGCAGTTGCTGTTAATAGTCTGAGTCAAATAAAAAAATAAAAATGAGAAAAAATATAAAAAATTCAGTCCCTTTAAAAATCCATATTTTTTATCACATAACCATCAAGGTAAGTATCTGATTTAAATTTGATAATGTTATTCACGGCGGTATTCATCTAAGAGTAGACTCATTAACATAGACCCAGGCCGCGTTGATTGTTTCATAAGACTGTTACCTTTGCAGTCTTACCAAAAACAAAAAAAGCTCATAATTTAGTTTCTTCAGTTATATGTGCCTTGGGCCACTCTTAGATCTCAACCGCCAAGTCGTAATCCAAACCGACCGACAAACAACGTTTCGTTTTGAATTTCATAAGCTGATGATGATCACACGAGACATCACCAGATCTATGGGCGACGTTAACCTGTAACCCTCTCGAAAGCCCTTGTTTGTCAACCCAACCCGAGAACAAACTTATATGGCTAACAGAATTGCTGGGATAGGGATTTTCATATTAAATGTCACACCACCCAGGTAGGTGTCAGTGGATGCCTCTGCACATATCCTCCCATCACGTCACCGCACGAGTCTCCCGTATGATAAATGTCTTGAGACCATCTTTGTGTTGCCCGTTCCTTTCCTCCTGCTGACCCATTCATCCAGAAACACTCGACAGTCGACAGTCGACACTCAACATTCAACACTCCACACGTAGCATCATCGCACATTATCGCTGCGTTGCGTTTGCTTCTTGAGGTTTTCGAGGAAAGAGTAAACATTTTGTGGAGAAACGAATTGCGAGCATTACTCATACGGCTAACGGCTGTTGGCAGACAAGTTTTTCTTTCATTTTTTTTTCCTTCCATCTTTTTTATGTTATTATGACCAAAAAAAAAGTATGAAAAGAACTGAAATCACACTCTTTTGTGCTTCGTATTCATTTCTTCTACAAAGAAGACGAACAAAGAGTGACATGCTTATGGACGGCGCACAGCATGAGGATAGGTACACGTCTCTCTCAGAGCCAGCACAGTGCTGCTCATCTCTTGTCTCGTTCAACGGCGCTAAGTGAAAAATCATTAACCCATGTGATCTTTTAATTTAGTTTCATACTCATGCTTAATTCCGAAAGTGAACCCTGCATCTGTGCTGGCGGTTCGAGAATACATGTATATTTCGGATGACTAACTGCGAGCGGGGCATTAATCTTCGGAATAGGGAACACCAATTGCTCAAGTGTGTATTTTTAATTGAACATGTTGGTTTCGGCGCTCTGCGGCTATGTTCGCAGGAATTCGGTTTTATTTCTTTTGTTGCTTCTATCGAATTCCGGGAAATTAAATCTAAATCAAAATTGTAGTGCACACATGTATCTATGTTCTCGCATGTGTACGATTTTAAATTAATTTACATACACCCATGCCCGAGTCCAAGCAACCAACCATATAATTTCCATTTGCCAACGCAGATCCTCTTTCATTGCCTTTCGCTTGGAAACCTAATCGTTTGCCTTTAGCTTGTGGCTTACCTCGCTTTTTTTTGTTTGTTTTTGAGTTTCTACATCTGACTGCCGACTCACATTCGGTACCATTATCGCCAGCAACTATTGCGCTTACCACTAGATTCGTGGTTTCATTTCTCATTGAAAACATTCAATGCAAAATCGTATTGGACCAGTGGAACAGTGGCGAGTTTATTAGTCCAGAGGGGAAAGGTTTCCGGCGAGGACTTCTCTCACCTCTCCTGCACTAGTTCTGCTTCGTACACGGGAATGAGTTGAGTTTATTTCGCACGTTCATTGCAAAAACATGTCCGATTCCGAGAATCCTTTGACCGCACTGCGAATTTATGGAATCCACTAGCCGCAAGGACTGTGAAGGGATTTCGTAATTTTCGAATAAAATCGTTCCTATTTCGAACTTTTGAGCAGTTGTTTGGGGTTTGTTTTTTTATGTTATAAATTGAGTGCGCAAAGAGGGAATCAAGACAACAACAGTGCCCGGTTTCCGAATTCCGAATTGAATGCAAACAAATAACCTTGATGAAGAGAAGGAATCCCAGAAAAACAGCCTGGGATGAGCTAGATAATCGCATCGAACCTCTCCCTGGGCTGAAAACAGGCCGGAAGGTTGAGAGGCTGTTCAAGCTCTGAACGATGTTCTTACCAAACATTTCGAACTGTCTTGTCCAGCCAGAAACACCTCTTGCAGATCACCGGTTCCCCGGTGGAGCGCAGAACTGTTGAACGTTCCCAAGGAAACCAGAAAGCTTCTAAGTAGGTGCCTCAGGACTGGGAATTGTGCCAATCACAAGAAAAGGAATATAAGAAGTTGAATCGAAGATCGAAACACACAGTGAACCCAGAAAACTGGTCAATGTTCTTAAAAAGGACAAACCGACCAGGCTGGAAACGCTCAGAAAACCCAAAGGTCGAAAACCGTGACCATCAGTCTCATGCTTGAGACTCCTTTTCCAGATAACCATGTCACAAGCACCTCACACCCAGCCAGCCCTGAAAGTGGAGATGAGACGATAAATATCGCACTCCAAGGCTGATATCCTTCATTGCTGGTTGTGATGGATATCAAATACGCAGTTGCGTCCTTTGATAGTTTCAAGTCTCCAGGCACCGATGGCATGCACCCAGTTCTGTTGCAAAATGCATTGACCAGTTACTGCCGGTTTTGAAAAGCTCTCAATGGCACTACAGATACGCCCAAGCTTATGCGGATGACATAACTGTCTGTCGGATTGTGGCTAGCCCATGGGTGTTCAAAGGACCCAGCTCTAGACGTGATCGAGGACTGGTGTATCAGAAACGGTCTTTCAGGAGAAGTAGGGAATTGAATAGTCTGACCCAACTGAAACTACAAGGCGTCACCATCCATTTTTCCAATGAAGCTAAATATCTGGATGATGAAAAAAATATCTGGAAAAACTTGGAGTGACTTATAGCAAACACTAGTATTGCGACCATAAAGATCAATTTCACCCCCTTCCCTTGATCGAGGATATAAGAGCTGCCTTCAGATCTGCCTTTGACAACTCCCCTAGATGGGATTTGTTCTTAGACTTACCCAGTTATGAACATTTTGTTTATCATTTTGAATCTTTCACTGGCAATTCGTGGACAGTCGGTTGGTATGTGTTCCTCAGTTTATTTTGCCTGGCCACAGTGCCTGCAGATGTCTGGACTGGCGAGGCCCATTTTATGGAAGTCATAATTACATACTCCGTGCCCAGTTAGTAAGATTGTTGATTCTTGTAAGATTCTAGAGCATCTCGTTTGGGGTAGAAGTTTTTTTTTCATGAACATTCTTGTGTGCTCAATGTACTGCTGACTATTCCAGAACTGGTTCATTTGTTTAATGCTCAATTTGTGTAGGTGAAGATAATGTCCCTATTGTTGCAATCCATAAGGGGGGAATGATCTAACAAAGAGTATCTTAGCATCTGCCTTGGCTTGTATATCAACCTTACCATTACCTTCATGGTTTTCATGTCCTGGCACCCAAATCAGTTTTAGCTTGTTGTATTCTGCCAGTGTGTTTAGTATTTTGTGGCATTCCCAGACAGCCGAGTTGTGGGATGTTCGAATTTGCTTCCATCTCTGCAGTCGGTGGCGTTTGAAGAGCCCCGATTACACAGATAGACGATAGCCTTTGTATTTGGTTGAGCTTGTTTATGCCCCTATTCGCATTTTTCTTCACCATACGGCTGTGACATCATTTGATTGTAGATCTACGGACTCATTTCTGGGTTTAACTGTTTCATAGACCACGGGGCTTTAATAGCATTTGTGTGAGTTTTGCTGATGTAAACATTTCAGGAGAGTTTTTGGTCTAAAGTTATTCCGAGAAATTTCACAACTTCCCTTATTAGTTTCTTTCACTTTAAGAGCTTCAAGGTTTTTGTCCTTAAAGTGAATGGAATTATGTTTGCTTTGGTGAGATTGATGGAGAGTCTTTCTTCATTGGACCAGTTGCACGCTGTTTCCAGAGCAAAAGATTCCCTATGATATCGTCTGCATATCCGATGGCTGTGAAGCCATTGCCATTATGTACATATAGATGTGCGTCTACTAAAATTGACAAAAGAAGTGGGGATAAGACACCGCCCTGAGGGCAGCCGTTCTTTTAGCATGACGTTTATCCATTATACAATAATAGGGTCAATATTTTTTCCTAAGTGGATTTTTTAAGGATAGATGATTTGCATTATCGAATACACCTTTTATATCCATAATTGCTCCAATCCCTACCTCCAAGTGGGTAACAGTCGGCTGAAAAGATATGACATAGCACGCTTAAGGCTGAACTGATGAGTATTCCTCGCGAGACAAGCATTGTGGGTGAACTCATGGAATGCTGTTTTGCATGTGTATTAAAATACGATGACTCGACGAATTAGTATCCACACGTTTTTTTGAATGACTCTGGTCAAGACCTGACAAAGATGTGAGACGTGCGCCAAAGTTTCCCTAATCCATAAGCAAATCCAGATTCTCCAACCATTTTGCAGTGTGCGAGAGATTGTAAGGAAATTGTGTTTTTTTGTTTTTGTAGGTTTTAATAGGCGAGTTATAAATTGTTCATATTCCATGCATGGCTGCCCATTTTCAGTACATCAGAACTTCGGTGCTCAAGGTGAAGTTAAGAACCCTGTATATGGTACAACGTTAAGTGGATTAGTCGGAATTATGTGAATAAGAACGTCGATTACTTCTGTGGCCCTCCATTTTTCACAGCTCGCCGTGTGTGCTAAAGCCGTGTTCCCCACGCGAGGACGAATATTGCTATGAAGCTGACATTACCGAATTCCAGGAAAAAATGTGATGTGAGGCCCTTTGCCAGCAGAAGGATGGAAAGCTAAAACATGAATTATGAGCACTGTTGCCAGTTCGGTGTAGATTTACCATTTCCCGGTAACTTTGAAGATTTACTGTATCTACTTTTGTGAAAGCGTAGTTTTCAAGCTTTGAAATACTTACTTATGAGTTTTTTTTTGTGTGGACAGTTTTACTACTACTGACTATGTCTATGAGATGTGAATGAGTTGCCGCCAAAGCGAGTGCACCTTGAAATGTCACTCACTCATCTAGAGAGGGCCAGGGTTTGTCAAACAGAACATATCGCATCCCAACAGTTGTCGATTTAGTACATCGTAGCTGGACATACCGCTAGGTTAGAAGTCAAATACCCAAATCACAAGAAACAAAAAATGATTACTTCCCTTACCTTAACAATGTGAAGCTTTCCAATTCAATGCATAACTCTTTTCTTACTCTCGAGTTTGCCTTTCGCGGATTAGGAGTTTTTCTTAAAGTGGTATAGTGAAATAAAAGTGGGGTATATATTTGAAGCAAATATGCAAGAATGTGCTATTGATAAGTGCTTTTAAATTTAGTGTATTTTTATTATTATAGTAGGGGCGATTTAGTCGCTATGAACTAAATGCGGTTGTTATTTTTTTTTACAAAAAACAATCTCACTTTTTTTTAATTTGTTGTTCCATAAAAAAAATACAGCTGAGTACAACTTCAAAACTTTGCTAACTTAAAGGTTGTATTATTACCTTTAAATAATGTAAAACTTTAGTGTCGACACTCAGCGCAACATACTTTTTTCTTCCTTTACATTTACCCATACGTTATTTTAGGGCGCCAATTTCCTCTAACGGAAGACATTTTTTCATTTATTCGGAGTCAAAATCTTTTCAAGGCATCAGTACCGGTTGTGCAACTGCTGTTTTACAGAATCTGAGGAGAACCTTGAGGAGAAGAACCTCAACAAGCTGAGCGTGCGGAACTGGATGCAACTTGGCAGAGATCGAACTAAGTGGAGAGTCTTGTTGGTTAAGGCCCAGGACTGTAGAGCCAAATAAATAAGTAGAAGATGTTTGTTCGTCAAACTCTGTGATATGGGATTGAAAGGAACGCACTAATTGGAGAACCTTGTTGGTTAAGGCCCTGGACTGTATATACAACTGGAGGTAGGTAGGAAAATAATGTGGGAAAGAAGTTTGCTGGTTGAGAACCAAGTCCATCTAGAAGAGAATGACAGATATACATATTTTTTTCTACATTATAAATCTTATTATTCCCTTTGTCAAGTATAGCTCGAAATGAATGAAAAATCGACATCCTAGTTGGACCTGAGCGTAGCTTCCACAACAACCACACGTGTTGTGCGTGCTATTGTTCTATCGGTAGTGGATGGTACCTACAATTGAATGCCACTTCAGAAGAGTGATGTTTGTCCCGACTGGAATACTCTTTGAGCATTATCAGTGAATCGAAAGATGCGGAGGCGTGAATTAAGAAAGTTGGTAAATTCGTGAAACGAACGTGGCACTTTCCGCGTATGGCGACACGGCGGTGACCAATGGGTATTCATTGACTTATCAATCTTATTTATTATCCCCATTTTCAATAAAAATTCCTATTTTGAATAAGTTCTTTTCACCTCGTTTAAACGTGGAATGTGTCAGTTGCTTCAAGTAAGTGAGAATTTAGGGAGCTTTTTCTTCAACAACGTTTTAACGTCCTCCAACGCCCTTAAATACCTATTAACTGACCCCCCCTTTCATCCACTTCCAATTGGGCGCAAGTAACGTTTTTTTCTTACAATTTCCAGATTCGTTTACAATTTCGATATCTTCTCCTCCAGAAACCATTGAAGCACATCTGTGTTGTCTTTAGAGAGTGAGAGAGAGAGAGAAAGAGAGAGGAATAGATGCACGACATTGATAATACTCATCGTCATCTCTCCTCGATGGGGAGATTTCAATTTAAATTTTCAGTCAACCGAACACAGACACGAAGAACCTTACCACCGCCCGCCATGCATCCATATTTGAAGCGGAGACCGACCAGCAACGGTATGTAGAACATGTGTTTTCAATTAGAGCACATCGATTAAGTAATTTTCGAACACAGCGGCTTGCTGTTGAATACATATACTGTGTACCTGTGCAAACATGAAACGTGTCACTCAATAAAGTGCTACCGTGGAATCGGTACTGAATTATTAAATTTTTTGAGCATTCATCTTGAAGGTTACTTTCAAAACTTAACCGAAGTTATTACCTTAATGAGGCATTTAAAATTCGAATACATTACCAACTGCTGTGCTTTGTATTCATCACCGCAGATCGGCGCTTTTGTCGGCCGCCCAGGCGATCTGGCAGTAAAATGAAAACTATGCCAACAATGATATGTCTTTTTATTGCGTGCTTAGCTTTGTTGTTTGAAGCTTTTACTGCCGCATGGCCTTCTTGTGGACTAGACTTGAAGTGTTAAATAATCTTTATAAAGCTGTCATAAAAGTGAGAATCGGAACTACTGTCAACATCAATCAGACGATGTTTGCGAAAGACCTCTGGAATAAGTCGAAGAACTTTATGTTGGGTTTGCTTGTTTATCGCTTAGCTTGCCATGAATGATATATTCCTTCCGTAAAGCTACACGGCTAACAACTTGTAAAAATCCTTGAATCTATCGGAAATTCAATTCAGGCAAATTCCCGAAAATAGTGCCTTTCAACTTTATCAGGAGTTCGTCTCAAAGTAAGGATGGATAATTATACGAATCCTATTCAAAGATTTAAGTCCATTTCCTATTGCGGGACCATTTCAAGGTGGCTTTGTATATTGTGTTCCATCTTATAGCAACAACTGCTCTTTCATGTTCTAGGTCGATTTTGTATAGCCACCAGTTTAATTTAGATGACACCTTCCAATTGGCACTTGACAGTTGTATGACAATGCATTATGGAGCAGCTAGTGCTCCATCAGCTAGTTAAACAAATATGTGTTGTCACTTGTCAGGCCAGGCACAGGTGCAGTGGATTTGGCATCAATTCCTGTGCGATACAATTTAAAATTTAACAGCTTTTAATTCCTTTGGCACCATCTCCAATGTTGGTTCTCAAACTTTTAGTCTCGTGTGTAATTTAAAGTGGACTGGACCTTCCTCTTCTTAAATTCGACATTTACAAACGCGCACAAACTGAGGCTGCATTTGGCATTAGAATCTGTCATTGCAGACAATCCCTCATGGTTGTAATCGTTGTTGAAGGTTATAAAATAAAGGTGTGCTCCATTTTTGTGACTTGCGACGTTTCCTTAAAAGCCACTAAAAAAGCTTTGACCAGCAAGTCTACCAAAAAAAGACCGCCTCAAATTGCCCAACTATACATCTCTGAAGATCACGAGTTTTGCAGAAATGTATGGACAATGGTTTTCGATCCGATAGCATAGTCGTAGACCATATGGAAATTAATTTGAAACATTTTGACCCAGCAGTGAAGTATGGGGGAGGCAATTTCAAGGTTTGGTGCTCGATGGTGGCGCCAAGAGTGGAGAAAGGAGTTTTTATTGGACCAACACAAAATTATTTTTTTTGTGCGTCGCCGTAGCGTAGTGAGTTAGTGCGTCGACTCCTACGCAGAGGGTGCCAGGTTCGATACCCGAATTGACCACCTTTCGTACTTCACGGCTCCACCTCTTTCGAGTCACTGACAATGCTCAAAGAGTATTTCCTGTCTAGAAAAAGCTTATCAAACTTGGCCGTTCGCCTAGGCTTGGGAAACAGTTGGGTGCTACACCAAGCCAATGGTGCTAAGCATAAATTAAAAAGAGCTCCTTACCAGACTGCCAAAATAAATGCATTCACTTCGATAATCACCTGATTTTAACGCCATTAAGCAAATTTGGGATGAACGTGAACGCAGAATCCGTAAATATTACAACACCAACAGAGAGCCACTAAAGAGCGCATTAACAAGGCTTGGTTGCATAACTTGGCGTGATTGCATACCTTGCCGCGGTGCAAAGGCTTAGTAAAGGTCAATGACTCATGAGATTTTTTTCTCTATGACGAGACGTAAAGCCAAGACGCAGCCATCACCTCCCCGCCTAGCCTGTTTATCGCGATACTCCTCTCCTTTCCCCTGGGCTGGACAAAGGTGTAAACCGTATCGTGCCAAGAGTCAGGCTGGAAGCCCAGTTTTAAATAACAGCCCAGCCGCTAACGGACCTATCCAGGATACCAGGCGACCTCCGGGGTAATTTAGCCTTGCCTGTATACTGCGGTATAGGTAGACCATCCATTCCGGCTCTACTAGTGGGAACATAATTCTACCAAAAACAAACCAACATGAACGAAAAAAAAGAAGAACAAGTTAAAACAAAAAAAATCAAACCCTCTGAAGGGGCAAGCGGCTCAGGTTTCCACCTCCGAGGGTCTAACCGATCCAGACGACAGCTTCACCGGGGATCTCCTTCAGAGGCTACAGATTGGTACCGCTACGGACAATGATTCCTTGGCTTTATCACAGGTTAGCAACACCATGCAAGTGGACTTTGAAACCGAGGCCCAGCTGCTGGAGGAAAAGATAGATCCCAAGGCCACAGGCAAACCTATAGTTAAAGAGAAAAGTGTGAAGACATCGGTCGAAGAAGTTGAGAATGGTTACAAATGGTCGATGCAGTTTATCAAGAAGATGAACACTCGTGATCCCACAACGCTCACTGAGCGGGAAAAAATTCTTATTGAAGAAGCACAGGAAAGAGGTAGCCAAATATTAAAAGAAATTAGCTCCCATCTTCGCTAAGGATAGTAAAAACGACACACGGCGAGAGAAGAAGCCAACGAACACGGCCACTATCAAACCCACCAACTTGCCAGAGCACTCACAGTGCCAATCTTGACATATGGATTTGAGTTGTTGGCTGACTGTGATTATTCTTCCTCTCCAAAATTGACAAAAGCAATTAACGCGGCTGCACGGTATGTTTTAAACCTTCGCAGATTTGATCATGACTCGGAACAAAGTTGCATTCTCCTTGGATTGATGTTTATGCTACCGGTAGTGCATATTACTCTTCAAAATTATTCACAAGAAACAGCTAAACTATTTATATGAAAAGATCACCTTCTGTCGATCAAGTCGTAATATTACCTTGAAACCTTCCAATCATACTTGTTTAATGTCACGCAGACAATTTTCATTCATGCTGTTCATTTATGGAATCACTTACCTTCACAGGTACTTTCTAAAACTGAGTACAGACAATAAGTCAGTTTTAACTCTTTCTCTACACATATGCATTCTAGTAACATTACATTTTAAAATTCACAAGCCTACACTCTTAAATTATAATTGAAGTAATTTCAAATCACTTATTTCAGTCATGTCACACAAAATGTTATAATGTTCCTGTACTAGTAAAAGAACATATGTTCAGGACGCCGTTGTATAAGGCCTCGGCGGATACGAAAAAGAATTGGCGAAAGTTCTTAATCGTTGGAAGAAACGGGGAACCACTGGCGCAAAAGACTGTAGTCAGGTACCTGGGGATTTGTCTAGATCAGTATTTATATTCTAATAAACATATAGATGCTGCTCTGGCCAGAGCCCGAAGCGCATTTGCCCTTACAAAGAGACTGTCTTACAACAGCCAACTCGATGCGAGGGTGAAGGTAATCTGCTACATGGCCCTCATCCGGCCAATGCTCACCTATGGCTGTCCCGTGTGGTTCAACGTGAGTGCAAGCTTGATGGAAAAGATTCGGTTGTATGAGAGGGCTTGTCTTAGGACTTGCCTTCGCCTTTATCGAACTCCAGAGTCCCAGTACATAAAATTCTATTCCAATGAGGTTTTACACAACAGGGCAAACCTGATAAGAGTGGACAATTTCCTGTTGAAGTTGATTCGGGGTCTTATTCCTAGAGCGATGAACTCGTCCAATAACTTGATCTCAGGGGCTTACTACCCCAATCCAGAATACCACGAAAAGGTACGACACAGTGGCTTCGTTTCCCCAGAAGCTTTTCTCCATTTAGATAAGTACGGCCTAATACAAGATATGAATGCGGTACCGCTCATTTTTCACATAGCCAGATCAATTGTGGATGGGCGACTCAACCACGACCGTTCCGTCGCACAACGAGCTGAGGAGGGTCTCCTCCGGTTCAGTACGACGGTATCCAGCCGAGACATTGGGGATGTTGCTAGGCAGCACCAAAATTTCTGGTGGCTGGGGAGCGAAGGAACTCCAGCGTCGAACCCTTTAGACCCGGTGTAGAAAGGGGAGTGCGTTCCCCCTTATGGGGCGCAGTCGGTCTCTGTCTTACAGCGGATTAGATGGAAATCTATCAGCCTCAACCTATGGCCGACTTATATATCTTAGGGTAGTTTTAAGGTAGTTTTTTAAGTTGTATATATGTGAAAAAAAAAATAAAAAAAAATAAATAAATAAATAAAAAATTAAAAAATAAAAAAAGAGCAAGAATGTATATGTGTATACATGACGATACATGTATTCATTGTGTATATTAAGGACACATGTGTATAGGGGTATAGACAGGTGTATATGCATATAAACGTAGGTTAGCTTAGTTTATTTTAAGGTAGATTGTAAGTTAGCTTGTAAGTTTTAATATAAACCGCTCAGTCATTAAGTTTTCAAATTTTTTCTTAATAGTAAGTTGTTCTTTTTAAATTCTCATTTATATTTTACTCCGTAAGATTAGGTCGAAAGACATAGAATAAGGTTAAGTTTAGCTTAGAGTGCCCGCCTAGGGCCAGTAAGTTAGAAGTAGTAACAATGTACATACAACTAGTTTTAAGCATTTTTGTCTAGTATATAAGTTGTTATGAATTTCACAATAAAAATGAATTAAAATGATGAATGATGGTAAAAGAACATATAATAAAGAAATGAAATGAAAATGAAAATGAAATTATCCTTTTTTTTCACGAGAGAGGTAAAAAAAATACCATGTCTATGCACATTTGCATTTATTTTATCCAATATTTTTTTAAGTTTTCAAAAAAAGCAAAAAAAAAAAAACATCTGTAAAAGTACCACCCTGCACCAACAATCGCCATCCTTACATTTTATACGAGCATTTTATAATTTTCAAATTGAAATCCATTTATTATTATTTTCTGTTTATTCATGAATTAAATAATGCATTTATTTAACTACTTTAGCAATATAATCTCCGTTATTTTTATTTTAAATGAAACTCGCGCGACCCTGTTCGCATGTACAGTGCTGTCAGTTGTTCTGAAAGATGACGACATTTCTTGACAGAACCCATCCGTCCAAGTGCGCTCGTATGCATTCAATCCGCTTGTGTCATGTTGACATAGCGCTCCAAGAAAACATTCCTTACTTATGCAGCACGCGGAGTGTGTCTTCTTGATCTCCATGAATTGAATTCTAAACAAGCGAGTGGGCAACAGTTTTGAACTGGCGTTGGCTAATATTCTGATAGCCACGCAATCGCCTAGATGACGAGCATATCAACTACCACAGGCTGGACTTTGGTGGAGGTAGCAAGACAAGAGATGTTCACTCTATCAAAACAAAACTAATTGTCGACGGTTCAAGGTTGCCAAATAGAGAACAGATTAATCTGGACAAGAAATATAAGTTAATCAATTATCTCCGCGCCCATTTCAAAATCACAGTCATTAAAAGCTAGCCAATTTCTCAAGAGCGACTGTTCGGATCGGAGAGACTAGGTCGCAAGTGATAACGATTCGATGTGTAATTTCAACACAAATATTCATGAGACACTCTCAGTTCGAGTGGGGCCCTTTAAGGAATCCATCGATACGAGCAGCTGAATGCTGTTAATTATGCTCTAAATTTATGGGCACCCATCGAAGACAGATTGCAGCCCATAGCTGGGGCATGAATGACATGAATTTTCTCTCAAATGACCGCGGAGCCTCATTCTCATGCTGGAAACGATGAACAAAGAAAAAAAAAACACCAGAAATTCTTCGTGTAGGCCGAATGCAACTAAATGAAATAAAACAAGTGTGCTGGTTGTGAGTCCCCCCCAACATAGAAACGCATGCACTCATCATCATCCCCCCATACGTTCAGTGGATGGAGAAACGATCGTCAGCAGCGCAGTCTAAATTTAGCAGTTTGGATAGCCCGCATTGGAATTATCATTACGAGGAAGAAATCTTGTAAATCAGTGTTCGGTGACACTTGAAACGCTTCATAAAAAGAACATAAAAAAAGAGACATTCCCTCACCCTCTCACGCAGTCCAGATTCGTTCGAAGTGGGCATGACGACTACGTGTGTGTCTGCAATAGATACAGTCCATACGGAACATACATCGTACTTCGTATGGATTCTCACTTTATGAGCAACCTTAAAAATGTGTATGCATGTATCCAGAGCACAAGTCGGTGTAGCGGTGCGTATTTGTCGAAATTGAAAACGTTTTTCCAACCAAATGCCCGGAGTGATTTCGAAAATAGATAGTGATGGACAGAGAGGTGGACGACGATGGAGGTGGGAATACGTACGTACCCACGTATGCGGCGAGTTCCACGAACTCCGTGGATACTGAATGTGTCGCACGAAAGAGTGGGTTTTCCGATACTTGCACGCGTTCCACTTCCGGGGTTGTAGAACGTTGTATTATTTTCGCTTGATGGACACTCCTGCCGAGGTTCAGTGAAAGTGTCAGATGGATGATCGTAAACCGACTCACCCACGCGGGGAGACGTCGAAAGCGGAACAGTTATGGATAAGTGAACTTATGACCGTCTGTCTAAGTGATTCGAATCTGTAATTAAGCGCAATCTTGTCGTGCTATCATGATCTGATTGCTGCGATTATCAGGGCGCGGAGAGACACAGAAAGACAGAGAGAGAGAGCGATAAGAAACCGGAAAATCACGCATACAATCACACTCAACTGGATACATGACGGGTGAATGGCCTCGAGGTGAATAGGAGAAAATGATTTATTGATTGAGTCAATTATGTTTTTACCCGGTGATCAGGTGGAAGTTAGCTCATGAATGGACTGGTTATTTGGTGACTCTGGCGACTGCATAGCCAAAGTGAAAGAGTGTCACAGAGGGGAGACTTAATTGAGTCTTGGGTGTTTGAGCGCGACGACTGGTTTGGTTGGGGTTCAAGAAACTTCATCTACGAGCTGGCTGGTGATTTGAGATAAGGTGGTGATAAAGACAGAGAGTGGATACTCCTTGAGGTTTGTTTTTCAGAAGATACCATCTTCGGTGTTCGAAGGAGAAATAACGCTTTGAATGCAACAGCTGTCAAATCTATTCATACGATCGAACTCATTTCGAAACCCTCGTTATGTCATACATCAGATATAACACCCAAGCTTCCTCGTATGCAAATGTGGCGTGTGCATAAGTAAGTGGTCGCTCCAGATGGTATCAAGTGTCACTCATTGAAATTCATCTATTTAGTAGTTAAATGAGATGCATGGGAACACTTCGATGCAAATTAATGCAATACGCAGGTACTTAAGTAAAATCAAAAACGATCGCGTCGATCTGGGATACATCTCAAAATGCTGATGAGGAAAATGTCATCCGTGTCATCAGATCATTGTAAATTGTTTTAGATTTGATAGTGGACTGGAAAGAGGCGCCTTCTGCTGGTTCTTCGACTGTAGGAAGCTATTTTAAGGTTCCATTGAGATAACTATGAGTAGTGGGAAGTAAACGCACAAGCGATTTGAGGTTATTGCTTCAATCGTATATAAATACGGACAGTTTAACAATTGCAAAACGATACAAATTTGTAAAACTGAAGTAGCTGCGCACAAGTACAAGCGGATTACGGTCAACACAATTGTTTATCCGGCAACCACCTTAAAGCATAGTGATCGGAATGCAGACTCTACAGAAAATATGGCCATCTTTAGTAAAAATGTTGAAGAAGATCCAAATCCATCGATTTCCATTTCAACACGCATCATTAGCTTTGTCGACTCCATAACGAATTGAAGCCACCTGGCCACGAGATTCGTAAAATCCGACTGGGTGCCTGGTTATCAGCGTTCGTATGACTAATAATAATAATAATATGGGTGGCGCTACAGTCCGAGGTGGACCTGGGCCTATCTTCTCAGCAACCACGTGTCTTGTGCGTGCTATTGTTCTTTCACGCGTGGAAGGGACCTACAGTTTAATGCCGACTCCAAGCGACGAATTTGAGAAGCTTTTTCTAGACAGGAATACTCTTTGAGCATTGTCAGTAACTTGAAAGAGGTGGAGCCGTAAATTATCAAAGGTGGTAAATTCGGGTATAGAACCTGGCACCCTCTGCGTAGGAGTCGACGCACTTACCCACTACGCCACGGCGACCCACTCTTATGACTAATATCAAACAAAATTCAGTGGTATCTGGAGAGGAAGAACAAAATGTGAATTTACGGGTTGTACAGCGACATGAGCCTAGTCAAGCGTCTACAAACTTAACGACTAAAGTCCTTGGCCATGTAGAATGTATGGACAACTTAGTTCCGAACCGATAATTCCAAGATGGAACACCCAAGTGAAGAAGGACCTCAACCAACTTGGTGCCCTAGAGTTAATTAGCTAGAGGTCGTGCTAGGTGAAAAGGCTTGTAAGCAAAGGCTCGGTTCACTCCGGAAGTAAGTAAGTATTACTGTCTGTGAACCTGAAGATCCTGGTCACGCTGTGTCTAGTCATCAGGACCACGCTGTCTTCCACTTTTTCTCGAACCACAACGAAGACCTTCTTAGCTGAAGCATGGATGTCCATGCACCTGATGTGGCCTAACGCTACCACTGTAGAGACATATACCCAAACGAGTCAATGATAGCAACGTTCGAGGATCTGCATAAGATCAGCAAATTAGAGCTCTCTCACAGAAGCCGCGTTTAGGTTGACCATTTACCTATTAAACCACATCACCCTGACGACAACGACAACTTCATAATCCGAGGCGGAATATGGATGCTTGTGTCGTGCATCATATTATTCCACCATATGTAGATAGAACCAGGAGTTTTTTGCCGATAGGAATAGTCCTTGGGCGTTGTTAGTGACCTGGGACTGGTGTGAATTATGAATGTTGTTAAATTCGAGAATTGAAGCTAGAACGTCGAGCGTACTACGCCACGGCGGATGGATTTGACTCAGTTTTAGTAATATTAAATTTGATGAATGGTTAATCCACTTTCGTTCGCATTTTGTGAGCTGTCAATGATCCAAAAGAACTTAAAATTGTTTTTGGTGGCGCGACAGTCCGCGGCGGACCTGGGCCTAATAGCACGCACAACACGAGTGGTTGCTGAGAAGCTAGAACTTAAAATAACTCCGCAAATTTTTGACAGGCTCAAATGAAAAACGAAACAATCGAGAAAAAACGAAATCCGATTTAGAAAGCATTTCGAAAATTCAACTCTTCGTTAAACATTTTACTAATTCATCACTACACCATCTGTCGCAAAAACATAGTGCCTGCCACATCCGGCAGGTTGTAGGGCCGATTTTTACTTCTTCTTCTTTTTTAAACAGTCCTTGTTGACTAAAACTGTCGCAGGCACATTAGGCCAGTGAAGCCAATGATTCGGGCTTTCGCATCCGAGGCTGCTGGTTCAAAATAGTGAGGAAGACCGACACTCCTAAATAATGATGAGTGAAAACTGACTCCAGGGATCTTGGCTTCCCATCAAGGATGGATGGCAGCTATCTCTCATGCTATAAATCACAGGCATAAGAAGTAAGTATGTATTTCCACCTTAACTTCCTCAGAGTTCCGTGGAAATTTTAAGTTATTTAAAAAAAATTCAAAAAAGAAGACTCTGACTCCGATTCTGTGAGACAACGCATCAGAGGACCTCAAACAATTTGGCGTGCGACACTGTAGGCAGGTAACCAGTGACCTAGTTGGAGAGGGTTTGGTTTACCCCGAACTGTAGCACCATTCAAATAAGTACAATAGGAACACCGATGGTTCAAAGACGAGCACTGGTACAGGAGCAGGGATCTTCTATGGCCTCATCGAAATGTCCCTGGCACTAAGGGCCGACTGTGCAGCGTTTTCAAGCCGAAGTGGCTGGCATACATGAGGCGTTGCTGACGCTGAAATACCAAGGCGTTACCGGCGGATCGATCACAAACTTTTCTGATAGCCAAGCGGCAATAAAAGCCATAGCAACAGAATTCAGACATCGAAGCTGGTTAGACAGTGCAGACAATGCGTCAACAAGATATCCGTTCAGATTTCGGTGACCCTTTTTGGGTATCGGAACACACCTGCATCCAAGGTAATTAAAGGCCGGACAGTTTCGCGAAGAAGCGCTCGAAGCTGGCAATCCCGTAGGCGTATACGCCACTTAGGTCCATAAAAAAAGCTGGTAGACGAGGCTAAGGAGAGCAAGTACTCACTGGCTCGGCTTCAATACTGCAGCCACAGCAAGAACCCTATAGTCGAGTCGTCTCGAGTTAATAATAATATAGGTGGCGCCACAGCCCGTAGAGGCTCAGGGCTTGGCTTCCCAGGAAACACACGTTTTGTGCGTGCTATTGTTCTCTCACGAGTGGGAGAGACCTTCAATTTTATTCCGACTCCGAACGGATAAGCTTAAGAAGTTATTACTCTTTAAGCATTGTCGGGGATTCGACAGAGGTGGGACGTGAAAATTGTTTTTGGTCGAACCGGCTGGGAAACAAACCCGGCAGAGAGGTTAAGTTGCGTAGGGGTCGACGAACATACCCTCAATGCCACGGCCGCCACGGCTTGATCGGCTTTAGTAGCAACTATTTTTGCAGAAATTGCAGAGACTACTGCAGAATCTGTCCAACATCTTCTCACCGAATGCCCAGCACTAGCAATGAAAAGAAGGCATTTTCTAGAAAAACAGTTCTTCTCGGAGCTAGAGAGATTCTAAAGCATTTGACAACGTTTGGCATCAAGCTCTCTTGTCGAAAATGCGTTTGTATGGTATCGATGAATCTCTTCTTCTATGGATTAGAAATAACCTTTCGAACCGTTCAATTCAAGTTGTTTTCGGTGGGTTCAAGTCTGATATCCACCAAATTAATGCTGGTGTTCCTTAAGGCTCAGTTCTGTCTCCGACACTCTTTCTCATTTTTATAAATGATCTCTTGTCTGCTACTTCTAATCCAATCCATTCTTTCGCTGATGACAGCACCCTTAGCTTTTCATATTCGTTCCAAGACCACCGACCCCGCCCTTCGGCCGTAGAATTGGAACGGCAGCGTATGTTAAGCACATTGAATTCCGATCTTGACAGCATAATTAACTGGGGAAAAAACAATAGAGTGGAATTCAATGCGTCAAAAACTCAATGCTGTCTGCTGTCACTCAAGCGAACCCTTGATAATCAGCCATTATCCATGAATGGCGCTTGTGTCGATGAAACCGGAAAACTTTCCATTCTTGGTATGTGTATCAACACAACACTTAGTTGGAGCGATCACATATTTGAGGTCGCCAAAAATGCTGCGCAATGTTTAGGTTTTCTTAATCGATGCAAGAAATATTTCACCCCTTCTGATTTGGCTTTAATTTATAAGGCGTACATCCGCCCCAAGCTTGAGTATAACGCGCATATCTGGTCTGGTGCCCCCAAAACCACACTGCACCTACTTGATAGAATCCAAAAGCGAGCGATAAAACTTATAGGAGACAAAAATATCGCAGAGTCATTAGACTCGCTCGAACATCGACGTACCGTCTTTTCTTTGTCCGTGTTTTATCGTTATTTCAACAAACGATGCTCAAGTGAGCTAGCCAACTACATTCCTCCTCTCCATGAATTCACCCGCAATACTCGTCTCGCCAGGTATGCCCATCACTATACCCTTAAGCCTACTTTCGGACGCACAGTTAAATTCAGAGACTCGTTCTTCAGCCGCACTGCACGAATATGGAATGCTCTTCCCAGACTCCCTCAGACTACAACCCGCAGATATTTAAGACCAATGTGCACAGGTACCTCCTCTCCCTTTCTCCCTCTATACCTTCGGCCCATGCTGATTTTGTCTATTAAGAATTACCATCGAGGACTTGGCTAGAACAGTGCATCCTTTGGGACACTTCGGGAAAAAATTGTCTTGTCACATATAGGCCGATAATACTAAGTGAGAAAGGAACGATAAGAAAGGCAAACAAAGTTCCAGTTCTTTGTGATTTGGGCCAGTTAAGCGATTGTCCAGATTAAGTAGAATTCACTGTATTTTAGAATAAAACCCACCTTAAGTTCGAAAGTGGCTGGCTTTTTGTGAGGCATCATCCAGTGGGCGTTTCATTTATTTATTTTTAAAAGTCCAAGCAATGGATTTGATACGTCCCCATCAAGAATAATTCCCACAACTACTGCAGGAGACACATTTATTTAGTTGGGAAACACAGAAATGACAGAAACCAAACTCGACTAAGGTTCGTCCATAATTCATGAAATTATGCAAAGTGCCGTAGAACATGAAATTTTCAAATTTAATCATATTTAAATAACTGACTAGCATGGAGGGCAACTACCATAGCAACAAGTCGACATGTAAAGGGATTTGGATACTGTAGGATTATTTAAATTCTCCGTAGCTTAAATCCAGGTAAAACTCCCCAGCCTCAACTCCATTTATGAGCATTCATTCAGCCATGCATACGTTCTACAGACGTTGCTAAGAGATATCAAAAATAAGATGTATTCAGTCGCTGCTCACACAAATTTCATCCCTTTAAAGTCGAATTCCATTTAATTACTGCATCCCTTTGGAGAAACATCAGGCATACATACCAGCATCACCCCCATCCCATTCGGTTCAGTCTCATGCACAAATTAAATTATTAATTGCATTCCACTCATTTCTCCCCACACACCCGCACAGAGGATCTTCCTCACAAACAAAAAAATAGTCTCAACTCAGTGAATGCCATTTGAACAGATTCACAGCCATACACAAGCCCATATGGCGCACACGGCATAGGTATGTACAAGCATACAGACACAAACTGCACTTCACCGCATGAGTTTCTAACCGACCGACGATTCGCATGTAAGCTCCCATTGGGAACATCAAACAGACCGACCACTTAAGGAAGACATAAAATTAAGGGAAAGAGTATTTTGTTCCTCCTCCAACAATAAAATGAAAAAAAAGATATCTCATTACCGCGCTGTATTCAATAGCTTAATGAAGAGGTCTTCCCTGGCCTTCCCTGCCCCACCTCAACACAGTCAGGCCGGCTTTTGTAGAAAAAAAAAAGAAGAAGAGAAAAAAAAAGCGATAGACACCATTCAATTTAACAGCAGTCAGCTGAAAAACCACAATAACAACAACATCCATTGCGCAAGAAAACAAAAACAAAACCGAACTTACTGAGAAGGATATTTACGCTCAACGCGTCCACCTATGATGTTCACTCTTGTCGTTTCGCTTAATTTATTTCGCAACGACAAAAACAGGTTTGTTCCAAAACAAAATACAAAAAGTTGTAACACGAATAAGCCTCTTTAACATGACCACCGCACACAGAGGCAGGGAATGTGAAAACAAAAAGGAAAAGCATCCAAACATAATTCCACACAGGAACTGAACTCTTTTGCAGTTTGTTCCATGTTGGTCACACGGATGGCATCCACTTACCAGTTCGTGAAATGGCTCGAAGCGTATCCAAAATGAAGAAAAGGGTTATTAACCGCCCGCCTGTAGGTGGTAATCCACGATATGTTGTTCGTTCGCTAAGTCGTACAGTAAGACATCCAACCCACCATTCGACTATTAATCACTGCACGTACGCATTTCGTAAGAAGAACACAGACACAACTGAGAAGCGATTATGCCTCATTAACTCTTTTTTTCACTCGCTTTTTGCTTCTTAACTGCGTACCGTAGAACGATTTACTTTGGAAAATTTCAACACATCAGCAGCAGGCCGGTTCTAGGCTTGAACTCACAACAAAAAAATGCTCACTGATCGTACAAAAAAGATACACACTCTATTATTATTATCGAGGTACTGATGGGGTGTATCTTCCGCGTCAATTATGATCACCACCGATGGGCACAGGAAGTGCTCTGTTTGTGTTATGATCAAACCGAAGAATGGCAACGGACCGAGGGATCAGATGCAAAATTTCACGTCCAACGAACTGATTGAGAATTGCGAAATGCAAAATGCACATCAAAGAACCTCGCAATCAAATTGTGTGTGGATGGTAAATAGTTGCCACAGATCTAAACACGCACACATCACACATGCAGTGTTCCTTCACTGCAGATAGCAAACTGCACACAGATGCGATCAATTAGATACGATCCACAAAAGCATACGAGAACGAGACTGGAACTGGAGACTGCGAGTATCTCTCTTCTTGTTTGCTAACTCGCGTGCCATATGTATATAAACACTGAAAACCGGCTGAATTCCTCAACTGGTACACAATTTTGAACGCACAACACACACGGGGACTGAGACTGGGACTGATTGAGAAACACACGAAACCACACCACACACGATCGCGTTGCAAGATCGACTGGAGGGCATATCAATTCTATAGTGGCCTGGTACCGCGGATCGCTTTGGATTGTGACTGTGTGGAGGAATACACCGAAGAGTGTTGCCAGACTGAATTCGAGGTTTTCGATCTTCTCTCGTGGATGGTTCATGGGGTCTAGTAGTTGTCCGCGCAAAACTGGTTTTGGCCCCGATGAACTTTGAGTTTTTGTACGAAGAGATGCAGCTCGCCGCTGAATGTATGAGTGCATACATGGCTGCTTTTATATGCACTTCCGTTGAAGGAAGCATGCTTTTTCTTCAAGTTATCTTGATAATTCTGAAGAAACTGAAGAATCGGGTGAATGTGATTGTTCGAGTGCGGATACTGCCAGCAGACCTATGGCGCAGTGCTGCGTTTGGATACAGCTTATGAGTTATTCTCGCGCGTATCTTGCGCCTGCGGTTCTGGGATGGAGCCGGTGATAAGTGGCATTTTTTTTGTTGTATTCTCATTCTCTTTGTTTCTTAGCGGCGAGCCCAATGAGGGTTTGCTTTGTGATTGTTTGCGTATCGCTTTGTCATATATTTATATTTGTATTTTTATGCTGCCAAGAAGTGAGACACTGCTGTGGAAGGGAAAACTTTAATTTGCTATGAAAGTTGAAAGGACACTCGAATGAGTGATTGTTGCGTAATAATTTGCGGCTACTAAAATGGAATTGCTGTTTGCAGATTGCAAAAGGTTCACACTGAAGTTATGACTTAAGCATGTCAGAAGCAGCACTCTGAACACCTGACGGATAACAAAGGGTTTCAACGAATGTAGAAGTAATTGGAAATGGGAAAAGGGGATATGCAGAGCATGAAGGGATATGAATTATTTCTTTCAAAAAAATTACCAGAGACCGTTTTCCAAATTCCATGGTTTAGATTGAAGGTCGTTCTCGTCATTTCGGAAAACAGCGAACCCGCGGTAATTCAGCCCTTACGCCTTTGAAATCCGACATGCCTATACCTCATAACGCGGCTCGACTCTATTTAACGTGAACTATCTTTCGAAAAATTACGAACCACAGGGAGACTGAGGTAATGCAACAAAACAAATTCGATAAATCGTTTACCTGATTACCGCTGGAGCACACTGGGGATACTGGGGAGATGTATAGTTTGGGTAATCATTGGAAATTTATACATTCAATATTGCGTTGAGATGTATGTAATCACGGTAGACCAACCTGTACTCTTATAATTTTCAAAGTCAAACAAGTAGCTTGATGTTAGGTTAACCGCCTTAGGCTACCAACCACATCAGACGAGAAACCCTTGCTATGATCGCGAGTGTAAGCGGAAGAAACGTGCAACTGACGAGGCATACCAAAAGGCGCTGCAACGAAAATCTAGAGCAGCGCAGGAGGAGTACCTGGCTAAAAGAAGGGAGGAGAAAAAGCTTTTACGCCTGAAGGAAAGGTCTCTCTGAACCTCCCAGCTCAAGGATATCGAAGAGTCTAGAGGCAAGCATAAAATACGGGCCTTCTACAAAAAATCCAAAAGCCTTGCTACTGGCTTAGGAGAGCCTTCCAGGCTCTTCGAAACCTGGTTACTGACACGCAGGGAATAGTGGATGTGTGTAAGCAGCACTTCCAATATCTGCTTAATGAAGTGCGTGTTAAGGAATCAAGAAATCCCAACTCCAGTCGATGTCCTCACATCTAGCTTTGAAGAAGTCGGCACAGGCATTAAAAGGCTGAAGAACAACAAACCCACAGGCGCAGATGGCTTACCATAAGAGGTTTTCAAGGCCGGTGGCGTTTTTCTGGTAGGAAGCATGCACCGGAACATCTGTAGAATTTGGGAGGACGAAAGCAAGCCCGACGACTGGAATATCAGCTCCATATGCTCCGTCCACAAAAAGCCGATCCTACCTCTTGCAACAACTATAGAGGTATATCCCTGCTCAACGTCGCCTACAATATCCTATCCAGCCTACTGTGTGAACGTCTAAAGCCATTTGCACCACACTGATCAATCTACAGTAGACCAAATCTTCACACTAAGGCAAATCCTGGAGAAGACCAGCGAGTTTCAAATCGATACGCACCACCATCATATCGATCTTAAAGCTGCATACGACAGCATTCATCGCAAGAAGTTATTCGGTGCGATGGCCGAATTCGTGATCCCGGTTGTGTGGCATCACGCTAACACATACGTGATGCAACGTGCAGTTTGACATCTAGGACTTCCGAGCCATTTGAAACCTGCACCGGATTTCGGAAAGGAGATGCGCTGTCGTGTTACCTCTTTAATATGGTACTACAAAAGATGCCTTCTACAAATCAGTTCAACTGTTGGGATACGCAGATGACATCGACTTCGTCCCAATATGCAGTAGTAGGACATTTCACGAAACAAGTTGGTCTCAAGGTCAGTGGGGATAAAACAAAGTGTATCCTGTCGAGCTAGAACCGACCCGTCACACACCAGCTAAAACCAAAAATTAGTGTTGACAACTTTAATATAAGGTAGTGAAAGAGTTTGTCTAACTGGAGAAACGACATCACACCCTTGGTCACGGCTGCTAAATCGGTTTGTCTACAAAACGTATTCAAAATTCCTAAATTGAAGAACCGGAATTCCTCTCTACAAAACAAAACAAAGAGGGCTTCTGGCTTGATCTTGACGACTGGAAGCAGCATGCCCAAGACCCCCATCGACGGAATGCACAGCTATCTATTAAATCTGCCCCAGCCCATCAAGGGGTCGCCGCTCAGAGATGTAAGTAGGTATTTCTGTGGAATTTAGGTACGTTTAAACGAATAAACGGACATATCCGAAAAGGATGTTAAATCAATCTGGACGTTCATCCAAAAAACAAAATTTACCTAACCTAACCTAGCCTAGGAACGTTTCGTATATGACGAGCAGAAAATGAGTACGGCGGTGGACACAGTCGTTCAGTTGAACGCGGTAGAGGAGAAACTGTAAACAAATTCAGAGAGACATGTTTTGTTACTAATGTCGAAACGCCTATCCATCATCGAAAAGCGCGATTCTCCTAAAATATAGGAATGTCCAGCCATCTCATCAGGAGATCAATTCGACATTCCCTTTTACCCATTGTACGAACTAAATTTATAGAAAACGTTGTAATCGAACTTAGAGATGGAGAGTCAATTACTCTGTGCATATTTTCCAGGTGGAGTAATTAACAATAACAATAAAATAAGTCTAGCTAATGATTTCAGAAAATTATTCAGTACAAATGGGGATTTCGTATTTGGCGGGGATCTTAATTGCAGAAGTAGAGATTGGGGTTGCAGTACAGGTAATGCGTGGGGGAATATACTAAAAAACCTTTGCAATACATTCCCAATTACCATTTTATATCCCTCTAGCCCAACTTATGTACCTTTTAGTTCCCGTAAGCGTCTGTCTGTACTCAATTGATTGGGCACTCTACCGGAGGAAATTAAATTCATATTTACGAAGTTTCCCAACTAACCTTGATAGTGTGTATTCCACGAATCATGTCGATGTAGCAGTCGAATTTTTATCCCGAAATGTGCTTCAGGCAATCAACGATTCTGTCCCAAAGGTACAAAAACGTAATCACGTTCCCAAACTTTCAAAGCACATTCTCAAACTAATAAAACTTCGAAATTCGGCTAGGAGAAAATGGCAAAGATATGCCATTTTATATATAAGATATGATGCTTGGAAACTTGCTAAGGTTATTCCAATAAATAAACCTGGAAAGCCTCCAGATAAAGCTGAGAATTACAGACCAATTAGCCTTCTTAGTAGTCTAAGTAAACTACTAGAAAAGGTTATAAAAGAAAAGTTGATGCAGTTTATACGAAATCAAAATATTCTCCCAAACGAACAATTTGGATTTCGGAATGCACACAGCACTTCACACCAAGTCTTACGAATTGTTAATTATGTCAAAGAACAACGAGCTCAAGGCAAGTCTACAGGTATGATTCTGCTCGACATAGAAAAAGCCTTCGATTCTGTGTGGCATGATGGTCTTGTATTTAAAATGATTCGCCTCAATTTCCCATATTATCTTTGTAAATTAGTCCAAAGTTTCCTTAGTAATCGTTCATTTAGTGTATCCGTTAATAATGTGCTTTCGGAAATCAAATACTTCCATGCTGGGGTTCCGCAGGGTTCTGTTCTTAGTCCTGTCTTGTATTCTGTATTTACTTCGGATATTCCCAATCTCCCGTTTTGCGAAATTGCTACTTACGCGGATGACACAGCTGTTTTTACATCCCATAAATTTTCTCTCGTTCTTGAGATGAATCTATCCTATGGGCTGGAAATTCTGAGTATCTACCTTGCTAAGTGTAAAATTAAGTTGAATAAGGAAAAAATTCAAGCCATCTTTTTCACAAGAAAAAGGAAAGCTTGCTATATTCCCTCCAACCCTTTGCGGGTGGATAATGTGTCAATCGGCTGGAGCTCTCGCGTAAAGTACCTGGGAATCCATCTGGACTCAAAACTATTATTTAACCAACACACAAAAGAAACATTAAACAAAATTAATATAAGTACAAGACTACTATATCCACTCATAAACAGAAAATCTCTATTATCACTAGAAAACAAAATAATAATTTATAAAGTAATATTTCAAGCAATAATTTTATATGGGTGTCCGGTGTGGGGTAACTGTGCGAAATGTCACATAGCAAAGTTACAAATTGCACAGAACAAACTTTTAAAAATGATGATAAGTCTCCCGTGGCATTACTCTACAAAATCCTTGCATAGAAGAGCGAATGTTGAATTGATCTCTGATAGGATAAACATCCTTAACGAAAAATTTGTAAGTCGCTGCAACTGCAACCCTTTAATAAGAAATTTATTTTCTTAGACATTGATCTGCAATACTTCCAAGCAATTCCAAGAAACTTTGGTAATAAACTTTCGTTTGTACTTATTTATTGTTCGTATAGGCACATACATGTACATTTTTGTTTATTTGGTATTTATTTATTTATTTATCTATTTATTTATTTATTTATTTATTTATTTATTTATTTATTTATTTATTTACTTATTTATTTCTTTATTTATTTATTTACTTATTTATTTCTTTATTTATTTATTCATGTATCTATGTGCTTATTTATTAAATTTTTATACTTACTGTAAGGCATTAAACAAATTTATTTCTTGCCATATTTAATTTCATAAATATACATTTTTTATTTACTATTTTAATGAGGTTTTTTTTTATTAATCTATTTTTTCCTCAAATGTTAATTTGTACATTCATTATATCTTTTGAAACAAATATAATCATGAATTCAGTAGAAAGATGCAATTAGGTATCAAATCTCTGTGTAAGATAATGTGCGGTAACTCAGACCATGTACATTTTAAAAGAATCTGAATAAATAACTATAACTGATGTCGAAACGCCTATCCATCATCAAAAAGCGCGATTCTCCTAAAATATAGGAATGTCAAGCCACCATCGTCAATTCCTCTTAGTCTCTTAATTAACTTTTGAGAACCATGAGATGGGTCACCCTGTTTATTGTGGCCCTCTACATGTTTCCTTAGTGTTTCCTTCACATGATTCACATGATTTGACGAACATGGACCTAACATTGACGGTCGTAGTTCTCACGTGTCACAACCTGCGTTCCCTAACCAGACCATATGCAGTCCATAACCAGCTGTAGGGTGACCAGATAGCAATTATAGTTTCAGAAGCTGTCAAAGCTACATATGACATCCTGCTACTGAAAAATTAAGTTAATTTCTTCATGCATCGTTAGAAGCTTGTCGAACATGCGGAAATTTTTTAAAAATATTTTCTGTTTGCCGGCTCAGTCGTAAATATGCAACGTGAATTTTGTTGGGGCCAGTTGTCATCATGGCTTCAGTGTGGTCGCGCCGTTTGGTCGTTGATTATGCGCTGAAAATGTTGCTTGGAGATTCGGATTTTGGCCAAAAAATTCTCTTTTCAGACGAAGCTACTTTTTAGCTCAGCGGTTATGTCAACAAGAAAAACTGTCATTATTGGAGCGAGCGCAAGTTTTCTACCAAGCATAAATGCGTTAACTGTTGGATGCGCCGTTATATAGCATCGTGGCATCATGGGACCTTATTTCTTTCGAAATTAGGAAGCGGATACCATTACTGTGAACAGTTTCGTTTTTATAAAGCGATGTTAGCCGACTATCTGTGGTCAGGGCTCATCGATAAATTGGAGTTAAGATAAAATATTGTGAATAAACCCATCTAACAGCGCGCCTCCATCAATTGGCCACCGTAACCGACACCACTCGATTATTTCCCCAAAGACTACGTCAAGTCCTTAGTAAACGCTAACAAGCCAACAATTTTGGACGAATTCGAAGCCAACATTCTCCGTAATAACACCGAGTATATTGGACCAAGTCATCATAAATTGGACCGACCGCTGGAAGCACTGTCATCGAGACTGAGGTGGCTATTTGAACGTGCTTTTTTGTAGATAAAAGCATGCAGCTTCAAAATAAAGCTAGCATGTTTTATCTCACCCCATTGATGTCTAAAGTTTCTTCACCTAGAAAGTGGTCTCTACAATTCAGTAATCGTTAAGGATTCTAGCGGTCTCCTGAACAATCAAAAGTCAACACATTTGAACACAGTCAGAAAGGTATGACCGCAACAAACCAGGATTGAAACCCCAGAAAATGTCAAGAATCGCGGGAGATTGAAAGCGTGAAAAGGGGAGCTATTATTAGTGTCCAAAATATTTTGACGTCATTGAAGTTCAGCCTCTGATCACCAGGAGTGGAATCAGCCAAAGATAGCCTATAAGACAATGGTTGATGGACAGTTTTACAGAGGCTCGAACATTCAACAGTGGATTCATGATTCGGATGGAAGCTTGCCGGGACAAAGGAAGAACCATATCTACAGACGGCAACGACTACTCAAATAGAACTATCAGGCGGACTAACCAATCAAGATGGACATTTCTTCAACCCGTCTAGATGAAGCCAAGACGGTACACATCGAGACTTAAGTAGCTAGGTGTGTAGTAAGTGGCTTGGATGCACTTAGGCCAAGGTAAGCCCGTTGTACTGCCACGTGGGGTTGTCTGAAAAGAAAGGGGATGGTCCAGCGTGGTTATTACGATAGCCAGCTAGATCTGTCGATGAAGTCCAATATCGATTTGATTGATGTCTCTCTCAGTTCGCTTAGATAATCGTAGAAGTGGGACCCTAGACTAGCTTTCCTAGCTGAGGCAAGTGCAAGGCAGTTGCAGAGAAGGTGTGGTACACTTTCCTCTTCTTCCTCGTCTCGGCAACTTCTGCAGAAATCGTTAGAAAATAGTCTTAGTCTTTTAGCGTGTAATCACAATATGCAGTGTCGCGCAAACTTTGGGTTTTTTTAAAGGATACCACAAGAAAGGAGACCCCTTTGACTGCACCAACTATAGAGGGATAAGTCTCCTTAACATCGCCTATAAGATCCTCTCTGCCGTTTTGTGTGAGCGCCTGAAACCATTAGTCAACACCCTGATAGGTCGTTATCAGTGCGGTTTCAGGCCGGGGAAGTCCACCATCGACCAAATCTTCACACTACGGCAGATCCTGGAAAAAACCCAAGAAATGCAGATCGACACCCACCACCTATTCGTCGATTTCAAGGCCGCATATGACAGCGTGCATAGGGACGAGCTATACAGCGCCATGTCTAGTTTTGACATTCCTGCCAAACTCGTCAGGTTGTGCAGGATGACGAAGGAGAACTCTCGCTGCTCCATTAAGGTCTGTAACGAACTCACCGAGACCTTCAATGTCAAAAAAGGTTTTAGACAAGGCGACGCGCTGTCATGTGATTTCTTTAACATCATCCTGGAAAAGATCGTGCAAGACTCACACGCCAACACTAGAGGCACGATCTTCCAGAAGTCCATACAACTGCTAGCATACGTGTATGACATTGACGTGATTGGCAGAACACAAGCACAAGCGTTTGCTGGTATTGAAGACGAGGCGGCCAAAATGGGTTTCGCGGTGAACGAGGGCAAAACGAAGTATATGCTGTAATCGAGAAAGGACGCACAACATCGACGACTTGGCCAAAACGTCACCATAGGCAGCTATAAGTTAACATTATAGAACACCTTGATCATCCCTGTCCTGCTCAATGGTGCGGAGGCATGGACAATCTCAAAAGCGGATGAAGAAGGACTTGGTCTTTTCGAGAGAAAAGTTCTGCGTTCAATCTTTGATCCTGTTTGGGTTGATGGTTATTGGAGAAGAAGATTCAACCACGAACTGTACGGTACAGCGGCATGAGCCTAGTCAGGCGTCTACGGATTCAACGCCTAAGATGGCTGGGCCATGTAGAGCGCATGAACAACACCGCTCCATCCCGAAGAGTCTTCGACTCCGAACCAGTGGGACAATGCAATAGAGGACGCTCACGGAACCGATGGCGCACCCAGGTGGAGAAGGACCTCAACCAACTTGGTGTGCGCAGTTGGAGACAGCTGGCAAAAGATCGTGCCGGCTGGAGAGGCTTACTGGTTGAGGCCCAGGTCCACCCCGGACTGTAGCGCCATCTGAAGAAAAAGAAGAAGACTAACAGATCTTTTGGGGTCAGGATTGGGCCAGATTTGTATGGTAATCTGGCACGTATTGCCTGTGTTCCATCAGGCGTTGACTTTTAGTATGCTTGGTTAGTGAGTTGTAATTTCAAGGAAGCTAGAGGAGTACCTAAGTTACAGCAGGATCCATCATCTGGTAGTGTTGTGCTGATTATCAGCTTCGCGGTTTCCCATTATGTCTCTATGGCCCGGGACCAAACAGAGGCGTCAAGATATGTGCGACAGCTTATGACTATTTTTCAGTTTATACAGAAAGATGTTAGGGATTTGATTGCTGCCGGATATCACGATCCACCTCAGCCAGGACAGGGCTTCGATGATCGCCATTATTTTCGCTTGGAAAACGCTGCAGTGATTACATAGATAGATTGATTTATTGAGATGTTCAGAGAAAATTTTACTGCCTACTCGGTCTTCCGTTTTGGATCCGTCTGTGAAGAAATGTATGGTGTTACCGAGTGGTAAATTGCCGCCATACCAAAAGTCTCTTTCCGGAATTAGGTTTTGAAATTTTTCAGATTAGTAGAGGCAAGTCCTTGCTCTATTAGGATTCTGGCATTTTCGGGCGTGTAGTCTTTCTTGGTAGCATGCTTTCGATCTGATTGCACAGTTGGTTGCTATATGCTGTCCAAGAATAAATATCTAGTGGGGGAAGGTTTAGTATGGTTTCAAGTACATCGGTGGGAGTTGTTCTCAAGGCTGCACTTATGCACATGCATGCTTGTCCTTGTACCTTCCTTGGCATGTTTAGGTGTTTATCGACCATCATACTGTTACGCCATATAAGAGGATGGGTCTGATCACAACGGGGAAAAGCCATTGTGTCACGTGTGGTTGAAGACCCCATTTTTGCCCTATGACTTTTTTACTCATGTATAGGGCCGTGATGGCCTTGCTCTTTCGGCAGTATTGAGCTTACAGTTCAGTTTACTATTTAATATAAGGCCAAGATATTTTGTCCTATTAGAGAAATGCAAACTGGTGCCATTTAGGGTGGGAGGGTCGGCGTAAGGTGTTTTGAATTTCCTAGTGAAGAGGACGATCACGGTTTTCTGTGCGTTTAAGCTTAGGCAATTATCGGTCGCCCAGTTATTGAGTAGATTTAGACTACGTTGCATTAAGTCTTTCAGTACCGAGGGGTACTTTCCCGAAAAGGCTATAGCAACATCATCCGCATAGGCAATCGTTTTGCAGCCGGCCTCTTCCAGTATTAGTAGCAGCTTGGTCACTGCTATGTTCCAAAGAAGACGGGATAGTACTCCCCCTTGGGGTGTACCTCTTTTGGTATTGCTTTTCGATTAAGCGTTACCTAGCGTAGCATTAATTACTCCACTTGTAAGCAGTTGGTTTATTAGTATTACTAGTCCCGCATCTAACATCAAACAATCTTGCTGGTGTGGACAGTCCGCTGAGTTATTCAAAGCAGCTTAGGATGATATGGTTGGAAGCATACACCAACTCATCTGTAAAGCACGGCCGATTGAATTCGTCACAAATGAGTAAAATCTTGGAATCGTTTGCCTGATCCCATTGAAAGGAGAGGAGACCTCCCTTGACTGTGCCAGCTGTAGATGGGAGATTCTTAACACCTCGTATAAGATCTCTGCCATTTTGTTCCTTATTGGTGGGGTTCCAAACTAGCAGGTTGTAGGGTAGACGAGTATGAGCTATGTTACGCTTAAGTTCTGCTGGACCCATTGTGATGCACGTTGGGGGAGGGATGGAGTCCTCTTTGCTTCCCTTCCGTATCAGTCATGTCTGTGTTGTTATTCCATTCTGTTGTCCTTATACATGTGAAAAGAAATTATTGTGGGATAAGTGTTTGATCCTGAAGGTCATGGAAGAATACTATTCCAGTGTTCTATGTCTCAACGGGTAGAGACTATGGCAGTGGCTGAGGTATGGAGGAGTATCCTCTTATTCCTTCTTGTCGCCACAGGCACTGCATATAAAGTCGTTGGCTATTCTCATTTTCATTCCAAGGTGCTTCAGATGATTAGGACCAGTTAGTGCTCCAAATATCACTGACTTTTGTTTGTTTTTACTTATTCTGTTCAATTTGAGACCAGTGCATCCGAGTGGTCTCGCAGGTGGTTTGAGAGTTCCACCTTTTGATCGTGTCATCCACTTTTTCCTTTACACTCGCAAGAGAAGGTTCGATCCATACGATTGGCTGGGAACGTTCGGTTTCGTGCCCTTTTTTGGCAAGTTCGTCCCCTGCTTCATTGCCGGCTATATGGCAGTGATTTGGGAAGTGGGACCCAGCGTAGAGTAATCGATTTTTGCGTGCTAAGAACCTTGAACTCTTCACGGGAGCTTTCAACTGGCTTGGACTTGGATTGTCAATTGGGATAATAATATCAGTCGGTCATATTTTCAATATTGAAATTCTGTTCATTCTGGCCACTTCCTTGACTGCCAGGACTTCCGCTTGAAAAACACCGCTATAGACAGCGATGTGCTCCTCTCGTGTTGGCAAATAGTACCGGAACGGAGGAGAATTGTCCCGTTAGACGTATTCAATTTGTAGTCTATATAGTATAACAGTGCATGGATTCTATGAAGTCGAATATCCATTTTTGCAGTGCGATTTTTCTGTTGCTTCAAAATAGGCGATTACCTCTTCATGAGCACTAAATTTCTTTCCAGTGAACATTATTTTCTATTCACCGGAGATGCACAGCCAGACTACTGCATGGATACATAACATTAAGATTCCTTGAATCCACTTTTGGGAAATATCATAATTATTGAAAATGTCATTGAATGCGAAATGTACCGCAGAAACTAGTTTCCTTCTCGGCCGAATCCAATGAAGACAGAAATCTGAAATAGGATTTTCCCCCAACCATTGTACGTGTAAGCAATCAAAAGTCTACAATCAATTTCATTCCCTTGCCGCTGCATCGACGGCACCTATCATCAAATCCCATCGGTATTCATCTTTCATATTCGACTTCATACAATTCATAGTTTGGCAGTTGTATGATTAATTGATTCCTGAATCCTTGTAGTTGTACACCATCGCAAATACAATTGAAAGTCATTAGCACCCTTAAAATTGTTTCAAAAGCCAGGAAACCGGATGTGTGTGCCAGTGACGTGATGAATGCAGTTGTTTCAACGCTTCCATTCATAACCCTCAGATTCACAAGTCAGGAGCACAATTCATCGCACCTAGTTCAGCATACTGTGCTTGCATTGATTTCTGCGTACATACATGTTGTCAAATCGCAGCTATTGCAGATGAAGGTAATATCCAGCGTCTGTATCTGATATATTTCAGATTGAGCTCATTAGAAGCGACCGAAACAGAATTGATGTCGTGAAGCAGTCTGAATAGTGCATCGATGAAACGTGGTGTATGGCGATGCGATTTTGTCTTCACCTGTCAGTGTGGTGTATTAATTTTCGAATAGACAAGCAAGCCAAAGAAAATTGTTTTGATTGTTGTCTTCGATATTCGAATTTCAAACACGAAAATGAAGCATCGAAAAAAATTATTGCATATAATCAGGCGCAATGTTAATTATTCCTGTGATCTTCAATGATAATCATTTTTCGCCAGACGGTGTTTTAATAATTTCTTACTAGAATTTAATAACAGGACAAGTGTTACAAAAATGTATTCTACCTCCTCATCAGTGAGAATTTCAGACTGTGTAAGGATTCGGAGGAGATTGTTATAACTGACGAACAAATTAAAGGAATTCGTTAAAGCATTCGAATAACTTATGAACTAGGTTAATAAAGTGGATCTTCTTACGGATAATAAGGACATCATTTGGTCCTGAACACTAATCTATGACTATATGTTTGCGCTAGTAAGATCATCTGGCACTCTAACAATGTTGAGCTTTCGGACAGTTAAAATTCTAAATATTTGTTTTGTATACACAAGAGCGCTTTAGAATTGTTAAGCCAGACACGGATACACAAAATAATTACTTATGCAATTCATGCTTTCTTATGCTCTGGTATACATACGAGTGATGTTCAATAAATCAGTGATTTTGATGGATCAATGGATCTATCAACCTTTTAACTTCTTACAGTGGCCGAAATAACTTTGGTTTGTGACATTTGATCAATATGGCAAAAGTGAGTATATTAATAAGGCAAAACAAAGTAAAGTAAGTAACTCACGCGTCCCAAACGTGTTGTAAAGGGCATTTGCGGCAATTGAAGAAGAAGCGAAGCGAGCTGGCTTTAAGATCGATGAGGATAAAACAAAGTATATGCTGTCGACTAGAAAACGAACCGACACACCACCTAGGACAAAATATCACAATCGACAGCTTCAATTTCGAGGTAGTAGAGGAGTTTGTCTAACTGAACTTCACAAGCGGCATCACTGAAGAGATCCGACGTAGTACCGCGTTTGAACCGGTGTTACTTCGGTTTGTCAAAACAATTCACGTCAAAACTCCTGACTCGAAGGACTTAGGTCATGCTCTTCAAAACTCTTATTTTGCCAGTCCTGCTATATGGAGCCGAAAGCTGGACGATAAGCAAAACTGTGGTGCTGATTCTTGGTGCCTTCGAAAGAAAAATTCTACGTCGGATAGGTCCTCAGTCTACGAGGAAGGCGCATGGAGGAGAAGACACAACCACGAACTCTACGAGCTGTACCAGGATGTGGATGTAGTCCCGAAGGCAAAGATCCGTCGACGGCACAGGCTCAGCCACTTCGAGCGCATGGACAACGAGCTCCAGCTAAGAGGGTCTTCGAATCTGAGCCTCCTGGTTCGAGAAGGAGAGGAAGACCGAATCTCCGGTATAAAGACCAAGTAATCGCGCATGCAAGACAACTTGGTCCTTATGACTGGAAGCAGCGTGCCCAGGACCGTCAATAGAAAGCAGCTATCGCTCAGACTCGGACCCTGCATGGGTCGTCAGCCTGATAAGTAAAGTAAGTATATCCGAGACATCGCCATCTATAGCAATCGTTCAAGACGATACCGAAGTGGTTGTTGTACAAGCTGGTAGAGTAAAATGGTCACTACCACAACACATGTGGAATACATTCCCGATATTCAGTGGTGGTTGTAATTGTGTGCTATATAAATGTCACAACCTAGCCACAACATATGCGGAAAATTAACAGTCCACTATCAGCAGTATGTTCCAGCAAGAATGTTGGCAAATATAAATATAGGGATATCGCGGCCGAAGCAGAACAGTTCAGTACCTTGAATTTAGGAATTTTACATTGAGTGTGCAATTTTACAAAGTGCAAATCGAATCATAGTTAGTATCAGCCAAGAGGTCAATTGGACTGTTTCAAACATAGGATATATCCACATCGTCAGCAATCATTCCTTTCATTCCTTGACTAAAAATGGAGATAATGCAATAAACAAAGAGAAAAGGGCTGAGGACTGAACCTTGGGGCAGACCCTATACTTGAATGAACTGAGTTACTGAAATTCTGAGATACTTGTACCTTTTGCCTTCTCCCATATGCAGTCTTATTTAAGATTCAAGGCATTTGAAAATTTAACTTTTTTGTGTGTAACAAGAACAGAATGGTCAACTATGTCGAAAATCTTTTTGATATTAACGAAGAGATTGGCACGATCTTCATTGTCATCTAGCCTTTTCAGAATCAAAGAACAGAAATCATAAGAAGCATCTACAGTCGATTAACCACGTCTGAATCCAAATTTACTTAGGTTAAGGATGTTATTATTCCCTAAAATTTAAGGATCCTCCTTTTCATTCCTTTTATAAATACTTTCGAAATAGTCGGTTAAAGTTAAATTGCTCTATAATTACATATATCGATCGGAATTTTTTTCTTATAAAGGGAAAAGACGATAAAAGATTTAATCTGTTATGAAATATCCCTATTAACAACAGAAGACAATGAACACCTAGAACGCCCACAAGATGTCACTACGGAGAAATTTTGGGGCAACATGCCATTCTTTATTGGTCAATATTTGCCAGTTGGCCAAGATTGTAGAAATTTCAAATATTGGCATCATTCGGGCACCGGGTGACCATTTGGCCATGCAAAAAATTATGGACGAAATCAGCCGGTGGATAAAAAGCGGATTCGCTTATGATTTCAAAAAAGGATATGGTAACCATCATCATCATCTTGTGACCCGCATGATCCACTAAAGGGATTGCGGGGGTAAAGCATGCACGGGAGATCTCTATCATCCGCCATCGACTCTAACTCATCAGGAGTTATGCCCAAGCGAAATCAGGCGAGTCTTTGAAATTTTTTGAAATTGGTCCTGGGTCGGCCAAGCGGTCGCCTACCGGATGTAATTGTATTCAAGGCCAACCTCGAAAGTCGTGATGATGAGGACTTTCGTGCACATGAATAAAACCATCGACGCATAGCCGTTTTAGTTAGAAGAATCAGATGCTCAACTTTGAGTCTCGCGCCACTGACATATTTCTCACTCTATCCAGACGCATACTTCCCGCAACAGCACGAACAAAAATCTCATCTTAGCAACTAAGTACAAAGTTGAAAACCACTTGGTGGCCCTGATACCAAGCTCGGTTTTCTTGATTGCAGGGCTTACAAGCTGTTTCAAAACTGACCCAGCTTGACCAATCCTACAGGAAAACTCAGTATTATTCTCGTGAAAAAATCCGGAGATACTTAAACTTCTCGACCTGACCATACTTACTTACTTATCAGGCTGACGACCCATGCAGGGTGCGAGCCTGAGCGATAGCTGCTTTCCATTCTTGACGGTCCTGGGCACGCTGCTTTTAGTCATCAAGACCAATCTGTCTTGCATCCGCGATTACTTGGTCTTTATACCCGAGATTCGGTTTTCCTCTCCTTCTCGAACCAGGAGGCTTGGATTCGAAGACACTCTTAGCTGGAGCATTGTTGTCCATGCGCTCGATGTGGCCGAACCAGTGCAGGCGACGGTTTTTAGCCTTCGGGACTACATCCACATCCTGGTACAGCTCGTAGAGTTCGTGGTTGTGTCTTCTCCTCCATGCGCCTTCCTCGTAGACTGAGGACCTATCCGACGTAGAATTTTTCTTTCGAAGGCACCAAGAATCAGCTCCGCAGTTTTGCTTATCGTCCAGCTTTCGGCTCCATATAGCAGGGACTGGCAAAATAAGACTTTTGAAGAGCATGACCTAAGTCCTTCGAGTCAGGAATTTTGACGCCAGTTGTTTTGACAAACCGAAGTAACACCGGTTCAAAGGCGGTACTACGTCGGATCTCCACAGTGATATCGTTTGTAAAGTTTACGTTTGCCCCGGGGTAGACAAACTCCTTTAGAACCTCAAAATTGTAGCTGTCGATTGTGATATTTTGTCCTAGGTGGTGTGTGACGGATCGTTTTTTGGTCGACAGCATATACTCAGTTTTATCCTCGTTGACCTTAAGAACAGCTCGTTTCGCCTGTTTTTCAATCCCCCGGTATAGCTTCCACTACGGCATTTTGGAAATGGACGACGATGTCGATGTCGTCTGCATATACCAGCAGTTGGACTGACTTGTAGAAGATAGTGCCTTCCTCGATTACAGCTGCCCGCCGCAGTATCTTCTCCAGTACCAAATTGAGAAATCACAAAACAGTGCATCTCATTGCCGAAATCCGGTGCAGGTTTCAAACGGCTTGGAAGTCCTCGAGCCAAACTCCACGGTGCATCGCGTATGTGTTAGCGTGATGCCACACAACCGGGATCCCGAATCCGGCCATAGCATTAAATAGCTCCTTGCGATGAATCGTGTCGTATGCGGCTTTGAAATCGATAAAGAGGTGGTGCGTATCGATTTGAAACTCGCTGGTCTTTTCCAGGAGTTCCCTTAGTGTGAAGATTTGGTCTATAGCCGATTTGCCGGCCGGAAGCTGGCAAAAGCTGGTACGTGCCGATTAGTGCGGTGACGGCTTTAGACGTTCACACAGTACGCAGGACAGGATATTGTAGCCATCGTTGAGCAGGGATGTACCTCTATAGTTGTTACAAGAGGTAGGATCACCTTTTTGGGGGATGGGGCAAATGGAGCTGATATTCCAGTCGTCGGGCATGGTTTCGATTTACCCACGTTAGCCTACATACCAGCATCAGCACATACGGCCACAAACCCATCGAGTGGGCGCTGGAATTCCATCTGGCAGGATGTGAGGATAACCTTATTATTAAAACGGTTTTTTATTGGATTTCTTTCTTAGTTTTATTTTTTTTTTCGTTCCGTGATCCTTTGGGTGACTTCTTGCATTTTTCAATGGCAACACTGCATTAAATACATTTAAATCAATTGGCGATGGGCCGCTGGATAACCGTTAAACGAAGCGAAGATGTCTCAGTGTCTCCGACCCCGTCTTGATTTGAATTTGAAAACAATCAGATTTCAAGAGTCATTCCCACTGGCATAACACGTGAAAATCAAACAACCATCCGACGACGTTCATATGAAACGCCTCATGTTGATTGCTTTCTTTCGTTGTGATATCACTCTATGCAAAGGTGCGTCATCAAATTCGCATTAACATTCACTTAAGCCACCGGCCGTCACATGTGGTGCACAGCGTGCTCCAATTTCGTATGCTAGGCATTGGCGTCTGCGAAAACGTCGTCGGCTTGTGTGAATAATTCCAAATCGAAACGTTCGCCAACTGACACCTTACCAGCAGCTGCCATAAACGACACCCTGGAACGGCGTACGCATAAAATTACCGTAAGATGCATTCAAGCATTCGTGATTTCCGTGGACTCAACTGAACGAAAAAAGTGCATTGATCTTCTGTTTTTTCCGCTAATTTAAGACTTATGCCAGACAATGGTACTAACTTTCCCAAAAAAAAGAGCTACCCATACACCACGTCAAAAGGAATGCGTTCTGCAAAATGTTCTCCAAACACAAGTGTGGACATAAATGAGGATTTTAGGTTTGTTTATCCTTTCGTCAGTTGGGTGGCGTCTATCCTCGTCCATTGAATTCCGTTGACACACGGTCGTGAGGGGGGGTTGAGGATAAGTCTGACTTTCTGCAAACATGTGCCAACGAAACCACGAGAAACTCTGTGAATGTGTCCCAACAGAGCAGTTGGTCCTGCCGCTCCTGCCAGTTGCGAAACTATGCACATTCGCTCGAACAGATTGGGAAACGAATTTGAAAATGTGGTTTAGTGGGGCCATCTAGTCATTTGCAAGTGACAACATTTGAATTTCATTAATGAACCTCTTGGTCTGGTCTCCGTTGCGGTGTTTGAGGTCGATCCGAAAATGTTGAAGTCGATTTGAATTCGGAGAGGACTCCGGGTGTTAAGCCGATTAACACCTTTGCGACGGCTGCTGGCCTTTTGGATATGGCTTATAAGAAACTTTCAATCACGGCAAATGCCGAAAAGAGTTAAATGGAAATCAATGGTCTTTGGGAGTATTCTGAATCGGGACTGAACTTGCTTTCAATTAAAATCTTTGTCCAATATGTAATTGAGTGTTTTGGATGGAATACGGCTTGGGGCGATTGTCGCATTTCAGTACAAGAACAAATTGTGCGAACGAGACGTCCATTGATTTTTTGAAAGTATGCCTAAGGCGAGATTCTGCGAAATCAATTGAAGGGACCTTACTCATGTGAAATTACAAACGAGCTTTCAAAGCTGATTGCATTTTCAAGCGCAGGGGCATAGATCATCCTTGGTTCCTTTGTGATATCGCTGATAAGAGTAAGTTTGTTGGTTGCTGTTCGGGACGTAAAATGTTGTTTCACCACAGCCACTTAGGTTAGGTAGTTGGGCTGCTAGTGAATTCACCACCGCACTTAGACCGTATTGGTCCCTAGTCACACAACTACTACCGCCACTTAGTGACTTGGAAAAATAGTTTCAATAGTTCATTTTTCTAGTTATTCAAGGGGCCGGACAAAATCTTGGTTAGGGTGGGCCTGGGCCTCAACCAACAAGCCTCTCCAACTAGCACGATCTCTGGCTAACTGCCTTCAGTGTCGCACGCCAAGTTGGTTGAGGTCCTTCTCCACTTGGTTGGGCCACCTTAAATACGGGCGTCCTCTGTTGCGTTGTCCCATGAGTTCGGAATCGAAGATCTTCGGGCCGGAGCTGAGTTGTCCATATGCTATACATGGCCTAGCCTAGCCATCTTAGGCGTTGGGTCCGAAGACGCCTCACTAGACTCATGTCGCTGGACAGCCCATACAGTTCGTGGTTGAATCTTCTCCTCCAAAAACCGTCATCGCAAACAGAACCACGCACGCAGAACTTCTCTCTCGAAGAGACCAAGGACTTCCTCATCCGCTTTTGAGATTGTCCATGCCTTCGGGCCGAACAGCAGGAATGGGATGATCAAGGTCAATTATAAATTCAGCTTGGTCAAGGGATGGCTCTACTACCCAATTGCCTCTTGAGCCCATAGAAGCAGCGGTTGGCAAGAGTTACTCTGCGTTTGATCTCGGTACTGATGTTGTTCGTACTATTTACTGCGGACCCGAGGTAGACCAAGTCCTTGATTACCTCGAAGTTATAGTTATACCCATTTGGACGCTCTGTTCAAGACGTCAATGTTGTGTGTCATTTCTTGATGACAGCATATACTTCGTTTTGCCCTCCATTTTAGCCGCTTCCGTCTTAATGCCAGCGGGCAAATTCTTTGCGGGTTAACTAAGACTTCGACTTAGTAGAATTTTGGGAGATGAAGTTCCGCAGCCTGTGACGCAGTATACTGCATTGTGATCTTCATGGAGATATTATTGGCTTGGTTTATTGGGCCTGAAGACTTAGTTGTTCACATTGTATGCATGCCCGGAGGTCTTACTAGCTTAGTCGAAATCGTGACTCTTCGCTCAGATTACCCATTATATATAATCGAAGGTCCTGTATCGAAATGAAACGGTGGAGTACCATTTTTGTATTCATGTTGCTGCTTAAAAGTAACTCCTCACTATCAACAGATATATTGATGTGCCTACTGATGTTGAATATACGCTTTTCCTCCTGTTTTCTGAATAGTTCAGCGAGGAAGATATTGCAGCTTCGAGGTCGTTTCGAGAGTAAGTGTGGAATTGAAGACACGAGACACCCTTTTAGCACATACGCATAAATTTACGGGATCAGAATTGGGTTTTGTCCATGATCTCCTGCAAATTTTGCGTCGATAGAAACCGACATCCTTTGGCATTTCATTCTAATGTTGATTATAGTCGAGTCAATGTTATGTCTGAAAGACCTAATCTCGAACATCAATTATAAATAGTCCGAGTCGGACCTGGGCCTAACTTCTCAGCAACTACTCGTATTGTGCTTGCTATTGTTCTTTCACGAGTGGAAGGGACCTACAGTTCTTATGCCGACTCCGAACTTCCGAAGTTAAGAAGCTTTTTCTAGACAGAAATACTTTTTGACCATTGTCAGTAACTCGAAAGAGGTGGAGGACGTGAGTGGTGAAAGTTGGTAGATTGGGGATTCGAACCTGGCACCCTCTGCGTAGGAGTCGACGCACTAACCCACTACGCCACGGCGACGCACTCGAACATTAACCTCATTTTATTTTTATCCTTTTTCTTGTCAGCGACGTTTTTTACGGAACGTTTTATAGGAAGTAAGTAAGTGAGATCATATTTACTGAACCTTTTGATGATGTGTTGCAGATATATTTACAAAGACTTTCGAACATACTATACCAGGTTAGGTTAGGTAGAGGTGAATTTACCAACACACTTAGACAATATTGGTCCATTGTGATATCCACAGTCAGCCATAATACTGATTGACCACTCCAGTGATAGTGCCGATAATTTGATCCCAATGGCAATTGGTGACTGGACCAGATTTGAAAACCGGATAAGAGCGTATTAACTTTGTTTTCACTGGGATTCGAACCGGGAACCCCACAAACTAGGGGCAGGCACACAAACAACTGCGCCATCCATTACAGTAAGACTGGTTTTATTACATTGTGTTGTAGTCTCCGCTTCGGTCCGAAGAGTAATTATAACATGTGAACCTGGGCTTGATTTCAGGCCGGAGTCCTCCACCGACCAAATCTTCACATAACCACAGATCCTGGAAGAAATCCACGAGGTACATTTCAACACCCATCACTTACTATCGCGGTACTTTCGTCTACTTTGGCTCCCAGTGCGAGTACCACAAGTACTGAGATTAACCTTTATGTGAGTGAAGAGGTACACGGTTACCTCTTCAGTTTTCAATGACCAAATAAAATTAAATTGCTGGGTATGGGCAAGTGAACTTGTAAGAGCTCCTTACTAATATTTTACAAATAATTTCAATAAATAAAATTAAAAATACAAAGTAACAAAACAGAAATGTTGAAATCAGTGTTACAAGGTACCCAGGTACCTTCATATAAAAAGACATGGTTGCTTTTTTTTTTTTTATTTCATTTTTATTTCAATTCCGGACAACTTACTACTAGACAAAAATGACATAAAAATCTATCTTAATATCTAACAATTCATGTTCTTAATTCTATCTTACTGACCCTTCGCGGGTACTCTAAAATATTCTAATCTAACTGACTATTTGCCTTTCGACGTCTAAATTATTAAGTTATTTATTGTTTTTTTTTTGTCCTTAGGACAGACTTTATTGTTTAATACTTACTGGCCAAGTAAACTAAGAAAAAACTTGGCGCTCTATACACTATTATTTTACCTAACCTAAATCTAAACCTAAAGCCTATTACCTATTAAAAAGCCTAAGAGAACTTAATCTATGTCCGTAACACTACGGACGTGTACACAAGGGCTTGTATGTTATGTACATGCGGAACATATACAATCCACAAGCCCTTGTGCACCCTTTTTTTTTTTTTGACTAAGCTACCTTATAACTAGATAAGTGGGCCGTTATACCAACTAAACGATTTGTATATAGGAAGGAGCCGGCGAAGGCGGAGACTGATTCTGGTGTAACCACCAAAAGAAGTGCCGCTCCTTATCACTCTCTCTCCTATCTCGAGCAGGGATCGCTCTACTGAACCGGAGAAGATTTTCGTGTTCGCGGACGACAACCGGTTCGTAGAGGAGTCGCCTGTCAACTGTTCGGCGCATCGCGTGGTAGATTACAGGACATCCTTCCGTGTCCTGTATCAAGCCGATCGAATCCAAATAGAGGAACGCTTCAGGTGGAACAAAGCCGTTGTGGCGCACCCTCTTATGGTACATATAATTGGGATAGTAAGCCCCGAAGATCAGACTGTTAGTAGAAGTCATACTTCTTGCAATGTGGCTTCTTATTAATTTGATGATAAAATTGTTTATCCTTTTCACATTTGCCCTGTTGTACAGGACCTCGTTAGGATAGTACTTCTGTACTCGGGTGTTCGATACAACCGGAGACAAGTCCTAAGCCACCGTCTCTCGAACACCCTCATCTTTTCCATCTGGGAAGGACTCACGTTGAACCACAGAGGACAACCATACACCATGACTGGCCTTATGAGGGCCATATAGCAGATTACCTTAACCCTGGTTCCAAGTTGGCTGCTGTAAAACAGCTTACTTGCCACAGCAAAGGCTTTTCTAGCACTGGTCAAAGCTTTGTCTATATGTTTGTCAAAATACAGAAAATGATCCAACCAAATGCCAAGATATCTTACATGGTTGCTTTACCAAATCAATTCTTTTCGACTGAAAATGAAAAAAAAGGGACATTTTTTTCATTGTTTTATTTTATCTTGAAACACAAAATTTTATTTGGAATTTTGAATGTTCATCGCAAATCGGTCGGGAATAAATGCTGCAGGCTTTCCTAATCTATTCATCCACAATTCCTAACCACAGAAGTACGTCCACATAAGTCACGGCTTTGCGAAACTGAAGTGCCATCAAGCATGAAGCGGGGGAATGCTATGTCCAACAATGTCCTGTATTGCTCAGGGATTGTGCGGTGTTGACTTAACATACGCTGTTTTGCTCTTTCTTCTATACTTTCTTGACAAAGTTGAGGGCTAGAGGCAGAGGAAAACATTGGGTTATGGTCTATGTTTCACATGGTAGCAGTTGAAGGTAAGTATTCTCCTTCTTGCTGATTACTTCGTAATCCTCACATCTACACTACAGCACGCACTCGTTAGGTTTGTGGCCGTGTGTGCTGAGTCTGCGATGAAAGTTAATAAGGACAAATTCTAGTTTATGGTTATTTCCAGAACCCCTACTCAATGCACTCTGCATGATAGGTTAGTTAGGGGGGCTGATAGTGCATTCACCAGCACACTTAGACCATATTGTTATAATCATAGTCAGGCCTAAAACGGATTGATTACTTTAGTGATAGTGAAGTTAATTTGGTCCCAACGGCAAATGGTGACTGGACCAGATTTGAAAACCAGATAAAAGTGTACTAACTTTGCTTTCACTAGGATTCGAACCGAGGAGCCCGCTGACCAGGGGCAGGCACTCTGCCAACTGCGCCACTCTGCATGTTAGAAGAGTTCCATTGAAGCAGGTGGAGAAGGTTTATTATCTCGGGGTCTTTTCACGAGTGAGAGGAGTAATGCGGATCTTTCCTGCAGGATTGGCCAAGAAGGTCAACTTAGTCCATGTGACACGAATCATCATGACTTCCAAGACGAGTCCATCAATTAGGTAATCGCTTTTCAGACCCAGGACCAGTTGATTAGATCAAGTCCAATAATGAGCCTAGTGGTCGCCGTGGCGTAGTGGGTAAGTGCGTCGACACCTACACAGAGGGTGCCCGGTTCGAATCCCCAATCTACCAACTTTCATAATTCACGGCTTCCACCTCTTTCGAGTCACTGACAATGCTCAAAGAGTACTCCTTTCTAGAAAAAGCTTCTCAAATTCGCCGTTCGGAGTCGGCATTAAGCTGTAGGTCCCTTCCACTCGTGAAAGAACAATAGCACGCACAACACACTTGGTTGCTGAGAAGCTAGGCCCAGGTCCACCTCGGACTGTCGCGCCACCCATATTATTATTATTATAATAATGAGCCTGGTAAGACTTGGGCATAGCACCTGATAAGTTAGAGTCGATGGCGGAGGATCAAGTTGTCTGGAGATCTCCACGCTTTAACCCCCCCGACCCCTTTAGTGGATTATGCGGGTCAGAAAATTATAAAAACGAAGTTATTATATAAGTTATATAAGTTATATTATAGTTGATATAAAAAAGTTGTTTTAAGTTTGATTAAGTAGAAAAAGAGTACTTTATGTAATTCAAAACATGGTGTCCATATCAGTTCATATGATGGTACCTAGGTACTTTTTCATACCGATTAAGGTGTTTTAGATAGATAGATATTTATTTCTTCGTTTCAAAAAATTTTACATGGTTTGCCAACACACAATTTACATACAGTGATATGATGATATTTAATATATCTTTCAACTGAGAAAGTAGTTTTTTATTGTTAAGAACTATTTATTAAATTTTGAGTATTTTGGAGGGTAAACAACGGGAAAAAAACCCTCATATAAAAAAAAAAAAAAAAGTCAGAGGAAAACATAAAAAAAAAATGTATAATATAATACAAATATGTAATCAAACAATTAAATAAATATATAAATATGTAAATAAATAACAAATAAACAAATAACAAGTAAATAAATAAAAAAAAATAATATGTAAATAAATAGATATAATATATACAGATAGGTAAATAAATATTTAAATAAATAAATAAATGAATAAATAAATAAATAAATAAATACAAATAAACAATTTAATAAATTAATAACAATAATTACGAAAAAAAATAATAATACAATATATATGAATAATTAGATAGATAAATAAGAAATAGAAAAAAAGAAGAAATTAAATGTTAAATATTTCAACCAATGCTAAGTCACATTAAGCTCGTTAACGAGTGGATTTTCAGGTATGTTACATTTTATAAAAAAAGAGTTAGTTAGCCTTTCTATTCTGTCAGAGATCAATTCAACATTTGCTTTTCGATGCAATTCACAAGTAGAATAGTACCAAGGTAAGTTAAACATCATTTTTAAAAGTTTATTTTGCTGGATTTGTAACTTTTTAATATGACACTTAGCACAATTTCCCCACACAGGACAACCATAGAGCAGGAGTGCTTGAAATATGACTTTATTTATAATTATTTTATTTTGATCGGACAAGAGAGATTTTCTATTTATGAAAGGGTATAGTATTTGTACAGCAATGCTTATTTTGTCCAGAGTTTTTGTTATATGTTCTTGAAAAGTCAGCCTTTTATCAAGATTTTTAAGATTCGTCTCAATATTGAGACCGAACTTATGCGACGAAAGTATCGCTGTGTCATCAGCATATGTCGCAAATTCACATCCTGGTAGGTCCGGAAAGTCGGATGTATACAAATTATATAGAGGTGGTCCTAGGACCGAGCCTTGAGGGACACCAGCGGGCACAATTAACGAATTAGACGAGCTATTATTCACAAAAACTTTAAAATTACGATTTGACAAGAAACTTTGAATAACTTTGCACAAATAAGGGGGAAAATTAAGATTGAGCATCTTAAATATAAGTCCATTGTGCCAGACGGAGTCAAATGCTTTCTCTATGTCGAAGAGTAACATTCCCGTCGACTTTCCTTCACATCTATTTTTCCTGATGATCTTAGTGATTCGAAGGACTTGATGACTAGTACTGTGAAAGGGTCTAAACCCGAATTGCTCATTGGGAATTAATTTGCGCATATCGATAATACCTTGCAGCTTGTCCTTGAGAGCTTTTTCAAAAATCTTACTCAGGCTGCTTAGCAAGCTAATTGGTCTGTAGCTCTCCGGTCTGTCGGGTGGTTTACCTGCTTTCGGAATTGGTACTACTTTTGCTACTTTCCAGGTGTTTGGAAAGTATTGAGTTTTTAGACATGCGTTTAATATAAATGTTAAATATTTAATTCCAATCTTAGGTAGATGTTTCAAATAGATATTTTTGATATTGTCCAGGCCAGATGATTCCCTGATCAATAAGTTTTTTATGTAGAACTTAATTTGGTTCTCATTAATGAACGCATTCACTGGAGTTTCGACACCGACAAGATTAAATGCCTCAATAGAATCGCTAACTACTTTAATTATATCCACATTTCCTAAGCTATCAGAAACAACATGATTTTTAGATTAAGGTGTTTTTTTCTTCAAACACAGAGAAGTTAAATTCAGAGTCTTCTCAGCAGTAGCTGTTTCTTTGGACTCAGGAGGAATTCGAGTAGTAGAGCCCAGGTCTGTGGCACGTAAGCATGGACAATCGCAAGAGCAGATTAACACACCATTGGCCCTTTCGAGAAAAGTTGTGCGTTCAATCTTTGGTCCTGTTTGCGATGATGGTTCTTGGAGAAGAAGATTCAACCCCGAACTCTATGGGCTGAACAGCGACTTGAGTCCAGTCAGGCGTCTACAGATTCAACGCCTAAAATGCGTCTTCGACTCCGAACCAGTGGGACAATGCAATAGACGACGCACACGAGGCCTATGTGGCAGACAAGTGGAGAAGGACATTACCCAACTTGGCGTGTGAAATGCGAGGCAGCTGGCTAAATATCGTGTTAGGTGGAGAGGGTTATTGTCTGGGGCTCAGGTGCAGCACGGTGTGTAGCGACAGAAAGTACCCATATGATGACTGCTTACCCTTGCCTACTTTTGCTAATCTAAATCAACTAGGTTGCATTCTATTGCAAACTCTCACAGACAGCGGCGATGCTTTCGGCAGATCTTGCCTTCCGTCGACGTTTAGTGTACAAGTGGACTCAAATTTTTCAACCACACCGTCAATGTCCTCTAGGTTGGACCGTAAAATGGACGGAATTTTACCACAACAATACATCCATTTCGATGAAGCAATTTTATCATTTGCACGTGTTGTTAATCCCTGCATTTGCCCATGGTGATACAAAGGTTAAAATGTAAGCGCCATACCGTAATACACGCTTTCCATTCAACACAAAATTATTTCCATTTTTGTACGTCATTATATTTGACTTTCAATAAGTTCGCATTAATAATTGGGTCTCATTCAAGCACAGGCTTCATTTAACCACAATACCGTCGACAACACAATGAAATTAAAACTCAACTGTACTTAGGGTTTTCTTGGTAGTCAGCCTCATCAGTGGCCACTGAATCCTTTCAATAATTATTTCTTGGAAAATAATGGCTTTTGAGGGATAAATTTCTCTGGCAGGACCGCAGTACAGGACTCAACTGTGTTTTCTCCTCTTTCGTGTGTTTTCGCGTATAAATGTGTGTATGTAAGGAAAGGGATTTTATTTCATGATATGTTTGCTCTTTATGGGATGACCTCTGTGCACTTAAGCTGAGGTGGCCTCACTTTAATTTGTATCAATGGTTACCTACACTTTTCATACATAAAAAATAAATGGTGAATAAATTGTTGAGACAAGAGGAAATGGGTGAATCTACTTAAAGTAAAAAATTCAAACTAAGCTCATATCAAAGGGAAATGGGTTCTACGATGGTTTCAAAGATAACTATGAAAAGTGCACAATTGCGGTGAAAATGCCGGTGTGTAGTTAAGTAGGTTAAAGCCGAGATCTAGAATTGGGGAAAGATTTGGTGCGATTTGCTGCCACGTGTTAAAGACAATTATCCTCTATAGGATAGCACTTGGACTTTCTTCCCTGTTGGTATTAGAAATTTTCAAATATATAGGATCCCAGATGGATATATCTAATGAACCTCTGCTTTCTGTAAACAAGTACACAACTTCTGTGTACTCAAATTATGTCATTCATATCTTCATCTTCTTTAGCTGTGTTTATTTGCAAGCGTATATACGCTTAATTTTGAAGTGCACAAAAACACGATCATCGGCGCTTAATGATTCATCATCAAATCTTGGCAGCACCGACGACATTTATGACATTTGCTAAGCATTCAGGGGTGTAGTCATGGAAGGTGATTTCTGATCTTTGATGGTCACAATCTTCGTTTTGTGACTGTGTACTTTAAACCACGTACGTGACCATCACTTTAAAAGCAAAAACACTTAATAATTATAAAATAAAAAAATGTTCATCAAATGAAAAGAATCGATTACGACACATAAACGCAATGTATAGCAGAGACTCTGGATATACCAAAAATTGCATACTTATGGATGCAAAAAAATTGAAAAATGATCTTATACATCAACCAAACGTGCAGGTGTAAGCCACATTCAGCAACCTAAACAATGAATGAATGAATTCAGGAATGAACACACAGCAAATAATGATTGGACGCATTGTTTTTATCCGCGCTTATTCCTTAAGCGGCGATAGATATGATGAGTAAGTTAAGCGGATATAGGACTCGTTGTTAGTGTATTTTACATGCAAATTGAAATTTAGGCGTATATACGCTTGCAAAAAAACGCAGCTTTTATTATTAAGACAGCAGCAGATCGAGGTCTCTCAACTTTTCTTTCTTGCTTTTTGAATTAGTAATTTATGTTATTTGTGAATTTTTTAATGATTTGGATAAACAAATTTAAAATAACGCCTTCGCTTAATTTTGAATGTCTAAAATATCGGTTCTACGATTTCTTCAAAATACTCCCTATTTATAACTGCCACACTAACTTAAACAATTTCTCTCCGACAACACTGTTGCCACTGAAAAATGCAAAAATTTCATTAAAGGGATCATGGAAGGACAAACAAATTAAATGAAGAAAAAAGTCCAATAAAAAACAATTTTAATGTTAATGCTATAAGAGATTCAATTCAATTTCGAACAAAATATATTTCTTAAAGTACCACCCTTCACTCACTACGCACATCACATAATTTGTGTAGTAGTAAATCGAATGATAAATTTGTAGTTAAGTTAGCGCTATCCTCTGCTAATCCAATGTTATATCTCATGACATGTTGTTTTTTTTTTATGTAATTTTATTTCTTCTGAAATATTTTACTTACATGCTAGACAAAATTACCTAAATCTAGCTTACCTAACTTAAGAATTTACAATGTTCTTAATACTAACCTACTGACCCTATGCGGGTACTCTAAGCTAATCTAATCTATGTAATAACTGTGCCTTTCGGCTTAATCTGCGTTTTTTTTTTAGTCTTTATGACAATCTGTTATTACATTTATTACATTTTATAAGAAAACTTTTAAAAAACTTGGCTAAACTAACTACTTACACTACCTAATACTTACTTACCCTAAGATAAAACTTAATACTATCTTAACTATGTCCGTAACAGTACGGACACGTGCACCAGGGCGTATATGTTGTGTATATGCATAACATATATAAGTTATATGCCGTGATGCACCTTTTTTTTTTTGTTTTTGATTCATATATTGTTTTTTTTTTGGATTTTTTTTTTCTCTTAATATCTACCATAGAAACTATGTAAGCTGGCTACTATGGTCAGCTATCTGATCCTCTTGAAAAGCTAGCGGTGGCGGAGGCTGGTTTTGGTGTAACCACCAGTAAAATTGCCGTTCTTTGGCAGACTCTTTCCTATCTCGAACGGGGATCGCTCTACTGAACCGGAGGAGATCCTCGTGGGTGCGAACGACATCCGGTTCGTATTGAAGTCGCCTATCCACTGTTCGGCGTACGACATGGAAGATGATAGGACATCCTTGTGTATACTGTATAAGGCCAATTGTGTCTAGATAGAGGAATGCTTCGGGAGGAATAAAGCCGTTAAGGCGCACCCTTTCATGGTACACACTATTGGGGTAGTAAGCCCCAAAGATCAGACTGTTGGACCGGGTCATAGCTCGTGCAGTGTGCCTTCTAATTAGTTTAATAATAAAATTATCTACCCTATTCACGTTTGCCTCGTTGTACAAGACCTCGTTAGGGTAGTACTTGTACTCAGACTCGGGTGTGCGATACAGACGGAGACAGCTCCTAAGACACTGCCTCTCGAACACCCTCATCTTTTTCATCTGGGAAGGACTCACGTTGAACCACAATGGACATAATGGGCCGTACTAAGGCCATGTAGCAGATTACCTTCACTCTGGTATCAAGTTGGCTGCCGAAAAACAACCTTCTTGCCGCAGCAAAGGCTTTTCTGGCTTTCGTCAGAGCAATATCTATATGCTTGTCAAAATACAGATATTGATCCAGCCAAATGCCTAGATATCTAACTACACTTTTTACAGCTAACGGCCGACCATGCGGGTCAACTATGCCGAACTTACGCCAGTTTTGGCGCGTATCCCGCGATGCCCTGTCCACGGGGTCCGGAAAAGACTAGTTTCGCATTTCTGGAAGATAAGCAACTTCTAGTCGTCGCAAAATCGCTGGATTTTCTCGAAGTCACGCTGCAACAAGATGTTTATTACCTCGACCTTCGGACCTGATCTGTACGCAACTAGGTCGTCGGCGTACGCAATTAAGTGCGGCATGGAACCTATAAGATCTGCAGTGAATATGGAAAACAGGATCGGGGAACCAATGGCCCCCTGTTGCAGACCGTTTTTAATGTTAAAGACCGTAGTGGAAGTTACGTCACCATTTTTCACAACGAACTTTCTACCTGTTATCATGTCATAGACCATGTATAGCAATGGTTTACTTATGCCAAGCCTGACCAACTTGAGGAAGAGGCCCTCTAACCAAACGGTGTCGAACGCCTTCTCCAAGTCAATCAGGCAGGCACCCGTGCACTGATTTTTGTTTTTATTCCATAGTATGTCGGACACCAGTTTTGACGCGGCATTAATGGTATCATCCCCCGCTCGGAATCCGAACTGGTTGTCCGGTTCATGACGTGTTGTCTATATGTTCTTCTTTACAATTGACATGCAAAGAGTTCAGAAGCAATAAAGCGATCATCCAAACAAGTTTTTTTTTTGCTCTACGTGGCTTACAATGCTGTCCTAACATCCTCCGAGACGAAGTCCGAGCTGAACTCGATATCTTTGGCCGAAAGTGCTGAGACTGGTATGAAGAATAACGTAGACAAATCAGAGATTATGGTCATTTCCAGAACGCTGCCACGTTAGTGGAGTCACATTGAAGCAGGTCGAGAAGTGAGAAGGTCAAAGTCAGAAAGTATCTCCGGAGTAATAATACTGAGTTTTCGTGTAGATCAAGTTGTGTCAGTTTTGAAATAGCTTGTAAGATCTGCAATCAAGACAGAGCCACCAAGCGGTTTTCAACTTTGTACTTATTCCAACTTCAATAAGATCGCGAATTCAAGTTGGTAAGATGAGATTTTTGTTCGTGCTTTTGCGGAAACTACTCGTCGGGATAGGGTGTCAGTGGATGAGAAACGCAACGTTGAGCAGCTGTTTCTTCGAACGTAAAACACTGTGCCTCGATGGTGGATGGGGGAGAATCGAGTTGCTTGGAGATCTCTCTCACGTGCTTAACCCCCTCATTCAATTACAAATCCTCATCACTGTTTTTGATCCACCGGCTCATTTCGTTGATCATTTTTTACGCGGCCAAATGGTCAAGCAGTGGGTCGCCGTGGCATAGTGGGTTAGTGCGTCGACTCCTACGCAGAGGGTACCAGGTTCGATACCCGAATTTACCACCTTTCATATTTCACGGATCCACCTCTTTCGAGTCACTGACAATGCTCAAAGAGAAAAAGCTTCTCAAACTTGGCCGTTCGGAGTCGGCATTAAACTGTAGGTCCCTTCCACGCGTGAGAGAACAATAGCACGCACAACACACGTGGTTGCAGAGAAGCTAGGCCCAGGTCCGCCTCGGACTGTCGCGCCACCCATATTATTACTATTAAATGGTCAAGCAGGATCCGTATGGTATAATTTGTTTATATTAATATTGCCTTTTGATGTTATCAGGGGTTTTTAATAATCTCTTAAATCTGTCATCGTCTTCTTTAGTTGGCGCTGCAGTCCGGGTTGGACTTAGGCCTCAACCAACTAGTACAGTCTCTGGCTAGCTGCCTCCAGTGCCGCACAAATCTGTTTTCACTTGTGTGCACCATCGGTTTCCTGTGAGTCCTCAGCTGCGTTGTCCCGCAGGTTCGGAGTCGAAGAGTCTTCGTGTCGGAGCTGTGTTGTCCATACGCTCAACATCGCCTAGTCATCTTAGGCGTTGGATCCTTAGAAGCCTGACTAAGCTCATGTCGCTGTACAGCTCATACAGTTCGTGGTTGAATCTACTCCTCCAGAAACCGTCAACGCAAACAGAACCACGCACGAACTTTTCTCTCATGATACCAAGGACTTCATCATCCGCTTTTGAGATTGTCGATACTTCAACGCCTACAGCAAGGTCTAATATAACGTCAACTTGTTCCTTCGTACATGAGTCTTTTACTCAATTCCCGCTTCAGCCCATAGAGGCAGCTGTCGACAAGAGTTACTCTGTGTTTGATCTCGGTACTGAAATTGTCCGTACATTTTTTTTTTTTTTTTTAATTCATTTTTATTATTTAATTCATAATAACTTACATACTAGACAAAAATGCTTAAAGCTAGTTAGACGAACAATGTTTTTATTTCTAACTTACTGGCCCTAGGCGGGCACTCTAAGCTAAACTTAATCTTAATCTATGTCTTTCGACCTAACCTAACGAATAAAATATAAATGGAAATTTAAAAGGAACACATTACTGTTACTAACTTGCAATACTGCGGACCCGAGGCAGACGAAGTCCTCGACTACCGAAAGTTAAAGCTGCCCATTGTGACGCTCTGTCCAAGACGGCGATGTTGTATGTCCTTTCGTGAGGACAGCATACACTTAGTTTTGCCCTCGTTCACCGCTGGTTCCATTTTAGCTGATCTCAATGCTAACAAATATGTGAGTAAGAATTATGAAAACGTGAGTACCTCACTCGGATACGTATGCTTACATGGGACCTTATTTATGTAAACGATAATCAAAATTACTGAGCTTATTCTTGGTGCCTTAGAAAGAAAATTTCTGCGTCGGATATATGGTCTCATCTGCTAGGAAGGTGAATGGAGGACAAGACGCGATCGCGAACTCTACGAGCTGTACCAAGATGTGGATGGTCCGGAAGGCAACAATCCATCGACTCTACTGGCGCTGTCACGTCGTGCACATGGACACCAAAGCTCCAGAAGGGTCTTCCAATCCGAACCTCCTGGTTCAAAAAGGAGAGAAGGACTGAATTTCATATACAAAGACCAATTAATCACGCATGCAAGACAGCTTGGTCTTGATGACTGGAAACAGCGTGGCCAGGATCATCGTCACGATGGAAGGGAGCAATTCTCAGGCTCGGATTCTCCATGGGTCGACGGCTCGATAAGAAAGAAAGCATAGGACAGCTTTATTTTATTACCACGATAAAGCTGGGGCAACATTCGGCGACCCTGAGTTCTGCTGAGCATAGTGGGTGATGTTGACCCGAATCCACAAGTGATAGAATGGGTATACCCATACACACAGTACAGCCTCGCTAGTCCGGACAAATAAACATTCGGGTGTGCCTGGAATAGCGAAAAGTCCGGACTAAGAGAAAAAATAAAATGAAGTAGACAAACGACAACCTTCCACACACCTTATTCATTCAAAAATTGTAGGAAAGTAGGTGTCTATTTTTGGCCGGAACGCTTTTTCAAAAAACATCCTTTCGGAAAATAGTTAAAATTTGTACGCATTTTAATACTCTGCGGACTGTAGAGGTAACATTTTGAAAGTGTCCGAAACATGATGGTTTCCGGACTACTGAAGTGTCCGGGCTAAAGAAGGCTGTACTGTATTTGATGAGTCCATCTGGGAAATTGATAATTTCATCTTTCGAATCTTTCTATAGACACCATTGAACACTCCAACTTGATGTACAAAACGACAATACATGAATTGCTGGCAAAATTGACCATGACAAGTATCCTCCGTTGGCGTGCAGGAATTTACAATCCTTTATCTGCTTTAAACTTGCATTCATATTCGTTGTTCTTAAAGTAACTCTAACCCTTATGCATATTTGTGTCAACGTCAAGAGCTTCGCTCTCAACTTAGGTACAGCACGTCGTTTAATACGAGTACCTCACCAAGTCGAAGGAATACTGGCCACGGGTAGATAGAAAATTGCGCGTTGAGCTGACTATCTGGCTTCCATTTCCTCCCTGGCAACACGGCAGCAACACGCGGGTAACACCCCAACGCAGGCTATGCATCAAATCCTTCACATTCTCAGCTGTAATCCTTGATAGTGGCGTGGAAAATATAATGAATGTGCAAAAAACTACATTTCTCTATCACTGCACCGCCTGCCCCCGCGCAGTAAATCTTAACAGACCGACAGACCTCCCTTCCATTATTTTCAGCTTTCTGTTCGAATTTGAGCTTACACTCACCGGTGTACACGATTCTACTCATCCGATGCGCTTAGTGCATGCATGTACTGGGCTCCCAGAAAATCCTCATCTGGTGCAAGACTTATTTGCCGCCCATTGCTAGCCCACCTGACATTCACCTCACATGGAAATATGAAATATTCGTTTTCTTATGCCCCCTCCAAGCCATGCGGGCTGCTGTTCTGCTTATCCTTTCAGCATTTGCTACACAGAACACAATTATAGTTTCAGCACACTTGGTTAAGTAAGAAATAATACGAGGCATCTCCCTTCGTTCTGGAGTGCATACGTGGCGATGGCTCCAAAGACTACTGTCGGCAATGACGACGATGATGGTGTGCTGGAAGCGTTCACCGCCGACAATGTCGAAACTGGGTTTGGGAGGACAGCGATGAATAATAATGTCTGGCGAATGCATAACCATTAATATTTTGAGTCATTTTTTTTAGTGTTAGCAGCCAACAGGCAGGAGGAGTTGTAAGACCTCCCACACTGTCGGATGTGCATTATCCTACTCGTACAAATACATTTTCCATCTCGTAGATGCCATATATCACGGATTTTCAGATGCAAATCTTTCAGATCTAAGTTCTTTCGGGGGCATGCGTTGGAACAGAAAACGTCATGTGCAAGGAGTGCATGTGTTTTGATCTCCTTGCTTGGCTTGAATAAAGGAAATCTTTGTTACAATGTGAATGTTTTAGGTTGAGGTTAAGGTATCAGTATCAGAGGCAAAACGTTGCCTGAATTAGGTCAAACATTGGACCTCTTTAAAGAATTATTTATTCATAAAATCCGTTGCAATCATAAATTGTTTTTGGTGCTACGGGGTTATGCATTTTGTGAATCCATCTTTTTCCTTGCCTTTATGCATAAAATACAGCTTCATTCGAACGATATAAACGGATTTCTTCAAGTATTTGATTCTGCTAGTATGCCCCATCCACCAAGAAGGCGACAACTCCTCCTACCTCTTGCAACAACTACAGAGGTACATCCCTACTCAACGACGCCTTCAAGATCCTGTCCAGCGTACTGTGTGAACGTCTAAAGCCGTCACCGCACTAATCGGCACGTACCAGCTTTTGCCAGCTTCCGGCCGGCAAAACGACTAGCGACCAAATCTTCAGACTAAGGCAAATCCTGGAGAAGTCCAGCGAGTTTCAAATCGATACGCATCACCTCTTTATCGATTTCAAAGCCGCGTACGACAGCATTCATCGCAAGGAGCTATTTGATGCGATGGCCGGATTCGGGATCCCGGAAAAACCGATCCGATTGTGTCGCACTATGCTAACAAATATGCGATGTACCGTGCAGTTCGGCTCGAGGACTTCCGAGCTATTTGAAACCTGCAACGAATTTCGGCAAGGAGATGCGCTGTCGTGTGATTTGTTCAATCTGGTACTGTGCGTCGGGATGCTGTAAATACGGAAGGCACTATCCTCTACAAGTCATTCCAACTGTTGGGATATGCAGATGACTTCGTCGTGCATTCCCAAAGTGCCGGCGTGGAAGCTTTCACGGAGATTGGAAAACAGTAGAAACGAGCTGTTCTTAAGGTAAATAAAGATAAGACGAAATATATACGGTCGAGCAAGAAACGATCCTCCGAACACCACGTATGGCAAAACGTCATTATCGAAAGCTACAGTTTTGAGGTAGTTAAGGAGATTGTCTCCCTCGGGGCAAACGTGAACTCCACGAATGACATCACTGTGGAGATCAGACGTAGAACTGCCTTTGAACCGGTGTTACTTCGGTTTGTCAAAACAACTGGCGTCAAAATTCCTGACTCGAAGAACTAAGGTCATGCTCCGCAAAACTCTTATTTTGCCAGTCCTGCTATATGGACCCAATATGTGGACGACAAGCAAAACTGCCGAGCTGATTCTTGGTGCCTTCGAAAGAAAAATTCTACGTCTGCGAGGAAAGGCGGATGGAGCAGATGACACGATCGTGAAGCTGTACGATTATATGGATGTGGTCCCGAAGGCAAAGATCCGTCGACGGCACAGGCTCAGCCACTTCGAGTGCATGGACAACGAGCTCCAGCTAAGAGGGTCTTCGAATCTGAGCCTCCTGGTTCGAGAAGGAGAGGAAGACCGAACCTCAAAGACCAAGTAATCGCGCATGCAAAACAGCTTGGTTTTGATCGCTGGAGGCAGCGTGCCCAGGACTGTCAAGAATGGAACGCAGCTATCGCTCAGGCTCGGACCCCGCATGGGTCGGCAGCCTGAAAATTAAGTTAGTAATCACCATCATCTTCAGACCAGTATGATTCACCAAAAGCTTCGCGAGGGTAAAGTATGAAAGAGAGATCTCCAGTCCACTCGATCCTACACATCTACTCTAACTCATCAGGAGTTATACGCAAGCAGAACCAAATGAGTTCTTGGACTTGGTCGAACCACGTCGTGAGGGGTCTGCCAAGCGGTACCCCTTTCTAAAAGAAGGACAATCACACCAGTCGCGAAGGGGCTTACCGTGTTCCCAAGCCAAATGAATTCACGAGAGAGCTACAAAGAAAAAAAAAGAAAACTCCCTCTTTAGTCCTTAGCCTTTGCGCTAAACAAAAAACGTTGGACTATTCTCTAGCCCGTTCAAGACTACAGGTTCTTGTCTTGGTTAGTGCCTTGTCCGAGGTTGAGCAGCTCCGAGAAGTACTTGCTCCATCAGCGCAAAATGTTTAAAAACTTTATTGGAAAGCAACATATCATCTTTCGGATTTGACTCATTCGATGATGTTGAACTTCCTCTGAGTCGGCGAATTGTTTGCTTACATACCTTACCTTAAACACCTAGACTACGCTGCCGATGTTTGTCTACTTTCGCACTGCACTTGATGACCCACAATCTAAAAGCTAAGGCAAACATAGTGGGCTCAAAATAAGTACTGTGAAATCTAAAGCCCTTAGCATTTTGACAACCGCGCCCAACGACCCATTGCCAGACAGGAAGTCGAGAAGGTTAGCAGACTTGACGGCACCGAACTGGATGTGAGCAGCAGAATCGGAAAGGGCTGCGTTCGGAATGGTATCCGCGATTTAGAAAGGCTATGTTTTCAGCATGAGAACCAAGCTGAGACTGTTCAGCCCCAACGTGGAATCGGTGAATGGACACTATAACCAGACGAAAGTTGTTTAAGAAACATCCTTTGGGATTTTTGGCCGAATCTATGTGAAGTGTAGCTGATAACAGCGAAGGAACCTATAAACATCACAATACGAAGGAGAAAGTAGGACACACCCTACGACGCGAATACAACTGTATTGTTAAGTAAGAGCGCCATGCATTGGAATCGGCTTATCCAGGCAGGCAGAACAGTGGGACGCCCTAGACAAACAGGGCGCGAATTAGTTAAAGAGGAATCGAGTTTTCTAGGAATGGAGAGAGCTCAAACGCGTTCCAGATCTTCGAACGAGATGGCGCGCAGGCGTAGTACTTTCAAAAGACAAATGAGCCTGATAATCCTGCAGTAATCTACATATTAAAATATAAAGAACTGGGTCATCGTTTTTGCGCAACACACATTGCCATCTGAAAACGCTCACATTTCAAAATCGACGCGTCCTCCTACACAGCACCACACAACAAACGTTTTCCTATTCCTACCAAAACAAGCTAGGCATATCAAGTGCCATTGGCTCATTCATTTCCTTTATGACCGCCCCTATTCGCTGGGCGCCACCACTTTATAAGTCCGCCCGCGAACTCACGCACTTATTGAACTCATCACATGTGCTCATCACGGATTTGTTTAAAAATACATAAAACTATTATTCGATACCACAATTAAGTTTGGATACATAATTCATGTGATGCAACGCAACAATGCAATGAAAGTTGTAAACCTTGAAATCCGAGCTACCTTGTACTAATTAAGGCACACTTGTGTCATCATTACCGTTGGATAATCACTTTTCATTTCCCAATCAATTTCCCATTCATTGCTGATCATCAAACGCACTCACATAACTTCCTTACGATAGAATTCACTTAACAGTCACAAGAGCCACACCTAGAACATGAATCTTGTGATACTTGCGTTGCGTCACGTAAAGGTCAGCAGATGCCGCGGCAACAGTAAGTAGCACCAGTCACAGTGGCCATAAATCAGAGATCAGAGAAATTTTAGTGCCTCTTTGTGAAGCGGGCGCTTTCTTCTCCCGCAGACTACCATTGGTCCACGGACAGACATAAATCAGCAGAAGAGGCCCTAGGGCGTGCAGCTCGCATGGAACGTGATCTCGTTTGGGTGTTTTAATTTGAGCTCTGTCTCCAGAAACTTCGATTTCATTTGTGAAATATGAACTCTTTGTTTGGTTTCTTCTTGAGGTCTCGCTGGGCGACTGCTGTGCACTGTTGTTGTCAGACGCACGATATCGATAGGTTATCATAATGGCTGAGGTGCTTGCTTTTATTTGATACTCGCTTTGTTTGTGCTTTCTACGGTTATGCAAGCACAAATAAGGTGTAGTCGTTGGCAGAAGGCGGGCACATGTCTTTCGTACTGAAGCAAGCAGATTAATGACGCGTTACAGTATGTCCTACAATTAGATCACGGAAATAAAAATTCCGAAATTAAACTTCAGATCTTGTTGTAGTCAAATATTTTTCAACAAAAAAATGTTTATCTGATATGGATAGGGAATTTGGCATGTACGAACCGTGAGCATTTTCAGAAACTTCACATTCGTCGGAACACGTAACTGTTGCCCGAATCAAAGAGGGGTAGGTGCGTCAACTTATAAGTAGGTTTAAATTGTAACAACAATGTGCTGCAAATCTGAAAATGTGTTCAGAGAGTTCAGCTGAGTGTAAAAGAAAAAGCTCGTTACAAAGTTGAATTGAAATATCCTGATTAATGATATTTTCTTCTGGGTCGCCGTGGCGTAGTGGGTAAGTGCGTCGACTCATACATAGAGGGTGCCAGGTTCGATACCCGAATTTACCACCTTTGTTAATTTACGGCTCCACCTCTTTCGAGTTACTGACAATGCTCAAAGAGTATTCCTGTCTAGAAAAAGCTTCTCAAATTCGCCGTTCGGAGTCGGAATTAAACTGTAGCTCGCTTCCACTCGTGAAAGAACAATAGCACGCACAACTTGAGTGGCTGCTGAGAAGCTAAGCCCAGGGCCGCCTCGGACTGTAGCGCCACCCATATTATTATTATTAACTCGTTGGTATGAAAAGTAGCATTCTTATAATTGATTGTTCCAACTTACCGAGTGCACTAGAATTAATATTTTATAATTTGTTCCCCTTGAGCTACATTGTGAGGTCCACTGAGCCTCGTACAACCACTCGGTTAACAGTGTTAGAAAGCTACCGTATTCAGGCAACTATTCTATAAAGAATTCCCGCCCTGAACCGCCGGGACACACATTTTTACATGTTTTTCGGTAAATCGTAATTTAAAAACATGGTTTTGACTATGGTCATGTTACAAAAGCTATAATTTCTTAGCTAATAATGGTTGAAGAGAATGCAACTATGACTTTATTTTGAGAATAAATGTAAATCTTCCGCTTAAAAAAATTAAGTGAATCCATTGACGCAGCTTCGAGATATTCGATTTATTTTACTAGGATCTTAAACAAGTCTCTTAAAGATTTGCGAGGAAGTGTGTTTTAATGTTTATTGGACTTTTTTTTAAGGCTGGGGGTATGTTCTATTTATGTTGTCAAAATCATATCCGCCCACCGATTCCTTTGGAGCCCGGGCGGTCCTTATGGTATCGCCTGGTAATCCGGACCAAGCACCAAGTGATTACCAACTGTTCATGATCTTGGTCAACGATATTTCTGGTGAAAATGTTCGCCTTAAGAGAGGCTTGTTATAGAATGCCAAAGATACAATCAATATAATCTAACTGTATTTTATTTCTTATGATTAGTTATTCTAAAATTTTCTTATATATATTTTTTATGTAATTTTATGAATTAATATTTATTTTATTATTTTATTAGCAACTTTCTTGCACGACCTATTATTAAAAAGTCACAGAAATTCAAATCGCTGCTCGAATTTGCTTTCAAACTATGTCAAGCCTATCACTCAGATGAGTTATTGACCATTCAAACAAGCTTCTGCGGAGGCAGGCAAACATTGTTAAACAGAAAAAAACAGAAAAAATCACAGTGAAATCAGATTTAAACAGATGTACTCCAGTGTAGTTCAAACATTTAACTGCTTTCCAACATGAACCACATATCATGCCTAGAGACATATTATTTAACGATTGGGCGAGTTAACTTTTGCCATTCCTCATTCGTTTCTGCTATTTTTTCTTTTTTTCTTTTTTATATTCGTTTTCATATTGGTTTTACTTTGTCATCTGCATCTGGAAGCGTTGCGGATGGTATGGTGGAATAAGATATTGTGGGTGTCACAGTAGTCGCACTTACGCAACGGACCACAAAACATCCACCTGGCAGTCTTCCAAAACTGGTTCCAAGGTGTGGTGAATATGCGTATACATTTTTTTTTGTTTTGCTTGTAGTGTGGTAAACAGATGAGTGATTGGCTGAGCAATGGGAGTAGACGCGTCGGTTAGCAGATACATATTAATTTGTTGCGGATAGACATTTGCGGATGCACCAGACATCAATGTGTCAACTTTGGCAAAAGACTTTACCTAAAGCGGGTTATGTCGGCACGGGAGCTCTGAATAAACAAGCGGCAAAATTAAGTTAAAGAAAGTGAAGTAATTGCTTAAAGTTCACTCAGTGCTGCCGAAACCTTGAGCAGTCTGATACTACACTCATTATTAAGTGTACTTTTCTTCATTGGAATGGGAAATAAGAGAGCACCCGGATAATGAAGCAATGCGTTGTTTAAATCGGGAAATAATCAAATTCATGCAGAATCTTTGAATTGAATTAATTCTACAAACTCCCCAGATTATGATGCCATCAAGAGTCACATCTGTTGTATAAGATGTCGTACAACAGAGCTCCTGCAGCGCCTCGAAGCAGTTGAGTATATTTTCGAACCTTATTTCGTTACTTTGAGCTTTGGCTGACTTGAGCCCTGGCTGACTTTCTTACTTACTTACTTATCAGGCCAATGATCCTTGGAGGGTCAGAATGGCATTCACCAGCATACTTAGACCATATTGGTCTACTGTGATGCCCATAGTCAGACTCAGCCGTTAGATTGATCCCAACGGCAAATGGTGACTGGACCAGATTTGAAAACCAGATAAAAGCGTCTTAATTTTGCTTTCACTGGGATTTGAACCGGGACGCCGCTAACCAGGGGCATGCACTCTACCAACTGCGTAATCCAGTCATTTTTGTAGCAGATTTTGATATCTTTCGATGCATTGTATACATCAGCACCGACACCTTCATGCTGCTTTGAGCCGTCTGTATATAAATACATTAATAGAGTTTTCGGGCTCAGCAGAGGGTTCGGACGGTCAAAGCGGTCAAAGCGGGTTATGGGCTTTTTGTAATCTGTATTTATATCAGCAATATTCATAAACTTACAATGCCCAAAAGTTCCAAATTGGCTAAACTCTTTTAGTCTTAGTGCCGATTTGGTCGCAACGTCTTTTGGCATAGGCTAATGGGAAGCAGGCGTAGAATCAGGTTTAGTGACGCTGTGGATGGCGTTTTTAGAGATCCTGTTATTCCAATGTACATGAGGTGTAGCCTTTAAAGCTTTTCCTCAGGGCTAATCACTATACCACGACTCCGTACAATAGGTTCAGGTAGGGAATATACCTGGGTGCCCTGACCGGCCTATTGGTCGAGGCTGATTCAGACCAACGTGTGGGGTCCACTGTGCCCATAATTAGGAGTGCTAATCTACCGTGAGACCTATTACATTTCTAAAACCAACCAGATTCGTGGGCGAATCCTACAAGGTTTTTTTCAAATCGACACCGCTTAAGTCCTCTAACTTTGAGAAGAAGTACTTTCCTAGGAAGTGCCTTCTTTTCATTGCTAGGGCTGGACTTTCGCAGAGAAAATGTCGGATAGAGTCTATTTCTTCTTCGTCTCTGCAGCTTCTCCAAAGGTCGTACAGTAAAAATGGTCTTACTACGTAAGGGTAGATCCAGTGGGTCATTTTTGGCTGTAGTCCCCACTTCGAACCGAACATACGTTTGCAAGCGCAGTAAGCGTATTGGCCTTTTTTCGTTCTTTCTTCGACATTGGCTTTCCAGCCAAGCTTTCTTTCGAAGATTATTCAAAGACGCTAAGCTTGATTCGAGATCGGCAGAGTTGTGTTTTTGAGTCTTATCCTTCTAAATAAAGGGACTACAAACAAGTAATTCTCAGTTTGATCTCGGTACTGATGTTGTTTGTACTGTTTACCGCGGAGCCGAGGTCGACTAAGTCCTTTAATACCTCAAAGTTATAGCTGCCTTCAGCGACGCCGAGTCGGCAATGTTGTGCTTGTGTCTGTCTTTGTCTTTTCTTGATGACAGCATGTCTTTTTTTTTGCCATCGTTTATCGCCAGTCCCACTTTAGCCGATTTCGTCTCAATGGCAGCAAGCGCCTCATTGCCGGCTCGCTTGTTTCTATGGACTCAAAAGGCAATTATGTAATAGAGCCCTCTCTCGGCAGACTTACTTGCTTCTGTATAAGACCTTAATCGTCCTGCTCTCTGGCACAGATTCATGGACTATATCCAAAGCGGATGAAGAGGCTCTTGGTATTTTCGAGAGAAGAGATCTGCGCGCTTTGCGTTGATGGCATTTGGAGAAGAAGGTTCAACCACGAACTGTATGGGCTGCCCAGCGACATGAGTCCAGCCAGACGTCTACGGACCCAACGCCTAGGATGGTTATGCCATGTAGAGCACATTGACAACTTGTTCCAGCCCAAAGAGTCCTCGACTCTGAACCTGTAGGGCAACGCAAGAGAGAACACCCACATACAGAGTGACGCACACAAGTCGAGGGGGACCTCAGCCGACTTGGTGTGCAAAACTGGAGACAGTTGGCAAGCAGAGGTCGGGCCGGCTTGAGAGGCATGTTGAGTGTGGCCCATGTCCACCCCGGACTGTAGCGACCTAAGAAGAAGAAGAAATATAGGGACTACGTGTCTCCTAGTGAAAACCACAGTTTCTCCTTTGGTTGAGTAAGTTCCGTGAATATTTTCTAAAGTTTTTGCAAACAGCCAGCACTTCGAATTTTTCATTAAAACGCCAGCAGACCATTTAACTTCAGCTCTATCAATTTATCTTCACATTAAGCACCTACCACGAGACCCAGGCGATTGATGTGAGATAAAATTCAACTGATTCTCTGGCGTTGAAATCAATTTGCATAATTAGTAAAGTAAACCCGTTAATGTGCCATTAAAGGCGACATTAATGAGCTCCTCTCACCAATAAAATCAAAACCGATATGTCGTCGCGTCAAAGTGAAATGTGACAGTTATTTCCAAAAATTTTTGCATGCAGTCATAAAATGCCATGCCCACAAATTGAAAATCACAACAGATGTATCTCGGCGGTTACATGACGGCACCGCTGGCGTTACATGACCAGCGATCCATGACTGCGAAGCGGAAGCATACGTTGTGTGGTAACTGCCTAGTTAAGAAATGTGAATGTGTTAGATGAAGAAGAAAATGTGTGTAGGAAGAATGAAAGCTGGAATTGGAGTTTCATTTGGCGACAATATGCATCTTAATAACAATCAGCACAAATCTTTCAGTGACAGTTTTTCGTTTGCTTCTATTTCGGTGCTTGTCCTTGATGAATGATGAAGATGAACATTCCTTTCAAAAAAAAAAAAAAAAAACAACTATTAACCGTTCGACAACCTCATGACGTGCTTCCTTCTGACCACACGCCACCTATGACCACCACCCGTTGTGTGCTTAACACTTCAAATTGCTACCACATTGTCACGGCTAATCGCATTACCTAATGTTGGTCATGTCCAATTAAAATCGAAGCTCGTTAACACCACCACAACGTTGTGTTCACGAAAATGAATGATTGTCGATGACTTTGGTTTTGAATAAATTTGTCTGCCATACAGTCGTCTTCCAACTCTTGACATCGAGGTGCACTGCGATTACGCCTCGGTATTTCAAATAGCCTCCACTTTTAGGCTAACGAGGACTTAGTTCCCTGCACCCACCCAAGCAAGTGCTTTTAGCGTGAAAGAATACACAGGAAATTTGCAAAATTGTATTTTTTTTATATGAGTTTGCCATTAAGGTAGTGGTCGGGTAAGGTGCAACACTTAGACCATATTGATGCATTGTGATACCCCTAGTCAGACTACTACCACAGCCACTTAGTGACTTGGAAAAATAGTTTGAAAACTGCGTTTTCTAGTTCTTGAAAGGGCTGGACAAAATTTTGGGTGGGGTGGTCCTGGGCCTCAACCGACAAGCCTCTCCAACTAGCACGATCTCTGGCTAGCTCCTCCAGTGTCCCACGCCACGTTGGTAAATGCGGGCGTCCTCTGTTGCGTTGTGCCACGGGTTCGAAGTCGAAGACTCATCGTGCCGGAATTGTATTGTCCATATGCTCTACGCTAGAAGCCTGACTAAGTTCATGTCGCTGTACAGCCCATACCGTTCGTGGTTGAACCTTCATCTCCAAATGTCATCAACGGAAATAGGGCCAAATATCGCGCGCAGGTCTCTTCTCTCGACCACTGATTGATACTCCAGTGATAGTGACGTGAATTTTATTTCAATGGCAAATGGTGACTGGACAATATTTGAAAACCAGATAAAAGCGTATTAACTTTCCCTTCGCTGCGATTCGAACCGGAGACCCTCCTAACTAGGGGCAGGCACTTAACCAACTGCGCCATCCAATCCTTCAAGCTTGTCATAAATATTGACTGCGAGCGCATTTTAAGTGCAACAGGGGGAGTGTTTAATTTTGTGTTGCTTCTTCGCGCATAGTATCTCATAAGTGATTAGGCGTATACCTTTTAAAATTAGTCTAAGGGCGTCAAGCCAATTCACAGAGCGTATTTCACTTTGACACAAAAACACTAAAAACCAAACCAGATAACGTGCGTCCCAAAATTAACGCAAGATTTGAAATACAGCGGTTGCCGCTTTGTTGAGACGCCACTTAATCGATCGCTTAACTGGGACATACGAAAAAGAACTGAAACTTAATCCGCCTTTCTTTTCGTTCTATCCTCACTTCGTATCAATGGGAGTGTCGCCTAATTGGGAGAAAAAAAAGTGTCCCAATAAAACGAAGTACACTTTAAATAGAAAACACAGTTTTCATTCTTAAGATTGTTATATTTTTATTGAATCATTAAGGATGCATTGGATAAACATATGTGTGTAGTTGGCCTTGAAATAACATCCACTCCCTTGCTGGCACATATACATTTATTAACCGAAACTCATGACGACTCTACATAAATGAATTTTTGATGCACCCTCTAAACAAATACCTGCTGTTCGTCACGAGTGGTCCTGGCATTGCTGACATAAGTCTTCAAATAGCCTTGCAGACACAAATATCGAGATTCTTGAAATTTGGATTTCTTGTCCATGATGCCCATTCTGTGTTCCGAGGCTTTCACTAGCACTGCTTCGATATCGGCATTTGAATGTGTGTTTTTTTTTATATTAGGATCCAGTTGAACCCACTTCAAGCTATCAGCTGGGAAATTGTTTTTTTTTTGTTTTTCAGTGGAAAATCTCAATAATATAATATGGGTGGCGCTGCAGCCCGTAGAGGGCCAGGGCCTAGCTTCTCAGCAACTACTCGTGTTGTGCGTGCTATTGTTCTCTCACGCGTGGAAGGGACCTACAGTTTTGTGCCGACTCCGAACGGCGTAGTTGAGAAGCTTTTTCTAGACAGGAAATACTCTTTGAGCATTGTCAGTGACTCGAAAGAGGTGGAGCCGTGAATTATCAAAGGTGGTAAATTCGGGTATGGAACCTAGCACCCTCTGCGTAGCAGTCGACGCACTAACCCACTACGCCACGTCGACCCAGAAAATCTTAAGATTGCTTAATTTTGGGACACTTTTTATAAGGTCAATTGAGCTGAATCCTAAACAAACAACATGAACAAGAACAAATAAAATAAAGGTAGAAACGAGGTGTAAATAGCGGAAAATAAAGAATAGTATAGTCACGAACGAAACCAGAAGAAAGGACCTAAGCCCGAGCTTGTAGCTGACATCTAATGTTGACAGACATGCTACGTTCAGCCATCAATATCAAGTTGTTTTCTATTTGTGATTATTCGGTCTTAAACCTTCTCTAACTACCGTCTTTATGCCGGAGGAAGTTTTTTCCCATTATTCTGGGTCTGGAAAGCACAGATTTGAAGATAACTTAAGCATTGGTGTCCATGTGCTCCATATGACCGTCACGTCACGGACTACGTCGACATCTTTATACAGGTCATAGAGTTCGTGTATTCTCTCAATTCACTTTTCTCTTAGACAGCACCAAGTATATAACGAAGAGATTTTCTTTATAAGGCGCTTCTGGTTGTTTTCCATACAGAAGGACTTGCAAAATAAGAATTTTTTATTGACTTTCAATCATACCCGTTCTCGCTAATCCGCCACCACAGAATCCCAACGATCGGCGGATTACTGAAAAGGGTGGATTAAAAAATTAAGCAAGGATAAATTGAATTAAATTGCAAATTTGGTCTCTTATTAGATAAAATACCTTTGACCGTGGAAGCAGACTAAAGAGTGCTTGCATATGACTTTGCGGCGAAATATAGTTATGCGTTCGTCAGAGGCGTGAAGGAAAAGGAAGATGGTCGACTATGGAGCTGGAGATTTTCAATTACGGCGGATTACGGAGCCTAATCATGACAAAAGCTGACTCTCAGAACAAGGCAGATTAAAGTCGTTGTCCGATTTTCGAGCGTCGGCTTAGCGAGAGAGTACTGTTTAAGCTATAGACTTCTCTGTTACGTATTTTTTCATCGAGACACTAGGTACAGATGAGTTTGTCTGCAATTTATAAGCTTTAAATTAATGATCCAGAGGAATTCATTCTATCATCTTCAGTATCCGAAACAAAAAAGCTACTCTCTTCTTCTTCTCGTGACACTACATTCCGAGGTGTAACTAGGCCTGGCACGATCGTCAGCCGGCTATATTCAATTGCGCACGCCAAATTGTACAGTTCATGGTTGCATCTTCTATTACAAAAACTATCCACGTAAACAGGGCCAGGATTGAACGCAGAACTTTTCTCTCGAGGAGACCAAGGGCTTCTTTGTATGCTTTTAAGATTCTCCATGCCTCCGCCCAATACATCAGGACTGGAATGATAAAGACTTATATAATGTGGTTCTTCGAAAGCGGGCTCTACTACTCAATTGCTTCTAGAGCCCAATGAAACAGCGGTAAGTAGGCGTTATTCATCTACTGCCAGGGTAGATGAAGTACTTCACTATTTCGAAGTTATCGCTGCATACGGTGACGTTCTCGCTGAGTCGTCGTTAGGCTTTTCTCGATGACAGCATATATACACCGATTTGCACTCATTCACCGACAAACCCATTTTGATTACCGCCAAACGATCAACGGCCGTGTTGTGTGTTCGCTGTGTTCTACTAATCACATCAGTGTCGTCCGCATATGCTATCAATTGTACGGAAAGTGGCTCGGAAAATATGATGTTAAAGAACAGCGCGTCGCCTTGTCTGCATCCATTTTGATATTGAAAGTCTCGGTGAGATCGTTACCGATGTTGATGAATCAGCGAGAATTCTCTAAGTGGTAGATTTGAAAATTTGGCAAATAAGATGTAGATTTATAACATTTGTGGTAAAGTCCAAACACTGGACAGCGGATGAGCTCCGATGAAATGGTTGAACCGAAATGCGAAATTTGACCATAGGTGGACATTTTTTTTAAGAATGTAGTGGTAGATGAACATGAAAGAGCACTGAATGCTGTTTAAATTGTGATTGAGGAGCAATATGTGCTGTGCCCTACCACCCTCAATGAAAGTTTTCCATTGGAAGAAATCATGAAGTCTTTTTGGAGACGGCTTCTCCGACTTCTTCGTGCAAATCTTAATGCCAACACTATAGGCACGATCTTTCAAAAGTCCGTACAGTTATTAGCATAAGTGGAGTGGAAGAGACCTACAATCTTATGACATCGACATCGAATGGCTAAATTGCGAAGCTTTTTCTAGAAAGACAGTGTCTTTGAGAATTTGCAGTGACTCGAAAGGGGTTGGACCGTCAAAATTATTTCTATCGTATCGAGAATCGAACCTAGACACCGAGGTCCACAATGCCAAAAAAAAGTTCAACAGCCATTTAAAATCTATCCATCCTTGAATTGCTCACATATCGTATTGTGCCAAGTTTATTTAAAACAATTTTTAAATTTTCACACAATTCTTTGTTTTTAAGTTTTATTAGGGAAATCAACTACAACTACTACTCTCGTCCACTTCTCGTAATCGACTGACTCTCTTACTCTTTAATTGACGTGAACTACATTTGCACACATGTTTGATGTTTTACAGGCACAGGTTATAATGACAGGGATGCCACAGTATATACATATTTCCATACAAAATCCATGAATTTAAAGTCAGACCTGTCTTGACAAGACATCCGGTTTGTCTGTCAGTTGCATCCTTTCAACTCATTCGCACCAAAATAAATACCTACTTAGAGGTCATGCATAAATATGCGGCCACCGAACCACGTCGTAAAAGTGCACTGTACGAATCGCGCTCTGTTCGCACGCTCATGACCTTACGCTATAAACCACTATAATTCCACCCATTTCGCAACAATCACAGACATTGGCCTGGTTTGGCCGACTAAGGAAATACGCAAAACGCGAAAAAAGACAAAAAAACATGTTTACCATATTGCAGTTTTAATTTGCGACTATCATTGGGACTCCTGCTTCAGGCATCTGTACTTTCTTCCACGACACACTGTTGGCCACCCCACCACCCAGTGATTCCAAATGGTGTGGAGCCTGAAATGGTGTAAGAGTAGCATCACATTAGGCCACCGCTGCGGCCCGAACCGGAAACATAAACGCTTGATACACTTCTAATCCACACACCTTAAAGGGATTCACTTCGCCCCGCCGCGCGTCGGCTCATCTGACGACAATGCACTCTAATAGCTTCGCTATGAATATTTGATCAGTACTCATTAGTGCCCATGAACATAGGAGACGACGAAACAAACAAAACCTGTTGCACGTCGTCGTCGGCCCACCTCACCGAATCCATCCACGTCGCGTGCGCGCATACACCGTGTCTCAACGATGTGCCACACTCGGCGGCATTACTTCAGTTTTACACTCCGATTCAGTAAGAAGTTCGTTCCCAATAATTGAGCGAAGCATGCTCTTCTGCTTCGCCGTCTTTTTGAATAAAATTGTGTTGTTTCCTCCTCTGGTATAAATACGAAAACTCCCCACACGTGCAGTCAGTCGGCTATTGAATTTCATTAGTGTTTGCAATCTAAGTAGGTACACAACAAACAAATCAAACCTGTGGTAAGATTCGATCGGGAGCGCGTGGTAATTCAATAGATACGGATCATTCGTGTGTTCACTACGTTCGAGAATGTCATTGATCGGTGCTCGTGCAATGAAAGTGCTCGCGGTATTTTTCGTGATCTTTGCTGCTGCCGGTGCGCGGCCGCAACAGCACCAGCAGCAAACCTATCTGCCGCCATCATCGCAGTCCGCGCCAAGTGGAAATCTTTTTCAACCGGCACAAAATTCAATTCAAACTTTCTACGTTCCTCAAGCGGCGCAACAGCAGCAGCAGCACCAGCACCAGCAGCAGCTATCCACAGCAGTGTCATCCTCAAACCAGCAGCAGTTCCTCGCCCAGCCACCAATCCAATTGCAAATCCCAATCCCCAACGATGGGGTCGAGGAGAAGAAGATCTACGTGAAACTACCGCCCCAGCAGCAGTACCCCCAGCAGCAGCTGCAATACCGCTATCCCCCGAGGAAGCATTACAAAATCATTTTAGTTCGTAGTCCACCGCAACCGACCCCACCGCCAGCACCAGTGCTGCCCGAAATTGAGGAGCAAACTTTGGTTTATGTCTTAGTCAAGAAGCCAGATTCACCCAGCGCCGCTGAGCTGGAACAACTGCAGCAGCAGCAACAACAGCAGTCCTTTAAGCTAAACAAACCAGAAGTGTATTTCATTAAGTACAAAGCTAATGAACTGGGAGCTGGCGGCTCTCCACCGGCGATCCCATCCGATGCGATTGAAAAGTCCATTGAGCAGCAGCTGAGCAACAACTTGAACGGCGACGGCTACACGTACGATGCGACGAGGAAGCGTGAAGCTAAAAACCTCCAGCAGGATAAGCCCGAGAGTGTCGACCATGAGGATGTGCAATAGTTAACCCGGTTGCTGATTTAACCGCAATTGGTGTGGTTCTAGTCAAGTTCGTTTCGCTTCAGCTTTGCTGCAAACCAAACCAACACACACACATGGACGCCCCTCTTCCCATCTCCCACCTTTCACCTTGCCACTAAAAACGACGACCTCAACGCGCCTCGGACGAAAGCGTGTTGAACTTCTTACTCAATTTACTGCTGTTGCTGCGCTTACTTAAACTGTTAAGTGTATTCTAAAGAATTTTTGTATCTTTTATATGTTGAAATAAAATTTCTCCGATTTTGTTATTATTTGCGTATGTGCTTGCGTCGCAGTCCAGCGGCCATGGGTTGGGTCAGAGTTGATGAGCTTGAAATTGGTCAAATTTCTTGGATAAATGCCATGAATTAATCGAATCTAAATCAGAGCCGATGAAGACTTTCCATTTCACTTTTCCTCTCGAATTATGTTAATTTTTCTCGTTTCTTTGTTTTGTTAATTATATGCCTCAGCTTTCGGTGGTTGCGCAATAATCCATTGATAATAATTTGTTGGTCTATCGATCGACTGGTGTTTGATTTGACTTAGAAAGTGAATTTTATTGATTTTTTTCCTCTGGTTGTCTGGTGGTATGTTTGTATTTCATCTCATTGTGTCTTCATGGTTTCAGACTTGTCCCATTTGGAGGTATCCAATCGTCTGCGGTCACAATGTACTAATTTGAAAATGGTTTTGTTAACTTTTATGACGTCCCTGGATGCCGGAGAGAGATAATTGCCACTCGGTGGTTTGACGATACGAAAGTGTTTCATTTTTAATGGATTCCCGCAGAGATTTCGCAACCTCGAGTGATGTAAAACGAAATTGCAAATTACTTCGTAGTTACGTTATCAAATTTATGAATCGGTTGAATGTGTGTCCGCTGGCAGCGTAATGGAATTCCTATGACGTTTCTTTGCTTTAGATTATGGCCATTGCTATTCACGTTCCCTTAGATGTTATTCTTCGTTGAAGATAGAGTTTAAGCGCCGTGGGCTATGATGCAATGGTTGTGGTTGTATGAAGTTTATCACGCATTTATGCAGATTTACTTCTTCTTAACTGCCACTCGGGCGAGCGACCCATGAGGTGTCTGACCCTGGCCCAATGTTGCCTTCCATTGTTGACGGTCCCCAGCATGCTGCTTGCAGTCATCAAACCCAAGTTTTTTCTTCTATAGTCGAAACCAGGCGAGATGGCAGAGCAAGAAACTCGCCTGCTTTGAAGGTGGTTTGCTGACTGAGTATACACGGCACATTGCTTGAACATAATAATAAAGAGAAGAGTGTCAGTCAACACCCAAAAAAAACAAGTGATTCGCGAATATTTAATCTTCATACTAGAGTTTCGGTCTTCCACTTCTTATCGATCTAAGAGGCTTCGATTCAAAGAACCTCTTAGCTAGGGCTTTGTTGCTGAAATGCTCGATGAGCTGGAAGAACATGAGGTTCCTTTCGGACTAGGTCCTCATCATTATTCATCTCAATGAGTTCGCTTTCATGTCTTCTGAACTCCGCCGTTCCGTTTATAGTCCGTATTTCGTTTTTTCGTTTTTATATAACAGACCTGCTTTTGCCAGTATTTTGAAGAGGATGAACTTGGTCTTTTAAAGTGCGGAATCTTGACCAAAGTTACATGTTGACAATCCAAAAGAACCAAGACTTTCCGAGGTCTCCACTAGGAAGCCTTTTGTGGAATTCACAGGATATTACATGAATGGCGATCGAGGGATAAATATTTGAAAAAGAGCACACTCTCCGTTTTGACATCCTTCACTTTGAAACCTACTCATTTCGCTTATTCTTCAATTGTAGGCAAAACTACACCGGCACGATGGGAACAAGCAATTAAACCGGTGTCACTCTGACATCTGGACTAATAACATGGTGTAAGGATAATAAGGTGTGCTGGGCAGCTGATCAAAACCGCCATATTTTTTTTTTGTGACATCACTCAGGGTCCGTTTTTGACATTGGATGGATGTGTTGCTTAAGCCGATACCTCAATACGATTTGGTTCATAAAAAAAATGATGTATGAATTGATGTAAAATGAAAGAATTTAATTTAATTATTAATTGTGATCTTAACTATAAAGCAGAAAGTTTGTGTGTCTGACTGACAAAGGCTCCGAAACTACACGTCGCAGAGCTCTGAAATTTTCAACAAAAATCACTCTAAAAGTCGGTACGACATACGGCTCGGAAGTTACGAACACTTTTTAAACGGGAATAAGATTCTCAAAATAAGGGTGGTTGCATTAATCCGGTATGAAAACATTTCAAGTGTTGTAACTTCCATATATACACAAACATTTTTCATATTTTTTTTGGTGCAAGCATTCATTTTTTTCTACGTCTCAATCGAACATATACGAACGACTACCTGAGTCACCAAACGAAAATGAAACAATAAACATTTTCGCACTTTTCTTATTTTTTCATACCCAAACTATCTATGCATGGACATACAGTATCTCACAAAATTGAGCATACACTCACAGCTTAAACATATTTTTATCTTTTTCGCCTTACAAAAAGTAGTTAATTAATAAAACTGAAATGCAGTTCGAATTGACATATTTCAATTGCTAAAAACCATAAACAAAAATATGAAAATTAAAAAAAAAACTTGCTATTTCTAAGCAAAATAAAAAAGCCACTTCATTTTAACACACAAAATTGAGCATACACTTAAAGTAAATTCGAGTTACGACTAAAACACAAAACAAAAACAGTTACAAATAAAATTTCAGTAACGCGTGGCACCTCCTTCAGCATCTATGACAGCTTTGTAACCGCCGTGACATGGATTTTACCATTTTTTCAGTAAAAGATGGCTGATTCCCTTCACAAGCTGCCTGAATTTTAGCTTTTAGCTCCTGCTTATTGGAGCAGGTACTTTCTTTAACCCGCACTTTTATTTCGTGCCATAGATGTTCAATAGGGTTAAGATCTGGCGATTGTGGGGGTGTATACATAGCTACACACAAATCATTCAATTTTGCTGAAATTGTGAATATTGAACTTCTGAACGGATTAGCCGATTTAGATAAAATTTCAGAGCCAGACTAATTACATAATGTGTTACAAGATGGGCTAATTTTTTTCATGGTTCATGAAGTTTGACTTCAATTTGCACAACAAGTGAACATCGCTCGCGGGTACATAGATGGGATTTCCAAGAACTTTTCATGAATCGCTTGATATCCCTCCACGTTGTGAGTAAATGGTTGAGAAAAAACCGTAATTTCCGTCCGTTTTGCTGCAGCACCCATTGATAATTCAAACTTCAACATGTATGCATACAGTCAACGAAGATTTGGATAGGCATCAATGACAAAAGAAAATTCAAATTATTCTCTGAGTTCTGTTTCGAGCAGTCTTATTATTGTTTTAAATTAAAAAGTGCGGTAATAATGCAGGTAAAGTACCGGTTGAAGAAACAAACCCGGCCAAAACCGGGTATGAAATCTAGTATATTATAAAATGCCATTCTGTGTAGTGAATTGTCACTACAGCTTCTAGTGAGTAAAAAATGTTAAAAGGTTGGGTTTTTTAAGTGTGCGAAAAATTTTGATTTGTTTCCACCACGAAAGTCTATAATAGAACTGTCAAGCAGACCTTATTATCCTTACACCATGGAATAGTAATGGAAGTAACTAATACCGAACCGAAATCGTTTGTTGTTGATGAAATTTTACCGAAAACTCAAAAGCTACTTCCTACCGAGTTAAAGTGGTTTCAAATGTCATCAACTGCCAATTTTAAAGCGGCAGACAAAACAATTGTTTGTTAAAGGAAATAATAGTGTTGCGAAGAAAAGAGAAAGTGCATGTTTATATACATATGTATTTTGACATCTAAGAATGAACACCAAAAATAAATTGTAGTTCACTCTTTAGGCTTGAACATGACATGAAATATAAAGATCTGTACTGGCTTATTGGTAAACATTCCACGCTAAGTATTGACAACAAACTGCTTGTATACAAGCGAATCCTATAACCTGTTTGGACGTATGGCGTACAAATTTGGTGTACCAAAGCAAGTAATTTGAACATAATACAGACTTTTCAATATAAGGTGCTTAGAACTATCGTTAATGCACCATGGGATGTCAGAAACGATGATATCCACAGAGATCTTGGAATATTACCACTCCAAAATGAAGTTAAGAACTTTGCTTATAAACATAAGCGCCGCCTAGAAGAGCACATAAATTCTGCAGTTTACCCGATCCTTGAGGAAACTAATGTCTTGCGCCGACTAAAAAGGACTAGACCCCTTGATCTCGTGCGATAGTCTACACCCGCGCATGGTTGCGGTGTTAGTAGGAGCTTTCATTTGAGAGTGAACTGCCGATCAGTACCTAACACATGAAAAACAAAATACTGGTTAAGTGATTCACTTAGTCGCAGTCTTCATATCATCAATTCAGGGAGGTAGTTTTAGTGAGTAAAAATCTCAAACTTCTATGTGCACGTTCGCCATAGAGTCTTGTCGAAGATTTCCACCTACCAACGAAAAAAAAAACTCTTAAGTCTTCTTCGATTTGTCAACCTCCCACAGACGGATGAAGTCAAGAGGATTTCGACTATATTTCTCCGAAATCTCAAGTTTTCCCAAATGTATGGCGAAACCTCGGATGTTTTGAGAAATTTTACGAAACGTCGTGATTTAGTTTGGTGGAACATAGCATAAAAAACTGCCCGACTAACTTTGCATCAAAACTTATCAAGGATAAGGAAGTATTACACTGACAATCCTTGTTACAAGGGTGTGAACGCAAAGAAGAGTGGGGCTCTTTTTGATTTCCTTTACAATTTCAAATTTCTTAAAAACTATGAATAAAAAGTAGCAGATACCACCCTTGTTCTTATGGGTCTATAACGATTTGGAATGGTTGAATGGTTGAATATCTGGCACGATAAAATCAATACAATTGGACTTTTTCCAATCTATTTCTCTCGTTCATATAAAGTATGTTATCATCAAATTCTGTACAGAGAATCTAAAATTAAAAAGTTAATTTAACATTTTTGGCAATATTGCTTGTCAAGTACAAATTTTGAGTTGAGCTTAGATAAAAGCATGTGTCTACTCAGAGATGGCCAGGTTACACAAGAAGAAATTGTAATTGTTGTTTTTATTTTAACAAGACATAAGCGAATTATTTTACTTTTCAATCAGTGCAAGTATTCAACTCACCATAGCCACTGGTTTTACAAAGAAGTTAACCTAGCAAAGTGGATAGAAGGATGAAGAAGTCAAAACAAATGTAGGTTACGTGTAGGATCGTTCCAGTTGCAGAGGCTTGTTGGTTGAGGCACACAAGCAAGAAGGAGATACAAAATAAATTACTACTATCTTCACTTTCTTCACATAATAAAATATTATAATAATATGTAATATGAGACCTCGTCGTGCTGTTGTGAGAGTTACTCGTCAGGATGGGTTGAGAAACACAGCAGTGCACGCGAAAATCAATTTTCTTCGAACGGAAAGCATTGTGCTTCGATGGTTTGTTTCGTGGCACGTATGCTCGCCTAGTAGCGCTTAGACATACGTGTTCAAGTGCGGAAGTATACACAATATGAATAAGACACAAGTTTATTTTGGGTGTAGACCCGTTGTATTCACAATACAGACTGCGTCGAGCTCTACAACTAATTGCACCTTGTGCTTACAATATTGCAAATATATCAAAATCAAACCGTGCGACCGACTGCGTGGGTGTCAAATTCTGTTTGCTAAGAAAACACGAGAAGTGTGAATTCATTCGGTGAGTTCTGGTCACACGGTTCATTAAAAAAAATGATCTGATCTTATTGAAATACCTGAGCTCGACAGATATTACATTTTAAATTGAACAATACGTACTTCCTGAATTGATGCCGGAGGATCGAGTAGCCTGGAGATCTCCTGTGCGTGTTTTGCTCCTGCGACATCCTCAGGGGCACATGCGGGTCACTGAAAATGATGATGATGATAGTAATATAGATGACACTTCGGTCGGAGGATGAAAGCATATTATTTAATTTTTATTTAATTTAAGTTTAATTAAGTCTAAGGATAAAAGCCATATTTTTTCATTTTTATTTAATTTAATTTTAATTTAATTTACTGTGGAAAAATTTCTTAGTTTTGATTGTAACGATTACACAACAAAGCAAATGATGCTGAATGAGAAATTTATCAAGCTTAGCTTAGAGTGCTCGTAAAGAGCCAGCAAGTAAATATACATTAGCTCAAAAAAGAGTTCATAAACATAATGTAAATGTTAATGCATGCCTTAAAATGGAATACTTTCCAAACATATGGAAAATTGCTAAGGTGGTGCCTATACCAAAAGCTGGTAAGCTCCCAAATTTGACTAGTAGTTATAGACCAATTAGTTTGCTAAGTAGCCTTAGTAAAATCTATGAAAAGGTTCTTAAGGAGAAAATCTCAAAGCACATTGCAGAACTAAATATTCTTCCTAACGAGCAATTGTGCTTTAGGCGCTACCACAGTACGTCCCATCAAGTCCCAAGGATCTGTAAACATGTTATATCATCTCGTGCAGTAGGTAAGTCAACCGGCATGATATTAATTGACATCGAAAAAGCCTTCGATTCTGTTTGGCATGATGGGCTTATTTATAAAATGATCATTCATAATTTTTCTCTCCATCTCTGTAAAATTGTCCGTAGTTTCTTGTCAAATCGTCGTTTTAAATTGCACGTTAATAATGATGTTTCCAATACTATCCACTTTCAATCCGGTGTTCCCCAGGGCTCTGTCCTTTCACCTGTCTTGTATAACTTATTAACTTCTGACTTGCCCTCTGTACCCAATTGTTAAATAGCTACATTTGCTGACGATACGGCGATATTCGCTTCCACGAATTCGCTCTCGACATTGAGAAGAATCTTGATAATGGGTTGAGCATAATTCAAACTTATTTAAACAAATGAAAATTAAATTGAATGAAGATAAAATACAAGCTATCTTCTTTACCAGGAAAAGAAAAGCTTGTTTTCTCCCTAGTGGTCAGTTGTGCGTTAACGGGACAAGTATAAGATGGGAACCTTCTATAAAATACCTAGGAATTTATTTGGATACCAAGCTAACCTTTAGTGCTCACATAACACATACTTTAAGAAAAATTGGCATAGCTATCAAAATGTTATATTCATTCATTAACCGCAAGTCAAAGCTTTCCAATGAAAATAAAGTAATAATCCACAAAGTTGTGTTCCAAGCAATCCTACTTTACGGCTGTCAGGTGTGGGAAAATTGCGTCAAATGTCATGTTAAGAAATTACAAATTTCACAAAATAAGTTACTAAAAATGATATTAAAATTACCGCAGCATCATTCTACAATTGATATTCACCAAAGGGCAAATGTTGAATTGATCTTCGATCAAATTCAGAAATTAAGAAAACGTTTTCTAGCCCGCTGCGATTTTGCGGAAAAATCCCTTAGTCAGTAGATTAAATGACAACAGGGCTTAAAATTGACTCTATAAACACTTGTTTTGTTATATATTTAGTTACTTATTTATATGTTTTTGTTTTGTTTTCTGTACTTATATTCATATGTACATCTACATATCTAAATTATTTATTTAGTTTTTCCTTGATATTTTTTTTATTGATTTATTTATTTATTTATTTATTTTTATTTATTTATTTATTTATTTATTTATTTATTTATTTATTTATTTATTTATTTATTTATTTATTTATTTATTTATTTATTTATTTATTTATTTATTTATTTATTTATTTATTTATTTATTTATTTATTTATTTATTTATTTATTTATTTATTTATTTATTTATTTATTTATTTATTTATTTATTTATTTATTTATTTATTTATTTATTTATTTATTTATTTATTTATTTATTTATTTATTTATTTATTTATTTATTTATTTATTTATTTATTTATTTATTTATTTATTTATTTATTTCTTTATTTATTTATTTATTTATTTATTTATTTATTTATTTATTTATTTATTTATTTATTTATTTATTTATTTATTTATTTATTTATTTATTTATTTATTTATTTATTTATTTATTTATTTATTTATTTATTTATTTATTTATTTATTTATATATATATTTATTTATGTATCTATTCACATGTGAATCAATCATTCATTTATTATTATTATTATTTATTTATCTATTTTTTTCCCTTTTTTTGTCATTAAATTGGAGGGTTTTTTTCGCTTTTCCCTTCGGATACTTCCTCAATATGTAAGCAGTATTGACTTCTTTTTTTTTTATAAATTTACAGATGTAAGATACTAGTTATCATATCTCTAAATTGTAAAACGTGTGGTACTAGAGCCTTGTAAATGTTTTATGCGCAATAAAGAAAATCTATCTATCTATATACAATAAATTAATTAATTGAAATTATAAAGATATATAAAAGACGTTTGATATTTAGAAGATATTTGATACAGTTTCTAACATTTCATCATAAATTATTACCTACACATTGTCTCTGTCTTCAGACTTCACTTTAAACATGTTCACAAACAAGCTCATGTCATATGGTGCATAACGCGAAACAAATGTATTCTGAACTACATTAATTACTCTTGATTTATGGAATTTGTTGCAAGTCTTACATGTTTATTTATCTGGCTCCCTGTTTGCTTTATCGTTGAAAATGCATTTATTCTTTCATAACCTTAACCTCCGTGGTGTATGTTTACCTCCCAGTCTTTAATATTCGTAACTTATTCAAAAGAGTAACAACACGCTCTATTAACAATCACTTAGCGCTTGAATTAGATTAAATCATTCAAATATAATCATCCATTGGCACTCGTGTAGAAAATACATGACGGAATATGGAATAAGATCTAAATAAAACATGCGTCGAGTTTGTGTTTGATCATCACCAAAACTAGACCAGCAAACCATCAATATTTTTTCCAGCGGTGGCAGCAAAAGGGACAAGGTATTGTCGAAGTTCTAGGTTCGAATAATTTTAATATTCTCTACACCATCTCTCTCGAGTCACAAACAAACTCTGCGCCCTTCGGAATTGACGGAAGATGAACCATTCGTGAGGAAAATAATAGCCAACACAACACGAGTGGTAGCTTAACGAACTAGGCCCAGACTTCCTCGAAGTGCAGCACCACCCAAAAAAGGGAAGACCGACGCATACTATTGAATATTAATGAAGAAGTTTCAACGACCAACTGTGCGAAATGTCTAGCAACACAAGTGTTGCTGGGCCTAGTAAGGCATGACAGTAAGTGAACTTCAACTCAAGGAACTATTTCCTACCGCCTAGAAAGACTACGTAATGGAAGACAACTACGCGAGCGAAACAAGCATTCTTACTCCACAAAGGTGTAGAAACCCCTACCCTTTTTCACACCACACCTAGAAACCATTCAATGAAATGAAACAAATTATTACGCCATACATCTTGCCAATCTAATCATTTGATGTAATCACTGACTATTAATCAAGGCTGATTGTAAGATTTATTTGAAAGCCAACAACCTCATCGCATTCAACTGACCCAGATCGAAATAATACAATTTCACAAACCTTGTGAAGTTGCAAAGTACTCATTTTAATGTGTTCTTAAGTGAATATTCATTCAAAGAAGCTACTCGACCCAATTTCAAGAATCTATTGCAGAAAAACAACTTTCAAACGAGGTCATTGATCGAAATTTGTTTTTGCCCGTTTATCTCCGGGGCTATGAATCTTCATCTGCGAAATAGAACAAGCAGTACTTCATTAAAGCATCATTAACATAATGGTTGTAGACACAAGAATTTGCATTTGCTGTCGACAATAGATTCGACTGGCCAGAGTGCTGAATGTGTATCAGTTCCTTTTTCGATGAAAAGATTCGGATCGTACGGCAGAGCACGCATTTTCAAACGAGTTCGTTGTTGATTTTTGCTGCTGTATACTTTTAGGCAAAATCGAAAAACAAACCCATAAATATTCCAAATGGCTTTTGGAGGTAGTTTGAATTGTTTCGGTGCAACAACGTTGCGCTAATGTCGTATCCGCACCATGAAGTGCTAAGGTATCTTGACAAACTCAAAATCATGTATTTGAGTGACTCAAGACCTCTTAGGAGCATATAGTACCTCCTTGTCATTTACCGTGTTTCCTAAAACAATACACTTATATAATCATTCTTATTTTGGTTCAGAAAGTAAATCTAAGTGAAATAGATTTATGATGTTTGAATCTTGCCTGCAGGACTAGGTTCTCGACTAGGCAATAACTAAGCCATAACTTTTTTTAAGCTGAAATGGCAGCTATACATGTGGGGTCGCTAGCGCTGAAAGTCCAAAGGGTTCCTGCGGAATTTCATTGACAGATCTGGCTGTCGTAATAACCACGCCGGCCCTTCCCCTTAATTTTTCGACAAGCCCACGTGGCAGTGCCACGGGCCTACTTTGGCCTAAGTGCATCTAAGCCCACCTACTGGGGATTTAATCATCATATTTTCTGATAGTCTATTGCATCGGACATTCTGAAATCGAAGCTGGTTAGACTGTGCAGATAAAGCCTCAACGACATATCCTCTGTTATATTCCGGGACATATTGGTATCCAAGTTAATGAAAGCGCGGACAGTCTCGCTGCCTCAGCTTGAACATTGCAGCCACAGCAAGGGCCCTATGGCCGAAGCTAAATAAGAAGAGATCAACATCATTGATCGGCGGACACGGCGCAATGCAATCTGACTGAACGTGCCCCACAATGATTCTTGGAGAAGCTGTAGAGTCGAGGAAGAAATATAATCTATCCAACATCCGCTCTGCGAATGCCCAGCTCTAGCAATGAAAAGAAGGTGTTTTCTAGGAAAACTCTCCTACTCGGATCTAGAAGGCCTAAGCCATCTAAAGGAACTAAGACTCACATATTAATCTGGCTGGATTTAGAGTTGTAATAGGTGTCACGTTAGCTTAGTACCCCTAACGTGACCACAATGGACCCAACACGTTGGTCTGAGCTAGCCTCGGCCAGTAGGCCATCAGGCGCCCAATTTACCAAAAGTGGATATCGCTTTAGGTAAACTAGGTGCCTTGACGGCCTACTGGCCGCTGCTCTCTTAGACCAAGTTACAAGATCTTTGTGCCACCGAAACGTCCAAGAATTTCTTGCACTGAAGCCGCAATATGTTGCGTTGTGAGAGATTTGCCACAGTCTTGCTGAAACACACATCAATGTCCTCGACTGGGGCCCAACTATGATACAGTGACTTTTTGTGAATGTAATGTTATTCAACAATAAGATTTGTGATTTCTCACATCACTCATAGAAGACAATTTGTTAACGCGCAGGATGAAAAATTAACCTCATCGCTGTTCTGGTCAAATTGGTTATCCAAACCCTGATATTCAAGCATTGGGGCATGACTTATGCATTCCCTCGTCAGTTGGCATCAAATGTTGAGTGAGATTAACTTTATAGGGGTAGACTCAAATTTGAATGCGAAATTGGCAACATCCTTATGTGTCGAAAGGCAACATCCATGTCTTCCTGAAGTCAGCATATTCGTCAAGCCATATTTTCTGTAGAGTATACATTTTGGATAAGCTTTACATATGGGCTTATATTGCTGTTAAGTACTGCTGTAGAGTTAAGTACTAGCTATAGAGTACAAGGGCGTACTACAGACTTGCCTGGTCCACTGGAAATTCAGATCAGTAGTCGGACCTATACTGTTGTGTGGAGTCGCGATTTGGGGGACTACGCTCGATAAAGCCATCAACTGTAAGCCACTCGTGCATTGAATTAAAGGTGTATGTATCAACGGAGATTTAAGAACAACCACCTTGCCAACTCTGAACATACTCCTACATCCCCCGCCTATATACTTAATAGGGTGTCGGCCACCGGCGAGTACGATGATCAAAAATCGCTGCATACTTATAAAGAGCACATACCCAGACACCGCTCTCATGATAACTAATCTTTCCTTCGAGAAGAATTTCAAGCAGCATGCCCTCTAGGTCACACTGGAAGTCTGCGAGTCTTCACAGATGCGTGAAGGCTTGGGCGCCGTTCTGCTTCATTCTAAGGATCAAAATAATAAGTATTTAGTTATCTTTTCTGTTACCGGATCACTACAGCGTCTTTCAGCGATACAGTCTACAGGATTAAGCTCTGGGCTCTCATCGCCCAGACGACTATACGTATATACGCTTAAATATCAATTTGCATCGAATATACACTGACAACAAATCCTATATCCGCTTAAGTTACTCATCATATCTATCGCCGCTTAAGGAATAAGCGCGGCTAAAAACAATGCTTATAATCATTATTTTCTGTGTGTTAATTCCTGAATTTATTCATTCATTTTTTAGGTTGCTGTATGTGGCTTACGATAGAGCCCCTGATCGCTTTTGTTCACGCATTTTTAGGTGTAGTTGTTGTATTAGAACATTTTAAAATGTTTTTGCATCCATAAGTATGCAATTTCTGTCTGTGCTCTACTTTCCATTAATGTTTCGTTACCGATTCCTTTAATTCAATGAAAATTGTTTTTAAATTGATAATAATTAAGTGTTTTTGCTTTTTAAAGTAATGGCCACGCTACACAATCGCAGGGCGAAGATTATGCCCATTAACGATCGACTATCACTTTATCCGAATCCACCCCCCCGACTGTCACAATTGTCATAAATATCGCCGGTGCTGCCAAGATTCTATGATGAATTGTTAAGCGCCGATGATCTAAGCGTATATACGCTTGCAAAAATACGCACCTTTTATCATCTCGCCCATCGTTTATATTTTATACAGCTTGAGTGCTCAGAAAATAATATCTCTCACGTAAGGATGACATCGTGCTCTCAATCACGATAGATTCTCATTTCAGTTTGCGCCCAAAACTATTACAAAGGCGACATGTATAGAGTGACAGGTGTTGTATAGGCGTTCAATGATCAACAATTGATAATAAAATTGGCCAGAATTGATGGCCATATACTTATCTAATACAACACAACACTTTGTCCAATAAAATCGTTGCTACATGCAATCGCTGATCTGGACAAATTTTTGTTTAAATGTTGACCTCACTCATCCGGCGATTCCTTCAAAATAGGCATTTTCCTCTTCATTTTCTCCCTTCATTGTAGGTTAGGTAGTTGGGCTGCTAGTGCATTCACCAGCACACTTAGACCATATTGGTCCATTGTGATACCCATAGTCAGACTACTACCACTGATTGACTACACCAGTGATAGTGCCGTTAATTTGATCCCCATGAACCAGAAAAAAACGGATTTTCTCTCTCTTTCACTGGGATTCGAACCGGGGACCCCGCTAACCAGGGGCAGGCACTCAACCAACTGCGCCATCCAATCGCTCCCTTCATGGTAACAAAGGTTAAATTGTAGTTCTTAAACTCCGAACCAATTAGTTGCATAGCTTGAACTTCAGCTGCCTGCCCTCCTTCAAACGCTTTTCGCAATCCTTCACATTTCATAATTAAAGTCTAGGTATTAATGTCCAACACAAGAACAATAGAGACCATAATTCAGTTGTCCTTCCGACCAGCACGAAACGACGTTGACCGACATGGAATAATTGTGCTGCGCTTTTTGCTCTTTAATCCCCATCCATGCACGAAGTGATTACGCGATGAATTAAGAGCAAATACCTCTGCCTATCCCCAAAATCCATAAATACCGATGAATTTTCAAACTGCCGGTAATTAATGGATGCACTGCATCTGAGGGTGCTTAGAAATTGGTTTGGATGAAATCCATAAATAAATTATTACCGAGACTTATTTGCCTGTTATTTCGTGCCGCTTTATTTTTTTTTGTTGTTTTCATTTTCGCCAAGTATTCAATGCACATTTTGGATGCGCGCAGTTCTCGGTGGTTTTGTTCCGGCCCAGCCTTGCGGTGTACAAGCAGTTAAAGCAAATTGCCCAGTAAATTTTTTTACTGACAGCATAAACGCTGTAAATTATCCTCAATTTAATGCAATGCTGCCGGAGAAGAGGAATATTTAATAGAAATGTTTTTTAAGATTATTTTTTTTTATTTGGTGTTTTATTGTGTTGGTAGCAAATGGCTCGTTTCTCCGCAAAACGTTTTGGCTAAGGAATTTATTGCATTCACAGGAGGAGGGGTGTTGCGAGCAACATTTAAGGCGAAAAACTAAAGTTAAAATTCGCTTCCATTTAAGGGTTGGGTGCCTTTCGTTGGGTGGATTTTCAAAGAGAAAACCACGATGGTACACTTTTTTCATTGTTTTTCAGAAACATCGCGGAGAGTAATGAAAAACCTCAGCTATGCCGTGCTGGGGGGGACGATGTTAAAAAATGCTTAGTGCTCATTCATGGGCACTGTTTGAGTGAATTAAAATGTTAAAATTAAATCATTCTTTTGTTGCGCACCATTTACCACAATTCAACCAAGAACTTATGACTGCCTTCGGACATGATTGCATAGTTTACAGTCGGTTGGCGAGTTTTCCTTCACCTTTACATTATTAAATAAAATATGAATAATCAAGGTGTATGAGGTTAGTCCTTATCTAAGCCTAATAATAAAAATGTCATTGTTTTTTTTTTTTTTTTTGTAAGTCAATACACGTTTTCAATCATGTGACGTGATAAGTTGTCAAATCAGGGCTGAAGAATGGATATGAATAAGATAAGAATGCTCCAACAGTCTGATCCTTGGGGCTTACTACCCCAACAGTACGTGCCTTGGAAGACTGCATCTAAGTGACTTTAGTTTTCCTGAAGAATTTCTTTGTTTATTTGCCCTTATTTATTTAATTATATTAAATTAAGATTAATAAAGGGTTTTTTTCCAATAAGGACTTGACAACTTTGAATTTAAATTGTGAACGAGCTCTTTCACTAATCATCAAACTGTCACTGTCAATTTATTCAGTAAACTCAACATTTTCATCAAGTACACGAACGAGAAACGTCTGCAAATTATAAAAATCTCCTACCAAAATTCGGAGTCGGTGACCACAACTTTAAGAGCGTTAACTCCAATTTTCGACGAAGCTAATTTTTGGCTCAATGGGTTCGTCAGTAAGCGAGATATGCGTTATTGGTCGGGTGAAAATCCAGATGTGCTTCATAAATCACCACTTCATCCACCAAAAATAATTGTTTGGTGCGGTTTGCATGCCGGCGCACAGTGGTCAATACGATATGTACTAACATCATAGCTGGACATAAATCTACAATTTTTTTTCCGTTAGAAAAAATACCGCTAGGTTATAAGTCAAATCACAAGAAACAAAAAACAAAAAATTGTAAATCCCTTACTTTAACAATGGGAAGCCTTCCAATTCAATGTATAAATCTTTTCTTACTCTCTAGTTTGCCTTTCGCGGATAAGGAGTCTTTCTTAAAGTGGTATAGTGATTTAACTGTTCTGAGGTATATACTTGAAGCAAATATGCAAGAGTATGCTCTTGATAAGTACTTTTAAATTGAGTGTATTTTTATTAATATAGTAGGAACGATTTAGTCGCTATGAACTAAATGCGGTGGTACTTTTTTTCACAAAAGGCAATCTAAAATTTTTTATTTGTCGGTCCATAAAAAAAAGTACAGCTGAGTACAACAAACTCAAAACTTTGCTAACTTAAAGGTTGAATTATTATCTTTAAATTATGTATAACTTAAGTGCCGACACTCAGCGCATCATACTTTTTTGTATGCAAAATTACTTGTTTCCAAATACAATTGGTACAGTATGCCAGTAAGTGTCCACAAAATTCTGTTGCACGGTGCTGACGTCATTGAAAGTTTTCCAATCCCCACCTAGCCTCAGATAGCTTTCGGAAGATGTCTTAGAAGCTCGTCAAAAGGATTACAAAATATTTCGAAGCGGATTTTCAAGAAAGACGTCCCGGATTGCAACAAATGCTGATGCGATTCACAACATGTGGATATCTTTATATCCAAAAATAAGCGATTTGAGACATCTACCAACCCGGCATTAGAAGGTACCAGCCCCTGAAGTTATGGAAATAATTTAAATTTGATCTTAAAACATAATGCCAACGAGCAAAGCAAAAAAAAAGTTAAATGCGATTTAAGTCCAGCTAATGACCCTAAATCGACCACTGTGTGTTATTGGGCCATATTTTTTCGTCGACGATAACAATCATCACATTACTGTGAATGGTTAGCGTTATTGCCTGAATCGGAAGATATTGAATTGGACGTCATGTGGTTTTGATGGTGCCACAAGCCATACAGTAAACGTTACAATCGATTTATTGAACAGAAGGTAGCAAGTAAGGCCGCCTCGTTCATGTGATTTAACGCCGCTTGACTATTTTCTTTGGGGCTACGTTAAGTCATTGGCTTATGTCAGGATGTTGGAAGAACTTAGAGCCAATATAGAACGCAAAATAAGGGCCATTTCGGCTGAATATGTAGTTGAGAATTGGGTCCAACGAATGGACCGCTGTAAACGTGTCAACGGGGGCCATGTGATCTAAGTCAAGTTCCATTCATAAATGTTTTGATTGTACTTTAAGCCAATAATAGAGTTTATGAAATACGTATCGCGTATGCGTTGCGTTTTATTTAAAAAAAAAATTGTCAAATCCTTATTTTGCAAGTCGTATAAGCTTAATAATGACCTTAACAAATATTTGTTTACCCTAATCTATTTTAACGAAGCTAAAGTTTGCTATTGGGGAAAATCATAAGAAATAGAGAGCATTTCTGAGAGAGGGTAAGCTGGGATTAATCAATTTCAAGCGGTCGTCGTAGGGGGATAGCATAGCTGTGTCCGCTTATTTGAGACGAACGAATATTCAAAATTATTGACTATGTGTATGATTGACTTACAGTTTTGTTATTGCAGTCACTTATAATTTTTAGTGGAAGGGTCAAAATTAACTAATCTATCACGATTGACACAGCTCTATGCCACACCTATAAACCTTGAACGGAAGACTACTTTTTACAGAAATACTTGTTGCATTGTTTTATGTAGATTATTTAAAAAGCTACCTGGTGAATTGAAGTCATCGCGCTCAAAGAAATTATTTCATAGTAAGATGAAGTCTTGGCTTTTTGAATTTGACCACAATCAGATAGAAAATCTATTTTATTCAATTGCTTGAGTATAATTTAATTCTTTTGTTTAAATAGAAAATATTGAAATATCATGTTTAAATCATTTCTTTTTAGTCATATGTATATTTTTTTATTTTTAAATAATAATGAAGTAGCATTTAACACTATATTTTTTTAAAACATAAAAAATGCTTCTACTATTCTCAAGTTGTTAAATTAAAAATGTATAAAATTCCATTTAAATGTAACTAACTTAGACAATATGAATGATAAATGAAAATGACTACATATTACATGTGTTTTAAGCTAGATACCAGCTTGCACATATGCACAAAAAAGTAACTCATAATTGGGCTTGCCGCAGGGACCACTTAAAACCTAGTCATGGCCAGCATTGACATGAAATAATTTTCTCACTTGCGTTGTCTTTCCACCTCAATACACAAAGTGACAACAACGATGTTTGTCAGTGAAATAGTTTTGGCATCGTTTTCTTAAGTAGGCGAATAATTTCATATCTTAGGTATAGCTTTAACTTGTGTTAATTAATATAGCTTCTCAGCAACCACTCGTGTTGTGCGTGCTATTGTTCTTTCACGCGTGGATGGGACCTACAGTTTAATGCCGACTACTAACGGCGAAGTTGAGAAGCTTTTTCTAGACAGGAATACTCTTTGAGCATTGTCAGTGACTCGAAAGTGGCGGAGCCGTGAATTATCAAAGGTGGTAAATTCGGGTATCGAACTTAGCATCCTTTGCGTAGATGTCGACGCACTTACCCACTACGCCACGACGACCACTATTAATTAATAAATACCACAAAAATAAGTACAGCCAATTCCACAATTTACACAATATCTATTTACAAAAAATTTTGTTAAAAAAAAGCTGAATAAAATTTACTGTGAAATATGTAACAAAATTATAACAGACATTTTGCCTTATCCGGTGTAGCCTCACCCTTAAACTGCAATCGATTTGAGAAAAGTCAATTTAAAAATTGGATGAAGCATGCATTCTGCCTAATAGTATGCAGTCGCATCGTAGCCTAAGAGTATGCCGCCGTGCGTAGTGCACCAGGGTGTCGGCTTGCATCAAATCTAGACCAACAGCACAGTTGTGACCATATCTCCGGATTTTAATCTTTAGGCCTCTCTGCGTTGATGTCATCTGGAGCACTATATTATCACAACGGCATAAATCTAGCTTGGCTTCGACGGATTTAACGCCTAAGGCTGGGCTATGTAGGAGCATGCTCTACCTCGATTCAGTGCTACTGGACCCTAACCTAAAGCTCAATAAACCGAGGGCGCACACATGGGAAGAAGGACCTTAGCCAACTTCTTGTGCCTATTTGGAGGCAACTGGCTCAAGATCGTGCACAGATGGAGATGCTTGTTGGTTGAGACCCATGGTCATCCCGAACTGAGGCGGTAAGAGGAGAAAAAGAAAAATATCTCTCTTATGTTACTGATCATACTCCGAGGTTACTTAAGAAAAGAAAAGTATCTTGAATACGTGGCCTGCATTCGTGAGTGAACATACACGAATGGTTTATGTAGCAGCCGGACCCAAGTCCTACGCAGACTATTCCCCAAGAAGTAAAAGAAGTGCACCGTCGAAACCTTTAAGCCAGATGGTTACATATTTTAACAGACTCTACGAAAACTGTCTTTTTTCACCGAAGGAGTCCTACGGTCCCAACTTGTGCACGGCATTTTATCTTGAAGGTCTTCAGGTTGGCTTACTTCGATTTCCTACTGTTTGAATGAATTCTTTCCATTGAAGCAAACTGATCTTAAATCGGTGCGCGATTCTTGCTTGCTACACTACTCACAAAGCATACTGTCTCAATTAGTCAAGTCTAAAATTTCAGTCGTTCACAATAGAGCACACTTCAAATATTCAGACAAACAACAAACGGCCTGTCTCTCCCTCCTTTTCTTTGCCCTCCATCTCTTTCTCTCCATTTGTGTCACCCCCCAACAAATATCTTCTTCTCTTAACTAACTCTTTGACAAATTTGAAATCATTAGAAACTCATCAACGATGGCATTAACCTCTGCAATCGGGCTGCATTGACGACAGCAATGGAATGCCAGCTTAACATCAATTAGCTGAATGATGTGTAAAATATATTTTATGGAGGCTTACGCAACTCTTAGTGCATAAGAGGTTTTTCAAAGCCAATTATCCGATAGGCGTTGGCTGAGAGAGATTGTTTTTTCCCTCCGAATGGTTAATAGCCCTAGCGTGTAAACAGGTTCGTCTAATAGTGCAATCAGTGTCAGTTAACCGCCGTAGTGGCGTGAAGATAGATACTCGTGGGAACGTGGGTTACTTCATCAGAAAAGTGTTACCTTCACTTTTCATCTCATTATCTCCACTGTCACGGTCTTAGTACACCTCCCTCGACGCACCTCGTCCTTGACACACAACTCACTCACTCCATCAAAGTCATGGTGAATTTTAATTTTCTAAAAAACAATTTCGTTTATTCTCGCAATAAATAATTAAATGAGGTATCATACAAATGATTACGCATGTGTGTACAAAAACAAAAAAAAAATAATATAAAAACATCTTAAAACCTAACAAATGTACAGATTCATAATATACATCATACACATCACATATACACAGAAAACATCAACATATCAACAAGATGTGGGTCGGTTTAGCACTCCCAATACTTTAGCGGCTCTACTTGACATTTGGCACTCCATAAACGGCGTGCGGGGAACCGGAGTCGCCGATGTTGACGTTCCCGCTCGAGTAGGAACTGCCCGAGCTCGAACTGCTCACACTCGATGAGTAGGACACGTCCGATTGAGAGCTTTCGATTGCGTTGCCAGCGTTGCTTTGCCTGATATCTACGCCGCTGTCAAGGTCTGATCCGGCGAAGGGTCCGCTGCCGATTTGGTCGATTTGTTGGCTGCCACCGCCGAGGAACACGCCACCGGGTCCTTCCTCCTTCCTTGTCTTGTACTTGATGAAGTAGACCTCGGGCTTGCTGGGCTTGATGCTCTGTTGGATCTGTTGAATCTCGCTGATGGAAGGCTCCTCTGGTTTCTTGACCAGCACGTAGACGATGGTCTTCTCCTCGGAGACTCCTGCAGCGTTGGCGATCTGAGCGTAGTTTGTCTGTTGGTTGACTGTTGGGGCCTTGATGAAAATGATCTTGTAGTGCTTCTTGGCGGGCTGTTCTGGGAGACGGATTGGTTGACGGGCTTCCTTCTCTTCGAGATCCTCTGGGGGCACGTGCACGTAGATGTGCTTCTCGACTGTTGGGTCGAGGGGAGCGTTGGCGAAGGTCTCACGAATCACATTGCCGAGGGGTCCGTTCAGGATGGCGTTGCCGCCGATGCTGCTGGACTGACCAATGGATCCTATTCCACCTCCGCTGATGAATCCTCCCGATTGTTGGCCGAATCCGCTGGATCCACCACTTTGGAATTGAGAGCCACCTCCGATGCCTTGGAATGATCCTCCGCTTTGGAATGAGCCGCCGTTTTGGAACGAGCCAGCGTTTTGGTACGAGCTACCGCCTTGGTATGAACCACCACTCTGGTACTTCGAGCCTGACGTCTGTAATCCACTGCCGCCGAATTTCTGGCTGCCTCCGGAAATGAAGTTTGGATTGATCGGAGCGCCGAGGAAGCTTGGTCCACGAAGAGGACGGCCGACACCAACACTCGAGAATTTATTGCCTCCAAAACCACCAGCAAACTGATATCCGCCGCTCAGTGCTTGTGGTGGAGGTGGAACCTTGCCGATGCCGTTGATGATGGCTCCGTTGTTGATGTTGTTGTACGAGCTGGACGACGAGTACTGGTTAGATCCAAATTGCTGCTGAGCAGTTTGCACGAACGCCTTTGGTGGGCCAGGGGCGGGGAGAGGTGGGCCCTGGGGGAGTGGGATTGGCGCGGATTGTATTCTTCCTTGATCGGCGTATCCTTGTCCCTCGCGGAAGACTTGAGAGTGCCCACCATCTCCCACAACGATGTGACTGTTCACGGTGACAGCCTGCGAGTCCAAGCCACTACCGCCAGCGGTTACAATTGGTCCTTGATTGATAATCCTTCCGACAGACTGCTGTTGCACGAGCGCAGCAGCATTCGGACCGTTGTGGCATGGCGCACCACTACTGAGAATCGGTTTAAATCCACCGGGTCCAGTGATCGGCTCTAGCACTGGCTCCTTGTAATTATATCCTTGCGGCAGCGATAGCGCCAATTGAACACAACACACAAACACCACGAACCACTTCATTTTTTTTTGTATCTTTTATCTTTTGCTCAAGAAAATTGAACGGTACGATGCCAAGACGATACTTAAGCTAGTGAATGAATCTAACCGAATGACCGCCATCTGAAATCTTTACAAACTATTTATACTTCGAAAGTTTAACGAATCAATTACACTCGAACACGAAAGAGGTGTATAGTGTTAATCTCTTCTTTCTTCTCTTCTTTCTCCAAGCCACCGTCGCGCCGCGTGTGAGTAACGAAATTTCGCGGTGTTACCACCACCAAATGTCCGACGCACGGTCGGTCGGTCGGCAAGTCACTCTAAGGTTTGGCTCCACCACTTTTCTCCGAACTTCTTTTTTTTTCGCTTTTTGTTTTGTTTCTTTTGAGATGGGTTTTTTTTCCAAAAAAAAAAAAAAAAAACGTAAAAAAAGTTTATTCAATCGGAGAGCAGTGGTGGCAGGTCGCGTCTGTGTGTTGGTCGGCCACAGCGCAGCAAGAGATAACCAAAGAAGCCACAATCGCATCGCAGACAGACACAGACAATATGTAACGCATTGGGGGGGGACCGAGCGTGTTCTGTTGTTGGCTTAGACTTCGCCATGATGATGGTGTACTCGACTCGTAGTTCGTCTCTCGTACTTAGGATTGTCGAGTGCTTGGCCCAGCGCAATAGTGCCCAGCATACATACGAGCTGGGGACGCGGTCCTCCTCCCTATAAATTTCTTTTACGATCAATCAATGTGTCAAACCTCAGAGTACACAACAAAAGAGCGCGTCAGCGACAGAGATACAGGCACTACATGAGTCGCGACGCCTAGACGTGTTTCTCCGTGAAATTTGTATGGCAAAGATGTGTACGGTCGGGTCTGGTGATTACATGAGTTTCTACTGCCGATGATAATGTGATGGGTGTATGTGTATGCAAATTTTGGTTTTATGGAGTATGAGACGAACAGGAAATGCAGGTGCATACCCGACGACGACTGGCCACTAGCCGGTGCTGGGCTTCGGCTCAAATGTTTTCCAATTGAATTTAAATCCGAGCAACTGATTGAAGTCATGCCGATGTCGATTTTATCGTTTATTGTTGGTGGCCGATGAATGATTCAAGACCGATTGGAGGATTTGTACGAATGACTTTAGCATAATCATTGCTCGTCGATTTCGATCGGAATTGATGAGTGCTGCTTGTGTAAACCAGAGATGTCCAGACGTGGGGCTGCACGTGAAATAAAAAGCGTATTAATTCAAATGGCTCGGGTGGTAATGATTCGTTGAACATTTGGCAGATAACGTATCAAATTAAAACAAAATGACTCAATAAACTCTATTCGAAGTACAGTGCATCATCTATTCCAAGGGTGCTGCGCTACACTTGAGTGCCACTGAACATGAGTCATGAGAAAGTTATCGTTTTCGTAGTGCACAATATGTCGAATGTATGGCATTGACCCCAGGCCAGTGGTCTTTCTGGGGAAACACTTCTTTTTAACACCAGCACTTATTTTAAGCGCATTTCAAGAGGAGCGAAGTGTAAAGGCTCCAGAGGATCGGGTTGGTCTTAGAAAAAAGAACGCCTCACGACAGGATTATATCACGCATCAAGACTACAAGGACTTAACAGGTTCATCCTAGTAAGTCGCTGGTGGAAGGCTTATTTAAGACTCAACGTCAGCGGCTCTGGGAGAGCTGCATTATTAGACGAAAGAACAAGAAGAAGGAGCTCCTTTAACTTTCTTAACTTTTTTTAAGGAGCTGCTCTTTGCAGTCGACAAACACAACATCAGGGATTACCTAATTAGATAGTTAGTTACGACTGGATGACGCAGTTGGTAGAGTGCCTGCCCCTGGTTAGCGGGGTCACCGGTTCGAATCCCAGTGAAAGCAAAGTTAATACGCTTTTATCTGGTTTTCAAATCTGGTCCAGTCACCATTTGCCGTCGGCATAGAATTAACGGCACTATCAGTGGAGTAGTCAATCAGTGGTAGTGGTCTGACTAGGGATATCACAATGCAGCTAATTGTGCTGGTGAATGCACTAGCAACCCCCCTTCCTAACCCTAACAATACTGAAGGCTATGATTTCATAATACAAGTTGAGTACTATTTCATGCATATTTCATGCCAATTTGGGTTTTAGTCGTCGTTGACCAACCTCCTGCTTGTCTCAAACCATAATAGCAGTCTTATCAAACCCAATGAACTCGTAATTTGTTAACGATAATAAATAGAATAGAAGGAACAAGAGAGAGACATGGAACATCAATCAGGCAAAGAAAATCTTGGGTCATTGAATGGCATCATCTAGAGCCCCAAGCAACCGGTGCTACTTCGGATTGTCGGAACACCTGGGTTCAAGCTCCCGACTCGAAGACTACAAAACTCTGATTTTGCCAGTCCAGCTATATGGAAGAGCACCGGCTTCTCAAAAAGAAAAAGATAGAGCAGGAGAAGCACGCGGTCTAGGAAATGTAGAGGTGTTACGGCAGAAATGATGTCCGAAAGTTCTACCAACGGGTAAAACAACTATCCAATGGATACAAAATTCGGACAGAAGCCTGTTGTGACGCAGAGGACTCGTAGTAGATTCGCAGTCGATACTGAGAATCTGGAAGGATCATTTCTGTAGACTGTTAAACGGCGAGGAAGACTCCAATACTGCTGTCAGGCAGAATGTTCCACTCAATGCAATTGACGATGATCGACGAGAATTCCGTCTCCCCGACCTAGACGAAGTCAAGATAGCGATATCGAGACTAAAGTCGAATAAAGCTGCTGGTGCAGACGGACTGTCTGCGGAACTGTTTAAGGCAGCTGGAGATGAGCTGGTAAGGTACATGCACCAACTCATCTGTAAGATATGGTCGGAGGAAAGCATGCCCGACGAGTGGAATCTCAGTATCGTTTGTCCGATCCACAAGAAAGGAGACCCCTTTGATTGCGCCAACTACCGAGGGATAAGTCTCCTCAACATTGCCTATAAGATCCTCTCTGCCGTTTTGTGTGAGTGCCTGAAACCATTCGTCAACAACCTTATAGGACCTTATCAGTGCGGTTCCAGGCCGGGGAAGTCCACCATCGACCAAATCTTCACACTACGGCAGATCTTGGAAAAAACCCAAGAAATGCAGATCGACACCCACCACCTATTCGTCGATTTCAAGGCCGTATATGACAGCGTACATAGGGACGAGCTATACAACGCCATGTCTGGTTTTGACATTCCTGCCAAGCTCGTCAGGTTGTGCAGGATGACGATGGAGAACTCTCGCTGCTCCATCAAGGTCGGTAAAAAAGGTTTTAGACAAGGCGACGCGCTGTCATGTGACTTTTTCAACATTATTCTTGAGAAGGCACGATCTTCCGAAAGTCCGTACAATCGTTAGAATATGCGTGACAGAACACAGCGAGCCCTCCATGAGGCGTTTGCTGGTAGTGAACCGGAGGCGACAAAAATGGGTTCAGCGGTGAACAAGGGCAAAACGAAGTATACGCTGTCATCAAGAAAGTACGCACAACATCGACGACAAGGCCAAAACGTCACCGTAGGAAGCTATAACTTCGAGGTAGTGAAGGACTTCGTCTACCTCGGCTCGCAAGTGAACAGTACGAACAACACCAGTACCGAGATTAAACGCAGAATTACTCTTGCCAATCACTGTTTCTTTGGGCACAATTGAGTAGTAGAGTCCTCTCTCGAAGGACAAAGCTGACATTATATAACACCTTGATCATCCCTGTGCTGCTTTATGGTGGAAGAACTTGGTCTTATCGAGAGAAAAGTTCTGCGTTCAATGTTTGGTCCTGTCTGCGTTGATGGTTATTGGAGAAGAAGATTCAACCGCGAACTGTACGGGCTGTACAGCTGCATGAGCCTAGTCAGGCGTCTACGGCTTCAACGCCTAAGATGGCTGGGCCATGTAGAGCGCATGGACAACACTGCTCCAGCCCGAAGAGTCTTTGACTCCTAACCCGTGGGACAACGCAATAGAGGACGCCCACGGAACCGATGGCGCATCCAGGTTTAGAAGGAGCTCAACCAACTTGGTGTGCGCAGTTGGAGACGGCTGGGTAAAGATTGTGCCGGCTGGAGAGGCTTACTGGTTGAGGCCCAGGTATAACCCGGACTGTAGCACCACCAGAAGAAATATGGAACCAAAAGCTGGACGATAACCAAATTAGCAGAGCTGATTTTTGGTGCATTCGAATTGAATTGAAGAACTTGGGATGTGTTATAACAGACACAAGTATTGCCACCATAAAAACTTATTGTACTCCTCTCCTCTTGACCTACGGTTTGAAAGCTGCCTTCAGATATTAGGACATCTCCCCTAGATGGGATTTCTGTGAAGTCTCTCCCTGTTATGGACGTTCTGTTTATTATTTTGAATATTTCTCTGGCGAGTCGCGAACAGTCGATTAGTATGTGCTCCATCGTTTCTTTTACCTGACCACAGTCCGTGCAGATTTCTGGGCTGGTGAAGCCCATTTTATGAAGGTTGCAGTTAGTGCTCCACAAAGCACTCTTAGATCAGAGCTTTGTTAAGTCCTAGAGCTTCATTGGCCCATTTAGGATTGTAGTTTTGTTCTATGAACATTCTTGAGTGCTTAATGCCCTCCTGACTGTTCCAGAACTGGTGCATTTGTTTAATGACTCATTTGTGCAAGTGGAGATTGATGTCCCTATCGTTAAATCCATAAATGGGGAAGGGCCCAAGCACCTGCCTAGGCTTGTACATAAGCCTTTTCATTACCTTCATGGTTTTCGTGTCTTGGCCCCCAAATCAGTTTTAGTTTGTTCTATTCTGCCAGTGTGTTTAGTATTTTGTGACATTCCCAGGCAGCTTAAGAGGTGAATGTGAAGCTCTTTAGAGTCGCAAGCTATCTGAGAAAATATAAATTTTGATGTATTTGAGTGTATTTCAATGTGCCGCTTCATTAATTGGAAACAGTTCAGCTTAAAGTATTATTGTGTCCATGCAAAGGGGAATGTACATCTCGGACCAATCACCCCAGCCCCTATCTCGTTTTCAGATTTCGAGCCATCTGTGTATCATTTTTGGGCTCCATCCTTCAACCAAGAGGGGTTGTTGTTCCATTCCTGTCTATTGGTATGGGTTCATAGTGTTTTTTGAAGTCGTACTCAGAAGAGATCAGATCACTTACTCGAGTTACAAAATGAACGTGAACAAATCTGCCGGCGTAGATAATATTAGGGCTAAGGATCTCAAAAACAACTCGAGTTTCTTAGCACCCACAGTCACGCAATTGGTGAATAAGTCTTTGGAGGAAAGTCAATTTCCGAAGAACCTTAAAATTGCCATTGTAAGACCTATTTACAAGTCCGGGAAGAAAACCGAAGTCTCGAACTACCGCCCTATCTCCATCTTACCAGCGATTGACAAAGTGTTAGAAGAAGTAATGGCGAGAAGACTACAAGATTATATTGGCAAATACAAAATCATAAACAAGAACCAGTTTGGTTTCCTAAGAAACCGAAATGTCAACCAATTACTGAGAGAATTTGCGAATAATATAAACAGTAGTCTCAATAAGAACCTCCACTCCCTGGTGATCTTTATAGATTTCAAGAAAGCTTTCGACACACTATGTCACACAAGAATCATCAAAAGGCGTTCGTGGTCGAATATTGGAGTGGTTTGCGAGTTATCTTCGGAACAGAGGTTTCATGGTGCGATTATCGTCCAGCTATAGCAATCTGCAAAATATTGAGTGGGGTGTACCCCAAGGATCGATACTGGAACCACTTCTCTTCATTATATACGTGAACGATATGCTATCTGTGTTGCAAAATAGCGTTGGCTTCCAATATGCGGACGACACTGCCATAGTTGTGAGCCACAAAGACATTGAGATTGCTACTCAGACAATGCAAACAGAGTTTAACACTATTTTGCGGTGGTGTCACGACAATGGTTTAGTTATTAACTCGAAGAAGACCAAAGTAATGCATATTCGACCCTACCACCTAGTAAGAAATCGAATAAGAATACGGTTCCACAATTTTGATTGCCTGCAAAAGTCGCATCAAACACCTGAGACAGATGGTTGCGCAGAGTATATTGATACAGTGGACGTCTATCGATATCTCGGCGTGGATGTAGACTGCAACTTTAAGTGGGATCACCACATAAGGTATCTGTGCAAGAGACTTCGACAGTCGACATACGCTCTTTACCATCTGAGAAACCACACGTCTTTTGAAGTACTAATGCAAGTTTACTACTCTCTGGTGGAGTCGGTACTTCAGTACGGAATAACAGCGTGGGGTAATGCAGCGCAATACAGAATTATGGAACTCCAAAGGGCTCAAAACCGGATTCTTAAGATTATCTTACGATCTAAGTATGGTAGTCGCTATGTAGAAAATTTGTATTGTCCTAGTGAAAATCTAAATGTACCAACCGTCCAAAAACTTTTTCTTTTTAATTTCATTAACGAGACCTACAACGACCAACGCTTTAAACAAGCGATTGATCACGGCGTCAATACAAGGCAAAGGGCAAATGGACTGCTGAAAATACCAAGAATACACAACTCATATGGAAGAAAGCAACTTTCATTTGCGGTGCCAAGAATATACAACTTCCACGCTCCCTATTGAGTATACAGCCGGCGCACACCAGGAAAAAAGAAATAAAGAAACATGTATTATTGAATCATATTCACTCATAAACTGTATAATAATCTAAGTTCCCAAAATAATGAGAATTACTCTGCTTTAAATGTAAAATCACTTATTTTGAATAATCTTCTGCAGAAAAGCCTCTAGGCTTCGCAGATTCTCTATTGTCTCTTGTGTAACCATAGAATTAATTTTTATAGATATTGTAATAAGGCCAAATAACGTCCCACATGGACTCTCCTCTACAGCTTCAAGGTTTTATCCAGATAACTCCATGGTGACGTTTGAAGGCATTCTTATATTGTATTGCAAATTGAAAGTTGTAAATAAATTTAGACAATAAACATCACTCACTCACTCACTCACTCACTCAACTCCCAAATGTTGTCAACTCTTCTCAGAATTTCTAGATGTCCAGTACGATTACCTTCTTTGTAAGTTTAGGTTCAACGACTGGATGGAGCAGTTGGTAGAGTCCGCCCCTCGGTAGCGGGGTCCCCGGTTCAAATCCCAGTGAAAGCAAAGTTAAAACTCTTTTATCTGGCTTTAAAATCTGGTCCAGTCACCATTTGCCGTCGGGATAGAATTAACGGCACTATCACTGGAGTAGTCAATCAGTGGTAGTAGTCTGACTGACTTGGGGTATCACAATGGACCAATATGATCTAAGTGTGCTGGTGAATTCACTAGCAGCCCCACTACCTAACCTAACCTAAGTATGGTTCTATTTAAAGTTAAGGTTTGGCTAGCCGCTTCAGCTTGAATGGCAGTGTGTAGTTGTGGGATGTTCAATACTGCTTCCATTCCTGCTGTCGGCGTCGTTTTAAAGGCCCCGGTTGGATCCAAACACGCTTGCCTTTGTATTTTATTGAGTTTGTGTGAGGTACTATTTTGTTAGTATTTTTTCCACCATACAGCAGCTCCCTATAAAAGTTGACGTGGCAAAACAACAACAATTGCATTGCTGTACGTTTCATAAATCAGATTCTACATTTTTAATTCCTCGCTCCCATACAAAGCGGTCCACTGTGCGGCGCCCATTGTAACTCCTGGGTAAGCTCCCTGCTTCAGTGAAAAATTGGTCTCTACATCGGAGGTTCGTTCGGTTAATTGATATTTGATTGTAGATCCACGGACTCATTTTTGGGCTTAAGCCCCACGCCTTGCCTTCGAGTTGTTTTCGGGACCAAAGGACTTTCATAGCCTTTGTGTAAGTTTTGTTGATGTGAGCAGTCCAGGAGATTTTTGGTCTAGAGTTATTCCGAGAAATTTCAAATCCTCTTTCAGTGTGATATTTGTTTCTCTCACCTTAAGAGTTTGTAGGTTATTTTTCCTTCTTCTGGTGCATTCGAAAGAAAGATTATACGTCGAATATATGTACCTATGGTCCTATTTGCGAGGAAGGTGAATGGAGGATACCCCATGACCGCTAACACTACGAGCTGTACCAGGATGTTGATGTAGTCCTGAAGGCAAAACTCTGTCGACTTCACTCGTTCGCCACATCGAGCTGAGGACATCAATTCTCGAAACTAATAGGTCCTCGTCTACTCGCCATCGAATCCAAGTCCCGATGTTTAAAAAAAGAGAAGAAAACCGAACGTTTGGTATACAGACCAATTTCTCACGGTAGCAAGGTCTATTTTGACTCAATTGTGGTCTTTTTGTCTCAATTGGTCTTGATGACTAGAAGCATTGTACCCAGGAGTAAAGATGGAAGTCAGGGTCTTTCAGGCCACCGCACTGCGTTCCGCTTTGTATGAGAGCGCGGAAGTATCTTGTGAATGCGTGGATAGATCTTAGCCCTAGAGAGATAACGTGCGCCTAAGAGGCGCCCGCTACACATATATACTGCTGTCCTCTTTTAACAGACGCGCGTACAACTCAGTCGTCGATCAACACTTGCGAGACGTCATTGTCATTGAAGTTATAAAAAAAAGAATAATTACCTTAATAATAATAATAATAATATTGGTGTAGCGACAGTCCGTGGCGGACCTGGGCCTAGCTTCTCAGCAACCGCTCGACCTACAGTTTTTAATGCCAACTCCGAACGGCAAAGTTGAGAAGCTTTTTCTAGACAGGAATACTCTTTGAGCATTGTCGGTGACTCGAAAGAGGTGATAGCCGTGAATTATGAAAGTTGGTAGATTGGGGATTCGAACCTGGCACCCTCTGCGTAGGAGTCGACGCACTAACCCACTACGCCACGGCGACTCACAAATATAATATAATTACCTTAACTTTTGAAATAAATCTTCTTTTTAAATTGGGCGCCTCTCAGGCCCATGCTTATCTTTTCAGTACTATAAAGTAAGGTTGTCTTTCTAGGGATAACGAAAATTTGAAACATAGTACATGTGCCACGAGATCTTTTCGTGGTTCAAATGGTTGATGTACCTCACGGATTACTCATTAACGGACTAAACATAAGTGAACAAATTAAAAATGTCAGTTTTTTAAACAACGGAAAGTTTTTCTGGCAGCTTAACAGTGTTTCAAGGGTCGGTCCACGGGTTCACAAGTTACAGATTTATTTCCAACTCTGCGACGAAAAGTGCACGCTTTGTATGGGAAGCAGAAATAAATACATATGTAAAATCCGAACTATGAAACGTAGAGCAATGAAAATTTGTTTGCTTCCTTAATAGTACGAGGAGCATCATTAGTTCTCCATGCTTTAAAGGTTAAGTTATATCCGAAGGGCAATAGGTACTCCATTAATCTAATCCGTGGATGCAGTGTTGACATTCGCATTGTAAGAGCTTCTTCATTTAGGACTTTTTATTGCAACTTGGATAAGTCATTCATCTCTGAAGGTTTAAGTCCATAATGCAATTCCTAGCAGACCTAGTATTTGTCACAGCTTGAGCTACTTAATATAAAATAAGGACGATGCCTAAATTTGGCCACATGCATTCCAACAGTTATTGAGCTTTCTTCAATACATTTCAGCGCAATAAACAACATCACCATTTGAAATCATAAATATTTTTAAACTGATTCCTTTCTATTTTCTATCACTACAATCCCTCGGGAGGTTTAATACAAGATAGATAGATAGATAGATAGTTTATTTCCGTATAAAAAGTTTACATTTGATTTAGTTTATCGCACAATATATATTACAGAGATGTGATGAATTATGCATCTTTCTTCTGAAAAACGTTTATATTTATATTTTAAGTTATTTATATTTGATGGAAACTGTCGAAAATTGAAGGAAAATACGAGAAAAACCTTCAATAAGAGAGAAAAATAAATAAATAAATAAACAAATAAGTAAATAAATAAATAAATAAACAAATAAATAAATAAATAAATAAATAAATAAATAAATAAATAGATATATATATATAAATATATATGAATAACTAAAACAAAAATGTACAATGAAAACAATTTAAATAAATAAATAAACAAAATATATATGTATATGTTTTTTAATACAAAATTTGCACAATTTAAGGTTTGAATCTGAGCTCAACAAATTGCTACACCTAAAAGGGTCTTTCGGCCAAAATGGACGTTGGGCGGATATGAGTTTCACAGAATGAAAAGAGTACGCTTACAGATTTCTAGGGAACTAGGTCTCCCCTTGGAGCCCATAGATCATAGTTTAAGAAATTGATTCTGTGGAGTAGTAGGTTAGAGCGTCGACTCGTACGTAAAGGGTGCCAGGCTTAATACTCGATCTTACAACCTTTCACGGCTCCACCTCTTTCGAGTCAATGTGCTGACAGTGCTCAAAAAGTATTCTTGTCTATAAAAAGCTTCGCAAATTCGCCGTTCGGAGCCGGCATTAAACTGTAGGTCCACTGAAAGCACAATAGTGCGCACAACTCGAGTGGTTGCTGTAGAATCTAGTGCAGGTTCGTCTCGGGCTAAGAAATTGAATATCTCAGAACTCCGCAATGTATTCATTTAATATTTTTAACTAGAGAGATTTGCATTCTTTTCCTTTATCAAGCAAGGAATTATAACTTTTGTAACGTTACTTAAGTCCAAAGCCATTTATCTAAGTTCTACACTGTAACAGGTCCTACAATTTTCGATAATTTACCATATACTATAAGAATAACTTATAATTTGAATTCATTCTTAAAGAAAGTTAGAGATTGGTTAATCACGATTGATTTTGCTACTGTTGAATCTTTCCTGAGAAGCTTATCTTAATCATCAGGGGTTTAAATTCGCAGATCATATAAGTAACGTCATTTGTAAATAAAACGTACCTTATCTTTTTTCCGCATATTATTTTCCATCTTATTTTTTTAGTTAGTATATAATGTCATAGATTTTATTGAATATCATGAAGTTAAATTGATTTATTATTTGAATTTTGCATGTTATCACCCCACTAAAGAGTTAAACGTTTTCTTTTTTATTCGTTTACGGAAGCAACATTCTGCACTAACTTTTTAAGTTAATGAATGTTTTCTATTATTTGCGTTTATAAATCACATTTTTTTGTAACCATCTATAAGTTTTGAAAAAAGGAAATAAAATAAATAAATAAATGATTTACCGAAATCAAATAAATAAAATAGTAAAATACTGTAGCTTTCTAAAACTGTTGTTGGACTACTTGTTGGAACCTTGTGAAGCTAAAACAAGGGAAAAAAAAAAATAAAATATTAATTTCAGTGCATTCCGTCTAACCCAGATAAAACAAGCAAATTTTGAATTTTTTTGTTTATTTTCATTTTTATTATGGAAGCTTAAAAATTTAACAAACAGTTATAAAAATGTCACTTTTCATACCAACGAGTAACTGCTACAAAATACATGAAATTCAAACAAGGGGTATCTTTAGAGCTCTATATCTCGCCCACTCCTTCACATAACTAGCCCACTTTTTTGGAATGCATGGGCCAGGTTTATGCCCATAAGAAAATAAATACAACAACTTCGTTCATTTTTGGTATTTTTGCCGGTCTTGAACCACTGTGCCCCGGCCTGATAAGTAACAGAACGGAGTGTGCCTGGGCCTCAACTAACAATACTCTCCAACTAGCACGAATTCTATCTACCAGCCTCCAGTTTCGCATGCCAATTTGGTTGAGGTACTTCTCCGCTTAGACGAGAGCACTCCATTGCGTTATCTCACAGGTTCCGATTGGAAGACTCTTCGTTCATTTCAGAGCTATATAAATTATCCATGCAGTCTAAGCGGTGTTAGAAATTAGGCAGATACATTGTGTTTTTCTATTTATGCGAGAAGAACTCACCAATACGGTAAGAATTTACGACACAAAAAACCAAATTGATTGCGCAACGTCGTCATTACATTGCATATACACATATGTAGGACCACGTGGTCACAGTCAAAGGGTTTCGGCGTTTTTTATTTCCTTTCTCAATTGATCTTCTTTCAATCTCACCCTCATCACTAGACTTCGTCGAATTAGCCTAAGGTTAGCGATGGAATAAAATATCCTCCAAATTCCTACAGAAACTATGGCTACAAGCAGAAATTGGTTTGCCTTTTTTTCACTTATTTCATGAATAAAGGCTCACACAGGTTCACCTTTACAAGCTTTATCTTCTTCAAAGAATAGAATAGAAGTTTCGACAAATCAGACATTCACAGCATTGTCTAATGATGGAGCCAACTACTAGGCTCAAACAAATGTCCTCCATGTCCAGTGGTAATCTGCCAATTTATATCGTTGATCATACGATCATTCTCAATCCCAATAATACCGCCAGACATTATTTGTTTGAGGTTTTCGGTGGCCCTAAACGCTACAGTGTTTCTGTTTGTTTGTTTACCTACCCAGACGAAATGGAAATGAGGCTCGTCGACGCGTCGGTGATCTTGCTCATTCACTTCCAGCACCCAATCAGCGAAAGTACACCGTTGTGCGTGGTCTGCTGGCTTTAATTCTTCGGTCACTTGAACCTTATAAGCATGTAGGCCACAATTTATGCAAAAAGCGTGCGGTGCAGAGTTGTTACAATCACACCTGGGCTTACAGTCGCAATCTCAATACCAGTGTCGGTGCTTGGCTGTCTGGCGATCACGAGTTGGAGTGTTCTTATCCTTTCTTAGACGTCAAAATTTGTCTGTTAGAGTTACCGTAGGTGGACGAGGTTGGACAGTTGACAGCAGTTAACCTCATGATCTGTTGCAGTGATATTTTTATGGTGAATATTTCTCCACTACACCTTCGAGATGAGTAAATCGAAATAACTATTAATTTAGGTTAAGGTTGGCTGTACCTTACAAGGCTGAGGTGGCTTAAAAAATACAGTAGAACATCTGTCCACTAACATCTATGTCAATGAGAACAGATTGGAGCGGAGCCGTGAAACAACTCCGAGCGAAATAAAAAAATCAACGCGGAATTCCGAGAGGTGGTAAAACATAGACCACAGTGGACCAGCTTTTGAGTCTGGTGCTCCAGAGTAGTGCCTTTTCCATAACAATACTATGGGCGGCGCTAAAGCCCATAGAGTCCGAATTTACCTCCCATTCTATGCCAACTCCGAACGACCAATCTTGAGAAGATTTTCCTAGACAGTTATTAGTTTTTGAGCATTCCCAGTGACTCGAAAGAGGTGGAGCCGTGAAAATTATGTTCGTACCCGGAATTGGACCCTGACAGCGAGGTTGAAGAAGAGGTCGATTGAACCCACAACGCCACCGCCACCCACATAGATTTGTTCATGTTTACTATACATACTTATAAAGGACATTTCCAACAACCCTTCTAAAACAAAGTCTGTGTGAGATGTCACCGAAATTTTTTATTCGTTTAAAAGGTATATCGTGGACATTCGTTGGTGGCGCGCAACCTACATGTAAAATTTTCCATGACTCTGGCTTCCATGACTCAGACGTAATTTCACCGATGACATGAGTTAGGTTGGCATTGACGGTCACTGGGGTTTGTGGCTTATTCGCATGGACCTGCGATTTCAGGAAAAGCCCACCAGTGTCGCACTATCACGGTGGCCAGCTTACATCACTTTCACGTTAGATGACCATGCCTTTGAGTCGCTCGTGCAGAACTTCCAATGTGGCGTGAGCGGTGTTGCACTTAGCGCCGTCCTATTGGACCGTCAAATGTTGTTGGTGTCCATAGCATTGAATTCATGCCAAAAAAAGTCGACCCCGCGCTCGCTGTTGACGGTGATCGCCTGGTCAAGGTCGTTCACAAAGAAATATGGATCGATGACGCCGTCATCCCAAAATCCAGACTAAACAGTGACTTTTTCGGGATGCATCGGAAGCTATTTGATCTCATGTGGGTTGTTATATGATATATATTAATACGAAAATTATGCTAGATGTTAATTATGCCATAGATGTTCTCATTCATCTAGAAATTAACATCATGTTATGGCGCCTTTAAAACAATTTCAATTTTAGCCCGCATGATTATGATTTAAATATAAATAAAAACTTTCATTTTAGATATCAACATAAATGTGTTTTACTCAAGCTTAATACAATAGATACAAAATTCCAAGCATGATGTTTCCGGTGAGATCACCAACTTCACTTTGTCATCTTTCGTTTTCAAAATTAATGCAGCATTGTTCGTTTTAAAAGTATGTAAAGAAATAGTGTGAAAAGAAGAATCAATGGCACGTAAACAAAGAGGAGGTGACAAATGCGAACATTTATTAGATTTATAATTATTTAGACGCTACTTAATAAAATTATACATATATAAAAAAATTGTACAAATAAGACACAAATAAAAATTATAGGTGGCGCTACAGACCGAGGTGGGCCTAGCTTCTACAGGAACCACTCGTGTTGTGGCCCACAACTTTGCGCAGACTCCTGAGGCACCCAGCTGCGACGTACATACAAAGTCAAGTTTGCCTGCACTCAGACTGGTTCCGTCTAGAATTTGTGTCAGGAAAGAATTGTAGCCGATACGCACGGATGGCTTTAAGACCAATGAAGGCTCTTGCGCTGGCGCCGTCGTGGAGGACAACACTAGACAGTACACCTCGTTAGCTAAATTTGCGTGGGTTTTCCAAGTGGAAACTACGTGATCTTAATGACCATTAACCATATTATGAAGAACTGGTGGAAGGGGCGAAGTATTTGTGTCTGCAACCACAGTCAAGCCATGTGACAGATAACCTGTGCTTAAGGGCTTTCTCAAAAATTAATCCACTTCAGGATAGTCCCCGAATGCAAGTCTTTTGTGAAATTCACAAGATCGGGAGCTAAAATGAATTAGGACTTGTCTGAGTTCCAGGGCACCACGAGATCACTGGGAATGAGATTGCTGATGAATTTTCTAGACAAGGGTTAGGGGAGACTCTTAGGAATCGGCCCTGGGACTACCTGCTGTGCAAGTTGTCATGCGTGACAGCACAACGGATCCTGTGTGCTTCTGTGTAACTTTAAGAACCTTCGCACAAAATTCTGTCTAGAAAAGGTTCTCGCGAATTGGCCGTTCGGAGACGGCATAAAAAAGTAGGCCCCTTCCAGTCCTGCGAGAACAATAGCACGCACAACAAGACTGGTTACTGTGGAACCTGGGCCCTCGCCCATTACGGGCTAACGAACCACCCATTTTACAAGGAAATGAAATTCATCGCTTCCAAGTAAAAAATTTGTCTTTCCTTTCATCACATTCTGCATAACACGAGCCTGACTGATCACCCCAACGACGAAGAGATTTCAAATTAAGTCTCAAGTCACACAAATCTTGGTAAAATATATCGCGTGCTTGTCGCTCCATTAGATTGCTCAATCGCTGTCCATCAACAGACCGAGCTCCCAATCAACAATAGCGTGTTTACCTTTGTTGACATCATGCTTCATACAAACACTCCCTAAACTGAAAGCAGAAACTCAATCGCTCACAGTCGTGGTCCACTTTTACTCCCATCGGTGTCAATGTTACGAAATATTTCTCCTTTCTTCAGCGAGTGAATACGAGATAGACATCGGAACTGGGCTAATCTTCTAGCCCCCAAACCATTTCGGTGCGCCATCGTCCACAGGGGCAATTAAAATCAAGCATACTAATTGGATCTTCACCCGTTGAGATCCCTAACTTCATTCGCTGCCACGGCAGACGGTTACATCAGAGGACCCCAAGCGGAGAGCACGCACGTAATGAACCTAAAAATAGCTGTCCACCCAAAAAACAAATTGCTGCGAGATCAGTAACTTTCCAGGCTTGGATGGTTGTTTCATTTGAAAGGCCTCACCTCGACTTGAGGAGTTGCTGGAGATTACTGAGTGTGTGTGTGTGTTGTTGTTTTTCTCCACCTTAGCGCCGACTTTGATCATGTGGTGATGAATAAAACATGCGGGGTTTTAGTACTTTGCAAATTTGCGCTGCTCATTGTACCTGTGACCAACTTGATGAGCATTTCAGCAGCGTGCAGTATCCGCAATCTTGTAAGATACAATAAGTTTGCGTCTTAACGATGGGTGAAAGGTTTTTCGTTGACAGGGGATGATATGCGCCTAATCCTGATGAGGCTGTGACACGTAATTTGTCTTCGCCCGACTTCGGTCGCACAACGAACGAGCGGCACATTTGTAGGATAATTTTAGTTAAGCAAGCGGGTGTGAATGGAGTGTGTAATGTGGCTCATTCAGGCACTTTCCCATCTGCCATCGATCGGATGATAGCAATTGATGAATCTTATGACGACACGAATTTCCCATGGATAACCCGGTCTGCTTCAGTTCCGTGTAGTGTGAAGCAATAGACTGCGCAACCGACGACAGTCAGACCGACCCATTTACCAAGTGCCACAGTTACAAGCTATTTATTTTGCTAGTGCTTAAGTGCCATCGAATGGATGATTCAGTGGAATGGTAATTATCCGTATACATCGATTGACAAGGGCTAAACATCACTTGGCGTGGGGGCACTTCAGCGGCGAGCACCTCAAGTAACCCGAAATTATTCCAATCACACTCATCAGTCATCACACACCGCTGAAGATAGAGATCTGTCACAATCACATAACTGTTGTGGCGACTGATCAGCATTAATTTGGCATGAAAACATGTCTACGTGCATAAGCGCTAAATGTATCTTTGGGCATTTTTTTTTCCGGATACGTGGATGACAACAATATAGCAGGTAAACAATACGACCAAGGAGACCTTATGACAGACAATACGGACGGGCAACCAACTTTTTTGAACACCGACCGGGCCACAAATGACGTCTCAATACATCACTTTCACTGGATCTCTCGAATCTGTGAGATTTGTTTATCACACACACACCGTGCTCCGTGCTGGCACCTTCTTCAGTTCTGTGCGTGGTCGCCTCTTTCTCTCATTACTAATTTTTGATGTATAAATTCAGTCTGCGTTCGCGTCTGTGTGTGTGTGTGAGTGAGTGGATTGGTATCTCATCTCATAGAAAATAAAAGTGATTCCGAGAAAATATGCAAATTCTTCTGCCACACAGCCTCACTCTCGCATCATCCCGGCTGCGCTTATGATAATTCATAACAAACAACAAAATCAACATCCATCTAGGCTGATTACAGCACGCTTGCGAATAATTCAGATCGGACTGCGCGGTGGTTGGTTTTTTTGAAAGTTCGAACCACATATGCAAATCGATGAGCTGTGGGAACCATATGAGGTTTCAGATATAATTTAATTTTTTCTTTCCAACTCTGTTTACATTCTCTCTAGTCTCTCACTCTTCTCTGTGACAGTATGCAAATGGGCTAGAATTGATGTTTGAAGTGGATGTTTACGCAATGGCCCGGAAAGGGCGCAGAGATCGGTGTCGGCGTCGAATTGAGCTGCCTCTGTATGCTGGATGTATCGTTTTATTATGATGCAAATTGTGATTATATCATTTGGCTGAGTTTAATTTCACTTGAGCCCGCTTGTCAGTCGAGAAAATGTGTGAACTGCACGACCTTCGATGTGATTGAAGCCATCGACTGGCATCAATCAAAATCGGTTTAATTTCGAAACTGCTGGCGATGTGATCGAGTGTGTTTGATTTAGGCGTACGGAGCTCTGGAGGTCCCACTCCTCGCGCCAGTTTAAATAATGACGACCTCCTTTGTTCAATGGACCTTGTCATGTGATCGCATTAAAAGGTGTGCTCGGTGGTGATGAATCCGACAGCTCCCGTGGTTATTGTTGGGCTCTTGAACTTGAAGTAAGATATTAAAGACGAAAATATAACGCCCACATATATTGCCTCCGGATGGGTGCAAGATTGTGCTGTGAAGCAAGTGATGTCATCCCATTGAGCCCAGACAACGTTGGTGCTGCAATTGGTAAGCGTTTGGATAATTTTGTCTTCGATTGCGTCTTACATCAACTGGGAGTTTGTCGTGATAGGAACACCAATTCAATTCATCCATGCTGAGGCGATGTAAAATTGGAGGTGGTCCTCGATGGTTTAAAGTCTCACGAGGTTGCTTAAGATTGAATCTGATCATTTATAATAGACGATTCGTTTGCTGATTGGTTTGTGTTATAGGCAAACATGTTCAGTGACTCAGATTTACCATTATGAAATGACCATGATACACTCAAAAACCGCTCACACATTACCTACTTACTTAAGGTGGCACAACAGTCTGTGATGGACTCGGGCCTTAAACAACAATCGTCCTCAGTCAGCGTCATCTTTAGCTAGCTGCCTCTATTTGACTCGCGTAGTTATTTAAGGTTCTATTCAACTCGAGTGCGCCACCTGAGTCGAGGCATTCCCCTACTGCCCAGAAGTAGATTCGAAGACTTTCCAGGGTAGAGCATGCTCTCCATTACAAGACCGTTGTATCGTTGGCTAAATCGGTGTGGCCTAACAGCTCATACAGTTCGTTGTTATATCTTCTCAACCCCTCACTATATATGATGGGACCATAAATCACCCGAAAAATGTATCTCCCAAAGCAGCCTAGAGGGACATCATCCGTTTTTGACAAAACTAATTCCTCTGCGCTTGCCTAAAGCAGGACTGCGACGATGAACGTCTTCTTTATTTAGTTTATCCCAGTGAAGTCAAATATCTTGGAGTAAACCTGGACAAACGACTCAACTGGAATTCACACATCAACTGAGTCGTAGAGCGGGCTACCAGAGCACGGTGTAGTAGACGTCTATACGCCAGGTCTAAGGGTCTTTCTCCCAAAATTATACATTGGTTGTGCCCAATGTTGGCAAGACCCATTATCACATACGCGGCGATTGTCTGGTGACCGAAAACACTCCAACAGTCAACGACAATTAGGTTGCAGAAGTTGCAACGAATTGCCTGTCTTGGAATTACATGTGCCACCTGCACCACAACAGCTCTGGAAGCTATAGTCGGGGCTAACTCTCTTAATCAGGAACATTGCTAGCATCAAACTCCTGCTAGAGTACAAACCAGGGAACCTAGCTGGTCACCTTAGTATACTCAACTCAATCCCTAATAGAAACATGTTTTCTACAATGCCGGATACTATGGTTTGGCAACATTGTCTCGGCAGGCTTTTGGGAGTTAAAATATTGGACCGCAAAAAAATGGACCAATGGTGGTGGATTCTGGAGTAGGGACAGGAGTCTTTGGAACCAACATAATGATTTCCAGGCCAGAGCTTAGCTTATCAGCACACACTCGTGCTGCACGTGCTATTCTTCTCTCCCGAGTGGAAGGGACCTAGCCTACAGATTTATGCCGACTCCGAACGGCCAAGTTTGAGAAGATATTTCTAGACAATTATGCATGAGCTTTGTCAGTGACTCGAAAGATGTGAAAATAATTTTGCTCGTACCGGGAATCGAACCACGGCCATCCACGGGAGAGATTTGTTCAATAGCAGGGAAGGTTCTATATTCTGATAGAGGATATTTTTCTTTGAACGAGAAACTTCAAACTGGCAAAACTGTTTTTTTGTAACAGCTGATTTGACAGTTCTCAAATAAAATCACGACGAAGCTGGGGGTGTGGCTAGATCAGTATCTATATTTTAACAAACATGTAGATGTTGGTCTGGCCAGGGCTCGAAGCGCTTCCGCTCTTATTTACAAAAACACTGTTTTACAACAGCCAACTTAGTGCGAGAGAGAAGGTAATCTGCTACATGTCCCTTATTCGGACAATCCTCACCTTTGGCTGTCACGTGTGAACCACAACGGGAGTGGAAGCTTGATGGTATAGATTCTGTTGTTTGAGAGGGCTTGTCTTAGGGCCTGCCTTCGCATTTACACCAGAGTATCGCATTTGAACACCAGAAAACTCTTCTCCAATGCAGTGCAAACCTGATAAGAGCGGACAATTTCCTGGGGAAGTGGATTCGAAGCCATACTGCCGAAGCAATGAAGTCGGTCAATAACTTGATCTCAGAGACTTAGTACCCCAATTTTCAATACCATTAGAGGGTGCTTCATAATGGCTTCGTTCACCCAGAAGGATTCCTCCAATTCGATTAACACGGTCTGACACAAGATGAAGATGCGGTACCGCTCCTCTTTCACATCTCCCGTTCAACTGTGCATGGGCGACTCGACCACGACCGTTACGTCGCACAACGAGGTTAGGAGTGCCTCCTCCGGTTGTATGGCGGTATCAAGGAGAGATATTCGGGATGTTGCAATGCAAGCCCGAAAATTCTGGTGGCTGGGGAGCGAGGGAATTGCCTTGTCGAACCCTTTAGACCCGAGGTAGAAAGGGTAGTTCGTATCCTAGAAAGGGGACCAGTCGTTCTCTGTCTTGCAGCGGATTCGATACAAAACTACGAGCGGATACCTATGTCCGACCTATATAGCCTATTTAGTTTTAATGTAGTTTTTAAGTTGTATATATTCACATGCGTACATTGGGTGTATATATTGTATATTATGTACATACAGTGGCGCGCAAGACTGGATACATATTTTTAGTTCTTGTGGTTTTTCATCTCTTCCTTACGACGGATTTGACTGAAATGTTAGGTTTCCGTCGGGCTGGAAACCGTTGGTTTTGACCCGTTTATAGCCTTCTGCAATTCAGTTTGTATTTTCTTTGCAGAAATTTGATCTTGTCAACGGATTGATGATTGCAGACTTGTGCGGTGCTTTTTTATTTTTAATAGCGACCATTTCTGCGCATGGTCCTTGTAAAAGACCTCTCGCGTAATGTTCGCAATAGCTTTTGGTGTTGTGGAATCCGCTTTTGCCATACCGATCGCAATAAGGTGAGGATAAACAGTGTTGGGCACTCACCTTCATTATGAACGATCTCAATTGTTTCCCCCTATTTGTACCATAACTACGTTGCGGTAGCTGTTAGTTGCATTTCTGTGCTATTCCCCCATGATTGAAGACTTTTTAAATAACAAAATGATGTTCTGAGTTATATTTATTTAATAATACACTTTTCAAGGCAGCATTCCTCAAAAACTATCACATATAGACACTTGACAACACCTTAAATCAAAGCTTCTGCATTTTAACTCAGCATCAAAACATTTATTAGAATAAAATATAATTATTTAATATTTTTTCTAATTTTTTTAATATCCCACTACATTTCACCATTTGTACGTAATTTCCTATCCCAGTTCTGACAGCTCAGAATCCATCACGCATACGAGGTACCAAATTTATCCGCTAGAGGTATAGGTCGATCGATCAATTGGAAAGGTGACATTTTAAGCTTCATTAAATTCCGAGAAGTTGAACAAAAGTTGACAGCTGTTCAAAAAATGAGTGAAAATAATGAAGAAATTCGCTATATTTTGAAATGTTTGCATAAAAAAGGGAAGAATGCTACGGAAGTCACGAATGAAATTTGTGAAGTTTATGAGATCAGTAGCCAGTTCGTGTAGCACAACAATGGTTCGCTCCAGAGATAATGGATGATAGAGATATCCAACGTCGGCCATTTTTACCTCTAGCCCACAACGAAGATGTAGTGGTAATCCCTTGTATTTCACTTATACATTTACAACGCTCGTCAATTCACCACAATATGGCAGCCGATTCGTGAATTTTGTGCGAAAAAAGCGGCAGATTCATGAATTTAGTGGGAATCCATGTACTTTCCATGTAACGTACATGGGTAAGTTGTTCGGAGTGTGTTCAAAAGTTGACTAGTATTTTTAAGGGAATTTTCTTACATTGTTATATGGACTTTCGTGAATAAAAATGTATTGAAATGTCCATTTAACTGGAATTATTTGACGTAAAATTAATTCTTAAGTGTATATATAGCCTATTCATAAGCCGTACCTGACAAATTAACTCAAAAAATGAAGCCCGCTTTATACGCTTAAATCATGAATTCTGAAAAACTCATGAATTCAATTTAAACAATTTGATAAGAACAATGGCAAGATATTGCAATTTTTACTAATGCTAAAAAATGGTTGTCAAAACATCTTATTTGTGATTCACGCTTCAATAATATTTTTATTATTGGTTAACTGAACGTGTGAATGTATTATTAATTTGTAAAAAAAACATCTTATTTGTGATTCACGCTTCAATAATATTTTTATTATTGGTTAACTGAACGTGTGAATTTATTAATAATTTTTAATCATATGAAAAAATTCACACTATGTTGTGCATTCATTAATTATGTCCAAGTATTTCAAATTGTAAATTGCTCAAAGTTTTAATGAATCGACTTCATGAACATAAGCTTTGTTCGTTCGTTTACCTCTCCATACTGTGTTGAAAATCTAACACCGAAATTTGAAAAAAACGTTCAAATAACGAGCGAATTTTCAAATAAGAACTCTAATTCACCCCGTTACTAAGCTGGGGACGGGTATCAGCTGTTCTCAAGAGCTCACACGTCTGTGAATACGTGTGAGCTCTTGAGAACAGCAGGGGACAAAAAGCGTATAAAAAACGCTGTCAGATGAAATCAAGGGGCAAGGGAGGTAGAAGTTGGATATCTCTATTATAGGTTATCTCTGGTTCGCTCGCTTACGTTCTGGAAATTACGATGTGAAAAATGCACCTCGCTCTGGTCGACCTATCATTGAAAAAGTCGATGAATTTATGGAAAAGATTGACCAGGACCGTCACATAAGTAGCCATGACATCGCCAAGGAACTAAACATTCATCATCAAACGGTTTTGAACCATTTAAAAAAGGCTGGTTAGAAAAATAAGTTGAAGTTGGATTAGAAAAACGAAAAGACTTTTTCGACTACCCATTATTTTTTTAAATTTAATTTTTAAAAATAAACTTTGTCATGAAGAATGTATGTATGCCATGTATACGCCAAGTTTAAAACTAACGCTGAATGCACAAAAAAAGGAAGGAAACATGAAAACGAGCAAAATTGGATGCATGGGATCCTCGCGTTTTTATTTTATTTCAGCCGTTGTAATTGTATAACTTATTTCATCAATGCCTCTTTCTTTTAGTAACTAACAAAGAAAACAGCTCTCAAATCCGTCTGTTTGGGAATAGTTATTTTCTTCGTGAATTTATAATTTTGTTTTTATTACACTATCCATATCATGTTTAATAATTTCCACCTAAATTCGTACTGTTGTGACTAAATGTCATAATGTTTTCAATTTCAATAAGTTCCACATGCCAACTGTTCTAATTGTCATAAGGTTCTCATATTCCTCTGTTTTCCTACTCACATCATTATCTACACACTCTTTGCTCGAGAATTGTATAACAATTCTGATTTGTTAAAATTGATCTTTGTGCTAACTCGCTCTCTTGTATTTTGGCCAACGAGGAGGTAACAGAATAAACTCGTCAGTCAAATCGCTTGTTTTTCTTTTCTTGTTCAACTCTGACGCTCCATATTCATTGTTCGTATTCGGTCGTTCTTACACACCGTCGTAAGGAAGCAATTTTAGTGGTAAAAAACCACAGAAACTAAAATGATGAATCCAGTTTTGATCGCCAATGTGTATACAGGACAAACTCGGTTTGCGCATCCCTCGATTCGAACAACTCCTCGATTTTCGAAACTCTAAAATATGGAATTTATTTATGAAAAACTCACTCACTTTTGAATGCATACGTTCTAAACTTTCGGTTCCTGATTTTCAAAAAAGTGTGGTTAACATTAATGATTTGTTTTCGTTTGAAGAATATGTTTTATTTATCACCCTGGCATTTTCTCCATAGACACATAGCCATTCTTACTATAATTTTTTATAGACAAAATGTGACCCGGTAAGTGGAACAACCTCGGCTATATCGATTTTCCTACTACCAAAAAACAATCCGTCACACATCACATAGGACGAAATATTACAATCGACAACTACAATTGAAGCACTAAAGAACTTTGTCTACCTCGGGGCAGACGTAAACTCCACAAACGACATCACTGTGGAGATCCGATGTAGAACGGCCTTTGGCAGCCGCTGTTACTTCGGTTTGTCAAAACAACTGGCGTCAAAACTCCTGACTCGAATAACTAAGGTCATGCTCTATAAAAATCTTATTTTGCTGGTCCTGCTTTATGGAGCCGATAAGTGGATAAGCAAAACATCGGAGCTGATTCTTGGTGCCTTCGAAAGAAAAAAACGTCCTCGGTGTACGAGGAAGGCCAATGGTGGGGAAGACATAATCGCGAACTCTACGAGCTGTACGAGGATGTGGATGAGGTCAGGAAGGCAAAGATCCGTCGACTGCACTGGGCCGGCCACATCGAGCGCATGGACAACGATGCTCCAGCTAAGAGGGTCTTCGAATCTGAGCCTTCTGGTTCGAGAAGGAGAGGAAGACTGAATCTCCGGTATAAAGACCAAGTAATCGTGGCTGCAAGACAACTTGGTCTTGCTGACTGGAGCAGCGTGCCCAAGACCGTCAACAATGGAAAGCAGCCTTCGCTCAGCCTCGGACCCTGCATATAGGGTCACCAGACTGAAAAGTAAGTAGGTAAGTATACAAATGCCTTAACATTGTAATAAATACATGTATACGTATTTAGTTTGACTTAAGCTAGTTTAAGTTATTTTTAAGACAGTGTATAAATTAGTATAAAAGTTTTAAATAAAACAGTTCTGTTATTCAGTTTTTTTCCTTAATTTTTTTTTTAAATTTAAGTTGTGGTCCTAAAGCAAAACTTGAAATTCACGTGTTCAATTATCTGACAAATGAAGTTCATGGGTAATCAAATACATTTTCTCTGTTGTTTATCAGTCTAAGGCAAAAAGACATCCTTTATAAGGTTCCTTCGTGAAGTCTCATTTACTTTTGGACCTTCTCTAAAGAACAGCAGTTGAATAATTGAAGGGCAGTGATTCATTCAACTATGAACCCCCTCTCGAGCATCCATCGTGCGTACCTCAATATAAAAACAGCGCGCAATTGTGAAAGTGCTTAAGCGAACCCTAAAACCAACTCTTTCCTTCTATACACGGCTGCATTTTATGACAGATAATTCAGACCTGATGATGGGAGTTGCTAAGTGGAATAGCCTTCAACATCACGAGCATTCACCGACACATTCTAGAAAAACAATATGAAAGATTGGAACCTTGACCTCTTTGAGATGTTCGCTTGTGAAAGGCGAACACCCAGCCAAACAGCCTGAACACTTCTTATTCTTTGCCACTCTCGACGACGACAGCTCTGTTTCATAACAGCTACTCACGAGCAGCCCAAACTCTTGTCAAATTTGCATCAAAGTTTCACTTTCTTCTCGGCAAACCAACGCCGAGATACCTGCGAAGCGGAGTTGTTATTATGAAATTTCCAAAAAACGACAGAAAACAAAACCGAAGTAAATTTATTCACCTTCACGTACCGGCAGACGACATGTGTGCTATCTGTACCGAGTACAACCACCCAAATGCTACGTGCTCTGCGTGCGGTCGGCGAACGCGAAGCAACTTCTCCGATACTCGGATAAATCAGCAATGGCTAATGCAATTAAAAGCCGATGAAAGGAAACCACGATGACGAGCGAGATGCTCTTCAAAATATCAATGAAACGTCGCGGTCCACACCCACCGGCCTAAACTGATGCTGGCCAACGATTTTGTGCCGCATCATTTGGCAATAATTCGTAAGCCAACTCCTTCCACGCATGTACGAGTACCTACCCAGGTCTTCGGTGCGACGCGGACGTCTTCTGCAGACAGTGACGCCACAGCTCGTCCCAGTTTGCGTCATGGGCATGGAATCAATTCGCCTGTGGCCACGGGCAATGGTGAGGCGGATCGATGCAAAGTGATAAATAAGGATGTCAATTGGAAGAATAAACAAGGCTTTCTTGGCGAAATTATGAAATACCTTATGGTGATCTGGGCTGTTATATTTTATGGCCCTGTGGATGGCGAGCTCGCAGCTGGCGAGGGGTTGCGTAAGTTTTGCAAGAGATGCGTTTTGTGTAAGTCGCATGGGCGGTGAGTGAAGAGGAGAAACGGCTGAACCCGGTTGTGAAATTCTTGATTGAATACTTAGCACCTTCGGTCAGACAGGGCGGTCCTCTTGTTCGATTATGCACCCGCCGGTTGTCGGCATAGCCTTCTGACCTTGTCTGCTGATGTAATGCCATCATGATAAAGTGCATCGCCTGTCAGAGAGGAATTTCGTTGCACATCATCGGAGACCACATGCGGCACTCTCATGCGACAGACAATCTGGCGGCGATCTCGATGGAATTTCCCATTAACCAGGTTTTGTGCTTACGTGCTCGCTGCTCATGAATGAATTTAACCTCAAAACCTTGTTCGTTGGTTGCCTGGTTGCCTCTCAGTCGTGATCTCACCTGGAGTGGGCTCGTTAATCGAAAGTAATTAGCAATGCCTTGTTATGTGTGTTGCGTGAAATTATGTTGAATCACTGAAAAGGCACACGCTGGGTTGCAGCAAGCGACAGGATTGCTCATAAACGCACATTAGTGGGGCATTTGAACGGAATTTAAATTTCTTTGCTGCACTTTAACAAATTCTCACTCGTCCACGTTTTGGTCACCTTTTCATTTTAAACCAATAACGCGGGACCAAGCGGCGGGTAATAAATTTTGGCGAAACATCCGCCTGTTGACTAGAGTCGGATCCAAACGGACTTGTTATGCAATTATGAGTGAATATTTGCGGACGTGCCAAACTGTGCGGCTTTGAGTAGAAATCGATGAGTCAGATGTCATCGCTTTACGCAAAGTCGAAAGTATGCGGGTCGCAGCGGCCGAAATTGCCATGAAATGCAAAAAACTTCATGACCGGACTTTATATTGACGCTTCAGACTGTGACTCAGCACTTTCTACTCTGCGTTCACAACAGCTTCCTGTGTGGCATCAGTGGAATACCACCGATCGGGTTTTTATCTGTAACCTCATGAACTTTTGTGACGATCGACTCATATTACATCGCGTGGAGTGGTCTCTTTTGCACGGTTTGGCTTATGAAACGAATTTGAAGACAAGTGAAGGGCCCGTTAAGAAGGAGGATAGTTTATATGCCGATGGAACAAGTTTGGTGGGGTCATAGTTATTCCAATGTTCTCCTCGCGACTCGGCTGAGGGCACGCACGTATTTATGGGACCGATTTTTCGATTTCACATAAGTCTGTTAGCGTAGAACAATCAAAACGTATATTTTACTATTGTACTACAAATTTTGTAATTTTGTGTTAGTTTACACAAAAAAAAATAAAATGTTTGTTTGAAAGAGAGCGCTCTCAAGAGTCTAACAAATTTCCTCCCGCTGAAAGTTTCAGCTGGGCTACCAGCTTGTATACAGTTGTTTATCGTCATACCTATAGTATGCATTGAACTTGATCCAGTATTGAGATCAACAAGATCTTCATACTACGGCAGATCCCAGAAGTTCAGATCAACACCCACCTGGTGGTCGTCATCGATTTCAATGCCTCATATGACAGCGTGCGGAAAGCTACAACCGCAATTGACCGCTAGCAACTTTGCTGATCGAGTCTCCCTGAAGCTCTCAGAGAGTCCTGCTAGGCGAAACAATCGACGAACAATGGAACCTTTGTGTTTTAAAACGCCACCTAAAAAGAAACCCCTGGTTTGACATCGAGTGCAGGCTGGCACATTCTGCGAAGCAAGCAGCCTACAAAGCGACGCTGGACAGAAGGACGAGAGCGGTTTGTGAGCTCTACGGACTTAATGAAAGGGAAGAGTACCCGCTTTTCAAAAAAAAAAAGAAAGAAAGAGCATGACAAGCGCGAGTTACGCCACCAACCTGCCCCCGCGTCACCGTCTAACCCACTCCGTATACATCACTCCTTCACCCCTTCACCAAGAAGCAGAGCACACGCCGATCACCATACCTATACCCAATCATATCATATTTCCCATAAGAATGTTATAGCACAGGTGACCGCATGCACTGGAAACTCAGCGTCTGGGACACTTTCAATTCAAACTGCACATTCAGCGTCTGGGACATTTCCGGCCCACTAAAAGTTCATGCAGTCAACTCTGCAAACCGTAGGTTAGCCGGAAAGTAAAAATATTGTAATAATTATTGTCATTCCGATCGCAGACCAGTCAACTTGTATTTTTTTAAATCAACTCTGAAGTCGTTTATATAACTCGCGCGATCGAGGAAATGGAGAGGTGTTACGGCGCAAACGATGTCCCAAAGATCTACCAACGGATAAAACAACTATCCAATGGGTACAAAATTCGGACAGAAGACTGTCGTGATGCTGAAGGACAACTCGTAGTAGATTCGCAGTCGATACTGAGAATCTGGAAGGATCATTTCTGTAGACAAAACCGCTGTCAGGCAGAATGTTCCACTCCACACAATTGACTATTATTGACGAGAATTCCGTCCCCCCGACCTAGACGAAGTCAAGATAGCGATATCGCGACTAAAGTCGAATAAAGCTGCCGGTGCGGACGGACTGTTTGCGGAACTGTTTAAGGCAGCTGGGGATGAGATGGTAACGTACATGCACGAACTCATCTGTAAGATATGGTCGGAGGAAAGCATGCCCGACGAGTGGAATCTCAGTATCGTTTGCCCGATCCAAAAGAAAGGAGACCCCTAGGTTAGGTTAGATGGCGGACTGCTAGTGCATTTACCAGCGTACTTAGACCATATTGGTCCATTGTGATACCAATAGTCAGACTACTACCACTGATCGACTACACCAGTGATAGTGCCGTTAATTTGATCTCAACGGCAAATGGTGACTGGCCCAGATTTGAAAACCAGAAAAAAGCGTATTAACTTTGCTTTCACTGGGATTCGAACGGGGACCCCGCTGTCATCAAGGAGACTTCTTCAACTACGCCAACTACCGAGGGATAAGTCTCTTCATTAACGCCTATAAGATCATCTCTGCCGTTTTGTGTGAGCGCCTGAAACCATTCGTCAACAACCTGATAGGTCCTTATCAGTGTGGTTTCAGGCCGGGGAAGTCCAAAATCGACAAAATTTTCACACTACGGCAGATCCTGGAAAAAACCCAAGAAATGCAGATCGACACCCACCACCTATTCGTCGATTTCAAGGCCGCATATGACAGCGTGCATAGGGACGAGCTATACAACGCCATGTCTCGCCAACTCGTCAGGATGTGCTCGTGAAAGACTCACACGCCAACACTAGAGGCACGATCTTCCAGAAGTCCGTACAGCTGCTAGCATACGCGGATGACATTGACGTGATTGGCAGAACACAGCGAGCCCTCAATGAAGCGTTTGCTGGTATTGAGACGGAAGCGGCTAAAATGGGTCTAGCGGTGAACGAGGGCAAAACGAAGTATATGCTGTCATCGAAAAAGGACGCACAACATTGACGACTTGGCCAAAACGTCACCATAGGCAGCTATAACTTTGAGGTAGTGAACGACTTCGTGAACGACCTCGTCTCGCATGTAAATAGTACGAACAGCACTAGTACCGAGGTTAAACGCAGAATTACTCTTGCCAATCGCTGTTTCTTAGGGTTCAAGAACAATTGAGTAGTAGAGCCGTCTCTCGAAGGAAAAAGCTGACTTTATACAAGACCTTGTTCATCCCAGTCCATCTATTCGGCGCGGAGACATGGACAATCTCAAAAGCGGATGATGAAATTCTCGGTCTCTGCTAGAAAAAAGTTCTGTATGCGTGGTTCTGTTTGCGTTGACGGTTTTTGGAGGCGAAGATTAAACCACGAATTGTATGGGCTGTACAGCGACATGAGTCTAGTCAGGCGTCTTCGAACCCAACGCCTAAGATGGCTAGGCTAGGCCATGTAGAACGTATGGACAACTCACCTCCGGTCCGAAGAGCCTTCGAGTCCCAACCTATGGTATAATGCAAAAGAGGACGCCCGCGTTTAAGGTGGCGTAACAAGGTGGAGAAGGACCTTAACCAACTTGGCGTGCAACACTGAAGGCAGCTATCCAGAGATCGTGCCAGCTGGAGAGGCTTCATGGTTGAGGGCCTCAACAACTTGATGCCTAGGTACACCCGGGACTCTAGCGCCTAATAAAGAAGAAGAAGATTTGAGCTCTGTTGTGTTTAATACCACACTTCTCTTCTGGTTCTTCGAATAGAGTTGGGTGCCCTGACGACCATACGGCCCAGGCACACTTAGTCCATAGTGTTGAACCTATTCTACATTTAATAAGGAATGTGGTTTTACTTTAAGACCTTTACTATTCCTAAGACCAACCTGTTACACAAGTGAACCACAGGAGGTTTTTCTAGGCTATGCAACCAAACATTTTACAGGAACTGCCTTCTTTTATTTACTAACGCTGACTAGGCATTCGCAGAGCCTAGTCCTAGTTATTTCATCTTTGTCTTCGGTTCTGCTCAAGTTGCTATGCGTTATGTTAAGACACAATGTGTGCGTAATTATGGCACAGTGTCTGGTAGGGACTCTTATTAAAACTGACCATAGATAATGACCCTTGCCGCACAATGTTTTTTTTTTTTTTGATGGCCCTATCTACAGACTTGGGGGTCGCCGTGGCGTAGTGGGTTAGTGCGTCGACTCCTACGCAGAGGGTGCCAGGTTCGATACCACCTTTGATAATTCACGGCTCCGCTTCTTTCGAGTCACTGACAATGCTCAAAGAGTATTCCTGTCCAGAAAAAGCTTCTTAATTTCGCCGTTCGGAGTCAGCATTAAACTGTAGGTCCCTTCCACTTCCACTGGTGAAAGAACAAAGCCGTCAAATTGGACGACACTTGGACAAATCCACCCTCTTACTGGGGGAACCGTTCCATTTTCTTTAGACTCCGGACAGGCTGTGAGGGTTGCCTTTAACCTAACTGGGAAATCAGCTAGCTCCTGCTGCCTGAAGTTGTGGATGCCATTGTTGGCGCATAAGTTGATCGACTAATCCGTCGCTTTGCAAGACCGTGGCATCGATTTCTGGCTCTATCTAGGTATTTGTCTTCCAGTTGTTTTTTTTTTACAAAGCTCAGAGATTGCTAGTGACAACCCAGTTCAGATGCTTTGGATGGCAGTAAGCCTCAATACCCACCATAGGGTCACGGTATTCACCAAGAATATCTCATTGACGCCTTGTTCACACAACCTGCCCATTTTGGCTTTGATTACCGTTTGACCATCGGAGAATATAGAGATCGGTACACCCAAGGCAAGTATTCCCTCGTGTATCCTAGCCACTTCGGCATGAAAAGGTGACCTATTAGGTTAGGCTTGACACTCAAAGTTTAGTTCTAGAGGACCTCACGTAACAACACACAAGAGGGTTGTGCCCGTTAAAGCCATCCTGTATAATTAAAACTGAGTTTAAGCAGAGGTTTGTTTGAAAACTGCTTAGCACATAAATAATATGATTTAATAAAGGAAGGCAAACGCATGTACATTAATTATTTTATTTCCACTGACTTAAAGGCCCCAAAACAAAATACAATAAATTTGACTTTAAAATTACGAAGTTGACGGCTGATGGATAAAGATCTTCTGTCTCGCCCCCTATTGTTCTTTCCGCTCCACGTACTCATGTCGGCCAATGGTGCACGTTTTGTATTCCCATTAGTGTCTATCTCCGATCTCATAGCCATCACTTATGCGAATAGTTTATGGAACATGTTTTCATACAGTGCTCAATTTCTCAACCACAACAAATCCCGCATTTATCTTCATTAGTGCTCGAACTACTATCGTACTATCGCTAGATTGTGCTTAGGGAGCGCCACATTCTGCCTGCTGACTTAGTTTTATTGTCATCCAAAATATCAACTGCGTCCTCGACTCTGCTATAAATTGGATAGTGTAATTGAAAATTATAACTGACCTACCTCACTATCAGTGTAAATTGCACTCTTGTTCAAAGTTGCGTGATCTCAGTCCTGTAGGGTGTGGAATGTAAGTGTCTGTATATGCTGTCATCAAGAAAAAACGCACAACATCGACGACAAGGCCAAAACGTCACCATAGGCAGCTATAACTTCGAGGTAGTGAAAGACTTCGTCTACCTCGGCTCGCAAGTGAACAGTAAAAACAGCACCAGTACCGAGATTAAACACAGAATTACTCTTGCCAATCGCTGCTTCTTTGGGCTCAAGAGGCAATTGAGTAGTAGAGCCCTCTGTCGAAGGACCAAGCTGACATTATATAACACCGAGATCATCCCTGTCCTGCTCAATGGTGCGGAGGCATGGACAATTTAAAAAGCGGATGAAGAAGCACGTGGTCTTTTCGAGAGAAAAGCTCTGCGTGCGATCTTTGGTTCTGTCTGCGTTGACGGTTTCTGGAGAAAAAGATTCAACCACGAAAGGTACGAGCTGTACAGCGACATGAGCCTAGCCATGTTGAGCACATGGACAACACTGCTCCAGCCCGAAGAGTCTTCGACTCCGAACCAGTGGGACAACGCAATAGAGGACGCCCACGGAACCGATGGCGCACCCAGGTGGAGAAGGACCTCAATCAACTTGGTGTGCGCAGTTGGAGACAGCTAGTCAGAGACCGTGCTAGCTGGAGAGGCTTGCTGGTTGAGGCCCAGATCCACCCCGGACTGTAGCGCCACTAGAAAAAGAAGAAGTCTGGGATGAAAATGTCAGCACCTTTCGTTGGAAGTTCCTGGGCTGACTTATAACCGAATTTACGTCCCAGTCACCACAGCGATCGACTGTTGTGGAGAGACTAAAGTACATCGCATCAGATATCATCTAGTGGCACTCTGATTGCAACTTGAAAACCGCTGCTATAATCAGAAGGTCTGATGGGATGAAAACGCCTTGGCTTGCACTTGACTAAGTTTGTCCCGTGCGTTTGTCTGATCTTGTATGATGGTTGTTGGTGGGTTGGGTTAAGTTAGATTAGGCACGTGGGTAGACGTGGTTAGACCACATCTCACTTAGGTCCTCTTGGACCCATTGTGATTTCAATCCAAGGCTGATTACTTTTGTTTTCTGGGTGTTTATTTTCAGCTCAAAGGTGTATGCCTTTGATGATGATTGATCCTACCTCTCCACCTTTGATGTCATTTCGTGGGGATCCATTATCCTCTGCGAAAGTAGGCATGCATCGTCCGCGTTGTCCAGGTGTTTCACTTGTGCTCTTAGAGTCCATCGTTTTCGTCCGTTGGCAGTCGACAGGGCTCGAAGCACATCACTTATCACCAAAAGCAAGCCATAAGATCGGTGATAAGATGCAGTTTTGTTTTACTCCACTTTGGATCTCGAATTTCGCTGACAACCTACCTACCAACAACTGCAACACGTGGCTTTGATAATAGCAATTAGCTTAACCGAAACTCGCCTCCTGCATTGATCGCTCCAAATAAACTCTCTGTTAACACTGTGAAATGACTTTTCAAAATCAATGAACAGCAGGTGAAGCGGAGGACTGTTTTCAACACATTGTGAATTATCATTGAGCAAATGGCAAGCTCGATACAGGAGCATCCAGTTCGGAAACCTGCTTGCTCGGCATCGAGTGTATTTTCAAAGTGTTGTTTCATTCGCTCATAATTTATTTTTTTTCTATTATCTTAGCAACAGCAGGTAATTGGCAAATACCCCTCCACAGCATTAAATCCCCTTATTAGGCAGCTTCATGATCATTCTCAGCAGGAAAGCTATAAGCATCCCACGCTTTCTCTATAAGTCGAAATAGTAGCGCAGCAGAAATTGTTGGTTCCGCTCGTAGGAAATCAGCGGGGATGGCGTCAAGGCCTTGTTGCCCTGCCTCGCTTTGATGCCGGAGATTATTTCGTCCGCACTGGGTGAAGTGGTGCGAATTCGGGCAATTCCTGCATCGGTTTGGGTGCACATTGCTGGCGAACACACGGTACAGAACCGTACCAAAAATTCTCCTTCCACCTTTTGAGCTGATCCTCATCCGAACTAAGGACGGAAGCATCCAGACTTTTTACTGGGTGATTGTTAGAGCTACCATCACAAGTCAGCTCTTTAGTAATCCTGTAGATGGTTGTGCTGTCACACCTACTTGCAGCTACCTACGCTACAGCGCCTAGTGTGTTGATATTGTCACGCTTGTCACGTCTCACACTGCGCTGAACTTATCTCATCTTCATACGATTTAGGAGTTCTAATTCGCATCTCTCCGATACAGCGCCGGTTGTAATGAGAGTTCTTAGTAGGAGTTCTAATTCACATCTCTCCGATAAATCGGCGGCTGTAATGCCTTTCTGTAATCAGCCGCCAGGTATCAGCCGAGATCCACGTTCTGTGTCTCCCTGAACTCGACCGACAATGTTCTCTGCCCCCGATGTGAAAACATTTTTCACAACCATCCAGTGTTGTTCGATGGTTGTAGGGATTGAGCTGCTGATTATTTCCACACCAGGGGTGATCTTTTAGTGGCGAGGTGAACCTTTATTTGTCGGTCCACTGAGGAGTCACTTAACCTTTCGACGTTGAACCAGCGGAATCTAACGTTTTGGGTGAATGTTTGAAGTTCCGATGTCCGGAGTCGGAGAGTAGCTATCATAAGGTGGTGGCTACGGAATATTCCCACATCAGCTCCTCGTTTGTTTCGGACGTCAAGTGCGGGCTGATGGCAAAATGGTAAATTTGGTTGTAGGTTGCATGCCTGTCATTGGAAACCCAACTTACTTTATGAAAGGCCCTGTGTTCAAACGTGGTGCTCCCTATTACTAGCCGATTCGCATTGCAGAGAATTACAAACCCCTCGCCATTGTCATTGTGGTTGCCTACCCGGGCATTCAAATCCCCCATTAAATTCACAATGTCTCCATTTGGTGTTGGAGACGGCACTTAGTCTGTTGTAGAAACTCTCCTTCACTTCCTCTGACGACCCTTCTGTGAAAGTCAGTTACCTAAAACTCCATACATAGCTGCTCAATTATACCATTTTCTATGTTATGCAGCTAAAAATTACATTCTGACGGATCACAAAGCATACAGGCTTCAGTTTTTAACGAGCCACTGTTAAAAATGTCTCTCATTTTTCTCAAAATGAGAAGAAATTTAACTGCTAAACTACATAAAATAGTCAAAAGTGGCGATTAATTGAATACAGCCGAGCTGCCACTTCGTTTTATTCTTATTCTGTTAACGACCAGCGCATACCTCATTTTGATTAACTATCATAAATACCTCAGACCTTGATTAATTAATCGTGTCACTACTGGAGTCAATGGATACACGGACTGGAGGCTTCTGATTTGACATGACTTAATTGCCACTGGAAACGGAGCATTTTTCGAAAGGTGATAGCGCATCATTGAAGCACCATCGAAAGGTGATTGATGTCTTATTCCAAAATGCATTGTGAAAGCTGACAGCCGCAAAGTAGTCAATCATTTTATTCTTCTTTTTAAAAGGCAGTAAATCACGATCATTAAGGTACGAATTCCAAGAGTAAGACAGCACAAGAATGCATTCCGAAACCTATTCTCCTCGCGGTTGGAATAGGTTTATTCACTTAGACCCATGATTTGAATCCATTCCCTTAGATAGTCTTCCGATCCGATTTCAACCTTGAGTTAACCATGAAGGGCCCGATGTGTAAAATCTGACTTACGAAAATCATTTACAAATCCACAGCAGCCATTCACCCTCAGAGTATTACACGGCAAGGCATCCGAATTATATCACTTTGTTTACCTAAGTATAGCCCGCTGCTGATTTGAATGTGCTTGGCAAACAGCATCAAATGGCTTTTAAATGCCCTCATCGGCCCGTCGACTTCAGTGAGTTTCATGTCCATCCATATGCATTACCGCCGCCATCCATATTGTATGAGTTAACAAACCACTGACGATGGCCACAGATCTCAAGTGGCAGAAGTCAACAGATTTCAATTCAAGCTTGCAAGCCTTCTTTTTATGGCCGCATACGTAATAACCGTTTACACGTCGCCCCTAATCAGGTTGCAACTCGTTCGCGTATTTTCCGCTAAAACCGCTCTTCAAACAAAACGCTACTGCGAATCGTAAACTTATACTGCTTGTCGAAGGCAGACGTTTGCTAATTACTTGCACTACCCACGGTGTCCCCGACTTACAACATCACTCATCACATGGGCAATCTTTGTGTGAATTCAGAAAAACCGATTTAAGTTCTCTGCTGCCGCATCGTCAGGCATCCCAACGATTTTGGCGTAACCATCATAAGACGGTTGCACAATTGCATGACCTAATGACGTAACATTTGCAGTCGCAGACGTCCGCCCGGTCAGTCACCGAAGTGTGATCGCGGAAGATGAAAATTCAAAATTTATTCAAGCCAGCTGGGTCTTCTGATTTGCAACGGTAAGTAATGGTTTGATTTTAACGATGATGTGAATCGGCATCTGGAATTTCATGGATGTCAACAGCTGTTTTGGTCCAACAGCTTCCATTCGTTTTGCATTTTTCGGCGTGAAATGAGCGCCGAGTGGGTGTATCGAATAAATGAGAAACACGATTGCTTTCGTTTTGTTCGATTATGGGTGTGTTCGCTTTCTTTTGTCTCGTTGTGCACGCATGTGGTGAGAATTCGTGAACGATCACACGAATGTTGTTTCCTATCCCTTATGTCATTCGTTTCCTTGTTTGTTGTTGCTAATGACTGTCTTGACAAGGCTAATGATGGCTGGGTTTTTTTTTTTTTGCTTAGCTTATTGGCTTCTCTCATCGTGAGAGAAGAGTCTCATGTGATAGGAAGAGAAATTATTATTATTTCTGGATAGAGTACATCGAAGAATTGAATAACTGACGAACTGAACACCTGTCTTCAAAATGAATATGAAATCACCAGGTATTCCACTGCGTACGTGCGGAACGGGACAGGGAATACCGAATTTATTGATGGGGCTGGCAGAGACGGAGCCCGGGTTGCAGACGTGCTTTCATTATTTTAAAAATCGGAGCGCAGGGCACCCGTTACAAGAGACGCATTGCTTATTAATATTGCTCATGTACAGGAAAACTCCTGGAATGTGTAGTATGTCCGTGAGATCCCAGCTTTCGTCTTCAGTAAACCCTCGATACTGTGAACAATCCAATGTAGAGAACTGCAATGTAGAAACTATTTAATGCAAAAAAGAACCCATAAAACCGCTGATAGGAAAAAAATTGATAAAAGAAACCTTTTGCACGCACCAAGATATTGAGATGCATAAAAAAAAACTTTTCTAAGAAATTTTTTAACAAACAGACGAACATTGTGAACAGCACCCATTTAAACGTCAATGAGATCTCATATGGATGAGGAAGAGCCTTAACGGATGAGGACTGACTAATTGCAATACCTCAAATTCTTCAACCCATTCCACTTCAATGTGTTGATGAAAGTAGTGTTGCAACTTCAATCCCTCACATACGGTCAAAGGCAGTTCGACTAGATGGTATATATCCAACATTAATAAAATTGATTCTACCATTACTATGTAAGCACATAGCACATATATATAACACAATAATTCTTCTTTTTCTTCTGGTGGCGCTACTGTCCGGGGTGGACCTGGGCCTCAACCAGTAAGCCTCCCCAGCCGGCACGATCTTTTGCCAGCTGTCTCCAACTGCGCACACCAAGTTGATTGAGGTCCTTCTCCGCCTGGGTGCGCCATCGGTTCCGTGGGCGTCCTCTATTGCGTTGTCCCACGGGTTGGGAGTCGAAGACTCTTCGGGCTCGAGTAGTGTTGTCCATGCGCTCTACATGGCCCAGCCATCTTAGACGTTGAATCCGTAGACGCCTAGGCTCATGTCGTTGTACAGCCCGCACAATTCGTGGTTGAATCGTCTTCTCCAATAACCATCAACGCAGACAGGACCAAAGATTGAATGCAGAACTTTTCTCTCGAAAAGACCAAGTGCTTCTTCATCCGCTTTTGAGATTGTCCATGCTTCCGCACCATACAGCAGGACAGGGATGATCAAGTTGTTTTATAATGTTAGCTTGGTCCTTCGAGAGAGGACTCTACTACTCAATTGCCTCTTGAGCCCAAAGAAGCAGCGATTGGCAAGAGTAATTCTGCGTTTAATCTCGGTACTGGTGTTGTTCGTACTGTTCACTTACGAGCCGAGGTAGACGAAGTCCTTCACTACCTCGAAGTTAAAGCTGCCTATGGTGACGTTTTGGCCAAGTCGTCGATGTTGTGCATCCTTTCTCTATGACAGCATATACTTCGTTTTGCCCTCGTTCACCTCTAAACCCATTTTGGCCACCTCCGCTTCAATGCCAGCAAACGCTTCATTGACGGCTCGCTGTGTTCTGCCAATCACGTCAATGTCATCCGCGTATGCTAGCAGTTGTACGGACTTCTGGAAGATCGTGCCTCTAGTGTTGGCGTGTGAGTCTTGCACAATCTTCTCCAAGATGATGTTAAAGAAGTCACATGACAGCGCGTCGCCTTATCTAAAACCCTTTTTCGACATTGAAGGTCTCGGTGAGTTCGTTACCGACCTTGATGGAGCAGCGAGAGTTCTCCTTCGTCATCCTGCACAACCTGACGAGTTTGGCAGGAATGTCAAAACTAGACATGGCGTTGTAAAGCTCGTCCCTATGCACGCTGTCATATGCGGCCTTGAAATGGACGAATAGGTGGTGGGTGTCGATCTGCTTTTCTTGGGTTTTCTCCAGGATCTGCCGTAGTGTGAAAATTTTGTGGATTTTGGACTTCCCCGGCCTGAAACCGCACTGATAAGGACCTATCAGGTTCTTGCCGAATGGTTTCAGGCGCTCACACAAAACGGCAGAGAGGATCTTATAGGCAATGTTGAGGAGACTTATCCCTCGGTAGTTGGCGCAATCAAAGGGGTCTCCTTTCTTGTGGATCGGACAAACGATACTAAGATTCCACTCGTCGGGCATGCTTTCCTCCGACCATATCTTACAGATGACTTGGTGCACGTACCTTACCAGCTCATCTCCAGCTGCATTAAACAGTTCCGCAGACATTCCGTATGCACAAGCAGCTTTATTCGACTTTAGTCTCGATATCGCTATCTTGACTTCGTCTATGTCGGGGGGACGGAATTCTCGTCAATAATAGTCAATTGTGTGGAGTGGAACATTCTGCCTGACAGCGGTTTTGTCTACAGAAATGATCCTTCCAGATTCTCAGTATCGACTGCGAATCTACTTCGAGTTGTCCCTCTGCGTCACGACTGGCTTCTGTCCGAATTTTGTATCCATTGGATAGTTGTTTTACCCGTTGGTAGAACTTTGGGACATCGTTTCCGCCGTAACAACTCTCCATATCCTCGATCGCGCGCTTCTCATGCTCTTTCTTTTTCGTTTTTAAGAAGCCGGTGCTCTTCCCTTCTCTTAAGTTCGTAGAGCTCACGACCCGCTCTCGTCCTTCTGTCCAGCGTCGCCTTGTAGGCTGCTTGCTTCGCTGAATGTGCCTGCCTGCACTTATTGTCAAACCAGGGGTTGTTTTGAGGTGGCGTTTTAAGACCCAGCACATCAGATGCAGCTTCTCTGATGGCTACAACAAGGAAATGATCCGAGTCGATGTTGGCTCCTCGGAATGTTCGAACATCGAGAATGCTGGATGAGTGTCAGACGTCGATCGCAATGTGATCAATCTGGTTGATGGTTGATTGATCAGGAGACCGCCAGGTCCCTTTGTGGATGTTGAGGTGAGGGAACCGCGTGCTGGCTACAAAGAGGTTTCGCCCCGTTACGAAATCCAAAAGTCTGAGTCCGTTCTCGGACGTGTTGTCGTGCAGGCTGTGCTTGCCGATGACTCTAGCAAAGACGTCTTTCTTGCCCAGCTTTGCGTTGAAATCTCCTAGAACGTTCTTGGTGTCGTGGGGCATTGATCGTATGTTATTTCTAGGAGATCGTAAAAGTCGTCTTTGCTGTCGTCATCTTTATCCTCCGTTGGGGCATGGGCGCATATCAGGCTGATGTTGCCGAATGTAGCCTTGATGCGGATTGTTATGAGGCGCTCGCTTATGTATTTAAAGCTTAAGACTTCTTGCCTAAGACTGCCTCGAACAACAAACCCGCATCCGAACAAGCGCTGCCTTCGGTCTTTGTAGCAATCGCCGAAGTAAATATCGCAGTTTTTCATCCTCTTTTTGCCCGGCCCATCCCATCGCACCTCCTGAATGGCGGTGATATCTGCCTTATAAGATTCGAAGGCTTCCGCAAGTTCATCGGCTGCACGTGGTCTGTTCAGTGACCTCACATTCCACGTGCAGAACCGAAAATCGCTGTCATTATTTCGTTGTCCACGGTCGTCAGCAGTAGGGTCATCCGTATCGGAGGCTTCTCGTCGTTTCTGATTTAACACAATAATTATGACTAGTGAATTCCCAAATGATTGGAAGAATGGTGAAATGATTCAACTTCGTAAACCATCTACGTCAAATAAAAATGAATTCAGACCCATCACAATTCTCCCCTTCATAAGTAAGGCCTTTGAAAAATTAGTTAGCCAACAAATGAAGGAGCATCTTGAAGACCAGAAGCTTCCTCAATAAGCCACAAGATCTTAATATCTAAACTAAGTAGACAAAAAAAATTTTTAAAGACTTTTAACGATATGCCTCCGATATCCGATAACTTGAGAATAAAACGGGTGTCGCTAACTGAACTCTGCCAGACAATAAACAACTTGAAATGTAACAAAGCACCTGGCTATGATTTAATTACCGGGCAAATCCTCAAGGTAAGTTATTACTAAGCTCCGGTATTTAATAAAGGCTTCGTTCAGACTATTATACGTACGAAGAGTCATTCCACATCTGACCAAGTATTTAGAATAACCAACGAAATCGAAAAAGCACTAGAGGAAAAAGGGTTTACTCCAGGGTTTTCCTCGATGTATCCCAGGCCTGTGACACGGTTTGGCACGACGGCTTGAAGTACAAACTTAGAAGGATATTTCCGAAAAATCTATATTGCATCTTAGAATCCTACCTCAAGAATAGGATATTTAGAGTTAAGCACGGAAGGGAATACTTGGAGTTAAAAGACATCGCCGCCGGGGTCCCCAAGGGAGTGTTCGGGACATGCCACAAACTGAGGGCACAATAGTAGCTACGTTCGCAGACTATATGGCTATTCTGGCTACGGAAAGCACAATCGAGTCCGCTGCCGAAAGACTGCAGCACGCTGTAAATAAAACTTCCGATTGGACAGAACACTGGGGCATTACCCTAAATGAAACCAAATCTACGCATATTAATTTAACCTACAAAAACATAGACAATATACCCGTCTTCATCAACTCGGTACAAATACCGTACTCAAATGAAGCCAAAAATCTCGGGATGACGTTGGATGCTAAGCTTAAGTGGGAGGCGCACGTAAAGAAAAAACGTGGTGAATTTGAGAATCGATATAGACAAATGTGCTGGCTACTTGGACGACATTCCAAGTCAAGTGTGTATAACAAACTGCTTGTAAAGCCTGTGTGGACCTACGGTATACTACTTTGGGGTTGCACTAAAGCAAGTAACAGAGAATTCTTACAGTCATTCCAAAACAAAGTTATAAGGACTGTCGTGAATGCTCCCTGGCTTCTACGAAATAATGATATACAAAGAGATCTAGGGATGGCAAACGTGGACGAAGAAATATAAAACTTCGCGAGGAAGTTAAGAGTTCGACTTCATGGTCATTGTAACCATGCCATACTCCAAGCACTGGACATTAGAAACCTCGTGCGCCGTCTCCAACGAATGAAACCGTTCAATTAAGCGCAATGAGTACAGGCCGCTATAAACGGTTCCAGCTGGTGATTTCATCGAGAATCTACCTGCCTCACGCGTAAAAATAATGAAGTTAAAACTACTGGATACGGAAACCTAGTTGCGGGAAACAACTTAAAACAATGGGAAGGGTTTGTTTAGTCAGTAAAAATCTGACACTACTATGAATACACGCGAATAACAGTGTCTTATTGAAGATTCACACCAACCCACGAAAAAAAAAGCAAAGCAATTCTTCGAGCCTGCTGTTGAAGCTTGTCTGGGTACGTTCCTCCTGCCGGATTCTTTTCTTCGTTTCACTTTCCATTTTTCTATTTCTAAAGGTAATTTAAATTGCAGTACATTAGATTAGACAAATAGCGCGATATCAATACAAATAGTTTTCAGCGGCCGCGCACTAGATTCGTAATTTCAGTATTCGGCCGGCAGTGCGCATGCAACTTTAGCACCTGGCCGAACACTAGAAGGAACTAGATGAAATCAAAGTAGTACATAAATATACTTTCAATATTTTACGTCAATCCATAAATTTAAGCTAAAGTGCATTTCTTTAGTGCCGACGACAGAAAATCGCATTAAATTGAGTGCTAGTAGTCGGCCCCCATTACTTTCACAGATATGGACATATTTTCAACTTTAACTTTGCCCAAACATTAAAGTGTTATTTTAAAATTTTATTTTTATAAGCGCCACTATTAAAAAAATAAGTAATCGCCACTTTCTTTCACTTTCGCAAACGCGACCTAACTGATGTGTAACTACCAGATGAAGTAATCACGCAATATTAGGTGTGTTTATTTTTTAAAAGCGTATATACGCTTAAATTTCAATTTGCATGTAAAATACACTAACAATAAGTCCTATATCCGCTTAAGTTACTCATCATATCTATCGCCGCTTAAGGAATAAGCGCGGATAAAAACAATTCTTCCAATCGTTATTTTCTGTGTGTTCATTCCTGAATTCATTTATTCATTGCTTAGGTTGCTGTATGTGGCAAGTTTGGTTGATGTATTAGATCACTTTTAATTGTTTTAGCAGCCATAAGTATGCAATTCTTGGTATACCCAGAGTGTCTCTGCTAAACATACCGTTTAGGTTTCGTAATCGATTCTTTTCATTTGATGAAAATTGTTCTTATTTTATATTTATTAAGTGTTTTTGCTTTTAAACTGATGGTCACGCTACACAATCGCAAACCGAAGATTGGGCCCATTAACGATTAACTATCACCTTACTCGATTCCACCCCCTAACTGTCACAATTGTCGTAAGTATCGTCGGTGCTGCTAAGATTTTATGATGAATTGTTAAGCGCCGATGATCTGCTTTTTTGTGCACTTATAAATTAAGCGTATATACAAGAAAACGTAGGTCGCCGTGGCGTAGTGGGTTAGTGCGTCGACTCCTACGCAGAGGGTGCCAGGTTCGAATCTCTAATCTAAACCAACTTTCATAATTCACGGCTTCCAAATCTTTCGAGTCACTGACAATGCTCAAAGAGTACTCCTGTCTAGAAAAAGCTTCTCAACTTCGCCGTTCGGAGTCGGCATTAAACTGTAGGCCCATTCCACTCGTGAAAACACGCACAACACGAGTGGTTGCCGAGAAGCTAGGCCCTGGCCCTCTACGGGCTGTAGCGCCACCCGTATTATTATTATTATATACAAGAAAACACACCTATTATTGAATTAGTGGGTAAATGTGTAGAACATTTTGCTGTTTGTATAGGCGCCGTCACTTTCGAAAAATGTCGAACGGTCTAAAAGAGAGAAAGTGGCCGACCACTAGAGAGGGACCGACCACTAGTGCCTTTACCCTATATCCGGTAGATACTGTACTCGTTTTGAAGCTATCATTAAAAGATAGTCACTGACATGGTTGCACATTTTCTGATGAAATTTCCTTACTAAAGTCCCTGCATAGTTAACTATTCATGCTGCTCTTCCCATAAACCATAAATCCAACCGCTTGTCCTTGTTGACTTCTGGACAAATATGTTATTCAATATGCACCGACTTACATTTTACTTTTAAAGCCGAAATCACCTCAAGGTATGGTAATCAATTGTATCGCACCGTTCTTGTCATACCATCATGAAACGTCGATTAGAAGCGAGAAAACCACAAAATGTGTTCATTGAAATGGCGAGCAGTCGCCAATAAAGTGAAAATATACTCAACTAAATCAACACTCTCGAGAATGTGTTTGGCAAACAAATCCACAATCGGATCACAAACCGCGTTTCAAATCTCTTCGGCGTCACTAACTGCTCTGACCCCGGCATTCGCATCTCAATGCAATCAAAAATAATATTGTCAAGATCAGACTAAGACCGTTGAATGTAATTCCATTTCAGGGATAAACTCACAACACACTCATATTTCACTCCATCTGCGTGCACAAGGCAATCAAGCCAAGTCTGCGATGCAATCTTCGCCAACAATTGCAAATTGCATCGCAAACAGCACATGCAACACTATACCTTCCACCCGGTAAACATTCTGCGGAAGGATGCTGTCAAATATTTAATTAGCGGTTGCGCAATGTTTCATAATAAGTGCACACACAAATGTGTATCTAGATGCGTCCTACTTTGTGTTCAGCACACGCAATCGTACACACTAACGAGCGTTGACGGCATATAGTCTGCGGCTTGGCAACTGCCATAGGCATTAATTTAAAATTGACGTCTGCAATGACCGCCTTGACGGTTCCTTCGGTTTCTTGTGTGTATCTTTCAGTTGGTTAACGTATCTTCTCGTATCATTTTGGCAGACTCATAAAGTCTTTTCGTGGGTTTTGTTTGATTTTTTTCTTCTTCTTCTTCGGGTATTTTTGTTTTTATTGTTGGCACTTTCTCTAGTTCGCACTTTTCTTCGTTTTGTGTCTTTTCGCGTGCGGCCCGTTGCCCGTATCCGTATCTATAGCCCGGAGGCAGAGTCAGTGGCAGACTTTGAGACCGAATCCGAACTCACTTATGGAATATATTAGACTGGCTTTGTTAAATGTTTTTTGGCCGAAAGCATAGTAATTAACTCTTAGCAAGTTGATAATCGATTTTTTTTTGTTTGGTGTTCATTTTTGTAGTTTGTCTTATGCGCGAAGGGCATTCACTCTGAATTTGGGAATGTGAATCAGCTTCCATAATCAAGTTACCCGGAACACGGTAAGCAGGTAATTGGTTCACGTTGGGTAGTGGGGCTTTAAGTGCTAATTTTTGGCAATATTGATCTGTTTGATTTGATCTCGTGGGATTACGGAGCACTTTCGGTGCGTTAAGTGCTCGAGTGGAATTCCGCTTAAGGTAAGCATTTCACTTTGCCAGTGGTGTAGGCTTTGAATTGAGACGAAACTTGCGATTGGCTTGGCGTGATAATTAGTAGAAATTATTGCGGCTTAATCATTTTCTAAACCAGATCAACGTGGTCGTTCGTTGCGTCATGTATTCGCTTGTGGCAGAATATCAAAGATACTTTCAATCAACAGGATGTTGATGTTGAATAAGAAAGTACTGACAAGGATTTAGTAGTAGGTAGGCTGTGGTGGCTTAGGAATGTACTTGAACTTGACTTAGACCTGTCCTACCATCCAGGATTATTTAGTGTTTGCTGATGAGAATTAAGCTGGTAGTGCCGGTGTAGGGATGCAATTTCTACACTGCCATTGACAAAGCTGGGTGCTAACAGAGACGAACAGTGGCACAGAAGATGAGTGCCAATCTCGTTCAATATGGCTCCGTCCTAGCCGTTCTCCGTTATCACAGTAGACAGTTTCTAGTTATCTCACCACCCATGATGCTTAATTAGAACTTTTTGGGGACAGTATCTTTATGTAGAGCAAGAGTTGAAGGAGATAGAGAGGTCCTAAGCAGGAGTGATGTCCAAAAGTTGTAGCAAAGAGTGAAAGAGTTATCCAATAGATATAATGTTCGAAGTAATGTCGCAGTCGATACTGAGAATCTGGAAGAGAGGTGAGAATCAAACTAACCAATAAGTTCAAATCGGCACCCTGGTGGGTGGAATTCAAAGCCGCGTATGACAGCGTGTACAGACAGGAACTATATAACGCCATATCTAGTCTTGAAACTTCTGCCAAACTCGTCAACTCGTTTGGCCAGTCAAATAGCAGACAGAACTCGATGTATGCAAATGCAGTGTCAACACAAGAGGTAAAAAATGTTCTTAGGTCTCTCAAGTGCAATAAATCCGCGGGAATAGATGACATAAGACCAAAAGATCTGATGCTTAATGCGGAAACTCTCGCACCAATAATAACGAAACTAGTCAACATGAGTTTAGCCCAAGCATCATTCCCAAACCAGCTAAAAATATCAATCGTTAGGCCAATATACAAGAGTGGTAAAAAGAATGAAGTCACAAATTACAGGCCAATCTCTATATTATCAGCTGTCGACAAAGTTATGGAAGAACTACTGGCACAAAAGCTTTATGACTATGTCGAGAAATACCAAATACTAAACACACATCAATTTGGATTTCGCAAAAATAAAAGCATCAATCGACTGCTGGGGGACTTTGCGAACAAAATATATCAAAGCTTGGATAAGAATCACAACTCGCTGGTCTTATTCATTGACTTCAAGAAAGCGTTCGATACATTGAGTCACAAGCAAATCCTGAGACAACTGGATAAAATTGGAGTAAGAGGGGACATTCTGGCGTGGTTTGAGAGCTATCTAAGTAACAGGTCGTTCAAAGTTAAGATTGGTAATTTCCTCAGCGAAGAACAAAAAGTGTCTTACGGTGTCCCACAGGGATCAAAATTGGGGCCACTTTTATTCATTATTTACGTCAACGATCTATTGTCAGTGCTAAAGTATTGTACGGGATATGCGTATGCAGATGACACAGCGATAGTAGTTAGCCATAGGATCGTAGACGAAGCAGCCAAAATGATGCAATTAGACTTCAATGGTATCACTGCTTGGTGTCACGACCATGGACTAATTATCAACGCACTGAAGACAAAGGTAATGCACATTCGTCCGCCGCATATCCCAGCAACAAAACTAAAGATAAAAATGCATGACAAAGATTGCTTGCACAGAAGTCGTAATAATGAACACATAAGAGAAGATGATGACTGCAGCAAACACTTAGACAACGTATCAACATACAAATATCTTGGCCTGATTGTTGACAACAACTTTAAATGGAAGAACCACATACAAGCGCTTAAGAAGAAGTTGTATCAAGCAGCTTATGCTCTGTTCCATCTGAGCGATAAATGTACAAGTAGTGTTCTTAAACAATGCTATTTCGGATTGGTGGAATCCCATATTAGGTACGGCATACTTGCATGGGGAAGAGCTTCGCAGATGCAACAACTTCAAAATCTACAAACAAGACTACAAAAAATTGTACAAAAAGCGAGGTACAATGAAGAGCACAATCGGGGAGATCAAAAAACAAATATGCTGAACATCACACAAATCCATAACCTCGAAGTGATCGCAAGTTTCTATAACGACAACGCATACAGAATCCAGACGCAGCAAACGGTGAACACCAGAAGACGACAACAGCAGCTATACGCAGTACCGAGGTTCTGGAACGAATATGGTCGAAGAACTTTCAACGTAGCAGTCCCAAACATATTAAACAGCATCCCAAGAGAATACCGCAACATCACCAGAACTGAAGCGTTAAAGAAGATCAAGCAAATGTATCTACAATCGTGAAAAAATCACAAAAAAAAAAAAAAAAAATCAATTATTATATGTATATCTTTATTTTCAATCATTCATCTTTTTATTTGTAAATTTGCGTCCATTCATTTCAATATATTAAATTACATGCATGTCTTAATTTTAATTTAATAATTCAATTTGTATAATTCTCAACTTGAAATTTTATTTTTTCTTAATTTTTATATAATTGAAGTAGTTTAAGCCTTGAATTCAACAGCCCCTTTGGCTTTGCAGATAATGTAACTAAGAAACATTTTTATTGAATAAAAGCAAAATTGAAATTGAAAAAAAAAAAAGGTTGTGCAGGGTGACGATGGCGAATTATCGCTGCTTCTTCAAGGTAACGGTAACGAACTCACAGAAATATTCAATGTTAAAAAAAACTATTTAGACAAGTCGACGCGCTGTCATGTGACTTCATTAACATCATCCTGAGTGAGATCGTGCACACGCCAACACAAGAGGCACATTTTTCCAAAAGTCCGTGCAACTGTTAGCATACACGGATGACATTGACGCGACAGAGCACAGCGAGCCCTCAATGAGGCGATTGCTGGCATTCAAACGGAAGATGTCCTCAAGAAAGGACAACATCGACAGAGCATCACTATGGGCTGCTATAATTTCGAGTTAGTCAGGGATTTTGTACATAATCAAACATCAGATAGAGTCGATGGCGGAGGATCGAGTTACCTGGAGATCTCTAGTGTGTGGTTAACCCCAGCGACCTCTTTAGTGGATGGGGTGGGAGATGATGATGATGAACGCAGAATAACTATTACCAACCGTTGTTTCTATGTGCTTAAGAGGCAATTGACTAATAGAAGCGTTTTTCGAAGGACCAAGTTGACTTTATAAAACATCTTGATGATCCCAGTCCCGCTGTACAGCGTAGGATGCCTGAACAATCTCAAAATCGGATGAAGAAATTCGTGGTTAAAGATCTTCCAAGCTGGACAGGGTTAATGACTGAGGCTTAGGTCCATTCTGGACTGTAGCGTCAGTAGAACAAGAAGATAATAGAGACACACAAACGAGATCTGTGAAGAACGCTTACCAATTAGTGTATTTCCTAAAATGAGAGTGCCCTCGTGAGCATGACTTTGAAACGATTCACGCCATCCCACAAAACACTCTATGACCACAAGGAGTTTCGGTTGTGGTCCAACTAAGGGTCAAAATAAAACGTATACCTGAAGTGTTGTATTGACTGAGCGGTTTTAGCTAAGGACCTCACTGAGAACCTTATCAAGAACTTTACCAATTACCATTCCTCCACAGAATGTTAAGCACAAGCTAGGCCCAGGTGTACCACGGTTTGTAGCACCACTCATATTTTTACTGTTATAAATGCAATAAAATCATTTTCAATAGTTGAAAAATAAATAAATACAATTTCAAAAACACACTTCCGGTAGTCACAATAACTTGGACGTCAAACTTTCGCTTAGATTAATATTTTAAGCAACGAAGTTTGTAGTTTCCTTATTCTCTACCCTGCATGAAGGGAATGTTGAGGACGAGAGAGGAAACGAAGTAGCATGCCAGAAGCAACACCCTTTTCTCAATGGGGCGGTCAGTGATTGACAGAATAATTACCTTCATATTGCTCCATTTGAAAAGTGGAAACTCCCTGTCTATACGAAAAGTCTTCAAAATTCCTGGAATAAGGGTGGTTTTCATGATGGGCATGCTGAGTGAAAGATGAGAGACGTTTCTGTTCTGCTGTCTATAGTTGCTACGGTCGATTTACTACCATGCATGTGGGAAAACGAAGGCACATTGGCATATGCATAGACACACACCCTGTCGCACGCGTGTTCGTAAGTTGCGGACATAGTTAAGATACCTTAAGTTTTATTAGAGTTTAGAAAGGATTAGGGTAGCTTGGTAATTGAAGTATTATAAATAGTCTCAGAAGTGCCAAGTTTTCAAACTTTCTTGGCAAAAAAGAAAAAAATAATTTAATACGTCTCGGACAGAACGAAAGAAAAAATAAAACGATAGTATAGGCCGAAAGGCAATTAGAGTAGTAGACCAGATTAGCTTGGAGTACCCGCAGCAAGTTAGTTAGAAGTTCAAATGAATTGATTGAGTTAAGCTAGAATTAAACATTTTGTCTAGGATTAAGTTAGATATAAGTTTGGAGCAAATAAAAATGAATTAAAAATTAAAAAAAACTACCGAAGGCACATTGGTTCATTACTCTTAAGCATGATACACAGAATACAAGGTAACCTCTTTCCGAACCTTATTTTTTTCATTAGTTTCTTGTGTAACGTCACGTGTATCCTACAAGTCTGTCAGTTGTATAAGCAGATTCATTTTGTTGTGTGTAATTTTTTTTTAATGCATAATTTTTGCGAACAATTTGGTTGCAATATAAATAATAAGGAGAAGGAAAACACAGACAGTGCAGTACAACACTTTCGTTTCCCAAAAGATCCAAGAGCGGCAAATATTTGGACGCACAAATGTGGACGAAACGACAAAGTGAATCTAAAAACAGCTTTCATTTCTCTAAGCGCGTCACTAAGGAACAATATGTGTCCAATTTTAAACACGAATTGCTTAATTATTGTCCTAAAAATGCAAGGATTTTGAGAGACGAACGCTGCCACGAGCCTACCTCAAGAGAAAGATAAAAAAAGGGGTGAAAGGTTACAAAAAAAACTACAACCTTATAGCTTTGCTCAAACAATCTCACAGTCAGGAAGGCCTAATAATTAATAGCGGGGATGAGCTTGAGACACAGGACAGCTCTGCCGAACTAACTTTAAACTTTTTACATGTACATTTTATTCCCATAACTAATTCCACACTTTTAGGTCAAAGAGTCAGAGTTCACTTTGAAAATGCAACAACAAATTGACTCCCTTAAAGAGGGAAAAGCTGTTGGTGCAGATGGACTGTCTGCGGAACTGTTTAAGGCAGCTGGAGATGAGCTGATAACGGACATGCACCAAGTCATCTGTAAGATATGGTCGGAGGAAAGCATGCCCGACGTGTGGAATCTCAGTATCGTTTGCCCGATCCACAAGAAAGGAGACCCCTTTGACTGCACCAACTATAGAGGGATAAGTCTCCTCAACATTGCCAATAAGATCCTCTCTGCCGTTTTGTGTGAGCGCCTGAAACCATTCGTCAACAACCTGTTAGGTCCTTATCAGTGCGGTTTCAGGCCGGGGAAGTCCACCATTAACCAAATCTTCACACTACGGCAGATCCTGGAAGAAACCCAAGAAATGCAGATCGACACCCACCACCTATTCGTCGATTTCAAGGCCGCATATGACAGCGTGCATAGGGACGAGCTATACAACGCCGTGTCTAGTTTTGACATTCCTGCCAAACTCGTCAGGTTGTGCAGGATGACGATGGAGAACTCTCGCTGCTCCATCAAGGTCGGTAACGAACTCACCGAGACCTTCAGTGTCAAAAAAGGTTTTAGACAAGGCGACGCGCTGTCATGTGACTTCTTTAACATCATCCTGGAGAAGATCGTGCAAGACTCACACTCCAACACTAGAGGCACGATCTTCCAGAAGTCCGTACAACTGCTAGCATACGCGGATGACATTGACGTGATTGGCAGAACACAGCGAGCCCTCAATGAAGCGTTTGCTGGTATTGAGACGGAAGCGGCTAAAATGGGTCTAGCAGTGAATGAGCGCAAAACGAAGTATATGCTGTCATCAAGAAAGTACGGACAACATCGATGACTTGGCCAAAATGTCACCATAGGCAGCTATAACTCCGTGGTAGTGAAGGACTTCGTCTACCTCGGCTCGCAAGTGAACAGTAAAAACAACACCAGTACCGAGATTAAACACAGAATTACTCTTGCCAATCGCTGCTTCTTTGGGCTCAAGAGGCAATTGAGTAGTAGAGCCCTCTGTCGAAGGACCAAGCTAACATTATAAAACAACTTGATCATCCCTGTCCTGCTCTATGGTGCGGAAGCATGGACAATCTCAAAAGCGGATGAAGAAGCACTTGGTCTTTTCGAGAGAAAAGCTCTGCGTGCGATCTTTGGTCTTGTTTGCGTTGATGGTTATTGGAGAAGAAGATTCAACCACGAATTGTATGGGCTGTACAACGACATGAGCCTAGGCGTCTACGGATTCAACATCTAAGATGGCTGGGCCATGTAGAGCGCATGGACAACACTGCTCCAGCCCGAAGAGTCTTCGACTCCGGACCAGAGGGACAACGCAATAGAGGACGCCCACGGAACCGAAGGCGCACCCAGATGGAGAAGGACCTCAATCGACTTGATGTGCGCAGTTGGAGACAGCTGGCAAAAGATCGTGCCGGCTGGAGAGGCTTACTGGTTGAGGCCCAGGTCCACCCCGGACTGTAGCGCCACCTGAAGAAGAAAGAAAGAAGAAAATTAAATACTGCACACAAATGTCCTTAAATCGACCCAGAAGAACTATAAGCTCCAACAAAAGTGCAGTACAACGAACATCATATACTTCGCAGGACAATAGAGGAAACTAAGCTTAGGAGGAGCGAGGATAAAGTCCCCATTGGATGATATACCCGAATGTACAGACATACTCGTGGTTCGAAAATCACTTGATGATTAATAGCGCAAACGTCGAGTGAAACACAAATAGGTGCTTATCTTCAGGCGGCAAACGAGAACGTGCTAGAAAGTAAGACTTCTTTCAGATTTAGGACCACATATAAGCTTAAGATGATAGCACAGATGTTGCAGTAGATGGGATGGACGGCATAAAATTCAACCCCCTGAAGTATCTGGCTGGGTTAGTACCCATCGGAAGTGGGTGGCCTCTGGACACATACGCGGAAAGAATAGACAAAGAAGCCACTGATCTGACTTTGACAAACGTGGAAACTGAAGGAGGTCTTCATAAGCCGATTCAAAAATGTATGGCAGAGTGAGAAAACATAGATAAGGTATATAATAAATGCAATGGAAATATTTATGAACTAAGACCGGGTACAATTTATATAAATAGTATTTTCAAAATCGACTTTAAGCCCGCAAATTATTAAAACCTTTTTTTAGATGCAAAATTTACTTTAGAATAAGATTTCAAAATAGAACCATGTCCGTAAATAACTTCCAAAATAAATTGCACGCAAAAAGAAAACTACATAAAACTTGCCATCATTCATACCTGTACATATATAAATTAAATTATAAAACCTTTGCACAGAAATTGAATTTCAATGTGAGTTTCTTTTAATTTCTTATGACCGAGGGGTGCAGGTGACGTCACACGATTTGGCAGATAAAGAGTATGATAGCTTGTATTCTTTGTATCATGACTCTTAAGTGGTATATATACAGTCGCTGTCAAAAGTGGGTAAACAGGATATGTGTAGGTTTTCTGCGTTTTAATTGATATTTAATTCAAACATGACTCCAACGAAAAAAATCTTAGATGCAGTTTTCAAAAGCAATTAGTTTTGTACTTAAGCCAAACAAAATATGAGGATATCTCAAAAACTATGGTCACGGGCGGCAGGTCATAAACCTTGCTTTTTTTTGCTGAATAGGTAAACCTTTGTAAGAGGCGCTAGTCGAATAAAAAAAACAGATGGATAGGTCTCAGTTCGAGGATCAGTGACAGACTCTTTATTTGCTATAATTTACATTCATTTATAGATTATGAGAGAACTGCTAGTGGAGTGTAGAATCAGTAGAATCAGTAGAATGTGTAGAATCAGTAGAATCAGCCGATCAGACAGCGCTATCCATAGATTATGTTATTCACATGAACATATACAACATAAGAATGTGACATTTATGTGTACTAACAGTAGCGTACAAAAGTAGAAACTATTTCAATTTAATTTTGTCTAGACATTACTAATTATCTTAGTCAACTCAATTTAAGATTTATCTTGGAGACTTGTTTGGCATTTATTTTTTTTTTTTGAGAACGCCGGCACATGCTGGGAGTACACAAGTACGACCGCGAATTACTGTCAAATCTCCAAATGTATCAAAATCATAATTGTATACTGTGTCGGAAATAATCTTTTTAAGCAAAAATGAGGAACGGTCGTAGTTTTTATGGTTCTTGAATAAATCGAGTTACTTCGTATCTAGTCTACGAATATGAGTATGATTGAGCGTATTTTTGTAACGACCTTAAAATTGTACATCTCATGACTCAATAATTTCCTAGGTCACTTTTCGAACTAAAAACAACAAGGTTTCTATCACTTTCCACAAGATAGCAAAATTTAAATGTTAGTGTTTTGTTCGGAAGAGAAATCGCGACTAACTGCGACAAACGAAAACTCAGAGTAAACTGGCAATGGAGTGGTATAACTCAGTCTGGCGTACTTCAAGGTTCGGTCTTGGCTCCCATTTATTTAATATTTTCATGTCCGTGGTCGCCGTGGCGTAGTTGGTAAGTGCGTCGACTCCTACGCAGAGGGTGCCAGGTTCGATACCCGAATTTACCACCCTTGATAATTCACGGCTCCACCTCTTTCGAGTCACTGACAATGCTCAAAGAGTATTCCTGTCTAGAAAAAGCCTCTCAACTTCGCCGTTCGGAGTCGGCATTAAACTGTAGGTCCCTTCCACTCGTGAAAGAACAATAGCACGCACAACACGAGTGATTGCTGAGAAGCTAGGCCCTGGTCCGCCTCGGACTGTCGCGCCACCCATATTATTTTTATTATGTCCGACATACCAGTACCTAATGGTAACACTTTTCTAGCTTTGTTCACTGATGACACAGCCCTGTTCTCATCCAATATCTTAGCACAGGATACGCTAACTCCTCTCCAAAATGCACTTGTTGCGTTTCACTTAATCTGCTTCAGATGGGAAATCAAACCGAATGCAGATAAATCTCAGGCTATGTGGTTTACTCGACGCAAAAAATAGCAATTCCTACCTCAAACACCATCGAGTAGTCTGAAAGCTATAAATATTTAGGAGTAACTTTCGATAAAGAAAACTCGCATTTGAAAAACATATATCGAGTACGGTTCGATATATGTTTTTCAAATGTGAGTTTTTTTCATCAAAATCCATATCACCTTATCAATCGTAAATCAAAACTTAGCATTGATAACAAACTACTAATTTTCAAAACGATATTTCAACCAGTCTTAACGTACAGTGCACCTGTGAGGGCCGGCTGTGCCAAATCTCACATAAAAAACTACAAATATGTCAAAACAAGGTGCTAAAGCTAATGTTAACTCTGCCCTAGCATTTCTCTACTATGAGGCTTGATGAAAAAGCAAATGTAAATACCATCTCACATCTCATTGATAAATTACACCAGAAAAGTGAAATTTTGAGATGTGACATTATGTCACTTTAGGAATATTGTGACCTCAACCAACTTGGAGTGCGAAACTGGAGGCAGCTACGCACAAATAGTTCTACTTGAAGGGACTCATTCTTTGTATAAAGCACTTTAGAGATTATATATTCCTTTTTTTTAAATTCATTTTTATTTATCAATTCATTACGTAGATGCTTAAATACTCAAAAATGCTTAAACTAGTTGGAGGAACAATGATTCTATTTTAACTTACTAGCCCTCGGCGGGCTCTCTAAGCATTAAGTTTAGCTTTTTTAAACTATGTCTTTCGACGTAACCTAACAATGTCTGTTTAACGAAATGAAAATTTTAATGTACAACTTATATTAAGAATAGCAAAAAACTTAATAAATGAACTGTTTTATTAAAAAACTAGCTGTACCTGCGACTTTGTACGCGTAGACACACGAATTTCCTGACGCGATGCCTGGTAAGATTACGTTCATGTTTATGAGTACAGTAGGCATTTTGTCAGACAATGCTATGATCGTCCGACGGCATTCTGTCCAATGCCGTTTTAAACAGTCAGCAATTCGTTATGCTGATGAAAATAAACTTGCAAGTCAGAAATTATTTCTCGAGGATTACGAAAATAATATATTTAAAAAACAGGTGGACAATTCAATGCCGACAATCTAATTGATGAAGTGATGATCCATTTTTGCTTTTTTCGTGTGCGAGGGTAGGTGAAAATCTTTAAGAGTTACTATGGGGACCGTTCCCACATAACAAAAGGGATTTTTACACAGTAAAAACACCCCCCTTCAAATAAAGTATTGACATTGAGAACATTTTTATGAAGTACAAACATAAACAGTTAGTGTGCAAATTTTCATTAGAATTAGCCTTAAAAGGATTTAAATAAAAGGCAAACATATGTACATGTGCATACAACCATTCTTTTTTAAATAAATAAATTATTATTATTTCATATTAAATATACACATTTGTATTTACATACTTCTAATGTAATTGAAAATCCCTTACCATTGGTATGTTATATCTAGAATATTACAAATGTTCATACCTGTTAGTAAAAATTAGTAAGATATATATGCATTTGTGTACTTAAATAATACGTACCTACATAGATGGTATTTTTGCAGCTAGAGCACTTCTTTGTATACAACATTTGCGGTTGTACAATTTGGCGTTAATATATGCAAATTTCCCTCCTTATTTACTCGTGAGCAGGCTACGTATAGTTGTCCATGGGAAAAGCATTCATTGCTCAAATCAATACCGGTAAATTTAACTGTTTGACCTTGAGCCTTATTGATAGTCATAGCAAAACATAATTTAATTGGAAACTGCAGCATTTTAAAAAGAAATCGGTAGTCCGAAGGTACCATCGGTATTTGTAAAATAAATACATTCTCATCTGTGCTTGGTCCTGTTATAATAATCGCTTCAATTACATTAGGTCTTAAAGCTGTTACCAGTAACCTTGTTCCATTGCACAGCTTTGGAGGACACAAATTTCTAAGCAAAATTATTGGCAATCCAACTTTTAGAAAAATGATGTTCCGTGGTAGTCCTGCTGGATTCGTAGAATTAAAAAATTCTGTTGGAAAATGTACCGAATCATCCGTATTTACAACGGTGTTCAATGGATCGATAAATTTGTACGTCACCGTTGATCTTGCTTAAAATGAATTCATTGATTCGCTGGATGCGTCACTTCTGGACGATTCTGGACGCATCTTGGAGCCAGAATATCGGCGAGTGTATACGGTACGGTACAAGAAGAAATGGTAAAGTTACTCTTTCCGTTGGGAAGCAAGTAAGAGATATTAATGAATTTGTGGATTCGACATAGCTCTTTCTCTGAACCAAGAAGGGGTCTTGCTACTTATATATTGAACAGAGGGATATATCGAATCCACTCAATTCACTAAAATCTCTTACTTTACCGTTTTCTCGTACCATTCTCGTACCGTACCATTTCCAATTTGCAGAAGCATTTTCGCAAATGTTTCAGCATCGATATCGTTATGCAAATGAACTCGCATATTCTTTGAAAGAGTCTTTTTTTCAACAGTGGGGACAAACAAATTTAGTCTGTAGTGTCCCGATTAAGCGGACTGCCCCAATTACGCCGAGTCCTCGGTATATTGTTTATCATTGAAACCATTACTTTACGTTACTGCAAAGTACTGCATTCTTCCCATCTCTGGTTGCACGTATGTGGAGCAGTGAAACACAAATCCAAACGGCATTTATCGTTATGAATTTCTCGCAAATGTGCATAATTACACTGTTCGATTCACGGTTGCTAGTAGGTACCGAAACAGTTTAATTTTTATTGGATCTGTACGAATTTCTCATAGTTTGCGCACATTCACACATACTCTTGTAAAATAAACATAAATTGGATCAGTTTCTTGAAAAAGTTAAGAATGCACAAAAGTTAAGCACCCCAAAAACAAACTGCTTAACTTTTCGAGTCACTGCTGTATACACTCGCCGATAATATACATACCTCCAATAACCACACTCAGATTTATGTACATACCGTGTGTTAAATACCACTTTTTTATAAATTATTAATTCTTGTTGTCAATATTCTTATTTTCACAACGTTGTCACTACTCTGGTGTAAAGCATCGAAAATAACAATATCATATGTAGCTCAAGTAGTATGAATACAAGTTAAAGAATAATTGGTTTTGGTTTTAAAAAAAATACAATTTCAGGCAGATTGCCTGACCCTTTATTCGTATGAGACTAAAAGACTATCGGTTACTCAACATGCATTTATAAGCGCATTTTGTCTAATCAGCAATATGCGGTTCGGTGAAGGTGCACTGGGAAGGTGTACTGGGAATATTTGCTGAGGTGTTCTATTGCACTTGTTTCTTGGAATTTTGTCTGGGAGAATTCAGGTTGTGGGAACATCCGGTGATCGACGAGTTGGTTTGAATTTATTTGTTGTTAACTTACACATACATACATTTCTCAAAATGAACACGCACATCAGCGAACGCCGCTTGGGCACCGATACTGGCAATGGTCCGTAGTATAAATACACTCGTGAATATATATATACATCCATCCCTATAAATGAACACGCATAAACACGATCGCCGCTTGCGCACTGGTATTGCCAATGGTCTCCAGTCATCTTATTCCCAAAACAATGCAAATAATATATATTTTATGTTGTAACTTTTCTTTTAGACAACGTACAAAGACAACATATATACCAATGGATTCGTTAATGAAAGTTCTACACAGATATGTAAATTTACACCTCTATTCTGGTTGTGATGTGGTCACAACGCACGAATGTCAGTGAGGCTAAAATTATGATGCCTACCGTGTGAGGTTTCAGCTATTTGGTATTCTGGCGAAAACCTCACAAGAAAACACACAAGAATAGTCACCATGGTGAGGTGAATTCGTTGCCATGTCAAAAATTGTTTTTTTTTTGACAATTATTATATTCGCGCTTTTTTTTTCTTACTGAGCGTATCTACAAAATAAAGGCAGAACGTAGCAGGCAAGGTAATAATGTGTATATTACTGAAATATGTATAAGTATCTATTAATAATGAATATTTTGCAGCAGCAAGAAAATATCAGCGTACATCCCAGGAGCAGTTGGACCATTATACGAATTTCTTGCAAATGAATCCTGATTTTCTTCTGTGCAAAAATGATCCAACTGACCCGAATAGGATGCAGAATTATTGGGCCGCATTCGCAGATGAGCTAAACGCCAAAATCAAATCACCATATTTTTATTTTTCCTTGTGTGTGACAGTTCTTTTGTTGCTATTTTTCCTTGTGATGTGCTCATGAGAACATCACAATTTTGACGGTTCTTGTGATGCTCACAAGCTGTGAGGTTTTGCTCAGAATACGAAAACCTCACAATTTGTGACTCACCATGCTCTTGTGAGGTAGTTGTGGCTTAAAACACATCACTGAGGTTTGCCAGAATAGGGGTGTAAGTTAAGTTCTGTTCGGCGAGAGTCAAGAGAAGTTGAGATGAACCACCGAAAAATCAAATTTATTACTTAACATGTTTATTTAAAGGGTTTTTGTTGAAAAAAAAACTTAATATGTGGTATAGAAAATACTCCGCAGAAGAATTATAAAGCTATAGGAGAAAACTGCTCTCGAATCCGTTGGGTAGATTCGGAGATTTTGTGTCAGATACATATATACATCAAATCTTAACTTCCTTTTATAAAAGTAAGTGATGGTGCATACCCATACACTGATATATACAATCTGTATATAGGTACACGCTGGTGTACGCATGTGTACCCTTTTATTTTATTTTTATTTTTACATTTTTTTTTAAATTTTCATCTTAAAATCTACCTTACACTACACTAGACTAGTAGCTCGGCCATAGGATGCTGCTACTAGATTTGCATCTAATGCGCTGAAAGGCAGTGACCGACTGCTTCCAAACGGAGATCCGCACTACCCTTCCTACCCCGGGTATAAACGGTTCGACGAGGGAATTCCGTCACTCCCCAGCCACCCGAATTTTCGATGTTGTGTTGCAACATTCCGTATATCTCGCCTTGAGACCGCCATACAGAACCGGAGGAGTCCTTCCACAGCTCGTAGTGTGACGGAGCGGTCGTGATTGAGTCGTCTATCCATCATCCATGAAAGAGGAGCGATACCGCATTTATGTCTTGTATCAGACTGTTCATGTCAAAATAGAGGACTGCTTCAGGGGAACAAAGCCATTGTGACGTACCCTGTCGTGGTATAGTGAACTGGGGTAGTAATCCCCCGAGGTCAGATTATTGACCGAGTTCATCGCTCTAGCAGTATGACCTCGAATCAACTTAACAGGAAATTGTCCACTCTTATCAGGTTTGCCCTTTTGTATAAGACCTCATTGGAATAGAATTTTCTGTACTGGGACTCTGGCGTTTGATAAAGATGAAGGCAAGCCCTAAGACAAGACCTCTCAAATAACAGAATCTTTTTTCCATCAAGCTTGCACTCACGTTGAACCACACGGGACAGCCATAGGTAGCATTGGCCCGATGAGGTTCATGTAGTAGATAACCTTCACACTCGTATCGAGTTGGCTGTTGTAAAACAGCCTCTTTGTAATGTTAAATGCTCCTCGGACCCTGGCCTGAGCAGCATCTACATGTTTGTTAAAATATAGGTACTGATCTAGCCACATCCCCAGGTATTTGACTACAGTCCTTTGCGCCAGTGGTTGCCCGTGTCGTCCAACGATTGAGACTTTCACCAATTCTTTCCGCCGTGGCCTTATACAACGCAGTCCTGATAAGAATGGTTTCCGACTCCCGGAAGTTGATACTCAAGTCACGCAACTTCTCATGAATGAATCGAAGTCACCCTGCGTGAGAGTTGTGATTTCTTCGATCTTTTTGCCTGATCTGTACACGATCAAGTCATCGGCGTACGCAATAACGTGAGGAAGAGAACTTATCAGATCCCACTGACTTTTTCTTCTTCATTGATTCGAAGACCGCTTGGAGCTCTGTCTTCGAAGGAAACGTACTAAATAGAGGCGAGGTATGAAAGTAAACACTCATCTCTTAAACAAGTTAGAGACATTTTCAATTCATTATTTGGCATGGTCCTAGACCCCAACCAACAAGCCTCTCAAGCTCCCAAGTCAGCTGCATCCAGGCCAAGTTGGCGAGGAGCCTTCTCCGCTTGCGTACACCATTGGTTTCGTGGGCGACCTCGTTTGCGTTGTCTCACTAGCGTTAAATGAAGGCTCTTCATGCATGAGCAGCGTTTTTCATGCCCACTAGTTATGTTTGTAGTCTCAACGATTGATGGAGGGAGTGCATATATATAATTTTGATACCACAACTCTGATATGTAAGAGTTTGTTCTTTTCTTCTTCCGACTGTCAGAACTTTCGTGTAGCGTTCGTAACACTATTAGTTTCTTGATTCCGTAGAGCGGTTTATGAGATGGACCTAAAAAAAAAAGCATCGACTCCTAATATCGGTCTATCATGCACACACAACTTATCGAATTACCAAAATAACATCCTAACAGTCCATTCAATTTGGCACGATAGATGATAGATTCTATGACTGGGCTTTTTTTTTCTCTGTTCACATCGCATTCAAATTCATATCGCGGATTTTTTTCTTAGAACCTTCGCCCTTGCAAAGGTTAATCAAATTCACACAGCCCATTAACCACCCGCCGGCATTGGGTAAGTCTAAACTTTATGTACTCACTCATCACTGATGAAAGAGAGATAGCGATAAGACACGCCTCATTTCTCCGCAATTGAACCACCGACTTTCAAGCCATCAGAGCAACTCACTTGAAGTGCCAGCAGATACCGAAAATGTTCTCAATTAAATAAATTAAATCGTTATTTACGACGAGGGCACAATTGCGACAAGTCCATTACCCGGCGGCGGCATCTCCTACAACCGCCCACTGGGCTCGACGACGAAGAACAATTTGTCTGTTTCTATGAAAAGATCTGAGAGATACACGAGCAACTGAGCCCTGACAAAAGCTCAAGTTCAATTACACACATCGCCCGAACCCATCCGTCTCCCAGCTGCACACACAACAAAAGATGAAAGAAAACAGATACGAATACCCATGCATCGTCTCCAGTTCTCAGCTTCATTCAACCGATGCGATGGCAAACGAAAAACGAATGAAAACAAAAACAACGCACGGCTCGAATGAATTGCGATTTCTAAAGATGCTGACCCACGATGATTGACTATTAAGGCCCAGCACGGTGCGGCGGGCAGCTGTTACGTAAGTGTGTGCTTTCTTTCTCCGGCGGATGGTGGCATGTTTGAGACGCATCTTAATTTTTGGTCGGAAACGAATTTACCAAATTCATCGCTTGGGATGAGGAAACGCACTGACGATAATACAAAAAGATGAAAACACTCTCATGGGGAACACCGCGCACTTAAAATTCCTAGGTCATAGCGATTGCTCTGCTAGGTACACATCTTGTCCAGCGACCAGCCATATGATGATGACGATGATGACGACCATGTAGTTACGAGGGTCCACTTAAGAGATAGTGCTTTTGAGCGCACAAGTGCACGCCATTACAATTTGTCTGAGTGATCCCAAAACAATTTCCAGAGGCCTGCCGCAAGTCACCGGGGACGGACTTGGTCATTTGGGGTGCGTCAAGGTGATTTGGAAAGAAAAAGGAATCTCATTATGCGGAAATGGTTTTTCGCTTTTTTGGGTATAGTTGTGTGTGATACATGACTTGATATACAACAGAATATGGGAACTATGAAGACGTGGGTGAAGGTGAGGTTGGCATGTGAAATACGGAACGCTTGGTTGTAACAATGCATGTCGACTGATGTTATGGATACTCGCAACATACATCCGGCCGAAAAACTTTTTAATTATAATTAATTTTGTTTGTATCAAACTCATGTATCGAAAATGCACATGCACGGTGTTCTCCAGGGTTCTGTTGTGTGTCCCATAATCTTCCTATTTTTGATAAATGGTCTCCTCAGTGATGCTTCCTTCTGTTAATATTTACGGACCTGACGATATAATTGGAATGGCAGCACATTAAATTCCGACCTTGACAAGAACTTAATGAAAATACGCTACAGTCTGAGTGGGACTTAAGCATAGCTTACCCCAACTCCAAACGGTGAAGTTTAAGACCCACTGAGCAATATCAGTGTCTCGAGAGAGGTGGAGCCATGAATTATTACTTCAGCATTAAAGTCGACGCACCCAACCACAACGACACGGCAGCGTTGTTTAAATTTATTAGGGCAAACAATTATAGAGTGGAATTTAATGGTTCTATATTTCAATGCTGTCTTCTGTCACTAAAGCGAAACCTTGATAATCAGCCACTACCCATGGTTCGCTCTTGTCGCGAGGATGCAACATGTCAAGGTTTCATCAAGTTTCAGGTTTTATAGCTTTCCTATTCGATTCAAGACTAGAGGGGAGCTGCTTCATCTTAACTACATGCCCCACAGACCAGATCCCAACCTTCGGGTGAGAGAGGATGTACTCCATTTTATAAGAATCTGTCCCGTATTAAAAGAGATTAGAAGATATTACTATGGGAAAAAAACGTTCTACCAGCAAGTGAAGTCATTGAATGGAGATCAAAATTTGACAGCATTGATTGGGTTCACAAAATCTGCTTTAAAATATAAACAGCAACATATAGATAGCAAAACAGACCAAACTACATGCTCATGGTTGAAACAGGTATATCTTCACTATATATAAAAACACTAAAGATGCAAATGAATTACATACTCCGACTAATGAACATGGCAGACAACAGACTCCCAAAGATAGTGGTGATGCAAACCGTTCGAAATAAAACTGCATGTTTCAAAGAGTGGATTAAATTAGCTGGTTAATGTGGAGTAGTACTGAACACAGATGGTAGTAATTCTATGCCCATTAATAGAGCAGGCCGACGAGCAGGCAAGAATACAGTTCTTAGAAAAAGCGGCCGGATCAATTCATCGCATTACATACAGCCGGCTCAACCACAACCTGGGGAGTCGAAATTACTTTAAGAATATCCATAGCATCCAGGAAATTTCTGTGATGTTCAAACTTAGAGGTGAACTTCTAAAACTGAATTTTGTACCGCATAGAGATGATCTCCCTATACTCTGCAGTATGTGTAATTTGGAAGAGAGAGAAGATATAATACATTTCCTTGGCAAGTGTCCGATCCTAAGGGAAACTAGGAGATCCTTTTTTGGAAAGAACTACTTATCGGGACAAGAAATCCTATCACTCCTAAACGAAATGGACGTAAGCAAGTTGTTGAAATACTGCAAAATATCACTAAAATACAGAGATAATATCCTAACAGGGAGATTTTGAAATTACCATTTTTCTACATGGAGAGCTAATAATTATTACTTGTACATATTAAATTACAGTCAATCCGGCTGACGGCAAAGCCATGCTGATTTTGATTTTGTTAAATTTTTGTAAAAGGAACATTAGTCGAAATAATAAAATCAAATGTAATCTTTTGACAGCAGATAAATAATGCAGCATAATGCGTTTTGAATAAATTGAATTAAAATATAGAATTTCCTGAAGGTTTTTAAGAAAAAAAGAATTTAAGATTTGTTTATGCTATTTGTATTATCATTGTTGTTTTTTTTATTAAAGTCTCTTACTGGCTGACGGCTATAGCCAATGTTTATATTGCATGCTTATATTATACTATGAGAATTATATTATTACTACATACAGTGATCGCCTGATGCCCCCAAGAGCTCTATGCACGAGATAAAGGCTTTCCGAGATCTTGACAGTTCGTGACTGGAGTGCTACTTGATCTATTGTGAAATTGCATATTTTTTAATTCTTCGTCCATGGGGAACATTTCGCGACTTACGTGGTTCTCGTTCACAATCGACTATTAGTAAACAGTTTCAGGAAATAATCCGACAAAACTCGCACTTCAACAAAACGAGTCTAAAAATAAAGCTTACATATGGTTCTTATAGAGTAACAGCATTAATTTCGAAAAAGGCCAATTGTCGAAAATGTCGATAAAATCATGGAAGTCATCGAGTCTGGTCGTCATGTAAGCACTGTTTCAATAGCCCACGAGATAAACATTGCACGAAAAACCATTTGAACAAGGCTGAATGCAAGAATAAGCTCGATGTAAAAAAAAGAAGAAGTGGGTCGCCGTGGCGTAGTGGGTAAGTGCGTCGACTCTTACGCAGAGGGTGCCAGGTTCGATACCCGAATTTACCACCTTTCATATTTCACGGCTCCACCTCCTTCGAGTCACTGACAATGCTCAAAGAGTACTCCTGTCTAGAAAAAGCTTCTCAACTTCGCCGTTCGGAGTCGGTATTAAACTATAGGTCCCGTCCACGCGTGAAAGAACAATAGCACGCACAACACGAGTGGTTGCTGAGAAGCTAGGCCCTGGCCCTCTACGGGCTGTAGCGCCACCCATATTATTATATTATTATTATGAAAAAAAAGCGTCCAGTTTGTACCATAGGAGAGGAGCTGTGTTCCACCAGGCCACACACATTAATATCGGATCATTTTCCCTTTAATTTTTTTATTTTTACTACACCTAATATATAAATACAGTCGCACTTCGATAACTCGAACCATCATTTGTCACAAAAATAATTCGAGTTATCAAGACATTCGAGTCATCGAAGTTCGAGTTACCAAATGCACATTACACGTAAGTTCCAGTCTTGGCGCCAATGTGCCAACAAATCTCATTCAAGTTATTAAATATTCCAGTTACCGAAGAACGAATGTATAACATTTCAACATAAGTTTGAACCATTTGTAAACGTTATGTTGCACAGTGTCGAGGGTCCATACAAGTGCTTATCATAAACATTTTTCTTCGCCACATTCACTGCGGATTTAATAGATCCATACCGCACCTAATTGCGTATGTAGGTGACCTTCCAGTGTACAGATCAGTTGCGAAGGTGAAAATCATAAACATCTTGACGCAACGTGATTTCGATAAAATACTGCGATTTTGCGACGACTTTAAGCTGTTTATTAAATAGAAGAAGTGAGAAACTATTTTGTTCCGTACCCCTTTATACAGGGCTTATCGGGACACATGCGTAAACAGGCTTAAGTTCGGTATAGTTGACCGGCAGGGACGACCACTAAATGTCAAAAGTGTTCGATATCTCGGCATATGGTTGGACCAGGACCTGTATTTTGACAAACATATCAAGATTGCTCTGACCAAGGCCAGAAAAGCCTTTGCTGTGGTTGTTTCATACCAGCCAACTTGATACCAGGCTTAAGATAATCTGCTACATGGCCCTCATCCGGCGTATACTGGCTTATGGTTGCCCCCAGTGGTGCAATGTGAGTCCTTTCCGGATGGGAATGAGGGTGTTCGAGAGACAGTGCCTCAGGTCCTGTCTCAGGTTGTATCGCACACCCGAGTCTGACTACAAGAAGTATTATTCCGAGGTCTTGTATAACGAGCCAAACGTGAATAGATTAAGTTGATAAGAAGCCATTTGGCACGAGCTATGACTTCTACCAACATTCTGATCTTCGGGGCTTACTACCCCAATGATATGTATCATGAAAGGGTGCGACGGAATGGCCTCGTCCCACCTGAGGCATTCCTCTACTTCGATAAAACCGGCATGATACAGGATGTAGAAGGATATCCTATAATCTTCCACGTGGTACGCCGAACAGTAGAACGGCGACTCTTATACGAACCGGACAATAAGAGCTCCTCCGGTTCAGTAGGGCGATCCCCGCTCGAGATAGAGAAGAATCTGCTAAGTAGCGGTGTTTGTTTTGGTGGCTGCATCAAAACCAGCCTCCGACGTCGTCAGCTCTTCAATAGTCTTCCGACGGTTAGTGTAGCTGTATTTCTCTTTATTTAATCTCTCATGATTAAGGTAGGCTAAGAAGAAAAGTGTGTGTGCGTCGCCGTGGCATAGTGGGTAAGTGCGTCGACTCCTACGCAGAGGGTGACAAGTTCGATACCCGAATTTACCACATTTGATAATTCACGGCTCCGCCTCTTTCGAGTCACTGACAATGCTCAAAGAGTATTTCCTGTCTAGAAAAAGCTTCTCAAACTTCGCCGTTCGGAGTCGGCATTAAACTGTAAGTCTCTTCCACGCGTGAAAGATCAATAGCACGCAGAGCACGAGTGGTTGCTGAGAAGCTAGGCCCAGGTCCACCTCGGACTGTCGCGCCACCCATATTATTATATATTAAGAAGAAAAGTGTAAAAAAAACATTCGTTCGTCAGAGCGTGTGCTTGCAGGGAGGTAAATAGTCATAGAAGAGCCTTCTTTCAAGCTAAAAAAGATTGTATAGGCCGAAAGGCAATTAGAGTAGTAGACCATATTAGCTTAGAGTACCCTCATAGGGCCAGTAAGCTAGTTATAAGTTCAAATGAATTGTTTGAGTTAAGCCAGAATTAAACATTTTGCTAGGATTAACTAAGACATAAATATTTTTGTTTTTTTCAAACAACAGCCGTGTTTTTTTTTTCAAGCGTATATACGCTTAGTTTTAAATTTGCATGTAAAATGCAATAACAAAAAGTCCTATATCCGCTTATGTTACTCATTATATCTATCGCCGCTTAAGAAATAAGCGCGGATAAAAACAATGCTTCCAAACATTATTTTCTGTGTGTTCATTCCTGAATTTATTCATTCATTGTTTAGGTTGTTGTATGTGGCTTACATTTGTAGGTGTGGTTGAAGTATTAGATCATTTTTAAATGTCTTTGCATCCATAAGTATGCAATTTTTGGTATACCCAGAGTGTCTCTGCTATACATTCTGTTTAGGTTTTGTAATCGATTCCCTTCATTTGATGAAAATTGTTTTTATTTTATAATTATTAAGTGTTTTGGCTTTTAAAGTAATTGTCACGCTACAAAATCGCAAACCGAAGATTGTGACCATTAACGATCAACCATCACCTTAAACGGTTCCACCCATGACTAACACAAATGTTATAAATGTCGTCGGTGCTGCCAAGATTTTATGATGAATCATTAAGCGCCGATGATCGTTTTTTGTGCACTTATGAATTAAGGGTATATACGCTTGCAAAAAAACACAGCTATCATAAATACATTTTTTTTACATATTTTCGAAATATTTTATTTATTGTTAGAAAATATCACAAAAATATGTATTTTGTGTGGTGTATTTATCGAAATTATTTCGAAAATGTCGACTTCGAAATTTCGAGTCTGTGACTAGATGAAATGAATCTTCCAAGCCATGAAACTCTAGAATATATTGTCCAACTATGAATACTTTTTCACTTTAAAAAAACAGGATTTTTCAGTTGATGACCGAAAAACAATATTGCTCAGCTCCAGGGAGAAGGTAAAGGTTTTACAAATTTGTCTTGATTGTCGATGTGCAATCTTTTTGTATTATTTGAGTAATACTATATGTGTGAATATGTGTTTTTTTAAAGCTTATTGGAAGTTTTGATTTGAGAATTTTACTACCATGTACAAAAAAATTCCATATCTCAGCTATTATGAAGAAAATCTTAGGAAATTAACTTTGTACTACTAGCCTAAGGCTTAATCGCTCTGGCTTTACAGCTGACTTGTAGTTCTTCAGTTCAAAAATTAGTTAGTTAAATAAATAAATACATACATTTTGAACATTAAATTAAATTTATTTCTTACAAAAACTAGATACCTTTATTGGTATGATTGTTGACACATGTTGAATACATTACCTTTGCTGGCCGCTTAAATGTGTGTTATTAATCAGATCATCTTAAAAATATTTGCAGTGCAATGCATTCAAGAATTGATATTACAAAAAAAATTAAATAACCAAGAGTAAAACTTTCGATTTTTCGTAAACGATCGCGACACTGCTTCGGCATGAATCTTATTGTGGTGAATTTGCACACCAAACTAACCCCAAAATAACCAATAGGTAGTTATCCGTAACTCAAACAAACCGCTTTACATAAATGATTGGCTGAATTCTTGTCTAATCTCCTCCACAGAATATTGGGCATGGTACAGGCGCCGAATCGAGGCAAATGCGGACCTGAGCGAATCATTTAATAAGATGAAGATCGGTTAATTGAATGTGGGAGAGAAAGGTGAAAACGCCGCCGATATAGTGAGTGCTTCACGCCGCCGCACAGCAAATTCACACAAGATACATCTATATCCACACATATGATTGTGCCCGGGAACATATTGTTATTATCGTTTATTTTGTTTTTCTATGATTTTCTAAAACTTTTTGTTTGCATAATAGCCGTGAATGAAATGCGTTCTTCGATATAATAAAAATCAGATTATGTATGTATTCACATTAGAGATCTGTTTGCCGTGGCTGTTAGCGTTTCGGTACCTCACTGGCCTGCCAATGGACCCGCACCCGCACCACCACTCTTCCGGAGCACTTTCACAATAAGGAAGTCGTGTTCTTTTGATTTCTTTTTGTTTTCGAATGTTAGCTGCGAGGCGGCCAAAAATTGGGTGTGCACCGGCACTTGTTATTGTTTTCATGAATCGCATTTTTGTTCAATCTATGAATCTGGCCTTCGGCGAAATGATTAATTAAGATGAGATGCCCCAGCACGCATTGGGACGGGGTGTGAATGTGCATTTAGTGAGCTTGTCTGTGGGCGGATACAAATGGTGCTTGTTCACTTGGCATTGTGCTTGGGAAATTAAGCATAATTAAGACTTATGGTGCCAGGGCGTCTACTCGGCGAATGCGTAAAGCTCGATGATGTGTCGGTTACCTGCAGGCAGCCAGAGAGTGGGTTTAAAAAGTAAGCAGTGAAATGGGAAAAAATACCGTGCGACAAATTAACGCCGGCGTGTTAATTGTTGAAAGCCCACCAAGGATGTGGCTTGTTCTCAGACGATTCACTTGACACTTTTACTTTTCTTGACGAAGAGAAGATGAAGCGTTTGACAACCTTAATTGCTGATAAATGTTATGAATTTTACATCATAGAGCACACCTTTGCGGGGAAATCACTGATGCACGACTTGACTGCGGGTTACGTCAGTTGTAAACTGAGCATGTGAGGCCTATTGACATTATTCATATTTTATAATGTGTGCCTGAAAGTTTCATCGTTCCGGTTGCATTCGATTTGGTGATGACTGGTGTGAATTATGTGCTGCTTATCACTGTGTCGTAAAAATGTGTTGAGACTTGGATCAAAGCTTGGTCTTTTAAAACCCAATTGTTAGGCCTATCGATTTCGACATCATGATAGTACGCCATGGTCTGAAATCCCAGTGTGTCCCAATAGTTGATCGGTTCACTGGCTATTTATATCAGAAGTCAAATCCACACCGCTATATGGTATCGCAATTTGGTGGACCGCGCTCGACAAGAGAATCAACATCACCCCACCCGCTAGAGTGCAAATGATTGCATGCGAATGCATAAGTGGGGCGCAAAGGACTACCGCCGCCGAAGCACTAAACATATTTCTCAACCTGCCACCGATTGAACTAATTGGCAGACAGAGAGCAGCTAGTACGGCGATTGGATTAAGATCGCTGAGCAGCTGGAAAGGACTGAAATCTGGACATTCAACGATCCTACGTAGGTATGCCTCGGTACCCATAGATACAGACCTCACTCTACCTAAACTCCTCTCCGAGAAGAATTTCTCAGCCAGCATACCAGCCCAGATCTTACTGGGATTCTGAACACCAGGCGTTGGAAGGTCCACTGCGAATCACAGATGGATCGAAGATGGATGCTGGTGTGGGTTTGTGTCTATTCCAAGGATCTAAATTTCCAGATATCTTTTCGACTACCTAATCACTGTAGCGTCTTTCAGGCTGAAAGTATGGCGATTAAGGAAGCCCTGTCCTGGCCGAAAATCAATCATCTGTCATCTGTTCCGACAGCCAGGCAGCGATCAAATCTCTGGACTCAGTCACTTCAATTGCTGCCCATCACTTAACGAGATGGCCAAGTACTTGAACATCCAACTTATGTGGGTGCCGGGACACTGTGACATTCCAGACAATTTGCGAATCGGACGAACTCGTTATAAAGGGCACAAACTTCGTGCTCTTTCCGGGTGGACACCCACCCTCCATGCCTATGGCTGCTATAAGGCATCTACTAAAGCATGAAACACTTGCTCAAACAAACAGCGGATGAATATCTGGCAAAGGATGCCTCATTTCCAACCAACTATGGCCTATGATCGATCCCAAGCGATCGCTTAGCTTGATCGGATTAAGCAGGACAACCCTCAGATCTCTTATTTGCGTTTTAACAGGGCATTGTGCCATCGGAACTGACGCCTCTAGACTAGGCCTCCCCTATAATGATTTCTGTAGAAGCTGCATGGACGAGGATGAGGAAGAAACCACCGAACACTTGCTATGTAGTTGCAGTGCTCTCTTATCCCGTAGATTCAGACTTCTGGGTGCCCATTTCTTTGTTAATTTGGCTGAATTGAGCAGGATCATAATCAGGAAACCACAAATTGGTTTGCGGAATAGGTAGCCTAAGATCCGCTTGGTAACACAATGGGCCTATGTTTGGCTGTCGATTTGAGCGGCAGTCAGCCACCTCAACCTAACCTAAAATAACGCATGCCAATCATACATTTGAATACATCAGCCACGAATGGCTGTTCAAGCCTATCGACAGATCAAAAATTGTGGAAGAGCATCTTTACCTGTGCTCTTAAGGATTATACTCACGTTGCCCACATCTTCTCGCTCATTTCCATATCTTCTATCTCGCGTTTGATTTGTTTCAAATATCATTCTCATCTGACGTATGGCATAACCTAACGTTGGTGACATCGAATACCGACAGGAAGGTGGTAGTGAAAACAACAATTGACATTGACATATGGTGGGGCTTGAATTCGACACCCACACTTGTTTATTTCCTTGCACAAAAAACACTCATTAGCTGAAGAAACTTGATGAAGTTCTGTCCTGCGGCTGTATGCATCCCGCCACAATTTCACATCTGCTGTAGGCCTTGTATTTACAAGCCAGACATAGTGAGTCCAAAGCAAAACAAAAAAAAATGTCCACATTGTGTATAGCCGCAGCATCATGCAGCTCCATAAATAATAACGCAATTTAATTCAACGAACAACTGGTGCACTGAACCGATAAAATAAACCAGGCGCAACATCCACGCCCACGCACCTGTGTATATATTATAGATGAATACAAAAATGAAAATTGCGTTACAAAATTTGATGCATTAATGATATAACTTTGTCAGCATAAGCATTACAAAACCCCAAAAACATGTAATCCCATTATAGTCGCCACAAATCCCGGCATCAGCGCTGCGGCACACTCGCTCCCACCACACTGCACACACTCCTGCATAGTCGAGCTCGCTAAATGACATTCAAATTTCTAACAACACATCCTCGCACATTAACGGCCGGGACGGTGCTGTTCACGTCATCGTCATAGGCACATGCATGTGAATGCAGCCAGGTCACTCTGTGGGCAGAGCAGGTGACACAAGACCTGTGCACACGTTAAGCAGAGATTATCACTAACAAGCCCGAGGGGGGTCGTTCGGAGGTGTCGCAGGATAATTACTCCAGCGATGTCATTTGTTCGGTGCCTTTCAGTAATGAATCCTTTTATCTCACCATCGAATTACTCTCATTACTTGCATCACCAATAAGGTTGTCCTTAGCAGCGGCTCCATTATCGAACGCTGAGAGTGGCCGTCGCATTGTTGCATTAGTCGCATCGCCGCCCACTGGTTTTGTCACCTGCGACGGGGATATATCCAATGTCCTGGCCCTTGTCAATTGACTGGGATCTGCGACGTTTGAACTGTTAATGCACGGTGCATCCCCGGGTGGGTTAACTGACAAATCGCTGGCTTGCAAAACTTCCACTTTGCTGTTGTACTCCCTGGAGAACTCTTCGGCATGGAGCATGACTGGTGGCAGCAGGATGGCAGTTGAATTAGCCTTAAAATGCAAAACGGAAGATTGAGTAAATTACGTCGGGGATATGAACTTCCACAAGATATATTGCTACTTACCGTGGTGATCCGGCGAAGTTGTGCCAGGGGACTCGGCGTGAAGTACTGGTATCCTGGGCCAACAGACGGGACGAAGTAGCCTCGGATTGAATATCTCTGGCCCGCAGGGACGTCGACATTTTGCAGTGGCTTATCGAAGATGCGATAGACAATTTTCGCTGCAACAAGTTTTCTCACATACTCCTCGGCCTGCCGCGCCTTTGGGTCCTTCGGATCGATATCCTCATTGCATTGCGTATTCAGCTGAAGTGAGGCGAACGAGAGGGTTAATTGAAATTAGATGTTCGATGATGTGATTATGTGTGTGTGTGTCTATCTTCAGACATTGCCTGAGTAAATGAATTTAGACGTGACTAGATATAGCTGTCCCCTCCCCAAAGGACTGCAGGATGACAAACAAAGTAGAAAATCAGTCTTATCCTTATCCACCCCCTTATCCAAACACGAAAAAACAGGGGATAAGAAAGAAGAAAAGAAAGAAACGAAAAAGAATCCCTCTCCCATTTGCAATTAGATAAAGATTTGTGGATTCAAAAGATTCTTCAATTAAAACCGACGAACTTTAGATGGCTCCGAGAGAGGGAGTATTTGACCCTATCCCGCCGTCAGAACTAAGCCCCGACTTGCCCCTTCTTTGGTTGTTGTTATCGTTGGCAGTTTTCGGATTCGCAGTAATCCCGTAACCCCCCGTGTTTCTGCAAAATTAAATTGAAATTAATTTCCAAATCGTAATTAAGATATCGAAGGCACCTTGGGGGCAGGCCCCCGACGGATTACGACGGCCACTGGTGGATTAAGGGGCTGTCAATGAGCAGTCACACGTCACTTATGCTGCAATGTGTGGTCAACGTCATCGAGTTATGATAATTGCGCAAACCGTCGGAAAATTACCCCATAATTGATTGATTGCCTGCAATTAGGACAAACGTGTATGGTGAAATAATTTATTCTGACTATGACGAGGGTGACAAGAAATTCATAGGAAATATACGGCTTTTGTGAGGCCGTAGTTAAGGGAAGGTGCACTGCTATTAATCATGAGAGGCTCTCTTAAGCTCCCATTAAGGGAGAATATAAGCGTTGCTTAAATTCGTATGAACAACGATCTAAAATGTCTTCTACTTCTACAGTGGTACTCACGTAATATAAATCTGACCAGGGTATAAATGAGAGTTTTTCATCTTCAGTGAGTCGCATTCTCCACAAAGCAGACACCAGAGATGTCCATGTCCACTCTAACTCACCAGGAGTTAGGCCAAAGTGCAAACAGGAGTGTTTTTGGAATTCTACCTCTTTCAATTTGCTGATACTGCTCAAGGAGTACTTTTCCCTAGAAAAAGCTCCACGAGTGACTTTTATAGAAGCTAGACCTAATTCCATGAGGGTTAGAGGAAAACATGAGGGTGGTGATCGGCTCTTGACACCCTTCGCAAAGGATCCAGGAAGCTCTTTTATAAAGCCAAGTCAATATGAAGCGATGTCGACTGGGAAGCGTACAAAAGAGTCCTTCATACTTTCTCCAGAACTGCTCATTGACACCCACTGTGATAAGAATGGACATCAACCAGTCATTCCCACTCCTATCACAGCTCCCTTAAAGTGACCAATAGAACTGTCATATGCGCCATCAACTCCTTCAAACCCTACAAAATGGCAGGACCAGATGGCATTCCCCCCCGAACTTCAAAAAGTTGCAGATCTCATCTCTTCCGGGTTTGGCGACATAATTCAAGCATGCTTCCCTTTTTTGTACCCAGGATCTAGAGGACGACCACCGTGGTCTTCATACCAAAGGCAGGGGAATGCTCACATGTCAAACCAAAGGGTTTAAGACCCATTAGTCTTTCGTCCTTTATTCTTAAGACTTTGGAGAAACTGATTGACGTATTCATCAGATATACAGTCGTAGGGCAGATCTGTCGAAACAGCCCTTCACTCGCTTGTTGGTACCATAGAAAAAGACCCTTGAGCAAAAGGAATTTATTCTTACTGCTTTTGTTCCAATTGACGATCCCTACAACAACGTCGAACCCCATGCAATAATCTTAGCTCTCAACAGGCTCGGGATCGAAGAGTCCTTAGTGGCTTTTATTCACCAACTCCTCCATGATGAGCAGAGTGATAAGCTCGAAGTTAGGTGAGACAACTATCTGGAGATCTGTTAACAGAGGTACGCCACAAGTTGGAGAAGGGAGAACCCCTTTCTTGTGGAACGTAGTTGTATATACCGCCATTGCAGCATCAGCGAAATTTGTATCCACGATCAGGGATATCATGCACTCTGCTCTTTCCAAGCTAGCGGATGGACCTAGTCCTCTTCACTATGACCCCCCCTCACTATGTGGGACCCCATTAAAGCTCAATAGCACAAAATGCTTAGTCCTAACATTCGACACAAAGCTAAGCTGAAAGCTCAATACCCAAGAACGTGTCAAGGAGGCCATACGGTGCAAATGGAGATTACCACCCCGCAAGGTCCACTGGCTATTTGTTTCAGTAGACAGACCCATACTGCTATATGATGTTGCAATTTGGTGGACTACACTTGAAAAGAAAATCAACCTCATACCACTCGAACTAGTGCAGAGGTTGGAATGCATAGCTCAACCTACTCTGAAGCTCTAAGCATATTGCTTAACATGCCACCGATATAACTAGCAGGTAGGCAGACAGCAGCTAATATAGCGATCAGACTAATATCGCTGAACAACTGAAAAGAACTAATACTACCGAACTAATATTATATACCCATAGATACAGACCTCACTATACATAAACTCCTCTTCGAGAAAAATTTCTCAACCAGCTCCTCCTCAGGTCTTACTGGGAGTCTGAACACCAGACGCTGGAAGGTCCACTGCGAATCACAGATGGATGCATGCGGGGCTGCTGGCGTCTATTCCACGGATCTGAACATCCAGCTATCTTTTCGATTACCTAATCACTGTAGTCTTTCAGGCTGAAACTATACGCAATTAAGGAAGCTCTGGCCTGGCTAAAAAACAATGTTACATCTCGCACAGATATCATCATTTCACAATTCACAATTTTAAGACTGCCTCCTGGACAAAATGCATAAAGTTACGTATCCACCACCGTGGCCATGCATGTAACCACTTAAGACTGCCTCCTGGACAAAATGCAAAAAGTTACGTATCCGCCACCGTGGCCACACAAGACACCTCTTAAGACTGCTTCCTGGACAAAATGCAAAAAGTTACGTATCCGCCACCGTGGCCACAAAAGACACCTCTTAAGACGGCCTCCTGGACAAAATGCAAAAAGTTACGTATCCGCCACCGTGGCCACACAAGACACCTCTTAAGACTGCTTCCTGGACAAAATGCAAAAAGTTACGTATCCGCCACCGTGGCCACAAAAGACACCTCTTAAGACGGTCTCCTGGACAAAATGCAAAAAGTTACGTATCCGCCACCGTGGCCACACAAGTCAGCTCTTAAGACTGCTTCCTGGACAAAATGCAAAAAGTTACGTATCCGCCACAGTGGCCACACAAGACACCTCTTAAGACGGCCTCCTGGACAAAATGCAAAAAGTTACGTATCCGCCACCGTGGCCACACAAGACACCTCTTAAGACGGCCTCCTGGACAAAATGCAAAAAGTTACGTATCCGCCACCGTGGCCACACAAGTCAGCTCTTAAGACTGCCTCCTGGACAAAATGCAAAAAGTTACGTATTCGCGACCGTGGGCACACAAGACACCTCTTAAGACTGCCTCCTGGACAAAATGCAAAAAGTTACGTATCCGCCACCGTGGCCACACAAGACACCTCTTAAGACGGCCTCCTGGACAAAATGCAAAAAGTTACGTATCCGCCACCGTGGCCACACAAGACACCTCTTAAGACGGCCTCCTGGACAAAATGCAAAAAGTTACGTATCCGCCACCGTGGCCACACAAGACACCTCTTAAGACGGCCTCCTGGACAAAATGCAAAAAGTTACGTATCCGCCACCGTGGCCACACAAGTCAGCTCTTAAGACTGCCTTCTTGACATGCAAATAGTTGATCCAGACTTAGGATCAACCCACTTCACTATTAAATGGGCCTACATAAGCCTAAGAGTGAATGCCCAACCTAACTGATCAGCCTATTTCCCCCGAAAATCTTGAATTGTATAAGGTTACTGAAAAGACAAGGAAGAGCTACTTAGCTATATAAAATAACCATAATACAACCCATTACTTTATTTAATCGTCGAAGTTTGAGTCAAAGGACTGGCAGGAAAGATTTAATTTGCTTGTCAGTATATTTTGATATTTTTGCTAAGAAAATAAAAACTATTCTGTGCCATTACCAGAGGGAAATACAGAGATAGAAATATGAGAGTTACTGAGCAGGAATTCAGGTGTGTCATATACTTGCGCAGAGGGGATTTAATAACGACATACCATGAAACCTTGCAAAACAGCGAAATCTTGACAGGAACTATACCAACCTCGGACATAGCAATAATGTCGGACCGTCGGGCCGCTATCATGTCTCTAGACTCCTACATAATCAATTCCAAATTTGTGTGGGAATGCCTACAGAAGTTTAAAGAGTTGAGCAGGAACTAGAAAGAAGGAAATAGACAGATAATTGGAACAACGCACCGGTCATGAAGCAGGCCAAGGAACTCTTCTGTCAGTATAACAGAAAGAGGTTAGAGACGTGTATCAAGATACGTGTATTACAGGCTTCTTAACAGGACAGTGCAGACTCAGGGAGCATTTAAGGAAACTAAGGGTGTCAAAAGAGGGTCTCTGCAGAATCTGTGCAGAAGCCAATGAAATTCCAGAACACGTACTGGTATTTTGTGAGGCTTTAGCCGACAAAAAACAAATATTCAGAGTAAGCACCTAACTATCACGGCAAGAAATGAAGTGACTAGAACCTTATCTCATTCTCAGAAACTGGCTTAGAGGGAATTCTTCACCCTTTGCGGAACATGAGTCTATAACCCTTACTACAACCCTGAGAGGAACTGCAAGTAAGGGGAAGTCGGAAGACAGCAAACGTATATAAAGGTCGCTGTGCAATTTACCCTCACTGCAGCTCAATGTGAATTCGACCACATGCTCAGATTAGACACAGTCAACTCCAGTATTAATGAATTTTCAGTCACAGAACATGTAATAGTGAAATATTGCGGATCATACTTTAATAAACATTTCAATGCTAAAGTAAATAATTTCAACGATTCGTCATTGCTTTCCCGAATTTTATGATTATTTGTTGCACGATGACCGACGCGTGCAGCAGTAAATACAATCTCGTATCAATTATTTTCGCAACTATAGGCGGCCGGGTGGCTAGCGTTATCTGCGTGCATATTGATTTTGGATTTCGGCGCATAAATATTAATAACGCAACCCTCGTAGAATATGAGAACTGAAAATATTTGGTTAACGAGCGATTTTCGCCTTTCGAATGTGAGTGCAGCCGTGCAGCGCACGTTGCCTCAAAATGAATTAATACACGTTCCCGATAATATGCGTATGCAATTATATGATTTAATTTTCCAATCCAATTGTAATGTAATCAGGGCGCCTCCATTGTTGCGAATAACCACAACAAATACCAGTACACGATGACATAAATGTTATTATTTTCGTTCGGTGTCATATATCCGGTTGCTGGGAGGGGTGGAAGTTATCGAATTTAGCGCGTTTCGAAGCAGTATTAAATATTGATTTAAAAGAGGATAATCGCTGAATGCTTTAAGTGTCCAATATCTGACTTATTGAAAAATTCCAATGCGGTGCCATCGTTTTTTTATTTGGGACAGAGATACGTGCTGGATAGGCCCCCATTTACATGTCATACTCATGTCGGCCTTATTTTAGCAAAAGATAACTCAGAAATCCGTAGCATTTAGAATAACATTCAATGCGTTGACATGCAAACCATGCAGGCACAATAGCATGCACTTAGCATCTATCTTCGATCTCCTACTCTAACCTCTATGTGCTGTAATGCGGGAGCGTAGTACCTCAGACAGAAGATGGTTTAACCGAAAAAAGTGAGTTGTCTTTTGCGGCTGCAAACAAGTGAGGGGGGGAGTGAGGACGACCGGATCAACTGCCAAGTGACTTCTTAAATTGCATCCTTGTGAGATCTTGCAAAATGTACACTCCAACTATAGTGTCCAACTCTGCAAAATTTTTCAAAAGTCTGTAGAATTCCAGGCATACGCGGATGATATTGAGTGATTGGTCGAACGAAGCGAAACGTCAGTGAAGCGTTTGTGGGTATAGAGAAAGGCCGCTCAACATCGACGACTCGGCCAAAACGTCACCGTAGGGAGCTGTAACTTCGAGATAGTAAAGGACTACCTTGGCTCCGGAGTAACCGAGATCAAACGCAGGCTAACCCTCGCCAACGCAAGTATGCCGAATGTCGACTTGGATTTGGAACCACATCTATTCAGATGTATTTTTTCAAGATGTATAATTGTGCTGATGCTGCAATTCAGGTTTGGCGACCATTGGCAGCGGGGCGAAATCGCTGATTGGGTGCTGGAAATGTTTGTCAGGTATCCGGATTTAGTTCAAAAAATCATTGCCATTTTTGGCTCAGAATCACAAGTGTTCCACGAGGCATCAATACGTCCACAAAGAGTGACTGTTTGGTGCTATTTATGATATTGATGCGAAATGTGGTAGGAAACGCCATTACCGCCATAGAGCAACCAACTTTCTTTGACCAGAGGTCGGCAACACTGATGTTTCCAAACTGTGGTTCCTACAAGATGACGCTACATGTCATACAAGCTATTAGACGGAAGAATGTGCGAAGTTGTTGACGACTCGGTCATCAGTGGCAATTGGTCGCCGTGATCATACTCGACTATTTTGATTGGGGCTTCGTCAACTTCTTAGTTTATAGTAACGACCCAACCACCTTGGGCTAACTTGAGGCTAACAAATAATGCGCTATTGATGGAAAAATATGGTACACATTGGACCAAGTCACCATAACATTTGAAGAACTTACAACAAAGCCTAGACGGTTTGAGCGAAGTGTGACAAGCTTTTTCTAGACTGTTGTACTTTCTGACTGTGTTTGTGACTCAGCCGTGAATTATGAAAGTTGTTCGTGTGAGAGTGGAACCCAGATACTAATGTGTAAGAGTGTACCAGTTTTTCACCGTAATTTTTTGTATTGTTTAACTTACTTATTCAACTATATCGTTTTAGTGGACCAAATTAAATCAAGGATGACAACACCAATGTCACTCAAACTGTATGCACAAGAAACGGCAGACGAGACGATAGTGATGGAGCTACGTGATATCTTTTAGTTGAATCGACAAGAAGATTGTAGTCTCAAAAGTTACATTATAACGCACATAATCCTGCTCGCTATCAGAAAGAGGCTTTCTATGCCGACGATGGAGACGATTTCGGTGCACTGATATGCATAACTAATGTAAGGTCGTGAGAATTCACGTTACGATGCTGATAATATATATATATATATAAACACGGGGACACGGGTTTGTCAATTAACAAACTTATACTCCTAGTCAATGTCAAACTTAAACTTGCTAAAGTACTCCCTTAACCTACAACTGAATTGTTTTCTGAATGTGATTACTTCTATCTGAAAAAAAAATGATAAAGCAATCAATGCGACTCCATGGTATGTCTATAGTTCAATAAAGTACCATATAACGAAACGTTACTCCTCAATGTATATCGCTACTATTGGGGTGTAGTTACCTTTTTGGTTTACATGTACTATGGACAACCGACATCTGTGCGTTCTGGTTCTTCTTTTCTTCTAGTATACCTTGTGTCCATACCTTGTGCATCGATATGGTTTGATTAAATCCCTCTTGAATGCGATGACCGTATTTAGAATTTATTGTGAGGAATATGATCGTATCGCTACGTATCTTGTATCCTCGGTTAGGAATATTTGGGATGGTAAACTGTAAGATTTATTTTTTTATACCAGTAGATTTCGAAGCGGTATGGTAAAGTTCCTATACGAAGTTCCGAAGCGAAAGTAGTGATAAGTGAAAAGAAAACGGCCTTCAAAGCTTGGTCAAAGTGCTCCTCTAGCAATGGAGATGAAAAAGCTCGCCTTGAAATGGAATATAGACGTTTTAAAAGCGTAGCGAAGAAGAAGTGCGCCCATATCTTCTTCGGCTGGGGATACGAACCAGGCAAACCAAGAACTGCGGCAAAACAACTTGAACAAGTTAACAACTATATTCAAAATAGCCGCACAAAGAAGGAGAAATGCCCAGGAAATGTTCATCCGAAGTTCATTAACTATGCGCAAGGTCAACTTCTTGTGGAAGACGCAACAATTTCACACAGGTGGCGACAATATTGTGAAAGGCTTTTAAATGAACAGTTTCCTCGGATATACTTTCCAAGAGCCGTCCTCAACTATGAAGAAGTACCCGACGTTACAGTCCAAGAAGTTGAAAAGGCGGTCAAATACTCCAAAAAACGAATTGCGGTTGGGCCGGGCGAGATACCCTCTGAGTTCTGGAAAAAAGATGGGAGACATCGGGTTCAAATGGCTCATGATTTTCATCTCCAAACTTATAAGAGGCGATCCAACGCCTGATCGGTGGAGGGAAAGTTATCTTCTTCCTTTGTACAAAGGAAAAGGCGATACACGAAACTGTGACAATTACCGTTCTATCAAGTTGTTGTCACACACCATGAAGATCATTGAGCGGGTTTTAGATGGCCGATTGCGAAAAATAATACGGTTGACTGATGACCAGTCGCAGGCAAACCAACAACAGATGCAATCCAAAGTATAAGGATCTTAATGGCAAAACATCGTGATTCCTTAAAGGATTTGCGTATGGTGTTGGTTGATTTTGAAAAAGCGACATGTACGAGGGAGCAAAGACAAGAGTAGGATGTCCTGTTGGAGTCACCGAGGAGTTTCCAATCAAAGTCGGTGTACACTAGGGAAGCGTCTTAAGTCCTTTGCTGTTTATTGTTGTCCTGGATTATCTGCTTGAAGGAAAAGTGACGGGCCCCTGCTGATGATGGAGCCATCATAAGTGATGATCAAACTTCCCTGCAACGGGCGCTTGATGTGTGGGTGGATGTTCTGGAGGGGAATGGATACCGCATTACCCAGAAAAAGACCGAGTACATGTGCTGCCCATTCTCCGATCCACTCAGGCCTATTCCAGACATTTATTTGAATGGAATAGTGCTTCCAAAGTGTGAGAAGTTCAAATATCTGGGATCTATGATCAATAGCGAAGGAACCTGTGATGACGATATCAACCATTGCGTAAGCGTAGGGTGGATGAAGTGGCGGGAAAACTCAGCCATCTTCTGTGACCGAAAAATGCCACCTAAGCTGAAAGGAAGGCTCTACACCGCAGGTGTACGTCCGGCGCTCACATACGGTTCACAATGTTGAACAGCGTACAAAAAGTATGAGGCCAAATTAACGGCAACTGAGATGAAAATGATTCGCATGACAGCAGGAGTAACGAAGCTCGATAGAATGAGAAGTTCAAAGATCCGAGGAAGCCTCCATGTTAAAGAACCCATCTCTTAGAAGGTTAAGGACGATAGGCTCAGTTGGTATTGTCATGTTCAAAGGAGAGATCCTTCGAACCCTTCCTTCGAAGAAAGGCAGGCCTAAGAACTCCTGGATGACACAAACAACAGCATTTGATCGGCCTCAGTGATGAAGTGATCCGAGACAGGGAGGCCTGCCGATATTTCTTGAGGTCGAATCGGCGAACCCAAAAGGCGGACCAGTAGGGTTGCAGTAAAGTGGGAGGGTTATGATTCCCATAATTCGGATCATAACCTCGTCGGAAAAGAGAAAGAAGATGGTAAAGTTTCTATACATTTGTATGGTGTACGTTACTCTCGAAAATGTGAACATTTTATGGATGTTTGTTTGCTGTGCTTTTTAATGAGGTAGATATATTGAAAAGTGTTCAACTCATAAAAACTGTGGTTATTTGTTTGGTTAATTTTTGTGCTAATTTTGTGATCTATCTTATGATCATACTGCCATTATTCGATTCGATTCTGTGAACCGTAACACCTTATTCTATAAAATGTGTGGAATCGGAATGTCATCGAAATTCGGAAGGGATCTCCAAAACCTGTACGAAGATAACAGGGCTGCGGTATGGAATGGAGTTGAGTTATCCGATTGGTTCCAAACGGAAACAGGAGTAAGGCAGGGTTGCCCTCTAAGCCCAATCTTACTTGCCCTTTGTATAGAGGATATTGTGGATTTTCTTTCTGGAGGCGTGGAATTAGCAGGGGTGCTCATTAAAGCTCTCATGTTTGCGGACGACATCGTGCTGTTAGCGAACTCACCGGAATCCCTGCAGTTGATGATTAATCGATTGAGTGAGTACTGCAATCTATGGAGTTTAATCGTTAGTCTAGAAAAATCAAAGATAATGATTTTTAAAAGGGTGGTGGGAGAGTCCAACGAGAAGTGGCATTTTAGAGAGATAAGCCTAGAGGTCGTCAAAGAGTATAAGTATCTAGGAATCTAACTTACAAGCAATTTAAATATAAAAAGGCATCTGAACGACAAACTTACAAAGGCTAAAAATGCTATCAGTGTAGCCTAGAAGAAATGCTTCAACAATTATAATATCCAGCACAGAAGTTAGTTCAAATTATACGACTCTCTATCCGAGACGATAATGCTATACGCGGCACAGGTTTGGGGCTATAAGGCTTATAAGGAGGTGGAGAAATTGCAGTGCTTTTTCATTTAAAAATGTTTAAGCTCCCGCCGAAGACTCCGAACTACATGCTCATGGTTGAAATGGGCATATCTTCACTATATATAAAAACACTAAAGATGCAAATGAATTACATACTCCGAGTAATGAACATGGCAGACAACAGACTCCCAAAGATAGCGGTGATGCAAACCGTTCGAAATAAAACTGCATGTTTCAAAGAGTGGATTAAATTAGCTGGTGAATGTGTAGTAGTACTGAACACAGATGGTAGTAATTCTATGCCAATTAATAAAGCAGGTCGACGAGCAGGCAAGAATACAGTTCTTAGAAAAAGCGGCGGGATTAATGCATCGCATTACATACAGCCGGCTCAACCACAACCAGGGGAGTCGAAATTACTTTAAAGATATCCATAGCATCCAGGAAACTTCGGTGATGTTCAAACTAAGAGGTGAACTTCTAAAGCTGAATTTTGTACCGCATAGAGAGGATCTCCCTATCCTCTGCAGTATGTGTAATTTGGAAGAGAGAGAAGATGTCATACCTTTCCTAGGCTAGTGTCCGATCCTAAGGGAAACTAGGAGATCCTTTTTTGGAAGGAACTACTTATCGGAACAAGAAATCCTATCACTCCTCAACGAAATGGACGTAAGCAAGTTGTTCAAATACTGCAAAATATCACTAAAATACAGAGATAATATCCTAAAAGGGAAATTTTTAAATTACCATTTTTTCACATGGAGAGCTAATAATTATTACTTGTACATAATAAATTATAGTCAATCTGGCTGACGGCAAAGCCATGCTGATTTTGATTTTGTTAAATTTTTGTAAAAGGAACATTATTCGAAATAATAAAATCAATCTAATCTAACCTAATAAATCTACTGCCATTAAGAGAGTTTGTTTCATATAATTAATAAAAAAGTGGATATCATTCATGCCTATCTAAGTACTTTATTGAGTTGACCACAATATTCCTATTTGAAGTCCAATATTTGATTTGCATCACATCAAGGTATCAATTTTAACGTCAAAAATCAACGTTGAAGTAACGAAAGTAACTAGTCACGATATTAAAGTAACGACCAATCAGATTCAAAGAAACAATTGCGTGCAAGTACTCGATTTGTCGTTACTTTTACAGACAGCATTACGACTCGATCGACACGAAGTTATTTTCTCATAAAGGTAGTAAAGCTGTTTCCTGTGAATGCTTTAGAAGAGTAGGATGCATGTTCTAAGGTTTAAAAATGCTACCAATTCACATCCATGGATAGTGCGACGCTGGTCCGAGAAACGATCAAATATGATTATGGACATACCATGGAGTCCCATTGATTGCTTTACGAATTTTTTCAGATAGAAATAATCAGAGTCTGAAAACAATTCCGTTGTAAGTTAAGAGAGTGCTTCAGCAAGTTTTACTTTGACATTGCCTGGGAGTATAAGTTTGAATGTTCGGTAGTTAGTAACGTATACATACAGTACTAGACGTAACATTACGTTGAAACAATCTGTTCATACATGTTTAACATCGCGCAGCCATTTCTAAATTTATACTGTACACCTCTGAAAAATCTATACCTTCACAAGTACTGTCCAAGGCCGGGTGCGGACAATTTTGTTCAGCTTATTTATCTCACTTCTCCCATACGAACTAAAATAACTTTACGTGTTAATTCAATGTTATATTTTATTTTAAACCCTGTAATTAAAATATAATATAACATTTAAGCCCTGTAATTAAACAATAATGTAGTCGCCGTGGCGTAGTGGGTAAGTGCGTCGACTCCTACGCAGAGGGTGCCAGGTTCGATACCCGAATTTACCACCTTTCATATTTCACGGCTCCACCTCTTTCGAGTCACTGACAATGCTCAAAGAGTATTTTACTGTCTAGAAAAAGCTTCTCAAATTCGCCGTTCGGAGTCGGCATTAAACTGTAGGTCCCTTCCACTCGTGAAAGAACAATAGCACGCACAACACGAGTGGTTGCTGAGAAGCTAGGCCCAGGTCCACCTCGGACTGTCGCGCCTCCCATATATATTATTATATTAATCAAACAATTATAGAATAATCTTCATGTAGAGATATATCAAGAACTTAATGATAAAAGCCCAGTGTTTCGGTCTCCTCCGATGGTCTGAAGTTAAGGCTGCGGGAAGAAATCATTTCAATGCATTGATCAACCTAGCGGTGAGTGAGGAGGAGGAAGGGATACGGAAACAAATATTTTATCAAGATTTGATTTTGATGTCTTGGTTGGATCTGCAATGAAAGGACTGTCGAAAACTACAAAGTGCCTTCATGACTAAGAGACGTCTTTAAAGAAGGGCCAGAAGCCAAAACCTCGTCTAATGTCATATCCCTCTATAGCTTTAAACATGTATCTATATCAGTCCTCTAAGGTAAGATGATATTGACAAACTAACGGCCATGGCCACGGCAGTTTTTCGCAACCAATTTAAAAAGGAACTTAATTCAACCCAAATATTTGTGCAGCACACTTTAAGACTAATCCTTAACCCGAACATCAATTGAGTCACGTACATACGAAAAATGAACTTACGAGCTTCCTTATGGATTCCCGACTTTCGCTCAAAGCCTGCAGTACGTAGTTTGTATCGCGCTCCTCCTCGTCGTCGTCATACTCACAAGCACCGACAAGGTATTCATTCAGCCTGGTATGACTGATACCCATCTCCGCAATTTTCGAGCCCTCTCCGCTTTCGAAATGCTATGAAAATCGATTTATTTCATCATTTAAAATTAAATTTCCATCATCCCTAGTATCCATACTTGACTTAGAATGGTTTCCTCTTCGTCATCGTCGTCGTCGTCATTTATGTTGTTGCCATACCTAACGCGGCGACGACGGTGGTTTGCTCCACTCCGACCTTCTCCCCGTGTGGCCCCACCACCACCACCCGGGCCATCGTCATCATTATTATACCGGTGCCGTGAATGGGGTTTCCAACCTCGACCATTTTGAGTGCCATCAGTTCCACCAGCTGCACCACCATCGTCGCTGCTATCATCTGATACGTCTTGCTGCAGCAAGGAGTACTGCCATTCCGTGCTAGCAACCAATAGGTCCTCCTCGCTCGGCATAAAGCACTTGCAGCAAAAAATAAATGGCAGGACTACGAAGAACAATGTATTGATAAAAAATCGCCGCCATCTACATACCAAAGGAAAAGAAAATATTTGGAGGGGCGAAAGATGAAGGATAGGGAAATGCAAACAAAAGCTCTTATCGAACCACAATGCATAATGACCCAGTTTAATGCGGAGCACCCGGTCCATGCATTCTTGGAGGCCACAGCACCGTGCCGGGTCAGGGCTTCGTACAAATAACCCACCTGCTTGCGTATTCATATTTAAGTAATGGCTGCACGTAGTTGTAACCCATTCGATTGATGCGATGCAGCCCCACGACTCCCAGGGAGGCTTTAAGAAATCCTGCGGAAAAGCAAATTCAACGTTAAATCTTTACCGAAGCGTGCCCCGAGGAATTGCGTCGATGGCGATGGTTTGCTTAGCATCCCACTGCCGCACACACACACCCAAGGACGCAGAGTCTGTGAATACTCAACCCAGCAACAGCATGATGAACAGTAGGGCGAACGTGTATTGAGTCATCTGCCGCCAGAACAATCCCCATCCAGGCAAGCCTCGGCTATTCGTGCCTGTGCCCTCGATAAACCCGGCCCAGTCCTCATCATTCTTGCTGAGCTTGCGACAGACGTTGTAGTCTTCGTGCGATACCAAGTCCGGGACGCAATGACAGCTGCAATCCCAAATGCAGAGGCATCGTGCTGTGGGTTCAACGATAAATTTTCGTTTTGAAATTACTTTTTGATCGGGTGACTTTACTTCAACTGCAACGGATAAGGGAAGAAATATTGTGGGAAACTGGTACACAAGGTGCGAGAATGTTAAGTGAAGTGCAAACGCTTGCGTTCTAGTGGGTGTTCGTGTTAGTGCCTGCACTGTGGCGCATATGACAACATTGAATGTAATAAAAGGCCAAATCCCATCGCAAGCGATGTGTCACACAGCCAACGGCAGCAGGTTGAGAGTGAAGTGCAGATAACCTGTCACACTGAATAAAGCTTAATCGAACAGCACACATGCCCTATAAAAGTCAACTTGTGGCGATGCGGACGTATGTCAAGTGCATCGGTGGCGGCGTGATTTGAGATTTTGTTAACGGATTGTGTCACCACAATGCGGTACACTTTGTTAGACTCAATCGACTGATCTGGAGGAGTGCCGGATAAAGGGTGTTTGTTTTCTTGCAACCATGTCTTGAATACTCTTTTCGTGCACGGTAAAAAGCCCTGTAGATGAAATAAGGAGCCGTGGTTTGATAAGAGGTGTCAAAGAGCTAGAGATGCTTCGTTTGCGTGGTTGCAATTATTATGTGAAGAAGAAGCGCTTGGAAGATCGTACCTTAAGTCTAACTAGGAATATAAGGTTGTGTGTAGTCATTGTAGGAGAAAGTACTTTGAAAATGAGGTGCTTAAGCTAGGGCAGTGGTCGCCGTGGCGTAGTGGGTAAGTGCGTCGACTCCTACGCAGAGGGTGCCAGGTTCAATACCCGAAAAAAAAAAGTGTTCCTGTCTACCAAAAACTTCTCAACTTCGCCGTTCGGAGTCGGCATTAAATTGTAGGTCCCTTCCACGCGTGAAAGGACAATAGCACGCACAGCACGAGTGGTTCCTGAGAACCTAGGCCCAGGTCCGCCTCGGACTGTCGCGCCACCCATATTATTATTATTATTATTATTAAGCTAGGGCAGTGCAGTAAGGGTTTAGAGTTCTGGAAGTAATCAAGAAAATGAACGGGGATAAATACATCATTCACAGAGGGCTCAGTCCAGACACCCTCCTGGAACAGAAGGTTATTGAGCCTATCGGTGTACAGCCACAGCTTCCAATATGCAACGCAAAACATTCAAAATGAAATCTCGGATAATCCTGCAACCAGCCAGGGATTAAAAGGTGCTCTACTTGTACTGATAGATGGAAAGGCTGCAGGGTCAAATGGTATACCTACCAAATTCTTTAAGTATAGTACAGATGGGCTAAAAGACTACCTGTATATAACAGCATTTTAGATCATGGGTAGTACGACAACGATCCAAAGAAGCCCTAATTTTCCCTAAATACAAAAAAGGCGACAAGACAGACCCAGCCAATTATAGAGGCATATCACTCTTAAATGCTTCATACAACATCCTTGGAGCAATACTGCGAAGGCGTCTGTTCATGTGGATAAGGAGCAATAAACTATTAAAAAAATTCCAGGCGGGCTTTAGGCCTGGTTACACAACCCCAGACCTTGAAAAGCCTAGCAGAGTCATCTCTGAAACAAAAGAAAATGTTATAAGCTTTTTTTGTAGACCCTAAGGCAGCTTTCGATTCTGTGAATAGAAATGCTTTATTCTATAAATTATACCAAATGGGAATCTCTTAGAAATTCGGAAAAGTGTTACAAAACCAATACGAAGACACCATAACGGCCGTGTGGAATGGTGAAGCCCTATCCGAATGGTTCAAGACGGAGACAGTTGTAACGCAGGGGTGTTCTTAAGTCCAACTTTATTTACACTTTTCATAGACGATAAAGTCGACTCTCTATCTGGTGGCGTTAACTTTCCCGGAGTTAATTTTAAGGCCCTCCTTTTTTCAGACGATATTGTGTTGCTGGTACACATATAGAAACTTTTCAACATGAAAAGACATCTAAATGAAAAATTAAAGAAGTCTAAGGCGACAATTTGCGTAGCCCGGAAAAAGTGTATTAATAACCCCAATACTGCCCACAGAAGTAAGTATAAAGTGTTTGAAGCAGCAACTGAGTCGATGATGCTTTACTCAGTGCAAGTTTGGGGGTATGAACCTTATAAAGAGGTCGAAAAGCTTTTACGATTCTATATCAAGAAAACTTTACACCTACCCTTGAATGCTCCAAATTACATGCTGATGCTTGAGACAGGTTTATCGCCTGTATATATATACTAAAACACTTAAGTTGCACATAAACTATATACTACGGGTGATGAACATGTCGAGCGATGGACTTCCAACGCACAATACGAAACCAAACGGCAAAGTATTAAGAATGGATGGGTCTTGCCCGTGAATATGGCTTGTACTTGAACTTCAAAGGAAGGAATTGGAAAAAAGAGCTAAGCCGACTAATAGAAAAAGTCGACGAATAGGCTAGAAAAAAATCTCTAAGTGAAGCATTGGAATCGCTACGTTGTGCTGTTTATATTCGGTTAAGTCATAACATGGGGGACAGAAACTATTTGCATTCAATTCAAGAAATAGCAATGATGTTACAACTTCGGGGAGAACTATTGGACCTTAATTGCTCCACATAGAGGTGATTTACCAATCCTATCCAGCATGTGCAATTTACGGAAGATATTCTACATTTCATCGGTAAGTTCCCAATTCTGAGGGAAACAGGAAGATACTTTTTTGGAAAGAATGCCCTAGCGGGGGCGGAAATTATAACACTACTCAACGAATTGGAGGTGGAGAACTTATTTAAATACTTCAAAATCGCGTTGAGATACAGGGGAAATATTATTAGAGAGAACTTCCAACATTGTGTGGAGTTAGTTTAAATCTTAACTAATAGTAATGATATCAATCTAGCAGACGGCAAAGTCATGAAACTATAGAGGCTCTTGCGGCGAGAATAGTAATGATATCAATCTAGCAAACGGCAAAGTCATGAAACTATAGAGGCTCTTGCGGGGAGAGGGGCAGGTTGATGCAGTTGAAACTTGTACAGTGGCTTCCATGGCATACTTTACAAGAATCAAACCGGTTTGTTCTGACCTACTGAAGTTTCGCAAATATTGATATAGAACTGCTTGACGAATAATAAGAAAAATAAAACTACGAAAACGTTTACGTTTTCTTTAGACATGTTGTAAAAAACATTTTATCCATTTACTAAGCTTAGTTACACAACGACTGTGTAGATATTTCTCTATTTATTCGAAATGTGTTATCCAACTTATATACTTTAAGAATGCAAGCCCCTAAGTGTATCACACAATGTAAGAACTTTGATCTTGTTCGCCTCTCAAGCCACTGCGCGACATTGTATTCCACAATTCATGGGAAATTTGTTCTTACTCATAAAGCCATAACGCATGAAAAAAATTTAATTTTGTTTATTTTATATCATTTTTAAAAAGACACTTGTATTTCGCCCTCCCTGTATATACATGACATTTGGGGTGAATATTAAGACGATGCCACACCCCATCGAAGTACAGAGAAACTTCTCTACAGCGGACAGCAGTGGGACCATCATGAGGGTGCATTATGTAGGGGCGTCTGTTCTGAAGAGATTGTAATACAAGAATACCCTCACACCGGGACGATAAGAAATTGTCCGTAAAGAGAGGTGTCCTTTATAGAGGGGTGTCCGTGGAAAAAAGAAAGATGGATATTTTCAAATGCAGCAATGGTTACATTCTAAGTCTTAGTCCGCAGAGAACAGAGAGGACTAACATTACTAGGAAACACAAAATTCCTGTTTTCGATCCCCCTAATATCTGGGGAGCCCCCTAAAATTGAGCAACATTGCCAAATTTCTGGGTCTCATGCTGGACTCAAAGCCAAGCGGGAAACCTAACCTACAGGAACCCACCAAAAAAAGCCTGTAGGGCTCCATATTCCTCAACCTTCCTCCGATAGATCTCTTCGGGAAGCATGTCGAAGAAGAAGCTTAGCTTCGGACACTACAATACTCGAAAAATTTGGATCCCAACCAGGAAACACCGCCCTCACGATACCTAAGCTCATCTTCAAGAAAAATTTCTGAACCAGCATACCCCCCAGATCTCACTGGACATCTGAACACCAGACGCTGGACGGTCCTCTCCGAATCCCAACAGATGGATCGAAGATGGACTAAGGAGTGGGCGTGAGACTACCTTCTCAGTTTAGCAATAAAAGAAGCTCTGTCCTGGCTAAAAAATCACTGTAATATTAAGAACAGATAGATGACAATATGTTTGCACAGCCGAGCAACGATCAAATCTCTGAGTGCAGTCACATTTAACCCCAAGACGTCTCTCAATTGCCGCCTATCTCGTAACGAGATGGCCCAGTAATGGGTAGTCGAAAAAGTCTTTTCGTATTTTGTCAATAGATGTCATTGGCGTCGTCTGTCACCAGTGCTACCAATCGCATTGTGTCATAACATATGGTGTTGGAAAAGTGATTGTGGAGTGGAAAGCTTCATTTAACCCAAAAAAATGAAATTCGGAGAAGTTGAAAAAAAGTTACAGCTGTTCTTCAATAATGAAGAAATTAGCTATATTTTGCAATACTCTCATCTCATGAATTTGCTCTCCATGTGGAGACTAATCTTATCAATGGAATGAAAGTACTACAGAAATACTACAATAGTTGGCAAATTAATATTGACTGGAAAAAATTGTAAGCTATCTTTTTCACGCGAAAAAGAAAATCTTGTTATCTACCGAGTGGTAATTTTTTGATCAACGGTACAGTGGTTAATTGGGAAAAGTCTGTTAAATATTTAGGCATATATCTGGATACCAAACTGGCTTTTAAAGAACATGTTACAAGAAGAGTGAAAAAATTGAACATTGCAATTAAAATGCTCTACCCCATTATAAACCGAAAATCAAGGCTGTCTATACATAATAAAGTTCTAATTCATAAGCTAATTTTCCAAGCCATAATCTTATACGGATGTGAAGTATAGGGACGTTGCGCACAATGTCACATTAAGAAATTGCAAATATCGCAAAACACACTGCTAAAGATTATGATGATGGCATCACTCAACACAAGATTTGCACAGAAGAGTGAATGGTGAATACGTTTTTCAAAAAGCTCGAAAACTATATCTTAGATTTTGATAGAGATGTGAACTTGCCGATAAGCCACTCATAAAATAACTTAATCTAGCAATGGAGGCGGCACCACAGCATTATATGACTAGCCATGTTCACAGTAGCTTTATATTTATTCTTGTTTGACTGTTATTTTTTTTTGTTATTTATTTATTTATGTAATTAGTTATTTGTTTATTTCTTCATCTATTTATTTACTTATTTATTTATCTATTTATCTATATATTTATTTATTTATTTATTTATTTATTTATTTATTTATTTATTTATTTATTTATTTATTTATCTATTTATTTATTTATTTGTTTATTAATCTATTTAATTATTTATTTATTTATTTATTATTTACTTATTTATTTATTTATTTATTCATTTCTCCATTTATTTATTTATTTATTTATTTATTTATCTATTTAATTAATTATTTATTTATTGATTTATTTACTTATTTATTTATTTTTTACTAACTTATTACTAATTGTAACATATTATACAATTTGCATGAAGGTTTTTTTTTTTTTTTCCATTTTTTTCCTTCAAGAATATTCACGAGCTACTAAAAATTGTAAACCTTAATAATAATATTCCAGAAGCAAGATAAATTGTGTGTTTAACAATGTATGAAATTTATACTGGCAATAAATCTATCTACCTATCTTAGCTATATTTTTAAATTTTTGTATAAAAAAAGGAAGAATGCCACGCAAGCCACCAATGAAATTTTGTGAGTTGAGGGAGACGATGCTGTATCTTTTCGTGTAGCACGACAATGGTTCCCTCGCTTCCGTTCTGGAAATTTCGATGTGAAAGATGCACCTCGCTCTGGTCGACCTATCGTTGAAAAAGTCGATGAAATTATGGAAAAGATTAACCAGGACCGTCACATAAGCAGCCATGACATCGCCAAGGAACTAAGCATTCACCATCAAACGGTTTTGAAGCATTTAAAAACTCTGGCTACAAAAAGAAGTTAAAGTTTGATTAGAAATACGAAAAGACTTTTTCGACTACCCATTATTTCGGCATTTAAATGATGTGGATGACGGGACACAGTGACATCCTAGAGAATTGCGAAGCGGAGGACCTCGCTAAATAGAGTACCACCTCAACACTCTTTCCGGACGGAAATGCCGTCCATGCCTATTGCTACTATGAAACACCTACAAAAGCTTGAAACACTTACTCACACCAAATGAAGATGGTCCTCTAGCACTGGCTGCCTCATCACAGAGCAATTATGGCCTACGCTCACGCAACCTAATGACTAGGCCACAACTTAGAACTCTCAATGGCGTCATAACCGGGCATTGTCCCATTGGAATCCACGCCTCAAAACTAGGTATACCCTTTAACCACTTCTGTAGAAGCTGCATAGATGAGGAGGAAGAAAAACCATTTCACACCTTCTTTGTGACTGCAATGCCCTCTCATCTCGCTTAGTCACTTGGAAGTCCCATATTTCTAAGACCTGACTTGACAGAAATAAGTGAGATTAACATCAGTCAGCTTCATCGCTTTGTCAAAAGCTCCAGATGGTTTCCGGATTAGGAGCCACCAGATCTTTGTGGGAGCTCAACGGGCATACCTTTGGTCTACGTGCGGCTACTTTTTAGGTAGTCAGCCACTCTAACCTAACCTAATCTAAGCTCCACTGGTGGAGATATGAAGCTCCAAAGTGGGGAAAACCATTCCTAAACAAAAGAGATTCAAAATTTGATGAATTCATTAAAAATGAGTATGACTCCGAGGAGTATTCGTTAAAACGATGAGCTCGTGTTTAACTCTTGGTCTTCCTTTTTCACATCCTTTATACAATGGCTGCTTAGTTATTCACAGAAAATTGCATTAAGTACCAGAATATATTAGTTTATTCCTCAAGGCTGTTGAAGGGTCCTCCACCGACTAAGACTTCATCCCGCTCACGCACCATAAATTGTGCATGTACACTTGCATAAGCAGGTATTTTATTAGCATCCACTTCATTTCTTGTAGAACTTATCAAGCAGCACATCAAAGTCGCTCTCATTGACTTTATAATTAACTCAGTTTCACAACTCATTAACCCTCATCAATGGTTATTAAAAACTTTACCTTTTCCGGCGCTCATTCTCTATCGCAGCAACTAGCACACACACACACAAATGTATACACACGTATAGGCAGACAAAGCATTATCAACATATTCATCAACATCCTTTCAGAAAGTTCCCCCTCTCTCAGCGCAGAGGGAGCGCATCCACTAGATGAAAGGAGAGAATGGAAAAAGACCAACTATCTACAATGGAATACATCTCGTTTGGCTTAAAGCATTTAAAGAAACTTCCATCAAGGATTAAAAGTTGTGAGGGAGTGTCCTTCTCCGGTCGTGTGTTTGTGTGAGTGGTCGTCGTAGATAGAACATCTGCACTCTTACCAGTGCATTTGTATTTTTTTGCCTTGGACTCCTCTAGTGGCAGCAAAAAGGATAATCTCTCGGCGGAATGCGGTGGCAGGTCTTTTTTAACAGTTGTCTTTGCACCGCAGGTCATCGGGCAATCACGTATGCAAACGGCAAATTCATGGGCTACGAAGTACTCGTTAACAAGGACCACAGCCACTTGGAGGGCACCCCTTGTTGTAGCATCGCTAACCACGGAAATTATTCGCACATGGTAGACGTCCGCAAAAACGAGTGCATTCTCCAGGAAGGGTTGTTTGATTTTAATGCTGATTGCTGCAGGCGGGAATGGGCGGTCAGTCATCGGACAAAAACAAGCAGATTTTTCACACTAACCTGGAACTTCCTCATCGAGTAAGTTCAAGCAGAGGTGTTTGTCACCTGTTGGACACTTCTGCATTAGATTCATCTGAGTTGGAAAGTAGCCCAAGTCGTCGATGCTGAAGACACCCTCCGCTATGGAATGGCTGCGATGGCGCCTTTGGCTGTGTTTCGCCTTGGTCGCAGTTCGGCAAAGTCGGTCCTTCGCACGGGTCTCGTTGTTTGTCTCTTTGTTCCCATCGTGAATTGCATTCAGATCAAACTTTGTACTGTCGACGGCAAGGATTTCCCTGGGATCCATGGATAGTTCACTAAATGCATTTTCTTCGTCGCCGTTGCGGGGCACAACAAGTTTATGATGGCGCAGGGTGAGGGATCGCTTAAGCTGGAATATATCGACATGGGACGAGAACAAAATCGAGAGGTTCCCGTTGGCATAGATCCCAGATAAGCTTGTCAGCCTGTTGAATAGAAAGCATAAAGTCACAAAAATATCTCTCCGGGTGGCAAACTTCTAATTGTGACTCTATTGTGGGTGTTTAAACTTTATGTTGTGAAGTTTTTAAACATTATTCGTGACTGATTAGTGTGTTGATTTTGGGGAGACAATTCGTTTTGGAAACATATAAGTAAGCAATGCCGGGTAGGTGTAGCAGCAGAGTATGTGTTTGAAGATGCTTCAAAATGTTGGGATGAACTATATATTATGGTGGCTTGACGTAAATGAAATTCTTCTGACACTGGAAAGGACAACGGCAAGGTCACCTATGCCGATAATACTGCCATCACGGCCTCTGGTAAATATATATCCACAGTTAAAGATATCGCCGTGGCGTAGTGGGTAAGTGCGTCGACTCCTACGCAGAGGGTGCCAGGTTAGATACCCGAATTTACCACCTATCATAATTCAAGGCTCCACCTCTTTCGAGTCACTGACAATGCTCAAAGAGTATTCCTGTCTAGAAAAAGCTTCTCAACTTCGCCGTTCGGAGTCGGCATTAAACTGTAGGTCCCTTCCACTCGTGAAAGAACAATAGCACGCACAACACACGTGGTTGCTGAGAAGCTAGGCCCAGGTCCACCTCGGACTGTCGCGCCACCCATATTCATATATATCATGCAGTCGGCCATCGACAAATTAGAGAACTAATGCATGCAGGTCTAAGTGTTAATCCACAGAAAACGTATTTAGTTATGTTTATTATTAAGTGTCTGTGTCTCTGAAACAGTGCACAAATTTCTAGACCTCATCAATGAACCGACGTTTAGCTGGAGCCCAACAGCTGCTGCTGCTATACTGTTGCAAGAGATAGCGACTTATGATTATCCGCCTATTCATATCACTAGTCAGACCCACACTACTGTAAGCCACGGGGTCGCGATGGACTGCGCCACTCGAAGGGGTGCAACGGATGGCAACGGTGTTCATCAGAGCACATACCTGAGTTTTCACCTGAGACTATTATGGTCTTAGGAGACTTAGGCCAACGGGGGAGCGAAACTCAATCAGATTAGCTAGGAATATCCCCAAATACTGCGTGATGGTAATGGTAGGGCGTATGCCCCGCTACGGGAGGCTTAGCCGGTTTTGCTCTAAAGGAACGGGAAAAGGAGCTTCCTTAATCGTTATAGCTTCAGCCTGAAAGAAGCTAAAGTGATTAGGTAGTGGAAAAAATAGCTGGAAATTTAGATCCCTGGAATAGATACCAGCACCCACACCTGCATCCATCTTCAATACATCTGTGATTCGCAGTGGACCTTCCAACGTCTGGTGTTCAGAATCCCAGTAAGATCTGGGCTGGTATGCTGGTTGAGAAATTCTTCTCGAAGAAGAGTTTAGGTTGAGTGAGATCTGTGTCTATGGGTATAGAGGCATACCTGCGTAAGATCGTTGAATCTCCAGACTGCAGTTCTTTGCAGCTGCTCAGCGATCTTAATCCAATCGCCGTACTAGCTGCTGTCTGTCTGCCAATTAGTTCTATCGGTGGCAGGTTGAGGAGTATGTTTTGTGCTTCGGCGGAGGTAGTCCTTAGCGATCCGCTAATGCATACGCTTGCCAGCCTCTGCACTCTAGCGATTGGGGTGATGTTGATTCTCTTGTCAAGTGCGGTCCACCAAATTGCGACACCATATAGCAGTATGGGTCTGACTACTGATATAAATAGCCAGTGAACCATTCGGATTTGCAGTCCCCATTTACATTAAATGGCCCATTTACAGCAGTAGATAGCCGTTGAGGCCTTCTTGACACGTTCCTGGATATTTAGCTTCCAGCTTAACTTCGTGTCTAGTATAAGGCCTAAGAATTTAGGCACCAAGGGAGTCCCGCATAGTGTGGGAGGTTCAAAGTTATGAATTTTATACTTCCTTATAAAGAGGACTAGATCCGTTTTTTGCGGATTGGCACCTAGCCCGCATTCGCTAGTCCATTTCACTAGCTTGGATAGGGCATATTGCATAATATCTCTGATCGTGGATAAATATTTCCCAGATTCAGCTATGGCAATGTCATCTGCATAGGCAATGTCCCATCTAGTTGCACAAGTAGTTCGTTGACCATTATGTTCCACAGTAGAGGGGAGAGTACACCACCCTGCGTTGTGCCTCTGTTCACAGATTTGTTCGAGCTTATGTTATTGAGAAGCCGGTGGAAAAAAGTCACTATAGGCTTTTCGATCCCAAGTCTGTTGAGTGCTGTGGTTATTGCCTGAGTTTCTATGTTATTAAAGGCTCACTCAATATCGACAAAGGCTATGATGGTAAATTCCTTGAAATCGAGGGATCTTCCTATAGTGCCTACAAGTAAGTGCAGGGCTGTTTCCACAGCTAAGAGATCGAAAGTTTGTCTGTGACTAAGTGTCGGATGAATACATCGATCAATTTTTTTCAAGGTCGTTAGAAGAAAGGAGGATAGGCTTATAGGCCTTAAATCCTTTGGGTTGACATGTAAGCATTTTCTTGTCTTGGGTATGAAGATGACAGTGGTCGTTCTCCAAGCTGCGGGTACATGGCCTAGATCTAAAGATCCTTGAAAGATGTTGACCAGGCAGGTCAAGATTAAGTGTGTAACTTTTTGCAGTTCTGCCGGAAAAATGCTATCAGGCCCTGCCTTCTTGTAGGGCTTAAAGGAGTCGATGGCCCACAGGATTGTGTTTTTGGCCTCCGTTCAACGGAGAGTTGGGCGAATCGGTAAACAGAACCAGAGTTCAATGTAGAATATCAGAGTCGACGTGGGACTTTGGAGCTTAGCCGATGTCTCATTCCTAGTGAGGTTAGACAGTGGGAGACAGGGCCAAATAGGACTGCGGTACCATATAGACGTAGAAACAAGAAAATAAATTACCGATAGGCATAGCCTAGTATTCCCCAGCAGTAAAGTGCTGTAGGTTTTGCATTTTCCTTGTTTGTAGTTCAACAAAGTTAGATCTTCATTATTTCCCCAAAGGGATAATGGTTGGAGGTTTATTATAGATTCGTAATTATTTGCAATAAAGATCACCAGGCAAAGGAACCAAGGGAGCGAGAACCACGCAACACTGCAACACACAGGCACCATAGCAACAGGCACGACCCTTAGTATATACGGCGACCGCCCTTAGACCTCTTTGGCAGACAGTCCGCTGCCAGCATGGCTATACGACTGAAATTGCTGCTTATGTAGAAGGAGCTTACCTAGCAGGGACACTCTACATTCCTTGACAAATTCGGATCCTCACCAAGAAACACCGACTTCACGATACCTAAGATCGTCTTCGAGAAGAATTTCTCAACCAACATATCCTCCAGATGTTATTGGACGTCTCTGCGAATTTTCACAGGTGTATCGAAGATTGACGAAGGATTGGGTGTGGGATGGGGTGTGGTCAACTCTAAGTACTTGAATTTTCGACTGTTACTCCGACTACTAAATCACTGAAGCGTTTCCCGCCAGAAACTATAGCGATAAAGGAAGCTCTGTCCTATCTAACAAACAATGTAATATTAGGCTCGGAATGTCATCTGTTCGAACAGCCCCAGGCAGCGATCAAATCCAGTGCAGTCAGTGAACTCTATGACGCCCTTAGGTTGGTTTAGGTTAGGGTGAATGCCACACTGTAGCAGTTGTGGGCTACTCTACTAGATCCTGGTTGGATCCTTAGTGCTATCACATTCCGGTGCTTTCCACCGGCTCCTCTAAAATTCAAAGAGACTACACTGAAGAAAGTGAAAAAAATCTAGAGACTACCTAGTGGTATTCTAGTGGCCTACTTTGACAAGTCCACTCCTGTGCTGATTTACAGCCAATTAGTTTTCCTGATAAACTTAACTCTGTCTTCTATCTTTAAGTGTGACAAAAGCAGTTGCCTAGTGTATCTTTTCTAGTTTTTGCAAGGGCTGGACAAGTCCCCCCAATCGTATCTACAGCTTCTGCAGTAATCTTTGTGGGGTGCTCCCATTCTTCTGGAATGGATACCGAGAAGGCAGTGGCCGCTTACACGTTCCTTATTAGATTCCTGTTTAGTTTTAGTGTATTTCTCTTGCTTGGACTTAGTGATGGCCAAATAAGCCTCGAAGTCCTACATGTATCTAATTCCATCCATCTCCGATTAGCGGAGTCGAAGACATCTATAAGTAACATGGTGCTTATTACATGGAGTGAGGGATATGGGGTGTCCTGATTATTTGCCAGTGGCAGTCCCACCCCTCTTCTTGCTAACTCGTCGGCCATTTCGTTGCCTGGAAAACCACTAGGGAATATATATGGTTGTGTTCCATATGTAAGTGTTAATATATGTATGCCCGAGGAACCAGAATAAGTAAAGATAATGAAATAATGATCATCTTTTTAAGAGAGTGACTTAATCATGTGCTTTTAGGTGTTACTTGAATAGCTTATAAAATGTAAACTACTTACGTTACTGATGGGACAATCTTCAACCAAGTGCCGTGTCTTTTTCGATATATCCCAACTCTTGTGGTGAGGAACTGCAAGGGCGCACTCATATTGAATACTGAGTACCTAGGCACATGTAAAGTGAATCGATTTTTTGCGAAAATATATCAAGAACGTTTTGAAATACCAGGCTTCCGTGACCGAACGAATCTTTGTGGTGGATTCCTTTTCACTGCATTTACACTGGCCACTATTACGATCGCAGCGACAGGATACGCCATCATGTGATCTTGCATTGCATTGCCTTCCATTACATGATGAATACGAGGAACCACCCACATTAGAGGGCGAGATCTTCCTGCCGACTAAGGGAACGTCAACTGGAATTTTACCATCCGCATCGTCATAGTCGGCGTTAGTGTCCCGCATGGTTAGGTCGTCGTACACGAGGTAGCTGCGCTTATTCAGACTTTTTGGGTGACTTGTCTTCATGGAGGACATTCGATATGACGGGCGTTCTAATTTACCCTAAAATATTTGTTGAATATCATCACGGTCAAATATTTGTGCGAGGAGTTTCTTTTGTGTTCACTTACCGTCAAATTTAGATCGTCCATTTCGTTGACATGTTGCGCTTGTTGTTGAGCATATGCTTGGGGAACCTTCACCAGAAACTTGTGGGTTGACTCTAAGGGCTCTGATTGTGCATCCATCGAGGGCCCACGAAGCCCGAAATATTCTACAATAAGATAAAATCGAGCGAATTACGTTATTGCCGTTGTGTCTTGGGAAAACTATAAGCAGATTTAAATTTTACAAATATTCCCAAAGAGTGGAAAAAAGAAAATCTTATAAATTAAATTTATAGTGTAAAATCACGTTCTCATTGCACCACCAAATAGTATTAGTACTATTGCTGTAATAAAATATTTTAGATTTAGAAAGGGGGCCAATGTTGTCTGTGGCGGCATGTCAGCTGCTTGTAATACGTTTTCATTCTTTGACAATTTTCCAAATGTACGTAATCACTTATCCTCTGTAAACTGGAGAGATACGCTTGATTCGGAGAATATAGACACTGTTTTTGCTGAGTTTAAGAGATTAATGAATGACGTGATTTCCAGATTTGTACCAACTAAGCGAATTAAACGCTCTAATAAACCCGTTTGTTGTACTAAAAGCTTATCTAGGTTGAAGAATGTGATGATTAAGGTCTCTAAACTAAGCAAGGCGTAATAAATTCATACACTTACGACGAGAATACGATTTTCTGAAAAATGTTTGTATAGACAATGTATGTCGTCAACTGAATCGAAAATTAAGAGTAGTCCTAAAACCTTTTGTTCTGTGGGTCTTGGGTTACCATCTATAATGTCATATGAAGGAATTGTTAGTGATGACTTAAATAATATATGTGACATGGTTGCTTCATTTTTCCAATCAAATTTTGTAAATGAGGTTGTTGATTGTAATTCATTGCCTGCCTGTGAACCAATCACTAATATCGGATGTGTATCCATAACAGAAGATGAAATACTCACTGAATTGACGTCACTAGAGTGGAGTAGTAATATTGCCTCCGACAACATGCCGCCTTTGCTTGTTAAAGCATGCAAAAATAGCCTAGTCTACCCTCGCAAGACAATATTTAATATGTCTCTTAAGACGGGAAAATTTCTCGATTGCTGGAAGCATTCTTATATTACTCCAATTCATAAGTCTGGGTCAGAAAGAATCATTGAAAACCATAGACCCATAGCTAAACTGCAACTGATTCCAAAAATATTTGAAGCTCTTGTTAAGAAGAGGCTTTATACAGTAGTGCGCAACCATATTTGTCAACAGCATCATGGTTTTATAAGCGGTAGGTCCACAACGACCAACTTAGTTGTCCTCACTAATTATTGTTTTCGCAATATTATAATAATAATAATAATATGGGTGGCGCTACAGTCCGAGGCGGACCTGGGCCTAGCTTCTCAGCAACCACTCGTGTTGTGCGTGCTATTGTTCTCTCACGCGTGGAAGGGACCTACAGTTTAATGCCGACTCAGAACGGCCAAGTTTGAGAAGCTTTTTTCTAGACAGGAAATACTCTTTGAGCATTGTCAGTGACTCGAAAGAGGTGGATCCGTGAAATATGAAAGGTGGTAAATTCGGGTATCGAACCTGGCACCCTCTGAGTAGGAGTCGACGCACTTACACACTACGCCACGGCGACCCACATACGTATTTATAGAAAACGCAAATTTCAAGCATGAGCATGACGTAGTTCTAGTAGAATTAAGTTCCATGAGAGTGACTGATGAGAGTGAATCGTGGTTCGGTCATAAAATCATATACAAGCACTAACCCCCTACGCCACGGCGACGCAATATTGTAAACCATTTACAAGTCGACTGTGTGTACATGGATTTTTCGAAAGCCTTCGACAGAGTCCACCATCAGGTTCTCTTAAAAAAAACACTTGAAATGCTCGGATTTCATTCCAATATTTTAAGCTCGATTAGAGGATATCTGGAGAACCGTTAACAGTATGTCAAGATTGGACCAGCTCTCTCTAGAGAGAGGGAGAGAGATTTCTCAGGCGTCCCTCAAGGCAGTCAAATTGGCCATTTCCTATTCCTTCTGTTCAATGATCTGCCGTCGTTTATATCGACATCCCACTGTCTTTTATATGCGGACGACTTAAAAATTTACAACTCCGTTAGCTGTGTTGACGACGCCCTAAGACTGCAGCATAATCTCAATAAGGCTAATGACTGGTGCACTTTGGACCACTTGCATTTCAACAAAAATAAATGCTCTGTTCAAACTTTCAGTAGAAAAAGAATTTCAATTGTCTTTGACTAAACCGTTCAAGGATCTGTTTTCAAGAGAGTAACGAATCAAAAAGACTTAGGAGTAATTTTTGATCCAGAATTGAATACCTCATTGCATATAGATTATATAATTGGCAAAGCCAATTTCATGCTTGGCTTTTTATTTCGTAACACCAGAGAATTTCACAATACGTACACGCTTAAGTCACTGTACACGTCCCTTATTCGTTCCGTTTTGGAGTATGGCTGTGTCGTTTGGTGCCCTTATTAACAAAATGCTGAATAATGTATTGAGAAACTTCAAAAGCGTTTTACGAAATTTGCTCTCCGAAAAATGAACTGGAACAATAACACGCCCTCATACGAAGCAAGATGCGCGCTTGTAAATTTGAAATCGCTTTCGCAAAGGAGAATTTATTTCTCTGTTATTTTCGCTCATGATTTATTAACTGGTCACATCGATTCACGCTCATGATTTATTAACTGGTCACATCGATTGTTCTCATTTACTATCACTGCTTAACACATATACCCCGTCTCGCATTCTTCGACCTAGAGATCAGTTATTCTTTTTTATCTCAAGATACAGAAATAATTATGCACGAAATGATCCTATAACTTTGGCCTGCATAAACTACAATTTGTACTCGCATAAGGTTGATTTTAATATATCCAGATTATGTTGCAGAACCGCTACATTGAATTCGATCTAAATTTAATTTTATTAGTATTTTCCGCATTTCATTTCTAACGAAAAAAAATGTCTTATATAAAATCTTCAGTGAATGTAAATACATATTTGTGCTTAAGTAGTCTAAAACAGTTTGTAACTAGTAAGACGAATAAATAAATAAATAAATATACTATTGTTGATGTTCTATTGCCATCAGTGGATCGGCAGCGATAAAGTCGATAGCCTTGGTTAGCGTTTCGTCAATTGACGAATTATAACAATCTTATGATACAGCCGATCTTTTTCATTATCTCAAATTTCCACTGGTATCACATCATCGATTTCATTGGGTCTCTTGCCTACCCCAGCCGACATGGCAACGGCACCGCAACTTTAAGAGATCTATTGTATAGGAAGATTAGAGTTGATCTAAGTACGTACTACTTCACTTATGAACGATATTCCTTTATAGTGAGACCTCCAATGAAGTGAGTATCTGAATATCTTAGCACAGGTTTATTTTTTTAAGGTGGTAATTCAGAGGACGCCCACGGAACCGTTGGCGCACCCAGGTGGAGAAGGACCTCAACCAAATTGGTGTGCGCAGTTGGAGACAGCTGGCAAAAGATCGTGCCGGCTGGAGAGCCTTACTGGTTGAGGCCCAGGTCCACCCCGGGCTTTAGCGCCACCAGAAGAAGAAGAAGAATTCAGTCCGGCCACTAAGAAAGCTCGTTAACATTCTTATACGTTCCTTATTAAGGCTGAGGAGTTTCTTATAGGAATAAGGAATAGTTTGGATTGTCTAAGACCATCCCCATTCGTCCAGTGGTCTATTGGACGTTTGATTTTCCATTCATTAATCAACGCTTTAGCCGCTGTCCAATTGATATTACAGAACTTTTCCGGACTTATGAACGCAAATTCAGAGCCAGCCTTAGTAAGCTCACCTATGGATTAGTTCCCTGCAATCCACTTGTGTGAAGGAGAAGGAGTTTGGCAAGAAGTTTTAGTGCGTCATAGCAGAATTTTACAGTCATGAGGATATGTACGTGCAGCAATCCGTGTTTTTAACACTCGACTGAATACATCTAACAGGGCGTCACGCCGAACACCCGACACTTAACAATAAAGTCCATGATTGATTTTAATTTTGTTAACTCCCTTGTGGTGATATCGTGGCGATCAATTGGTGATTGGCCAGGAAATGAATCTTTTCCACAAACAAAACTGGTGTAACATGAACCTTAAGAAAAAACTTAAGAAAACAAAAATTATTAAAATCGAGAAAGTCGGCCACAGATTGTCGTATAACCAAGGGAAACAGGGATTCATTTTTATATACACTAATGAACAAAAGTATTCGGCATACGGGTGTATTCGACTTAAGGGGGTACCCTCACTTGGTTTCGATTTCAGTTCATCGATTTGTTTTTTTTTTTTATTTTATAGAAAAAGAGGTATTTCAAAAGTATTATCTGAACATTTTAGGCATATCGGACTGTTATTTATAGAGATGGGTTAGGTTAGGTTAGGCAGTTGGGATGCTAGTGAATTCACCAGCACACTTAGACCATATTGGTCCATTGTGATACCCATAGTCAGACTACTACCACTGAATGACTACTCCAGTGATAGTGTCGTTGATGGGACTGGACCAGATTTGAAAACCAGATAAAAGCGTATTAACTTTGATTTCACTGGGATTCGAACCGGGGACCCCGCTAACCAAGGGCAGGCATTCTATAAACTGCGCCATTCAGTCGTCCATTTATGGAGATATATAGCTTTGAGTGTAGCCGGCTCTATCTGCATTCCAGACGCACTCAAACCTTTAAACACGGTTTTTTATGGAAACCATATTTTCGAAGTCGGTTACCACTGTAACTTAAAAACGGCTAGTTGTGATAGATCAGGTTAAAATTTTTATTACTTCTTCTGTATAATATTGTCTTGTGTCAAGGAAGGATATACTGGAGGACGATTGATTGAACGATTCGTTTTTTTTATAGCCGAAAACGTGAAATGAGAAATTTGGGTTGAAACCAAAATTTTGAGTTTCATCTCGCGCCATTTTTAGCATACTCAAACATATTTTAGATTCCTTCATTCAACCGGAGCATCATATCATTAAATAAAGGTTTTTTCGGTTTTTTTTTTATTTTTTTGATTTCAGATCACAGCTAACATTTTTTTTGACTCCGCGCAAAGTTATTGTATTCCACACATTTTTTAATATGTGTTATTGTTTCTTAAATACAAAGGTTTAGTGTGTCAAAGACCGTAAAACCTTAATAAAATCCAAACGGCCCGACAGATTTAGTTGATTTGTTTGTGCTTTTGCGTAGATTAAGTACATTTTAAGATTAGGGATCTGTGGGAATCTGTCTTCTATGTAATAGCCTGCTGTAAATCTGTAAAAAATATAAATATCTGTATTATCCTCAGAAAAAGAAAGCTCATTTGAAATCCAATTTGTTGTCACTGAAGAGACGTTTTTGTAACGATTCATCAGCTATTCCACAAACGATTTGATCTCTCAACATCTTGTCAAGCTCCATAAGCTCGCAGTGTTCCGACTATTTCCGTAGATCTTTAACAAAATCGGCAATCGTTTCCCCATTTTTCTGGCTACGTTCGTGAAAAGTGAATCGTTACACGATCTCATTTGGTTTTGGATGGAAATGTACATCTAACCTCTCAACAACTTGCTGGAGATAACATCTCTTGGCGTAAGTGGGGTAACGATCTGATTATTTCGTACGTGGATTCTCCCACACACGGTAAGAATATGGCTCTCATGGATAATTCATTCGTTATTCCGTTTGCCTCAAAAACTCCATTCGCTCCTTATAATTGTTTTTATTACAATTTCAAACCAACGGCGCACACAAGCTGAATACTTCTGTCCATCTTCATTAAAACAAACAAATTTATATACGCTAAATTTGTATGTTTTAAAGAAAAGACCTTCTGATAAACTCACATTCATCAAAGTTGAAATTGTGGCTTCATTTGTATACTTCATTTGTTATCCCGTTTGCCTCAAAGTAGAACTCCATTCGCTCCTTATAATTGTTCCAATACATAGTTGGTTGGAAGTGTTCCAACTTTCCGAAAATCTCCGCCGATGACTGATTTACATTCGCCATTCTGCTTTCGTTTAACTCCATACTTTCGCTCTTCGCCAATTTTGTCTGTCTTAATGACAAGAAGAACTGTCACATTCAAGCCTTGACAGAAGCTTGGAAGCTTTCGAAGTCATCTGGTGACTTCAGAACACCACAGTTATTAGATTGGCTAGGCCGTTTGGATTTTATTACAATTTCAAGCCAACGGCGCACACTTGCTGAATACTTTTTTCCATCAGTGTGTATAAATTTTTTTGTTTTAAAGAAACGACCTTCTGATAAACTCTGTGGCTCTCTGAAATTATCCAATTTATGCTCAATTTTCTTAAGTTTTATTTCCTTAAGAACCTTCCTAAATGTATGAGAAAACTTAGAAAAAAAAAGACGAATTAAATAGGTAAAGCCGTTCACAAGTTATGGCGTGACAAAGAGAAATAGCGAATCATTTTTATATATATTGACTGACCATAAAACTTCATACAACAAAACCACTGTTTACCAGTGTAAAACTGGGTGCAACATTCCGAAGTACGTGCCTCCAGAAACAGCTTCACAATGGACAGTTATAAGTTCGATGTGGTCGGAACTTTTCTACTCCTGCTCCGAAATGAACAGCGATAGCAACATCAATATCACTCTTAAGCGCACACTGACTCTTGTTTCTATGGGTTCAAGTTGACTTTTGAAAACACGATTGTCAAGCCAGTCCTGTTCTACGCGTCGCGGATAAAAAAGGCCTTAGCTTGAGAGATTAAAGTTTTGCGTACGATCTTGCGTTGAAAGTATCTAGAGGAGAATATTCAACCAATATCCGTGTGGGATTTACAGCGAATGAGTGTAGCCAGGCGTCTTCGGTAACGCCACTAGCCAAGTAACGCGCACGGGCATCTCTGCTCCAACCTAAGCGAAGAATCTCCAATTTCGAGTCACGTCTATGTGGCAAACAATAATGGGAGAAGGACCCCAACCAACTTGTTCCACGCAACTGGAAGCAGTTGAGCACGCTGAGGCCCAGGTTCACCACGGACTGCATCAATACCCAAAGAAGAAGAAGGGACTCTCGGGCATGATTTGCTCTATATGGGTCATCTATAAGCTGTGAGACCCTCAAAAAGACAGACGTAGAAACCAATTTTAATAAATCCTAAAAATTGCATAACAACTTCAGATGCATTCTCAAACTGAAATCCTCTCAGCCTAGTGCGATTTAAAACTTTTAACACTAGTTAATTAATTTTCGCATCCATTGCCCTTACCCTTGTCCTCGGACAGATCAACCTTTTCCAAGGAAAATTAAATCTTCGACAGGAAATCCCTTCCAGTAATCCTTTGTCATCTCGAAGAATAGACTCAGAGAAGTTTAGCGAATTTCCATTCGCGGTGTGTAAAAAAAAAAAAAAAACTTTCATCCACAAATTTCCATCCATTGCCGCAGCAGACACACACCTACACCCACGCCCGTACATATAGTGCATCCGGCGCGGCGTTCACTCTCGCTGAGCGTAAAAGATTCACCAGACTTTATGTACTTATTGAAAAACAACAAATCCCTGCCATTTGCAATCCCTTAGTGATTGCTCGCCATAGCACAACGCTGAAGGACCAACTTTCGTTTCCATTCGGCAAATAAAGCGTATAACAATGCTAGATGCTCCCCGCCCACGACCGGAGCCGGGCGGCATTCGCCCGTCGCTCTTAGCGTCACCTTTCTCCAGCCAAGGCTAAGACTGAACTAATCCTTTTTCACAACTTCGTCCTTTCGTCGGATTCTGAGTGAGTGTTGACTTAAGAAGATGATTTTCTCATCTTGCAGCTGCGTTCCGGAAATCGCAGTCCTCGCAATCATCTTTGTGCGCGGCTTCTGAGCCTGGTGGGGAACCAGCCAGTCGCCTTCAAGCCTCGCAGGGGTATTTGCATTTGGAAAGAGAAAATATAAAATCGTTGTGATTGACCGAAAAAGTTTCGTGATTGCTTCCAAAATAAGTTCAGCTGGATTTCTTCGTTTTATCCTTGTTTGCATCGCCACAACTAACGGCAAGGAATGTCATCGACGACGACGACGGCGGCAGTGGCGTTCGCCGCGCCCTCGACTTCGTCATCGTCGTCGTTGTCATTCAGGAGCATGGTCAACATTGTAAATGACATTGTATGGTGCGCAATCCATGAGCGAGAGAGTCCTTGAAAATTATGCGGAAAGTTTGTCTTTTCTTCGAAGAATATCTTCCACCCGAGTTGCTCGTGTTGATTAATAGGACCTTGTATTTGGGCCCGGCCATGGAAAGAGAAACGAGAAGTTTGTCTGGTGAACTGGTCATGCTACGGCGGGTGTGCTGAGGACAGATGCAGATAAGATAAAAGTCAAACTGAGGAGAAAGCGAGGCGTGATTTATGTGCCAAGAATATCTCACTTCAAATAGTGCTAATTCGGATGGGAGGCGACGACCGACGTGTGATGGGCATAACATGGAAGATGGCAATGAAGGCTACTGTTCATAATTTTTTTTTTAAGTTTCCCAGACGTGGATGATGCCTACCAAGCGATATGTAAAGTAAATCTACATCCCCAACTCTATGTCTTTTTAAGAGGTTAAGAAATGTTTAGAACTTACGGCTGGCAGATTTCTTACGAATTCCTTGGGTTACATCCTGCTACAGAAGCTTACAAAATATAAAACGTGTTCTGCAGTGTTCAGCAGACTGAGACAACCTTCCGCAATTTCGAAGAACCTTCGAAGAAGTTCAAACCTCTATTCGGAGTAATTTTGAATCTTTGTATCCAATGGAATACACCTTAAGCGAATGCATATCTAAAGAAAAGAATATACGGAGTGAGTACAAATGTACAGTCAAAACCGGTTATAACGACCTTCAAAGTACTGACGGATTTGATCGTTCTAACCGCTATCAGGCATGAACATTTGTTTGTTGGGTATACCGGAACTTCCTTGTGTTTTAAACCAATGCAATTTGACCAATGAAACTCTTTATTTTGTTTGCTGTAACTCTTACTTTCTTTAATTGTATTTTCGATTTGTTTCGCATCTTTAATAGTGTGGGTAAAGTGGAGTGTGAAAACGGAATACTCTTTAGTAAGGTCTTTATTTTGCTCTCCAGCACTCAATCAAAAAATTACACCACACCTAGATGGTTTCCCTCTCGTCAATCTTTAAGATTGTTTCTCATATTTTTTCGATTTCGGTTCGCAAATTGTTATCGTAAATGTTCATAAAAATTCACTAAGTTGAACAAACTCAAGCCTAATAAAAAACACTTAGTCATCCTGACATCTTCCCGGACGGAACTCCAGCTTTCGATGAATATTCAGCACTCACCTCAACATCCATAAAGGGACCTGGCGGTCCCTTGATCAATCAAACCCTCCAGCATTCTTGATGTCCGAATGTTCCGAGGAGCCAACATCGACACGGATCATTTCCTTGTTGTAGCCAAGGTAAGAACTCGGATATCAAGAGATCAACGGAGTCGAGAAAGGACACCACGGTTTGACGTCGGAAAGCTACAATCGCAACGGACTGCTAGGATCTTTGCCGATCGAGTCTCCCGGAATCTCTCTCTAAGTTCGTCACCACCTGCGCAAACAATCGAAGAAGATTGGAGGCGTTGTCAAGAAGCCCCCAAAAATGCTGCCACTGATGTGCTGGGTTTTACGCCACCACCTAGAAAAAACCCATGGTTTGACAACGAGTGTAGGCTTGCACTTGCACCGAAGCTGGAAGCCTACAAAGCAACGAACAACGAGGGCTGTTCGTGAGCTCTACCAACAGAGACGAAGGGACGAGACCCGGCTTCTCAGGAGAAAGAAGAAAGAGCATGAGAAGCACGCGATCGAGGAGATAGAGGGGTGCTATGGCAGGAACGATGTCTGAAAGTTTTACCAGAGGGTGAAACAGTTATCCAGTGGATATAAGGATAAACAGAAGCCTGCCGGGACGAGAATGGACAATTAGTAGTAGAGTCGCAGTCGATACTGAGAATTTGGAAGAACCATTTCTGCAGACTGCTAAATGGCGATGACGGCACCAATACCGCTGTCAGGCAGAATGTTCCACTCAATATGAACGATGATCGACGAGAATTCCGTCCCTCCGACTTAGACGAGGTCAAGGTAGCAATATCAAGACTGAAGTCTAACAAAGCTGCCGGTGCGGACGGACTGTCCGCTGAAGTCTTTAAGGCAGCTGGAGATGATCTGGTTGGGCGCATGCACCAGCTCATCTGTAAGATATGGTCGGAGGAAAGCATGCCCGATGAGTGGAATCTCAGTATCGTTTGCCCAATCCACAAGAAAGGACAACCCTTTGACTGCGCCAACTATAGAGGGATAAGTCTCCTGAACATCGGATACAAGATCTTCCCTGCCGCTTTGAGTACTCGCCTGAAGCCGTTTATAACTAAACCTGATGGGTCCATATCAGTATGGCTTCAGGCCAGGGAAGTCCAGCATCGACCAGTTTTTCACAGTACGGCAGACCCTTGAAAATACACAAGAAATGCAGATCGACACCCACCACCTTTTTATCGATTTCAAGGCCGCATATGGACGAGCTATACAACGCCATGTCTAGTTTTGACATTCCTGCCAAACTCGTTAGGTTGTGCAGGATGACGATGGAGAATTCTCGCTGCTCCATCAAGGTCGGTAACGAACTCACCGAGACCTTCAATGTCAAAAAAGGTTTTAGACAAGGCGAGAGAAGATCGTGCAAGACTCACACGCCAACACTAGAGGCACGATCTTCCAGAAATCCGTACAACTGTTAGCAATCGCGGATGACATTGACGCTATTGGCAGAACACAGCGAGCCGTCAATAAGGCGTTTGCTGGCATTGAGGCTGAAGCGGCCAAAATGGGTCTAGCGGTGAATGAGGGCAATACGAAGATATGCTGTCATCAAGAAAGGACACACAACATCGACGTCTTGGACAGAGCATCACAATGGGCAGATATAACTTCAAGGTAGTCAAGGTCTTCGTCTACCTCGGCTCCGCAGTAAATAGCACAAGCAACAGCAGTACGGAGATCAAACGCAGAGTAACTCTTGCCAACCGCTGTTTCTTTGGACTCAAGAGGCAATTGAGTAGTAGAGCCATCTCTCGAAGGACCAAGCTGACTTCATACAAAACCTTGATCATTCCAGTTCTGCTGTACAGCGCGGCGGCATGGACAATCTCAAAAGCGGATGAGGAAGGCCTTGGTCTCTTCGAGAGAAAAGCTCTGCCTGCGATCTTTGGTCCTGTTTGCGTTGACGGTTTCTGGAGGAGAAGATTCAACCACGAACTGCACGGGCTGTACAGCGACATGAATCTAGTCAGGCGTTTTCGGATACAATGCCTAAGATGGCTAGACTCACCTCCGGCCCGGAGAGTCTTCGACTCCGAACCCGTGGGACAACGCAATAGAGGACGCCCGCGCACCCAGGTGGAGAAGAACCTCAATAAACTTGGTGTGTGCAGTTGGAGACGGCTGGGTAAAGATTGTGCCGGCTGGAGAGGCTTACTGGTTGAGGCCCAGGTCCACCCCGGACTGTAGCGCCAAATAAAGAAGAAGAAGAACAGTTTCCTCATCTAGTAGTTTACTTTTAAAGATGTCTTACAGGTAGACCATCAGCATCATTAAGATGGTTTATTACTATTGCGCCAAATTCGAGCGGTCTAGTACGCTGAAGTCGGCGTACTAAACGTCTCATGTCCAAAGTTTCGGGGATGGCATTGTTGCACTGACCATGAGATCTTATTCTTAGCTTTCGAGCGGAGTTTGTTATTTCTTTGTAGACGGTAGTAGTCCCTAGGTCCCTTTGTATGTCACAATCCCTGAGATACCAAGGAGCTTTCACAATATCCCGTATAATTTTATTTTGAAAGGACTGAATAAATCCTCTGCTATTTGCTTTGGTGCAACCCCATAGTTGTATACCGTAAGTCCATATAGGCTTCAGTACTTGCTTGTGTAATAGCAGTTTGTTGTACATGTGTGCCTTCCTTCTCTATGCCAGTGTTCGAGCTCATCACGTTTCTTTTTCACGTGCGTCTTCCACTTGAGTTTCGCATGGAGAGTCATACCAAGCTGTTTTGCTTCATTTGCGTTCGGTATTTGTACAGAATTAATGAAAACTGGTAGATTTTCAGTATTCCTGTAGGTAAAATTTATATGCGCTGATTTGGTCTCATTGGGAGCAATCCGACAGCGTTTTGACCATTCGTTTATTTTGTCCCCAGATCATCGCAGTTTTTCAGTTGAGAACATAACTGACCTTCCTGCCGCAAATGTAGCCACAAGTGAGCCCTCAGTTTGAGGTATGTCTCTAGTGTACAACAAGTACAATGTAGGGCCAAGGACACTCCTCTGAGGGACTCCTACTCGGATCACTTTAAAATCGGAGTATTGAGTTCCGTGTTTAACTCTAAATATCCTGTTATCGATATAAGATTCTAGTATCTTATAGAAGCTTGTCGGTAGAAGCCTGCTTAGCTTATTTTTTAGGCCTTCATGCTAGACTTTGTCGAAGGCCTGGGAAACGTCAAGTAGGGCGGTGGAGCAGATCTTTTTCTCCTCTAATGCTCCTCCAATTTCATTCGTTATTCTGTATACCTGGTCAATTGTCGAGTGTTTCGCGCGAAACCCGAACTGATGGTCAGGTATAAGTTGCTTCTCTTCGATAAATTTTTGAATGCGTTTTAATAAGTGTTTTTCAAAAGTGTTGGATATTATTGTTAGAAGCGATATGGGTCTGTACGACGTTTTGTTGATTAGCGGTTTACCCGGTTTTGGAACCATAATCACTTCTGTTACCTTCCATGAGTCTGGAACATATAACAGCCTAAAGGAAGCGTTAATTAAGTAGAGGAGTTTAATTAGTGCATTTTGCAGCAAGTTCTTCGGGCTTTCTCCGGTTATTAGATCATAGCCGGGAGCCTTGTTGTATTTTAGATTTTTGATTGCCTGGCAGAGTTCGTTTAGCGATACTCTTTCAATACTAGAGCTGTCAGATATAGAAGTTACACTTGGGTCATCTTCCAACATTTGTCCATCAAAAGGCTGAAATCTTTCCTCCAAATGTTCGGCAAAGAGATCCGCCTTTTCTTTATCACTTTTTGCCCATTGATCATTGTTTTTTTTTGATTGGCGCGGCCTGCATTTGGGACTTCTTGATTGTTTGTACATTTTGTCATTTGTTAGGCCTTCAAGATAATACGATATCTCGTGGTTTTTAAAAACTTACAAAGCTTTTTTTAGTTGGTTACACGGGCGATTTAGGTATGTTTTATTCTGTGGGCGCGAAACTGCTGCTATTTCTTGCACGTTTTTCTTTTTTCGAGGATAAGTTCTTTTATTTCTGGCGGAAGATTTATTTCATTGAATTTGGATATTTTTTTACTGCGAGGAGTATTTTTCCAGGCTGCTTTCTGGATGTTACTAATAAACTTTTCAAGTTCGACTTCTAACTCTTAGTTTGTTTTTAAAAATCCATTTAGATTAATATATTCCTCACAGTCATGTCCAAAACTTTCCAAGTCAGTTTTGTTATCTGTCAATCTCGGTGCACCTTCCACATTCCTTAATTTATTGCTTATGGTCAAGATTACAGATGAGTGGTCGGACGAGAGGTCAAAGATTTCTTTTCTTTCACGAAGTTTGTAGGTACCTCTTTAATAATAAAAAAGTCGACTAATTCGGATACTTTTGCTGTATCGGCAAGTCAATGTGTCGGTTTTCTTGATGAGTTGAAGTCGACCCCGAGCACCATACCGACTTCGTCTTTTGCGCGAGCCCCAAAAGGTGTGTTTGGCGTTTAAATCACCAATCCAATTTAAATCAGTAAATCAAGGCAACTACTTTTGAAATAGACATCAGTTTGAACCTTACGTTAAAATTCGTAAGGGTCCTAATGAAGTTGGATTAATAGGAATTCCTCAACCTTTTTGTGATGCAATTAAATTATTTACAAAGTAACAAACTTATCCTTTGTTATCTAATTATATTTCTTATTACTTTTCTCCTGTTTTTCCTTTATTTTACCATTAAGAGACTCCAGAAAATCGAAATTAAGCCTTTCCATTATTTAGTCATAATACAAGAAGTGAATTCATCTGCAACTCAAGTGCCAAGCTGAAATCCCACAAAGAGTAGCCTTTTTTAAATTTTCATTCTATAGGATATTTCGATTCCCATGAACCTTAAAGTGTCAAAAAGCAGCACTTACATTTTAAAAACCCCACTCAACCGCAGACCATATCGCTGTAAAGCAACTTGTCAAACTACAGATTTTAATTTAAAAACGGACAAAGAAAAAAAAACGTAATGCCTCACTTGTGTATTCCCGCGGCGACTTTATGCAAATCGGATGGATTCGATTAAATCGATCAAGCTGACAGAGTAAATAACTTTCGAAAATAAGTACCAAACGCAATCGCCCTCTGACCCAGTTACAGTAACAAGTAACCCAGCAAAAAAAACCAATCGATAACCGTTTAATAGATACAACAAAACTGTGACACCCAAAATGTATCTCTTACACCCACATTTGGGATTCATTCGGTCGCTGCTTTGCGGCACCAGGCGTCCGGGCGTTTCCCCGTCCCAAAATCATTAATCACTTGGCGCAGACGACGTCAACAGATTCAACAAGCAGCAACAAAAAATATACAAAACTACGCAAACAACAAATAAGGATAATAAATCCTGCGAAGATCGCCAACAGAGTCCTGATAAATATTTTTCAATCGAAACTTTTTAACTCCATCTACTCACCCGGATAGCCACTCAACGGAAAGTTGGGAACAACTGCAGTTTCGACAGCAGCGTCTCCAGGGGCATTACCGCCGGGTGGTATCACTTTGTCATTGGCTGCGAACTTGGATTTGCCACTGCAACTGACATCCTCATTGGAGCGGGAGGAGCTTGAAGACCTGTCATTTGGTTTAAGAGCTTCCTGTAACTTCGTCCTTCCAGTGATGCCTTCATGCGATCTTTGCCTCGAATCCTTGACTGGCATCGTCTTGACTTGGAGTCTGCCTCTCCCGTCCGGCCCCTGTCCACTGCCTCTTCGCTCGAGCACACGGTCGTTTTCTGATCGCCGTCCATATCCGCCCAACTTCAGATTATCGAACACATCCCGCGTCCATCCACGCTTTGTGAGGATCTCCTTTCCCTGGGGGAAATTAAGCGCATTCGAGTAGAACTCATCGCCCACAGCAGAGTTATCGTTTCGCGCAATGTTGCTTCCCGCCCCGATTTCGCGTGTGAGGTCGCGAGCTGCTGCATCACGTCGGTAATCAACTGCGGTGATTTCCTCACCGGCATCATCGATGTTGTAAGGATGCTATCCGGCCAATGGCACGAATGAGTTTGCCGAAGAATATGCGGAAAATATATGAAAAAGAAAATTACAAAACGGATATAGTCGAAAGGATGCTATTTTATATCGAGTCTTAAACGATGTACACATACTTGTCGTCCTTGCAGCAGCTCGTCACTGCTCTCGTCTGGTTGCTGGTGAAGACGAAAGAGACGTTCAGCGCCTGGCATTCGGGATGCAGTTTCCCTGTTCAAATTGCTGGAAAAATTGAATTGAATATGCAAATAGTTTTGTCAGCAACGGGTGCACTGACTTAAGTGAACAGTGAGGCCAATGGGTTGCGAGAGGCAATCATTTTTAAAGGGTTTCTGTCGAGCAATGCATGTAGTCAAGCATTGTTTTAGGGTCGGGGTGGTACAGTAAGTAAATGTGTCGGGCTTTTGCTCGCAATCTGATACGTTCCATGCCGCAATAAATAGTATGTGCCCAAAGCTAACAACCCAAGTCCGGAGATTGAGTTGTTGCAGCATGACTTCGATAAAATTCAAGACTTTTTCTTGTAACTCCACTTGTAGAATATCCTGAAGGCGGCCTCAAGGGATACGAACAGATGCTGCAGCAAAGTTTGGCACTTCAATCTGAAACTATCTCAGAAAGTCGAAGAAGTCTTAGCTGTGTTTGTTTTACAGGAGCCAGCTTGACACCAGAGAGAATGTAGTCAGCCACACAGCACTCAACCAGTCAGTCTAGGTTTATGCTTGAGATGAGATGGTTCGTCTACCGCCCTGACGCCGGGTACATCGGAGAGCTGACTCTGTGGGCAGAATGTTCTGTCTTGTACAACGAGGCAAACTTGATGAAATTATTATTTAGTTGTTTCGAAGACATTCCAACGTTAAGTCTAAGGCTTGGGGCTTATTATTCCAATATTGTTTACCATAAGAGAGCAAGGAGCTTACTTCGACCCAAAAGGCCTGTTCCAGCATGTCGTGTGGAAGGTCGCTATCGAATATAAATTAATCAAAATGACACCTTTCCACCCGGACTCACGCAGCAGCAGAAACCACGCTATTGAGCGAAAGAAGGAGTGGCCAACGATCGGGCGAATCAGAAATTACATGCCACGGGAGGCGTCTGTGGACCGTAATGGGGGGCGGTCGCTGGTTTTGCTTGTGGCTTCAATTCGTCCTAATACTGGTGTTTAACCGAAACCAGCTCTCACCACCGAATAGAGCTAGAAACTTTGAACTGAGAACAAGCTAGCTAGGTATAGATATACCAAATTTAAAAAAAAATATATGCGAAAAACATCGCTCGTACTATTTTAGAATACACTTGGAATACAATTTAAAAATTTTGTAAAATTCCTCTCGTAGACCTATGGCCACACAAAACATGGTCAGGACTTGACATTCCTGTTTCGACCGCAGATCTCATACCATGGCCGGACGCATCATATGCGCAAAAATAAACAAATGCACAGGGTGCCTAGCGCTTCCGGCTTCCACTGGAAACAGTAATCAAAAAATAATGACAGAATATTCTTGAAATTTTAGCTCGTCCTTCAACTTCCTACATATACATTACTAAACGCTTTCTGAATGCAATTATAATAATAAGATGGGGAGCGCGACAGTCCGATTTGGACCTGGGCCTAGCTTCCACAGAAACCACTCGTGTTGAACTCATGATACTGTGAGTAGGAATTATAGCATTATAGGACCAGTTTTGTGCCTGCTCCGAACCGCGATGTTTGAGAAGCTTTTTCTAGACAAGAATACTCTTTAAGCATTGTCAGTGATTCGAAAGAGGTGTGGCCGTGAAATCTGAAAAGTAGTAAATTGGGGGATCGAACTTGGGAGTCCCGGGATAGGACTTCACGCACCAACGCACAACGCCTCGGCGACAAACTGAACACGATTAATTCTTAGTAATAAAAATTCTGTCGTTTCATCTGTTAACACTAAAAAGAAATTTTTAAAAGAAATATTTAAAAAATTACAATTAACAATGTTCATTTGTATAATAATAAATAATATGGTTGGCGCGACAGTCCGAGGCGGACCAGGGCCTAGGTTCTCAGCAACCACTCGTGTTGTGCGTGCTATTGTTCGTTCACAAGTGGATGGGACCTACAGTTTAATGCCGACTCCGAACGGCCAAGTTTGAGAAGCTTTTTTCTAGACAGGAAATACTCTTTGAGCATTGTCAGTGACTCGAAAGAGGTGGATCCGTGAAATATGAAAGGTGGTAAATTCGGGTATCGAACCTGGCACCCTCTGAGTAGGAGTCGACGCACTTACTCACTACGCCACAGCGACCCACATTGTTGTTCATTTGTATAGCATTTTAAATTCTGACTTTCTTAATGATTTATATTGAACAGAATTGTTTCAAATGTTAACAGTGCGAGTGTCGATTATCAATCCATAATCGATACACACCGACTGTCGATTGTCGATTGATTGTTTTGAGATTGTGACTGTCGATTGCCATTGATATTTGTCGATTTTCCATTCAAATTTTGTCGTTCACAAATTTCTGTTCGATGTTTTTCGTGCTCCAAAAATCATAAAATAAACATTGTTTTCATGATGCAAATGTAATTATTGTTGTGTCTTAAAAACGCTCATATTTTAACTTCAATTTCAACCGATGAGAGTTGCAAATAAAAACACAGAGAAAACAACGAATAAAATCCGCCCAAAAATCTATTATTTCATTCAAGTATTTGCGCACACAATTTATTAGTATACGCACACAAGTGCTTAATCAAACTGCATTGGTGAAGCCCGCATATCTTTCTCTAACTTATGGGACCTCACAAGCTCTTCCTATCTAATATTTGTTCACTTCTCACGTCTGTGTGAACTCGAACAAAGAGATTTGACATCCTCAACTGTCAGAATTGTACAAATTTATCATATGCACGACTTTAATTCACAATAATACTATTCTCAAACGATTACACAATACCAAATTAAATTTCAGTCGATAGATTTGTCGACACTCGCAATCGGGGCCAGTGCTATTCCCCTTTTATAAACTAGACAATTCATGTTTAGAAGTAACTTTTATATTTAGTTTAAGCATCAAGATCCTCCCCTCTCTGGCTGACTATAGTTAAAATAGTTAGTTACTATTAGTAGTTACAGCAGCTTTTTGAGAGAACGTATCTTTTTTAATATATATATATACAGTCGAACTCTGCCAACTTTTTCGCAATATTTTAAGTGCATTTCCTTCAAATTTCCATACAAAAACCCTCTTTCTAAGTCAAACTCTCCCTAAGTCGAACATATTATGGTATCCCGTGACAATTCGACTAAGGGAGAGTCCACTGTATTCAATAATATAATTTAAAAATGTCCATTAAAGTCTTTAGGTTATTTAGCCCTAGACACTAAAACGGAGTTTGCTAAGGGGTCCGAAAAGTCATTATTCCTAAATTCAACTGCAAAACTGAAGAATGAAGGACGATAACGTAATGCTTGCACATGGGTCTCATTCGAATCGAACTGGCATTGTCTCTACAATATGCATATCTTAACGTTCACTGAACCTGTCAAATTTGTGAAAACTTACTAAGCTGCAAGAATAAGGATTTACACTGTTCCTGCATGACGAGCAGATTTTTGTCGACGTAATCATCTATCTGAGCGTTACCCGAAAAATCAAAATTAAAAAGACTTGCTTTATTGCTGATGTATTTCTATTCACCATCGAAATAAATGCTCTAAATAAACTATGGCCGCTGTTAAACAAAATTTTAAGGACGACCCGACAGATTCCCTGTTGATTTAATTTCACACAAAGCACAGCAATTGGGCTTGTCTTATGACACATTATGTCATTTGACATTTTTTTGCTACTTCACCCTAACAAAGCTGATACAACTTTTTCAAGAATTCAAGCCAACTGACCACGGAAGGGGTGAAATAAACGCAGACTGGCTGCTGGAACATCAATTTTATAATAATAATTTTCTTCAACATTGGAGGCTCATTTTCACCCTTTGGGTACCTTTACAAACACAGTCGTCACATATGAACAAGGGCAAATTATTCTACGCAGCAAAAGAATAACTATGCGCTACAAAGATAGTAAATTTACGTGAGTACATTTATTTAAATCATCTTTCATGTTAATTTTTTATAGCTCAACAAATTTAAAAGTTAGGGTCACCAGGGAAGTGATGTGTGTTGTTATTATTTTGTACAGCTCTGTCCATACAGTCCAGTGTCGATTGCTGGTCCTAAGAATTTGTTTAGCTACGAGTTCACAATGAAAAAAAAAATGTGAATTATATTCTATCAATCGAACACGAGAATCACTGGTTTAAGTTTGTTCTCTTCAGTATAACTCCGTGAGCCCTTGCCCAGAAGCTCAACGGCTCGCCGACTCAACACTCAAGAGTAGAAATTCGTTCCTGTGCATGGATATATGTATCAAACAACACACAAGCAAAATGCTTACTTCGAACCCAATTTAAAGTTGCGTGCGACCTAATGTGTCGTGGTTTCGATCGCATTTTTTTTTGCGCTAACTCTTCAGTATACTTAGCTGGGCTTTGCCTATATATATAGTCAAACATAAAAAAAGATTGTTACAAGGAAGACATATTAGCTGTGTTTTTTTGCAAGCGTATATACGCTTGATTTTGAAGTGCACAAAAAAACGATCATAGGCGCTTAATGATTCATCATAAAATCTTGGCAGCACCGACTACATTTATGACATTTGCTAAGCAGTCAGGGGTGTAATCGTGGAAGGTGATGGTTGATCTTTGATGGTCACAATCTTAGTTTTGTGACTGTGTAGCGTGACCATCAATTTAAAAGCAAAACCACTTAATAATTATAAAATATAAAAAAAAATTCGTGAAATGAAAAGAATCGTTTACGAAGCCAAAACGGCATGTACAGCAGAGACACTCTGAGTATACCAAAAATTGCATACTTATGGATGCCAAAATAATTGAAAATGATCTAATACATCAACCACACCTGCAGGTGTAAGCCACATACATCAACCTAAACAATGAATGAATGAATTCAGGAATGAACACACAGAAATTAATGATTGGGAGCATTGTTTTTATCCCCGCTTATTCCTTAAGCGGCGATAGATATGATGAGTAACTTGAGCGGATATAGGACTCGTTGTTAGTGTATTTTACATGCAAAGTGAAATTTAGGCGTATATACGCTTGCGGCGTAAAACGCAGCTGTTGTATGGGAGTTTTGTGTTGTGGATGCGAATACCTTGAAAATACACACGTGAGTGAAGGAACACATTCACTTCATGGCATTAAAGCGAGCTTGGTGTATGTTTGTTATCATGTTTGTAAGTATTGTGTGCAAGTATGTAGACTTGTTCATTGCATTTTGCGTATAAAACATACTTCACAGAATTTATTCATTGAAATGCTTGGCTTACCGCCGCTAAACCAGTTAACTGAGAGTAATCGCCGACGATACAGTCATTCACATAAGTTGTAAGCAGTGTTAAGTTGTCTGTGTTCAGAAATGCCTTAGTTTACCTCACCTGCCCCACTGTGCAAATTTCATATCATCTCTCAATCTTACCCAAGATTACTGCGACCTCGTTGAATCTGCATACCATCCGTCGGATATTGATCATTTACCTAAAGTGAACGGAAAATGGAAACCACATGAGCACATGTCCTTTGTTACTTATCCCGACACCATCTCACCCATTTGTCCCTTTTATGCGTTGCATCCTGGCCTGGCTCTTTATCTTCTAGCCATTGATTGTTGTCATGAATAAACTGGTCGCTGACAGTGGCCTTGAAATGTTTGCTACCTTGACGAATTCTCCCTCGTGTCATTGGATTCTTGTCAAATACAGGCGATGGAATAAGTGTTTGTTGTGACTGCTTCCGTCGACGAAAAGCCTCACTGTGACGTTCGGCCTCTTGGAAGAGTCTCTTCCTGGCCTCGGCCAGCTGTAAGCTCGACTGTGACGGTGATGGAGCTGCTAGACGACTCTTGAGATACTCTTCTTGGGACATATCACCAATCCTATCATTTTCATCATAGTCATCGCCTTCGTACTCCGCATCAGTTCCGTATCTGTCATCCATTTCACTGCTGGGCATGTGCCGCTCCTTCCCCGCTTTAGAGCGACTTTGAAATCTGACCAGATTACCGTCATCCACAGCTACGATGCCAATGCCAGTAAGTCTTTCACTCGAATCACCCTCGTCGGTTGGCGCCCCCGCTCCTACTCCGGCCTCCAATGAGTCTATAAAAGTAAAGCTCGTGTTAAGAGGAAGGAGGAGTTCGTAAAGCTATACGAAATAATCGTAAAAATTAACTGTTATAACCAGTTTTTCTCTTTTTCTCCCTCATCCACGTTTGACTTTACTTCAGCTTAGGCGAAATCTTCGAATTGTTTTTTAATGGAAAGTCGAGGAAAGTGAACGAAATGTGGTGGGGTTCTGCTTCTGGTGAGTGCAAGTACACATCTCCACCACCACCACCACCCCCGCGCCATGTAATATCAATAAAAGTGTTTAGGAAAGGAAATGGTGTGAAACTGTTGTGCTGGCATAATGGGTGGTTTGCGATGTAATTGTCGGGAATGCTTGGTGTTTTTGTATCCAACAAATACTCCAATGATGATTTTGCAATTAAGGGTGCGCAAGCAATTCTCAAATAGGGGATATTACACTAAAGATTGAAGTTTCTCTTGGCCGCAAGGACTCTGATTTGGTTCCCTAGAAGCGATGTGTTGTGGGAATATTGGCTCTAGAGATTCAATTCAATGTGTATCTCAGAAATAAATGGATTGGCTTTTTGCAAAATGGACGCCATCTTCCGGCATTCGGAAAACGCTGAGATTTAGAAACAAATTCATGACCGATTTGAGTTAGTGAGGAAATACCTAAGATCATATAATACATGGGATAACTTAGGTATTCTCACATCTTCCCAGACGGAACTCCTACGCGCACTCGATAGGATTGTGGCCGTATGTGCTGATCCTGGGATGAAGGTTAACGTGGACAAATCTTAGGTTATGGCAATTTCCAGAACGCCTGTTCAATGCACTCTAAATGTTGGTGCAGTTCCATTCAAACAGGCGACGAGTGTTGGGAGGGGTAATACTGTAGGATTGGTCAAGCTGGGTCAGTCTTGACGGAGCTTCAGAGATCTGTAATCAGGAAAATCGAGCTTAGTGTCAAAGCCAAGTTAGTGGTTTTCTCCTCAGTACTTATTCCCACTCTCACCACATGAAATTTGTGTAATGACCGAAAGAATAAGGTCGCGAATACAAGCTGATGAGGTGAGATTTTATCATGGTGTTGTGGGAATTACTCGCCGGGAAAAGGTGAGCCCCACAGCAGCAGCTGCTTCGAACGGAAAGGGCTGTGCTTCGATGGTTTGGTCACGTGGCACCGATTTTCCCATCCTCACGACTTCCGAGAGTTGAATGCGTTCCATCAGGTGATCGATTAGGCGACTCAGGACGAGGTGGTGGACGCCTGGTTATGTTTGGACATAACGCCTGATGAGTTAGAGTCGATGGCAGAGGATCGAGTTTCCTGGAGATCTCTCGTGCTCCCGTTTACTCCCGCGACCCCTTTAGTGGATCATACGGCTTAGAAGATGATGGCGATGATGAGGAAACTTAACTTTTTCGCCACAGCTCAGCTCGGTCAATGAGAGCTCAATCATTTTTCCGAGTACGAAAGCGTACGAGTATGCTGCTGAGTTCATGGAAGGGTAGGAAAGAAATACAATCGAAGCGGTCATATTTGCATATTTTCTTCGAATTGTGGTGGAACGGAGCGAGCGAGAATCAATTCACTTCTCGATATTGTTGTCATTCATGAAATCGGCTCTATGAGAGAAGTGTCGAAAGACCGAAACGGGGAGATAAGATATAGCACTGCACGAGGGTGTTCATAATACTGACCGCAGAGTAGTCGTGGCTTGTGAATTGAGATATCTAAGTAGACACTTCGTGTTGTTTATCCTAAACTGTAATTCCTAAGGATCTAAATATCCAATTATTATTTCGATTATCGAACCATTGTAGTGTATTTCAGACTGAAATTCTTGTTTTATTTTTCGGAGGTTCTCAACACTTCTGTGAAGCACTCAGACTCAAAAGCTGGTCCATTGCACTACCATGCCTTCGATAGTCTGGAAGCATGTACATAGACATGCAGCCTTACCCAAAAATCGGATGTCGTTCTATTCACCGGAAGAGGCAATGTCTCGGCCACTCTCGGATCAGAAGTCATTTCTCGCCAGTGCGAAATTTCTGGTTCTCATCATCGACAACAACTTAAGCTGGATATTCGACATGATTCAGGAAGGCCCTTTACAGCTGCAAAAAAAGCCATAGAATGCAAACGAAAACTACAACAACCCTCCGCTCCACTTGATTGTCAGAACGACAGTTCTGTCAGCGGTCTCAGTTTATTGGACAGCACTTAACATCATCGTGTGCATCCCCAAAGCGCTGATAAGCACTGCGTCCGATGCACTTAACATACTCTACCACTTCCTATCACTGGACATTATTAGCAAACAAGAAGCACAGCCCTGTGGCTCACAACAATCCGACTGTGGTCCGAGCTCACCACAGTCACTCAACTATTCTTAACTAATATAATTTCCTCTCTAACGACAAGCTATCTTCGAGAAGAAAAGGACTAATAAATGCTAAAAACTTTAGCTGTTTTCTTATATCTATGCTTCGGCACATAAAACAAATCCCAACCACATGAGTACTCCCACATACATAAGTCACGTCCACAAGCACCAACTGGTTCTAATCTTAGTGGAAATCTATCCGCGTAGTACCACAACGGGCCTACTTTGGCCTAAGTGTGACTTCCCTCTGCAGTCAGCCACTGCTACTTCAACTAACTTAAATACCAGTCAGCAACCCACTTATGCTGTCATTTCTTGCCCTTCTGGAGTAAGGCCACAGGCGCAAGCAGATTTTACTATTTGGTAAAAGTGCTAGTAGTGAGTCACCATGGCGTAGTGGGTTAGTGTGTCGACTCCTATGCAGAGGGTGCCAGGTTCGAATCCCCAATCTACCAACTTTCATAATTCACGGCTTCCAGCTCTTTTGAGTCACTGACAATGCTCAAAGAGTATGCCTGTAGGTTTACTGTAGGTCTGTAGGTCCCTTCCACTCGTGAAAGAACAATAACACGTACAACACGAGTGGTTGCTGAGAAGCTAGGCCCAGGTCAAACTCGGACTGTCGCGCCATCAATATTATATTATTATATTATAAAAGTGTTAGTACGCCGGTAAGTCGCCTGCAGTCTTTTTTATCCAGAGATAGCAGGAATTGCGCTGATTTCTTTCAGGCATTAGGAAGCATGCGCTTGGTCTGCCTAAGTCCTGAAGAGTCATTCCACCTGAAATGGTGCCCTCGAGAGGCCCGACATTCGAAGACCTACCAAATGAAATGATCTTTAGACTAGCGCCGATGATATAGTTTTTCTTTCGGAAACAGTTGTAGGAATGCAGGTAATGATCAATCGACCTTTCTGTTACCTTAGAGAAATCTAGAATTATCTTATTCAGAGCTGGTGGCAGTAGATATGCCCATAATGAAAAATGGACGTACAATGGAGAGACTCTTATAATAGTTCGGGAGTATAAGTATCTAGGCATATTAATTACGGCGAATCTTAGTATAAAAAAGCATCTCCAACTTAAACTAGCTGAGGCGAAAAGAGCTGTTTCTTCAGTATGGGGCCGATGCATCAATAATAAATATATTGAGCACAGCTCTAAGCTTAAACTATTTCGTGCGACTGCTGTCTCTATATTTCTGTATGGTGCTCAAGTTTGGGGTTATTGCCAGTTTGAAGAGGTTGAAAGATTCCTGAGATATTTTCTAAAATGCATTTTCCGGTTACCAAAGTCCACTTCAAATTACATGCTGCATTTGGAAACAACAGTGCCACCCCTATTTTTAGACACGCTTAAACTGGACTTTGAATATGTCGTAAAAGTACTGGAGATGGAAGAAGAACGGTTGCCTAGACTAGTGCTCAGGAGAGCTATATCGACAAGGGGAAATCTAATCAAAAAGTGGGAGGAGCTGGGTCTGCATTGCTGCAGACATTAGCACTGTTGACTTAAGGAACATTTTCACAAAACAACTAAAGAGAGCAAGCTCCACTTTGTACGACCAATGTAAAACGGAAGTAGTAACTTTGCAACATAGAATGCTTTACAGTCAACTAAATTACAATCTTCAAGAACCCACGTACTTTCTTAATCGCTTTCCGCTGAAGAGTATTTCTTAAATATTTAAATTAAGAGGTGAAATAATCAATTTAAAATACATCCCACACCGTCCTGACCTGCCAATTCTATGTGACCTGTGTAACCTTCAAGAAAGGGAGGATGTATACCATTTTATTGCCAGATGTCCTATCTTAAGAGAGTTTCGCTTGAAATACTTTGGTGTAAGCACAATGCATACGAATGATGTTCTGAACATTTTAAGCGGTGAACTTGGTTGGGAGGCTCTGTATAGATACACTTCGATCGCGCTGAATTACAGAACACGTATTATTGAAGGCGACTTCTAAATAAACATATTTATGTATTTATTAAATAAAGCGAAATGTATTTAATGAATTGTCAATCTGGTAGACGGCCATGGGCCAAACCATATTAAAATTAAGTTTATAAAATTGTAATAGTTAATTTAAGTACTTTTTCCTTTAGATAAGGATTTCAAAATAAAAAAAAATAATAAAAAAAAGACTAGCAAGTTCTTCATCGGCGATTTCATTTCCCGTGATCCTATTGTGGCGCGGGACCCAGATCAGTCTTATCAATTTTTGACTGCCGGCCTATAAAATTCAGAGAAGACGAAGTCATTGCAGCCATCCGTGATGATTCGACTACACTCCTTTGCTGGCTTAGATTTTGGCCAGAGCCAGTCGTGAGTGCAGGATTACAGCTGGGTCAAAGGAAATGCGGTGATCAAGATCAATGAAGCTCCAGTGTTAGTTGTAGTAAATCTGAGAATAAAACCTAGATATTTAGCTTCATCGGACACGTTCAGTGTCAGTAAGATGAGAACTGTGAAATGCATTCATCTCGTGAAGACTTCCACATCGGTTAACTCAAGGCCCATTCCTGGTACACCTGTCGTCAATTACGTCTATCCACGTCTGCCTGCGTTTTTAAATACGAATCCGTTGGCTACGTTCCACATTGATTTTAGAAACATTGTGAGCATCAATCAGAGAGTAAATTAGCATGCACCATAGCAGAGGAGACTGGGCGGGGTACCATGTGCGCAGCCACTGTTTATCCCTGCCGTGACTTACAAGCCAAAATCCGCAGCTTTAGAGTTAAGTCATGTCACTACCTCTTTCCTGAGTATAGAGGTCTCGGGACCGTTTTTTCAGCAACAGAATCTGTACCACTCTCGTGGAAATTTCCTCAGTTACTGAACTTTGAATTTGATGAGAGTTATTTTCCTAGATTTTCGAGTCACGGGCGGCCCGAGTCAAATGAGCGCCTAGTTCAAGACCTACGTTTGGCGCCCCCTTGTCAATTTTTTGTAGCATTAATCGTTTCCAGATTACTCAATAGGTAGACCTTCATTGAGTGTCACAAATGTGTCAAGTGAGCAAATGTCCATCATTTCAAAATAATAACTTCAGCTCTCTATTCAACAAATGGTTTTTTGTGTGAGAAGAAGAAATAATTAAAGTGTTTACAAATGCACAAGTTGGACGACCTAAGAATTATTAGCATTTAGATGATTTGTATTTCGGCTTGAGTATGCGCCCCTAAGGGATTGGCGCCTTGTGCATTTCACACACGATGAGTGCGGCTCTGGTCCCAGTTCACATACATCTCGTTTATGTTTTCCTCATCGACTTATCTATATTCGACTACCATCCGACTGATTGACACGCCCAAACAAGCTGTGTCATAAAACTTCTGGCACTGCATCCATACACGGAAATTAGTTTTCACCGATTCCAGTTCAAAAATATTGCCAAGCTGCAATATTCCATCCTTAGAAATAAAACAAGAATAAAATGAGAACAAAGCAACCGTCGGGATTTCTAGGAATCTACCCGAATCATTACAGAATTGTTGTTCAACTTTATCAATATCTACAATCCCCCCCACGCAGTCCTTACTGCATTTCAATTGCTTTCCCGGTGAAGTCAGTATCAACTTCCATTTTCAATATTCTCTCTTCATTCAAAATTATGAATAGATTCATCACGTGTCCCCGGCATTGCATACTACATCTCCAACATCCTGCCCCTCCGACAGAATTACGAATGAATTATTGAAAAACTTATCCAATTTCTTTCTCTTCCATATCCCCAGCAACTATCCAAAGGGCGATGACAGAAAAAGTAGAAATAAAAAATAAAATTTCCGCTCAATTCCACTTCATCTGCGTCTACTCGCACATGTTTGTGGGTATTGTGCCGTTGCCTGGCATAACCGCACGCCGCCCATTTATTTGCAAATCAAAATTGATAAAGGCAGTCGGATCTCTTAATCAACCAAGCAAATATTCACATTCACTCGCACACATCCAATCCTAATGAGGGAGTTCGGGTTGAAGGATGAGGGGGGAGTCAGTTAATAAAATTACTAGTCTCCTTATGAAGTAAGATTTGATGCGTGCCCGTATGACTATGTTAAGCTCAGTGGAAACTTTTATACAAGAGAATGTTTATGCTACAGTGGAGGTGGAAAAATATGTTACATGTGTTAAACGGGGTTGAAGTAATTTGTAAGTACTCATTAGATCCTTGACATTATACACAGAATTTACAATTTCACTTAATAATAATAATGTGCGTGGCGCTAAAGCCCGTAGAAGGCCAGGGCGTAGCTTCTCAGCAACCACTCGTGCTGTGCCCGCTATTGTTCTCTCACACGTGGAAGGGACCTACAATTTAATGCCGGCTCCGAACGGCGTAGTTGAGAAGCTTTTTCTAGACAGGAAATACTGTTTGAGCATTGGCATTGACTCGAAAGAGGTGGAGCCGTGAAAATATGAAAGGTGGTAAACTTGGGTATCGAACCTGGCACCCTCTGCACAGGAGTCGACGCACTAACCCAATACGCCACGGCGATCCTTTTTTACTTTAGACAAAATAACATCTATTGTTGAACGATATTGCGAAATTATTTCTTTCCTCAATCGACTCAACCAGCAACAGAAACGACCTTCTTGAGTGAGAGAGAGGTAGCAAACGATCGTGGGAATCAGAGAGGATATGCATTGGCATTTGGATCGCGAAAGGGTACGGTCGTTGTTCTACTCGTGGCAGGAATTCGCCTCTAATACTATGTAGAGCCAGTAAAGAAACAAAGTACTGCAGGACTGCTGACAGCTTGGTATTTTTATAAAAGGAACACTACACGAAATAATTACATATACTCATTCTTATGCTATGTTCCCACTAAACGAAATCGCGAGGTTTCATCAAATTTCTCCAAGCCTCCAACGTTTCATCACACTCTTGTGTGTTATAGAACCCTAGAGTCCGTCGTTCATCATCGTTTATCCGTCCGTGAGAAGTTGTCAAACCGAACAAGCCTACAGTGTGAACTTCAGCTTATTTTGGTGTTGATTTTCTCTCTCCCTTTTCTGGTGTTCTTGTTATTGCATTTATGTTGGGTTGTACCAAAGCAAGTAATATGAGCATAAAACAGACTATTCAAAATAAGATGCTTAGAAACATCGTTAATGCACCATGGTATCATCAGAAACGACGATATCCACAGAGATCTTGGACTATTACCACTCCAAGATGAACTTTGCTTATAAACATAAGCGCCGCCTAGAAGAGCACACAAACAGTGTAGTTCACCCGATCCTTGAGGAAACTAATGTCTTGCGCCGACTTCAAAGGACTAGACCCCTTGATCTCGTGCGATAGTCTACACCCGCGCCTGGTTGTGGTGTTAGAAGGTACTTTCATTGGACAGTGACCTGCCGATCAGTACCTAAATCATGAAATGCAAACTACTGGTTAAGTGCTTCACTTAGTTGTAGTCTTAATAAATTCAGGGAGGTGGTTTTAGTGAGTAAAAATCTTGCACTTCTACGTCCGAACGTTCGCCATAGAGTCTTGTCGAAGATTTCCACCTACCCACGGAAAAAAATAAGTATTTATGTACATCAATGCACAATATCGACCAACGCACTAACCCACTCCTCCAACGAAACACATTAGTCTCTGAGTTTTCTCTTCGTTTTTCTTCTTCAGTCAATCCATGGCTTACCTAAGCCAACCCTAAATATTGGCTGTGGAAACGAATTCTTCTTGAGTGAAGTTTATGTTCGATCCTACACTATACCAGCAGCTTGCACTGTGAAAACCGGCATCAAGGATTTTTTTCGGTCACATTCGAAAACACATACTTATGCCCGTTTTCACAGTACAATCTTTATCTGAAACACGTAAACTCCACAAACGACATCACTGTGGAGATCCGACGCAGAACCGCCTTTGGCAACCGGTGTTACTCCGGTTTGTCGAAACAACTGGCGTCAAAACTCCTGACTCGAAAGACTAAGTTCATGTTCTACAAAAGCCTTATTTTGCCAGTCCTGCTATATGGAGCCGAAAGCTGGACGATAAGCAAAACTGCGGAGCTGATACTTGGTGCCTTCGAAAGAAAAATTCTACGTCGGATATATGGTCCCGTCTGCGATGAAGGCGAATGAAGGAGAAGACACAACCGCGAACTCTACGAGCTGTACCAAGATGTGGATATAGTCCGGATAGGAAAGATCCGTCGACTCGGACATATCGAGAGCATAGACAGTAATGCTCCAGCTAAGAGAGTCTTCGAATCCTAGCCTCCTGGTTCGATAAGGAGAGAAAGACCGAATCTCCGGTATAAAGACCAAGTAATCGCGCATGCAAGATAGATTGGTCTTGCTGACTGGAAGCAGCGTGCCCAGGACCGTAGATCGGTCGTCAACCTGATAAGTAAGTAAGTAAGTAAGTAAGCTTTATCTGAACTTCAGTTCAGTTGAACTTCGTTTGTGTAATGCGATCAATCAAAACATGGCAACCCTACCAACTGGCATTCTTGCTGCAATTTTTTTTTTGATTATTGATGTATTAACAGTGTTTTCTTTTTATAATTTGCTCGTGCTTAAGCGATTGCTAATATCCTTATGTGTGCGGGGTCAAGAAACAGCACGTGCCGAAGGTATAGAGGGAGAAAGGGAGAGGAGGTACCTGTGCACATTATCTTAAATATCTGTGGGTTGTAGTCTGTGGGAAATATTAGGCTGGGAAGAGCATTCCATATTCGTGTAGTGCGGCTGAAGAGGCTCGGAATTTAACTGTACGTCTGAAAGTAGGCTTAAGGGTAAACTGATGGGCATTCCTGGCGAGACGGGTACTGCGGGTGAATTCATGGAGAGGAGGAATGCAGTTGGCTAGCTCGTTAGAGCATCGTTTGTTGAAATAACGATAAAACACCGACAAAGAAGAGACAGTGCGTCGATGTTCGAGCGAATCTAATGACTCTGCTTAAGTCTTATTGCTCGCTTTTGGATTCCATCAAGTAGGTGCAGGGTGGTCTTGGGGTACCAGACCAGATATGAGCGTTGTACTCAAGCTTGGGGCGGATATACGCCTTATAAATTAAAGCCCAATCAGAAGGCGTGAAATATTTCTTGCATGGATTAAGGAAACCTAAGCATTACGCAGCATTTTTGGCGACCTCAAGTATGTGATCGTTACAACTAAGTGTGGTGTTGATACACATACCAAGGATACCGCATCAAATTCGTTAAAATTTGAATCTGCCATCCAAACTTCTATAAATAAAGCAGTGGTGGATTAAATGCTTACGGACATGAAGTTGTAACCACAGAAAATTAAATTCCGGATTGGAACAGATTCCGTATTGTGCTTGAATTTGGTAAGCTACATCACTACGCACCTAAATGGCGAGACCGCGGTGTGAAAAGAAAAGCGGCACCAAACTTTATACAGTCAAATTCAAATCCGATAATTCAGTATTCTCACCTACCTGTGTTTCACTCACCGCCAGGAGAGCTGGGTTGTAACGAGATAGGTGGGCATACAGCGAAGAGATTCGCTCTTAGCCCACGCACATAGCTCACATCAACCCTAAAAACTTCCCTTAAAGGACAAAACGAAGATATAGAAAAACCAACCCCGACTGCGAGTGGTGAAGCGGAGCGATCGAATTGAGAAGTGCAAATTTAAAATTAGCTTCCCAACAGCAATCGATGTAGGTGTTGTGCCCATACATGGATTCGAGTTGGTCCACCAACAAATTCACACTTCTAAGATCCGCTAAGTCAGATGCTACTCACTTTCAGTCATTGCATCAACCCGCCTGGTGAAATCAAACGGGAGTTGCGAGTGAGAATGCGCAACAGTGGCTTCTGAAGGAAAGGGCCGAGAGGGAGCGGACCGGACGCATTCGACACCAAAACACTTGCCCTTTTTTCCCAGGCACTCGCAGAGCTTTTGTGGGTGGAGGGATATTGCACACGCGTAATGCACGGACGGAGACAAGTGCACGCGTCGGAGGATGGCACAGAACTTTGAAATTTTAAAATGCTTTTGGTTCAGTCCTTTGGAACCTTTGTAAGGCGATATGTGGTGGTTATCGCGAAACGGAGATCGATAACACACAAAGTCACTTCAGACAATCCATCCCTGAGTCCGACCAGTGAAGGAAAAACAATAAAAAAAATAATGGAAATAAAAAGTCACTATGCATAAAATGGGACAAATAATATTTCATCAAATGTCGAAAATAAAAAAAGTATTATTTATTGATTTAAAAAAGCTAACATATAATTATTAAAATTATAAGTTAGCGGTAAAGCCAGAGCGATAAAGCCTTAGTTAAAAAAAAAAGTAAATGGAAGGAAAAATGAGGAACGGATGGATTCCATCCTCTCTTAAAAGAGAGAAACGCAGCTGTGTTGCTGAAATGAGTTTCAAACGGAAGTACACTCGCGTTCAACACAGTTCAAGGAAAGAAACTCACGTTCAACCAAATGTTGAGCTTAAGCTTGCACTGTTAGATTGGGTATTAGGAGCACTCAGACTCAAAAATAGTAGAAAGTATACAGTACATTTGCTGGAACTCCTTCTGTGATGTGGAGCCTACATCATCGGCTCTCACTGAATAACTGCCGCCTGATCCGAACCACGACGCGGATTTCTTACAAACGTTAAGGAGTGTGTCTGTCTGTCTTGAACCGATCGGGTAAAACACACACTACTCACGAACCCGGTGGCGCATGAGCACAAACTCTCCAGTTAAGAGGGTCTGCGAATCCGAGGCCCCTGGTTCGAGAGGGAGAGGAAGACCGAATCTCTGTTATAAAGACCAAGTAGTCGCGGATGCAAGACAACTTGGTCTTGTTGACTGGAGGCAGTTTCAGACTCTGACACAGGCTCTGACTCTGCATTAGTCGCCGGCCTGATGAGTAAGTAAGTATTCCATACAGAACGGCATAAAAGTAGCTTAAAAATAAAGCCAGAGTAAATTTTACATATTACGCCGTTTTTGTTCTATTCAAATTTCTTTTCCACGTCCAGCGAATCACTTACAAAGCTCTGACAACTGATCCCCCAAGTCGTAGGAGAATAATAAATAAACGCACATTTTTAGTTGGTATAGATAATAGAGGATATTAACACATAACCTCTATTATCTAAACCATCAACAGATAACCCATCAGCGGATACGAACAAAAATTGGCGAAAGTTTGCAATTGTTGGGATTCACGGGCAAATACTGGCGCAAAGGACTGTGGTCAGATACCTGGCGAGATCAGTATCAATATTTTAACAAACACGTAGATGCTGCTGTGGCGAGGGCCCGAGATGTTTTCGCTCTTATAAAGAGATTATTTTATAACAGCCAACTCGATGCGAGGGTGAAGGTAATCTGCTACATGACCCTCATCCGGCCATTGCTCATTTATGGCTGTCCCGTGTGGTCCTACGAGTGCAAGCTTCACAGAAATGATTCGGTTCTTCGAGAGGACTTGTATAAGGGCTTGTTTTAGGGCTTGCAATCGCCTTCACAATTCTCCAGAGTCCCAGTACAGAAAGTTCTATTCCAAGGAGGTCTTATAAAACAAGGCAAACCTGGTAAGAGTGGGCACTTTCCTGCTGAAGTTGATTCGAGGTCAAACTGCCAGAGTGATAAACACGGTTAATAATCTGATCTCTGGACCTTACTACCTTACCTTCGTCCCCCCAGATGCCTTTCTCCATTTAGACAAGAACGGACTGTTACAAAATGTAAAAGCGGCATCGCTCATCTTCTACATAGCCCGTCCAACTGTTGATCGGTCACTCACCGACCACGACCGTCCCGTCGCACACCAAGCTAAAGAAGGTCTTGTATTTCAAGACCCAACTCACTCCGTCTGAACACTTTACCTCGTCACTGTACTAAATTATGCTTGCGTGGATGTATACCTACATACTTAAGATATAATTTGCAACAAAATTGTTTCTCAAACGATAAACTGCTGCTGCGAAACCCATTACGACATTGCCTAGAAGTTTTCACGCCATAAAACCATTAACAATAACGCATACAATGGGAATCCTTTCAGCAGCCGGTAACGGCACCGCACACATCCTGCTTTGTGTAGGCGCACATACGTGCGTAGGTACACTTCACCGCATCAACACGAACCATGTGCGAGGGCGTGTGACTGGCGGGGAATCTCTTCTGCCCCGCAACCGCAATTGTGTACACCCGCAGACGACACACTCAATTTTATTACACACCTCGTTATGCTCACTGTGAAAGATATACCCCTAAAATAAATGGGATCAAAGTTTTATCCGACGCCTCACCTCGTCCCGTTTCCCATCACCGAGTAGTCTGCTGTGCACCTCGGTAGTGCTTATAACAAGGACACTCCCCGGGATTATCATTTGGAAATTTCATCTCGTTATAGTGCGACGCGGGTGGTTGTTGCTGGGCGTGCTCGAGGGGTGGGCGCAAAACTTTCGTTCGTCTTGCAAGCGCTGTTGGCACAGCAACAATAAGCCATTACTCCCGTTCAGAGAACAGTGGCGATAGTGGCCATGACATGTGACAGCGTTCTTATTGTCAAATGGAAATAAATAATTTGTGCAACATAAACTTGAATTGAAATCACGAAAAATTGTCGCGAACAAACAATGGCCAGGCTTGGGAGGGGGGGTCGTGGGGAATCTGAAGTTGCTCGACTGAAACTCACGAAAGCTAGTTGTCGACAAACTTACTTTACCTGTTTTCTGCTGCAACTTCCCAACGTAATTATCTGATACGACGAGTACATTACCTTCATTGTCAATGAACCTGCCCTCGTCTCGGTGGTCGCCCGTATCTTGTTCCTTCTTCTTCTGCTGCTGTGCATTCGAACGGTCCTTCTGTTGCTCGTCAGTTTTAACTTCTGCTTTGGTGCTACGAGCAGGATGGGACTCCTTGGGCAAGGACTGAATTGGAGCATTTAATTTAGTATCATTTGAAACTGTTGCTGCCTTGGCGTTCTCGTCGCTCGGTGAAACACGGGAATTCTTTGCGCAAAGTTTGCCAGTCTTGGACGTGGCATTGTTGTCATTTCCGTGTCCACATGTGTCGCATCGTATTGACTGGAAAAAAAAAAGAGGAAGGAGGCGGTCAGTGTGTGCCAGGAGCAAGCAGAAAAATAAGATATCGCATCCCAAACTATTTCTTGAGGACGAGTTAAAGAACACTGTATGCAGTATCTATGAGATGAGTTAACCAAAATTGGTTTTGTTCATTTCGAGGAGATCGCATAGTTATGGGAGTTTGTGGATTCAATTTCTTAGTAAACATCTCGCTTCAAGGAGCATTGGACATAAAGTCTTTGGTTAGTTGGCAGCATAATCAAAAGATAGGTAGGATGCAGCGATTGCAGTTTAATCAGAAACCGAATCGTTTTGAATTTGTCTTTCTTGAAATTAAGGAGGGGTGTATGCTTGTTTGTCAGATTATTTGTTTAATTCATCGGGTTGTGTAACTATCTTTCAGTTGCATGCATTCTGAACCGAATTCAAAAAAGACGCAGCAGCTGCACGAACCAAACATTGTTCATGGGATTAGTGAACAGTGTTCGTTAGAGTCATTTTCGCTGCCTCAACTAACACATTCATTGGCTCAACGAACTATTCGTTAATATTACGAAACAAACAGATGAGAGTAGTTTAATGTACGATTCGTTGACTCAATTAACTAGAGCATTTATTAGGTGTGATTTTTGCAAGCTTTTATACGCTTGAAATATGTGTGCACAAAAAAGTGATCATCGGCGCTATCAATAAAACCATCATAAAAACTTGGCACCACAGATGACATTAATGACATTTGTGGCAGTCAAGGGTGGAATCGTTTAAGATGATGATGGTTGATCGTCAATGGTCACAATCTTCGGTTTGCGATTGTGTAGCGTACATGGCCCTCATCCAGCCAATGCTCACCTATGGCTGTCCCGTGTGGTTCAACGTGAGTGCAAGCTTGATGGAAAAGATTCGGTTGCTTGAGAGGGCATGTCTTAGGGCTTGCCTTCATCTTTATCGAACTCCAGAGCCCCAGTACATAAAATTCTATTCTAATGAGGTCTTATACAACAGGGCAAACCTGATAAGAGAGGACAATTTCCTGTTGAAGTTGATTCGAGGTCATACTGCTAGAGCGATGAACTCGGTCAACAATCTGATCACAGGGGCTTACTACCCCAACCCTAAATACCACGAAAGGGTATGTCACAACGGCTTCGTCCCCCCAGAAGCATTCCTCCATTTGGATAAGCACGGTCTGATAAAAAATATAAATGCGGTACCGCTTATCTATCACATCGCCAGATCAACTGTGGATGGGCGACTCAACCACGACCGCTACGTCGCACAACGAGCTGAGGAGGGTCTTCTGGTGGCTGGGGAGCGAGAGAACTCCAGCGTCAAACCCATTAGACCCCGGTTAGAAAGGGTAATTCAGACCCCCTCATGGGGAGTAGTCGGTCCACGTCTTGCAGCGGATTTTATACCTATGGCCGACTTACATATTTTAGCGTAGTTGTAAGGTAGTGGGTAACCTGTTTATGTTAATTATTAAAAAAAAAAAAGAATATATATATGTATACAAAACCATATATATATGTATTACGTATATAAGGATATATGCGTATACGCATGTGTATATAGCTATACAAATGTGTACACGTATGTATACGTAGATTAGCTTAAGATAGCTTGTAAGTTTTATTTTTAAAAAACAAAAATTTACGGTCATTAAGTTTTTAAATTTTTTCTTAATACACATTGGTCATGTTGAAATTTTCTTTTACATAATATTGTTTGGTTAACTCGAAAGACATAAAATAAGTTAAAGTTTAGCTTAGAGTACCCGTCAGTAAGAATAAGTAACTAACACTGTTCGACCAACCAGTTTTAAGCATTTTTGTCTAGTATTTAAATTGTCATGAAGTACATAATAAAAATGAATTAAAATGAATGCGATTGTGTAGCGTGACCATAACTTTAAATGAAAAATTTCTTAATTACTATCAATTTAAACACATTTTGAAACAATGCAAAGAATCGATTACGAAGCATATATGGAATGTATAGCGCAGACTCACTGGGTATACCCAAAGTTGCTGACTTCTGAATGCAAGATTATCTCAAATATTCTAATATTTACTTAATATTATTTTCAATATATTAGGAATATTAATATTTAAGCCCACATCAACAGAAGAACTCCCTTGAAATAACGAGACAGGAATACCAGCAAGTATGTAATGTACTATAGTTAATTAAAATACTTAAATTTTAGTACAAAATTATTTTTTTACAGAAAGTTCGGAAGAAAGAATATTGATTGATTTGACCTAAATTGATATGGATTTTAATAAATTGTATGGTTCACCAAGTTTCAGAAGACAAATTAAAAACGCCATTAATTTGGCTTATCAAAATGAATGTACGTACTATGTTAAAATAATTCCATTCAAAATATATATCTAATAATGAGTATTATACTGTCGACAGTCTCTCGAGAGGCAGCGATTTTGTGGTCATTGCATGGCTAGCTGATCACAACAAAAGTTGTTCAGAAAGACATGAACTGGAAAAAATACATCTTTTTTTTAGCTAAATTATGATTTTCTTTTCATATTTCATCTAATAAAAATTCAATTTCAGATGCAAAAAGGGTAAAGTGGCTGTTATTTTTTAATGAAGTCATTCGTTGAGGGAACATACTATGTTCGTTAGGTTACTGTATACATTCGTTGGATTGATGTACTTTGTACATTAAATTAATGAGCAGACATTCGTTGGCTCAACGAACAAGTTCATCGGACAAGAATTAATTAACTTTTCGTTGGTTGTACCTTTTTGGTTCAGTGTGGAATGTAACTCTTGTGACCATCGGTGACCATCGGTTCATTATAATAATGAATAGTTCTGTATTTGAAGACGATGATCATTGTGAACTATTTTGTAAACCAAAAGATACAAATTTTCAGTATCTATTTTCGAATTTGTTTTTTATTTGTTCTGTATTTCACTTCAACTAACGCAAACATTTAAAAAACAAAATTTTAATGAACAAAATGAGTGCTGATGATAGTACAAACTACAAGCCACTAAAAGGTATTCAAGTTAAAATATAACTAGTCGAGAACCTGTCAGGAGATCATCCGAATTATTATAACCTCTTCAGAGAGATGACATGAAAACAAGATCATATGCGGAAATAAGAAAATATTATATTTTACTAGTATAGCTTGAGAAATAGTAGGTACTTCAATCAATAAGGAGTTTTGGGCCACTGTCTGAAAACTCAAAAGAACCACTAACAAACTAGGCATATCATTTTGAAGATATGCTAATTTTATCATTTTGAAGATATGCTAAATCCAAAAGAGGCCTAAATAGCGCACTTGAAGTTAATTCCCTCAAAAATCATTTTGAAGATATGCTAAATCCAAAAGAGGCCTAAATAGCGCTCTATTACTCAATGCCACAGGTGTGGGACGGTATTTTGGATACGCAATTCAGGATGGAATAGTTTGCAAAGGTTGCAACGGATAAAAGTAGGATCAGTTATGAATTTTTCCAGAACGCAACGAACTACTAAATCGAAAAAGTCTTTGCATATCTAAATCGTATATATAACGAAGCTACTGTATATGAGGTTTTCCAAACATCTGTAATATTTCCAATATACAAGAAAAGATACAAATGTTGCAGCCAATTATAGAAGAACTAGTAAAAACGGCTGTCGTACGACAAAAGCAATAGTCATAAGCATTTATGTAACCAATTATTATTCAACAAGCGGACTCTGTGTCTGCTTCACTAGGCAGATCAAATTAATATAAGAATGAAAAGCACTGGTTTTACTGTCGGTTTTTTCCTATATTTATTTTTGTCTAAAGTTATTTTTCTACTTAAATTATCGCAGAGCCCTTTCGTAAACAACATTTTTTGTTTTGTTGTAAATAAACAGAATTAATAACTTAACTACACGTGACCATGATACACATAATTGTCCGTGTGCGAGCTGACTGGATATTCAAAGTCAACTCCGAACAATTCCAATGCTTATCCTTGCGCCTTGTTTATTGTGATAGCAATAATCATTCGTCTTGCGTTTAGACGTATTGGAACTATCAAACTTTTGAAGTCAAGCAAAACAAAAAAAAATACAGATTAGTTAAGCAGAGTAAATATTTTTCAATTCGTCAGGCTTGAGAAATTCTTATATTTTACGTCTTAATCTCTCACATTTAAATATTTTAAAAATAATTATACACATGTACACTTATAATTGCACAGTAAATTTAATTCCAATCTGGCCACAGAGGAATTTCACTTAAGATTGAAACCCCAAAACCCCACTCGGATTGAATATAAAAAAAAATCAGGATCTAATGATTGATACATGCTTGTTAATTTCTGATCGAAATATTTTGTGCGTCGTTTCCAACGGAAAATGGAACTCACACCGGGCACTGGCATCTTTTGGTATTGCACCTAGATTGTTAGAGGGTGCTCGAACTGCACATTCTTCCCTAAAACTACCATCGATGAAACACCAACTTGAAATAAATCGAAAACATCTCGGATGGCAAAAGTTTTACAGCATCGCGACTGGTCCGCCTGTGGGGTTATAGCCCATCCGCATTATTCATTTATTGTCAAGAAAAAAGGAAAAATCAAAAGGTGTTGCTTATCATAGAGAGAATTGAAACTATTATACGTTATTTTTTTTATTTTGCACAATGAAACGTGATGAAACGTTTTTGGTTTTTGCATATTTAACTTAAATAAAAACTGCGATCGGTCTAAAACATTCAACATACATTTGACTATGAGAAAATACCGGATATTCTAAATCTGTACCACAAATTTTCAGAGACTGACCTTGGACTTTATTTACAATAATGGCAAAATCGAATTGGAAATTGAAGACGTTTAAGATCAAAAGACAAATCTCTTGCAATTATCGGAATACGCGGAATCAATACACCTAAGCTTTAAATTTTCTTTCAAAATCGTTGCTGCAATAAGATTATTCACGACCTTATTTACTGCTAATCTTGTTCCGCTGCAAAATCGAAGCTGATTCACATTCAAGGAGAATAAAGAAGCAACCATTTTCATTCCTGTTTTCACAGTCAGAAATAAGGGATAATAGAGTATCCAACTTCGGCATTTTTTTCCCTTGTCCACACCGGAGAAAAATGCAAAAGTATTAGTATTCCCTTGTATTTCACAAATACTCATACACAAACCATGGATCTACCACGCAATGGCGGCCGATTCGTGAATTTAATGGGAAAACACAGACTTCTTCCATATACCATACATGGGTACACATCCGCACAAAATTATTCCCACAAGACTTCATTTAACGAAATAAGCTAAATTCCACTAGCTTAGTCCTGAAAAATTAATTCGAAAATAAACAAACTGACTTCAATTAAACGTAACACAAAATTATTCGCACAAAAATAAAAATATGAAAAAATCATCAGTATCGAGTTGCACCACCCTTAGCATCAATAATGGCTCTTAGTCGTTTTGACATACTCCCGACAGGTTTCTGGCAAAAATCTGGGCGTAAAAGTTCCCATTCTCGTTGTGGAGCTTCTTTAAGAGAAGCTTTGCTGCTGATAGCTCGATTTCGAATATTTTTTTCAAGCTCAGCCCACAAATGTTCAATGGGGTTGATTTCGGGTGGCGAACATTGAAAAGCAGCCACATTTTGACATTGTGAGCAGTTTGCTTTGGGTCGCTGTCTTGTTGAAAGACATAATTTGACCCTAGACCCATTTTAGTAGCGCTTTGCTGCAAATTTCTTTTTAGTACGTCGAGGTAGTCATATTGGTTTATTCTATAGTCAATGAACTCCATTTGACCAAACCCATCATGCATCATGATATTACCATCGCCATGTTTCACCGTCACTTGAAGATTAGCTTCATTCAGCTCAGTATTTGGTTTTCGAAAAACCCTTTGCTTCCCGTCATTGCCAAACAAGTTAAACTTGCTTTCGTCGCTAAAAATATCGGTGTTCCAAAAGTCTAGAGTATTGTTAACATACTCTTTGGCGAACGCGAGTCTTTTTTCTTCGTTAACTTTGGAGATAAAGGCTTTGCGACGTGCAATTCTACCGTTAAGATTATTTGATCTTAAAGTCCGCCTTACTGTTTCGACAGACAGTGGTTTTTTAATGATTCCTGACATCTCTGCGGTCAATAATTTTACTGGCGTCTTAGGGTTTTTCTTGACAATATGCCTCTCATTTGCCTCCGATAATATTTTTTTTTCGACCCCTACCCTTCTTATTTTCTAAACAACCCAGATTTCTGAACTTATGGACCACATCTCTAACTACGGTGTAGCATCTTCCAATAAGTCTCTCGGTACGTTTTGCCTTCGCAATAATAATAATAATATGGGTGGCGCGACAGTCCGAGGTGGACCTGGGGGCCTAGCTTCTCAGCAACCACGTGTGTTGTGCGTGCTATTGTTCTTTCACGCGTGGAAGGGACCTACAGTTTAATGCCGACTCCGAACGGCTAAGTTGAGAAGGTTTTTCTAGACAGGAATAGTCTTTGAGCATTGTGGTAAATTCGGGTATCGAACCTGGCACCCTCTGCGTAGGAGTCGACGCACTTACCCACTACGCCACGGCGACCCACAGCAAACTAACTTTAAAATAACCTTTCGCTCTTCTATAGAAGTTTCCGATTTTTTTCGTGCCATTTTGCTCTTTTTTCGTTATTTTTGTCTTATTTTGTCAGAAATTTCCTCTATCCTTCTGCTTGTTGCCTCGATCACAGCATTCAACAGAATGAGCGGTTATTATAACACAACGCTTGAGTTTGTGCGGATAATTTTGTGTCTGCTCTCCTCTTGCCGTATTCGGAGAAGTCGAAAAAAATGCCCTTAGGGTTGATTGCATCAGTTTGAACCTTGAATATGACTATTGAATATATAGAGCAGATGTATAATACAAAAAAACAGTTACTTTTTAAGTTGTACATAGAAAATATTAAATAAATTCGGCTGTAAAGTCTTTGTGCGAATAATTTTGTGAGGATGTGTATGTTGTTCGGAGGCTGTTCAAATGTTGGATCGTATTTTTAAGAGAATTTTCTTACATTGTAATATGGACTTTCGTGAATAAAAATGTATTGCAATGCCCTTTGAACTGAAACTATTTGACCTCAAATTGATTCTTAAATATATATACAGCCTATTCATAAACCATACTTGACAAATCAATTTAAAAAAAAATATAATAATAAACTCATGAATTCAATTTAAACAATTTGATAAGAACAATGCCAAGATATTGCAACTATTCCTTATGCATAAAAATGGTTGTCAAAACTGCTGATTCACGCTTTAATAATATTTTAGTTACCTAAACGCGTGAATGTATTCATTTTTATTCATATGCAAAAATTCACAATATGTTGTGCATTCATTAATTACAGTGGACTCCCCCTGAGTCGAATTGTCACGGGATACCAAAATTTGTTCGAGTTAGAGAGAGTTTGACTTAGAGAAAGGTTTTTGTGTGGAAAATTGAGAGAAATGTATGTAAAATATGGCGAAAAAGTTCGAGTAAGGGAGAGTTCGACTTAGGGAGAGTCCACTGTATGTCCTAGTATCTCAGATTGTAATTTGCTCAAATTCTTAATGAATCGACTTCATGAACATAAGCTTTGTTCGTTTGTTTACCCCTCTATGCTGTGTTGAAAATTTAACACCGAAATTTGAAAAAAAAACGTTCAAATAACGAGCGAATTTTCAAATAAGAACCCTGACTCAGCGCATTTCTAAGGTGGGGATGGGTATCAGCCGTTCCACAGCTGTTCTCAAGAGCTCATACGTATTCACAGACACGGGACATAAAGCGTATAAAAAACGCTGTCAGATGAAATCAAGGGGCAAGGGAGGTAGAAGTTGGATATCTCTATTATCCCTTATCTCTGTTCACAGTGGGATCTTAGGTGTCGTTCCATAGATAAACTCAGAATCAATAAAACTTTCGTTTTCACAGTGGATGCTTAACGATAAATTCCACTTCAGTACTGGCTTAAACCTGCGATTGCCATGACTTAAGTTTCAATCCAGAAAGTACATCATTGCCATTCGTGTATTAAAATAATATTAACCAAAATACATAGAAAAAATTTACATTGGCGTCTAAGCATTTGGTTTGACAGTGCTGCCGAGGAGAACAGAAGGCACACTAAATAGTACATGCACGCATATTATAACAATATCCTTACATGCATAAACATTCACTTGTTGAATTGGTGTATTCTCATTTCCTTTAATGCCAGTTCTGGTTGGCCAAGTGGGTTCAAGACACGTTATGGAGAACGTCTTTTAAAAATGTGTAGGGAAAAACTTTCATCCGATCGTGGCTTGGTTGTGTCATTCAAAAATAATTCATGAACTTCAGCTTTATGGTGCCTATGAGTCGGGTTGGTTTTGGAAGATGTTGTCTGAAAAAACATATGTTGCCGGTGGTTGAAAACAGATAAGGAGACGGTCAGGATTACGTTCTTGGAGTGTATATGCTGCTGGCCTTCACAAAACAAACCATTGACGAAAAAAAAACGATAATAGCGACGGGCTATAGTTAACATCAAGGAGTATACATAACTTTTTGAAAAAAATTCGAGAAAAAAAGAAAAAGAAAAGTATCAAATAATGGCCGAAATGTCCAGTAGACTCGCAGCTACAACTGTCTATATAATGACTTCTCCCTCAAAATACACATTCTGTTTGCCGAAAGAGACTAGTGGCTATCTACGCCACGAGATAGCCCTTTTCACCGAAGGATAAAAAATGGACACAGGTATTGTGGCCAGATTCAGCTGGGACACCCTGCACAAACAGGACTCCCTGATATGTGCAGTGTCTTCCAGAGATTCTGGCAAAAAAAGCTTTCAGATATCACCATCTTTGTTGACAGCTAGGCTGGACTGAAGTCAATAGGATCCAGTACGACGAGATCAAGAGCTGTTATGAAATGCGCGCGATTCACTAAGGTCCATCAGTCACCTTAAGGTTCGGACGAATTGCCCAGACAAGGGTCTGAAATGGACAAAGGGGACACATAACTGCAGGTAGCGATCAGTTCACTACGCCGGACCATAAGTGACGCCTTACTAAAAGAGATGACTGTGACACGTCAAGATCAACGTGGCCCGAGCCTAATAACGGCAAAACAAAGAAACTTCTGGCGTTGGTGATCACAGGAAACTGACCCATAGGAGCAATCTTACGGAAATGGAAGGGAGAATCCAGCGATCGACGAAGTTATCGAAACGATCGAACATCTGCTTTGCCACTGCCAAGACTTGCACCATCGGAGCCTAGATTCACTGGACCAAAGACTGCGGATATATCGAATCTTCTTAGATTTGTAAGGAGCGCGGGGTTGTTTAAGTCATCACGTGATACAAGATAGTTTTAATTAGATTGTGTATTTCACAAATTCCACAATGGGCTCTAAGGCATCGGAGTGGAAGTGATGTTCAATCATCACACTCCCCTTCCAAACCTACGCTAGTTTAGGCGGACACATACGTTGTTTGTAGCACTGCTATTCAGCCGTAAAAAGTAGAAAACATAACTTCAATATGAATGAGGATGCAATGAAATTCGTCCCATTTTTTTATTGACGCAATTGTCGCAAATCAAAATGAACCATAGCTACTGGCAAGATTATTCATACTGCTGTTGTTTGCATCCTGCTTACTGCAAAGAACAGCATGTATTTGTAATTTTGTATTTTTTCTAAGGGCTCAACTCGGTTCAAAAGTCAAAGCAGTTAAAGTGGTCTTTCCCAGAACCTAAGATTTGCAATCTTCGAAACAGGTCGGTCACCTCCACACTCAGTCCATGGTGGCGGGTCAAGTGAACTTCAACGAACTACGTGGGAAACTTGAGACACCAAGCTTAGACTCGTTGATTGATTGACTCGTTGATCCCACCCCATACCAAGCAAGAAGATGGAATGTAATGAATAGCGAATAAGTAGCTATTTCAAGCGATTGTCTGCAGCACAAACAATGCAAAAAAAACATAATTCTTATAATTCATGGACAATAGAAATGCATTTTCCTCCCCTCCTTAGCAGATTACAGTCAGATCATCTTGAAGAAAATGCACTTCTCATCGCCCCAAATTCCGGCCATAATCTTTGTCAACTCAAATCCGCACACAAACCGTCCCCATGGAAGGACGTTAAGCAAAACAAAAAAAAAACGCACACTAAACGCTTAACAATGGCAGAAATCACTCCATCCAAGCTTTTAATCCTCGCCAATCACTTTACAACAACCACCAGACAAAGGAGATAAGAAGTAAGCGAAAACAATCTCAATCCTTAATTAGTATCTTTGTGGATACAAAATCATCCTTTATCCGGTGAAACTTCCGAAAGAGATACAAGCAAAGCAACAAAGTTAATTGAAATACATCACACTGTGAGTTACCTTAGCAAATTCCAAAGGATACATTATCACTGGCTCTCCCCGGCTAACCTCAATTACGTATGGTGCCATTAACTTTGCCTTGGCGTGTCTCCTTTCATCATACACCTCGTCCAGCAGCAGGAACTTGTCTATTGAGTCAATTTGAAAAGTTGAACTCATCCGGATGTGGACCATCATCTGTCGTTCGCAGTCCGGTTTCGATGGTTCGCCTCGCTCCCCCCTCGGGCATTCCAATAGCACAGCACTAATTTGAGGACTTGTTTCTGATTTTTTCGACAATTTGCGGTTCATATCCGCTGGGGATATTCCATCGCTGGATCTGATTGAGGTCAATACTACAAATATAATGTACAAATAAATTAAATCAGCAAATGCCATTACACAAATAAAAATCACACTCATTAAGCTTTGAAATGTGTTTAACGAGGAAATAATAATCGCGGCTATTTTGATTTTGCAATGACACAAGGAGTGGCTTGCGATCAGAAATGAAGAATTATAGAGATGCAAGACTTCTACCCTTTCTTGCCCCTACAATTGTTGACAACTGTTTTTTATACCGTGTTATTAAACCAAATTGACCAATCAGAGCACGGCATTTACGTTAATTCGTGAATAACCGACAAAAACTCATGAATATCTGTCAAAAAGGCACTCAAATTCGTCGATGGACTAGGGGGCAATCAGGTGTTGAGTCGGCTATCTCCGTAATACTTCATTTCTGGGCTTGATTGGGCTTCCGCCTTTTCAAGGACGAACATTTGGCACGCCATCGCCAATGAAGGTGCTCGTCCCTCGTCTAAGTTGATGTTGGAACTCCAAGCAGGATATTCCAACATTCACCTTGGTCCCGGATAATCAACTCGGTTTCAGAGAGGGACACGAGACAAGACATGCCACGTACCCATGACCTCACATGGAATAAAAGCAAAACAACACTCCACTGGTGCCTTGCTGGTACAATGGGAAATGAACCGATGCACAGTGTTATTTTTCCTATCTTTTTCTTCTTCTTTTTTTGGCGCTACAGTCCGGTGTGGACCTGGGCCTCAACCAACAAGCCTCTCCAGTTAGGACGGTCTTGTTAGGACGGCTAGCTGTCTCCAGTGTCGCACGCCAAGTTAGTTGAGGTCCTTCTCCACCTAGGTGCACCACCGTAAACGTGGGCGTCATCTGTTGCGTTGTTTCACGGGTTCGGAGTCGAAGACTCTTCGGAATTGTCCATACGCTCTACATGGCCTAGCCATCTTAGGCGAGACGCCTGACTAGACTCATGTCGCTGTACAGCCCGTACAGTTCGTGGTTGAATCCCTCCAGAAACCGTCAACACAAACAGGACCAAAGATCGCACGCAGAGCTTTTCTCTCGATGAGACCAAGGCCTTCCTCATCCGCTTTTGAAATTGTCCATACCTCCCCGCCATACAGCAGGACTGGGATGCTCAACATCTTGTATAAAGTCAGCTTGGTCCTTCGAGAGATGGCTCTACTACTCAATCGAGTCTTGATGCCATAGAAACAGCGGTTGGCAAGAGTTACTCTGCGTTTGTTCTCGGTTTTGATGTTGTTTGTACTGTTTATTGCGGAGCCGAGGTAGACGAAGACCTTGACTACCTTGAAGTTATAGCTGTCCATTGTGCCGCTCTGTCCAAGATGTCGATGTTGTGTGTCCTTTCTTGATGACAGCACATACTTCGTTTTGCCCTCATTCACCGCTAACCCCATTTTGGCCGCCTCCGCCTCAATGCCAACAAACGCCTCATTGACGGTTCACTGTGTTCTGCCAATAACGTCAATGTCATCCGCGTTTGCTAACAGTTGTACGGACTTCTGGAAGATCGTGCCTTTAGTGTTGGCGTGTGAGTCTTGCACGATCTTCTCCAGGATGATATTAAAGAAGTCACATGACAGCGCGTCGCCTTGTCTTAATCCTTTTTTGACATTGAAGGTCTCGGTGAGTTCGTTACCGACCTTGATGGAGCAGCGAGAATTCACCATCGTCATCCTGCACAACCAGACGAGTTTGGCAGGAATGTCAAAACTAGACATGGCGTTGTATAGCTCGTCCATATGCGGCCTTGAAATCGATAAAAAGGTGGTGGGTGTCGATCTACATTTCTTGTGTATTTTCAAGGGTCTGCCGTATTGTGAATAACAAGTCGATGCTGGACTTCCCTGGCCTGAAGCCATACTGATATGGACCCATCAGGCTTAGTTGTAAACGGCTTCAGACGAGTACTCAAAACGGCAGGGAAGATCTTGTATCCGATGTTCGGGAGACTTATCTCTCTATAGTTGGCGCAGTCAAAGGGTTGTCCTTTCTTGTGGATTGGGCAAACGATACTGAGATTCCACTCGTCGGGCATGCTTTCCTCCGACCATATCTTACAAATGAGCTGGTGCATGCGCCCAACCAGATCATCTCCAGCTGCCTTAAAGATTTTAGCGGTCCGTCCGCACCGGCAGCTTTGTTAGATTTCTATCTTGATATTGCTATCTTGACCTCGTCTAAGTCGGGGGGACGGAATTCTCGTTGATCATCGTCCATATTGAGTGGGAAATTCTGCCTGACAGCGGTGTTGGTGTCATCATCGCCGTTTAGCAGTCTGTAGAAATGGTTCTTACAAATTCTCAGTATCGACTGCGACTCTACTACCAGTTGTCCATTCTCGTCCCGGCAGGCTTCTGTCCGAAACTTATATCCACTGGATAACTGTTTCACCCTCTGGTAAAACTTTCGGACATCGTTCCTGCCATAGCACCTCTCTATCTCCTCGATCGCGTGCTTCTCATGCTCTTTCTTCTTTCTCCTGAGAAGCCGGGTCTCTTCCCTTCGTCTCTGTTGGTAGAACTCACGAACAGCTCTCGTTGTTCGTTGCAGCGTTGCTTTGTAGGCTTCCAGCTTCGCTGCATGTGCATGCCTACACTCGTTGTCAAACCATGGGGTTTTTCTAGGTGGTGCCGTAAAACCCAGCACATCAGTGGCTGCATCTTTGGGGGCTTCTTGACAACGCCTCCAATCTTCTTCGATTGTTTGCGCAGATGGTGACGAACTTAGAGAGAGATTCCGGGAGACTCGATCGGCAAAGATCCTAGCAGTCCGTTGCGATTGTAGCTTTCCGACATCAAACCGTGGTGTCCTTTGTCGACTCCGTTGATCTCTTGATATCCGAGTTCTTACCTTGGCTACAACAAGGAAATGGTCCGAGTCGATGTTGGCTCCTCGGAACGTTCGGACATCAAGAATGCTGGAGGAGTGTCTGGCGTCGATCGCAACATGATCAATCTGGTTGACGGTTGATTGATCGGGGGACCGCCAGGTCCCTTTATGGATGTTGAGGTGTGGGAACCGCGTGGTAGCTATAGAGAGATTACGTCCCGTGACAAAGTCCACCAGCCTGAGTCCGTTATCGGATGTGGTGTCGTGCAGGCTGTGTTTCCCGATTTGTTTCCTGACTTTGGCAGAGATGTCTTCCTTACCCAGCTTTGCATTGAAATCTCCTAGAGCGAGCTTGGTGTCGAGGCTGGGGCACTTATTGTAAGTCCTTTCTATGAGATCATAGAAGTCATCCTTGCTGTTGTCCTCTTTGTCCTCTGTCGGGGCATGGGCGCAAATCAGGCTGATGTTCCGGGCCTCCGCGAGTTCTTCGGCTGCGCGTGGTCTGTTGAGGGACCTAACAATGCACGTGCAGAACCGAAAATCGTTGTCCTTGTATCGTTCGCTGTGGTCGTCAACATTAATTTCGTCCGTATCTGAGGCAGTTGGTTGTCTCTGAACCATAAAATAATTTATGCGGTGAGGGAGTTAACCTCACGCACAACCCCCAACTGGGAGGCCTGGGCCTATTTTTTAACCCTCGGGCAGAGGGTCCGGGCTTATCCGGTGTTAGGTTACCGACGCTGAGGCTGTGAGCGCCGCCGATATCCCTAAATCTATAGGGATCTTCCGCCGCCATCTCAATTCCAAGGCCAAGACCTTCTAGACCTGTGCTCCGAAAATGTCGAAGTAGCTCTAGAAGGACTGCGCACCAGGTAGCTCCTTCTGATGGGGGTTTCGGATGCCGGGGTTGATTACCCCATTTTCGACCGAAGGTGCTCGGCTCCCAGATTTCACCACTTGGAGGTGAGAGTAGGAGTTTGCTGATAGAGGCTAAGTGCAGACGCTTGTGCCTGCATGAGACGCCATATCAACGCTTTGAAATCTTACCGATACATACTGCTCATTATTTACACGGCTCATCTGGCTAGATCTCTTTAGCACGTGATAGTGTACGCGGGACATCTAGTCGCTTACAGATCATCATCACCGAGTTCTGTGGCATCGTCCAACGCCTGGACTTGTCTCCGTCTGTGCATTACGCGTGTGCAAACAATTAAAATAAGAACCCCGCGGTCCATCCACCAGCTTCGCGAGAAAGAGTAAGAGGCTATCGGGATGAGAGAGTTGAATTTCCGGACATATAAAGCCAACCCTCCGGAATAAGTTTAATCGGGCCAGAAATGACTGCAATGCAATTATCAGACGTGTGATATTCTCTTATGAGCAAAAGTTGAGTTTGTAAAAAACATAAAGAACTCCGCCTCGTCTTCAATTCCCATGTTTATTTAGAATGACATCCCAGCTGTCAGCACCTTAGACAAAGCTAATATCCTTGCGGCTCATTTTGCAGCTCAGCTCAACCAGATTCAAATATGTTTCCACCTGTACTTGAGAGTGTTGATTTCACCATGGGGCAAATCCACTTCCGCTCTCGTGCAGTTGCAAGAGTACTTAAAGATCTCGACGTATACAAATCCCTTGGCCCGGATGGTATTCCCTCTATACTCTGCGTAAGCTTTTTCATCTATCCTACTCCTACCTAAAGTATCTTTTCGACCAGGCGGAAAACCGAATTTGTACAGCCCGTCCCTAAAAAGGACGAATCTTCGTCACCCACCTCGTACCGACCCATAGCACATTACGTCCCTTCTTTCTAAGGTAATCGAAACCCTGATAAATTGTCAGCTTATGAAATACCTTGAATCGCGGACCGGCAATATGGTTTTCGCAGCAACAGTTCCACTGGTGATTTGATAGCTTATCTCACCGAAAAGTGAAACCAAATCTCTGGACATTGCAGGCGAAAACAAGATCGTTGCGCTCATATATTTCTAAAGCATTTGACAGATTTTGGCATCAAGCTCTCTTGTCGAAAATGCGTGCGATGAATCTTTTCTTCTGTAGAATCAGATGCACGCGGGTATATAAACCCGCGTCGCAGACTACTGAGGACAGTGTATCGATCATCGCCAGTGTGACTACAGGCAAATAAAGGTCATTGAACCAGATCTAGTTGTGTTTTACTATTTCACTTCTATGGATTAGAAACTACATTTCGAACCGTTCGATTCAAGTTGTTTTGGATGGTTTCAAGTCTGATATCCACCAAATAAATGCTGGTGTTGCCCAAGGCTCAGTTCTGTCTCCGACACTCTTTCTCATTTTTTTAAATGATCTCTTGTCTGCAACTACTAATCCAATCCATTCCTTCGCTGATGACAGCACCCTCAGCATTTCATATTCGTTCCATGACTCATGAACCCGCCCTTCGGCCGCAGAATTAAAAACAAGAACTTGTAATGCTTTCTGCCGGCACTCAACCGAACCCTTAATAATCAAGCATTATCCATGAATCGAGCTTCTGTCGATGAAACAGGAAAGCTGTCCATCCACAGAACACTAATCGGAACGATTATATATTTGAATTCGCCAAAAATGCTGCGAAATATTTAGGTTTCCTTGATCGCTGCAAGAAATATTCCACCAACTCTGATTTGGGTTTTATTTTTAAAGCTTATATCCACCGCAGGCTTGAGTTCAAGGCTCATATTTGGTCTGGTTCCCCCAAGACCACCCTGCACCTACAAGATAGAATCCGAAAGCAAACGATGAAACTTAAAGGCCACAATAATATCGCCATCATTTAGAATCACTCGAACATCGACATACCGCTTGTGTTTGTCCGTCCGGCTACTGCAACGAACGATGCTCAAATGAGCTAGCCAACTTCATTCCTCCTCTCCATGAATTCACCCGCAGTACCCGTCTCGCCAGGAATGCCCATCAGTATACCCTTAAGCCTACTTTCGGACGCACAGTTAAATTCAGAGACTCTTCAGCCGCACCAAACAAATATGGAATGCTCTTCCCAGTCTAATATTTCGCACAATTTACAAAACGCAGATATTTAATACGAATGAGCACAGGTACCTCCTCTCCCTTCCTGTTTCTATACCCACTGCTGTGTCTTGACACCGGACACAAAAGGATATTAACAACTCATGATCCACTAAAGGGGTAGCGAGGGTAAACTCTATCCTCCGCCATCGACTCTAACTTATCAGGCGTAACAAAGCCTAAGTGTAACCAATAACCAGGGCCCTGTTGCACCAAGCACTTAGCAACTTGTCATACAATTTGATTAATTTCTGTTGCGCCAAACATATTTGAAAATGAATGAAATGCGAATAGTGCTCAACTTACCAAGCTGGAGTTGTACTATAACGCTGAAGAATTTGTTTGGTTGAACATGCTAATCTCAATAATTACTGGCTTGAATTGAAAAATTCCTCCCTTCACTTATCGAGTAGGGCTTTAGGCTTTATAACATTGCGCTGCGACCGAGCGAAGCATCAATTAAAAAAGTTGCAAGAACGGAAAGTAATATGCCTTTTTGAGAGCATCCGTTGCGTGCGCGGAAGTTACGCAAAAAATTGATGTATGATGGAATTAATCATCTGGTTCTAAAAAAAAATCCCTGACTGCAGACTGCATATGTCTATCTTTTAAGATTGACTCACTATAGCCTTTTTTGGTAATCAAATTTGTTCGAAAGTAATATTTTTTATCCAACTGCGAGAACTGATATTCACGCGGACGAAGTCGCGTTGAAGAGCTAGATATATAGCAAAGTAGAGATTTTTCAAGCTAAAGTCCACCATGGACTGATACGCCGTTGGACCCTCTATTGATGTCTAGAAGGAGTTTCCAACAGCAGTCAAAAAAAGACACTTTTTCCCACCTTCTACTGATAGCAGCAGCTTAGTTTAGGGCCCAAAAAAGCGTCTTCTCATTCTCTATAAAGCAAAGCTCTCATAAAACGCTCCGTTTTCGAAGTATACAAGCTAGCTGTTCACCATGACTTCGTCCGCGTGAATATTTCTTTGAAAATCGATAAAAATACGGTGCGTATCGTTTTCAAATTTGCTAGTGTTTTGCAATATTTTTTCCAAGAACGACTACTTGGTCTTTAGTCGATTTTCCGAGCCGGGAGCCACACTAGTACGCCCCGTTCGATACAAAAGGCTTCATACGTTCACACATTACGCTAGGCAGGATCTTGTGGGCGACGTGGACTACAAATACAGCTCTAATGTTCTTGAAAGATGTAGGATCACGTTGTTTGTTGAATTGGTGACGACATTTTACTTGTGTTTGCTTTCGTAATCCCACAAACCGCGTGTAGATTTCCTTACTAGAATTTCATCACCATTCTTAAGCGCCCTTCTACTTGAACTTTTTAAAGGCTTTCAGTGGACTACTTTAACGACTAGTTGCTATTTGCTGCTTGGGCTGATCAGATTAAATAGATCTACTATTCCCTGGGCATCCGATTGCGCTAAAAATTTTGAAGCGAACCGAATTGAAAAAAAAATGTGTACTGGGTGGGTCAACAACAAGTTTATTCTTAAAAATACTATAAAATGAACAAAATTCATTCTTTTGGCTTTAGTGGGTTTATTTGTATGAATAAACATTCCCATTAATTATGAAATACAATGTCGTTCAAGTGGCTGTCTGGCTTCCAAGTAGCGCATTCTGTCGCCCCAATTTCCCAAAACCATGTTGATGGCTTCGGGCTGTAACTTATGGATTTCTTGGATGAAATTGGCCTTAAGTCCTTGAATCGTTGACATAATATCGGTTCTCCACGGTCCCCACAAAAAAAAAGGTCTAATCGCAGCTCGTAAAGACGGCTGAGAACACGATTTGGGACTTGGTGTACAAAAGATCGATTGCAGCATGGGCTGTGTGACATGACGTTCCATCCTACATGAACCACACGTCGTCATTTTCTTCAATTTCAGTACGGAAAAAGTGGGTTAACATGGCTCTGCAACACCCACCGTTGACCCAAAGATTGTAACCAGATTAATTTAAAAAAAAAAATTATCCAATGATGCTCGCGGCAACAGCAGCCATTGGGCGGTGTGAATAAAAACTGAGAAAGTACTCCGAGTAAGAACACATGAGTCGTGTATGTTTTCTAAAGGAAATACTCAATTTGCTACAATGTCCCAAGGGTAGCAAAAACTTTCGGTCATTTGTAAAAAACGTAATGAATTCCGCCTCGTCTTCAATTCCCACGCTCATTTACAATGACATTCCAGCTGTCAGCTCTTTAGACAAAGCTAATCTGCTTGCGGCTCATTTTGCAGCTAGCTCAACACTGCCGGATTCCAATTTGTCTCCACCTGTACTTGAGAGAGTTGATTTTACCATGGGACAAATCCACTTCCGCACTCGTACAGTTGCAAGAGTACTGAAAGATCTCGACGTGCACAAATCCGCTGGCCCGGATGGTATTCCCTCTATACTCTGCGTAAGCTTTTTCATCTATCCTACTCCTACCTAAAGTATCTTTTCGACCAGGCGGAAAACCGAATTTGTACAGCCCGTCCCTAAAAAGGACGAATCTTCGTCACCCACCTCGTACCGACCCATAGCACTTACGTCCCTTCTTTCTAAGGTAATCGAAACCCTGATCAATTGTCAGCTTATGAAATATCTTGAATCGCGGAAGCTTCTTAATGACCGACAATATGGTTTCCGCAGCGACAGGTCCACTGGTGATCTGATAGCTTATCTCACCGAAAAGTGGAACCAATCTTTGCACAATTCAGGCGAAAGCAAGATCGTTGCGCTTGATATTTCTAAAGCATTTGACAGAGTTTGGCATCAAGCTCTCTTGTCGAAAATGCGTGCCTATGGTATCGATGAATCTCTTCTTCTATGGATTAGAAATTACCTTTCGAACCGTTCAATTCAAGTTGTTTTGGATGGGTTCAAGTCTGATATTCACCAAATTAATGCTGGTGTTCCTCAAGGCTCAGTTCTGTCTCCGACACTCTTTCTCATTTTTATAAATGATCTCTTGTCTGCTACTTCTAATCCAATCCATTCCTTCGCTGATGACAGCACCCTTAGCTTTTCATATTCGTTCCAAGACTCACGACCCAGCCCTTCGGCCGTAGAATTGGAACGGCAGCGTATGTTAAGCACGTTGAATTCCGATCTTGACAGCATAATTAACTGGGGAAAAAACAATAGAGTGGAATTCAATGCTTCAAAAACTCAATGCTGTCTGCTGTCACTCAAGCGAACCCTTGATAATCAGCCATTATCCATGAATGGCGTTTGTGTCGATGAAACCGGAAAACTTTCCATCCTTGGTATGTGTATCAACACAACACTTAGTTGGAGCGATCACATATTTGAGGTCGCCAAAAATGCTGCGAAATGTTTAGGTTTTCTTAATCGATGCAAGAAATGTTTCACCCCTTCTGATTTGGCTTTAATTTATAAGGCGTACATCCGCCCCAAGCTTGAGTATAACGCTCATATCTGGTCTGGTGCCCCCAAGACCACACTGCACCTACTTGATAGAATCCAAAAGCGAGCGATAAAACTTATAGGAGACAAAAATATCGCAGAGTCATTAGACTCGCTCGAACATCGACGTACCGTCTCTTCTTTGTCCGTGTTTTATCGTTATTTCAACAAACGATGCTCAAGTAAGCTAGCCAACTGCATTCCTCCTCTCCATGAATTCACCCGCAATACTCGTCTCGCCAGGAATGCCCATCAGTATACCCTTAAGCCTACTTTCGGACGCACAGTTAAATTCAGAGACTCAGGATAGTTCAAGAACGTGTATAGATTCGATTTTGATAACATGGAATGGTTAAGTACCCATTTCCTTTCCGATATTCCTGAAGAAACCGGTGGTGGTGCCATGCCTTTGATTATTTCTTTTTTTTTAATTGCAATGGGAAGGTTGCCCGTCTTTTTCGTATCGCCTTTTGATTTTTTTTATTTGCTTTTTTTAATTGCTTTCAACACTTTTTTCTTTTCACTTCTGGAGTTTGATTTTCTTCCAGCAAGCACGGATAAAATTGCAAACACTTGATGAAATCGTCATCGTCCATTCCAGATTTTCCTTTTTTTTAGGATTAAGGTTTAATCCGTCAAAGCATTCCCCTTCCGACGCAGTATTTTCCATTATTTTAAATTGTTTTTCACTTTCACTTCTCTCTTGAAGTCATCTCCTATGCACACACAACTTCTACAAGCGATATCTGAGCATATTGCATCTTTATTCACACCAAAACGGAGGATTGACTCAGCTGTCAAAATATCTGAGCGGAGAGGATTCTTTAAACTTAATGAAATAAATTTGTATTCACATTCACACCAAATGGAGCATTTACTCCAAAATGCCATTGTGACCCATTGTGTTATCTGTGCGCAACGTACGACGATGGGGACCATGAGTGTTGTCCACTGTCGTACCAGTATCCCGAACTTTTTGCACAAACTTACGTACAGCAGTCACCGTGGGTGCTGAAATTCGGTCAAAATTGTTTTCCAAAAAATGAACTGTTTAGGCTACACAGTGATCACTTTGGAAATAAGTTTCCAATATTTCCCAACGTTGTTCAATTGTTTCGTTCCGCGGATCTATGACACCGACTTTCCTTCAAGCTGTGATTTCAAAAAAAAAACCCTAGAAGGCCCACCCTGCATATCAAAATTCAGAAAAACTCGCAAATTTGCAACAATTCTCAAACAGTTTTTATTATAATTTATTTCGTTTTCTCTATCAGTTTCAATTTTTTTTACATTTAAAGCAATTAGGTACTATTTGGATTAATCATTTACAATTAATTTTGTTTAAGCTTCCTACAGATCCTACGTATGCCTTGCTTCTAAGTGACAGAATAAATGGCTGGGTACATTGTATTTTTCTGTTCATAACCCTAAATGTTTAATCACCCGCTACGACCCTCCAGAAGCAAGGATACTGCAATGCATCATTTTTGGATTAAAGTCTTCCATTTATTTACTTTCATTTATTTTTAAAAATGTTGTTTATTATTTTCTTTTTATCACAGAAACAATATTAGGGGCCACAGATTTGGCCATTAAGTAGGGATGGATTTAATCTTAGTTGTTTAAGGGTCATTATCATTTTAGTTGTTTACGTTTACATTGCTTCACCCAAAAAATCGAAAACAAATCGTCTCCCATTGGGTTTACTTTGTTTTATCCTATTTTATCACTACTCACTTGTTTATAAATTAAGACTAGTCAACTAATACACGCACATGCAAAATTACTTTATGACAAAATGAAATAAATTTGGTTTTAACACTTCTGGTTTTTGTTTTGATAAAATATCAACAATTTCGATAAAATTATTGTTAAATTCTAAATGAATGGTCCTAAGTAAGTGCATCATCTACATCAACAATTTGTTTGCTTAATTATTTTATGCTAATTCTATATAATAGTTTAGATTTGTTAAGACCTTATTTAATTTAAAACTAATTTACAATGACGATAACAATTTTCAATTTGGATCAAAGATGGTTTGAAATAAAGGAGCTGAGGCATAAGGAGGGAATTTGAAGAATCAAATTGTCAAGAGTTGAAAGATCACTATAATGATAATCACTGAATTAAGAACTCGGCGAGTGTCATAGAAGACACTAGTACTCCGAGTATAAAGATTTATTGCACCCCTAGCTTTTAGTCTTCTTCTTCTTTATTTGGCGCTACAGTCCAGGCTGGAACTGGGCCTCAGCCAACAGGCCTTTCCAGCTAGCACGGTCTTTGGCTAGCTGTCTCCAGTGTCGCACGCCAAGTTGGTTGAGGTCCTTCTCCTCCTAGGTGCGCCACCGTAAACGTGGGCGTCATCTGCTGCGTTGTTTCACGTGTTAGGAGTCGAAGACTCTTCGGAGTTGTTCATACGCTCTACATGGCCTAGCCATCTTAGACGTTGTATCCGAAGACGCCTGACTAGACTCATGTCGCTGTACAGTTCGTGGTTGAATCTTCTCCTCCATAAACCATCAACGCAAACAGGACCAAAGATCGCACGCAGAGTTTTTCTCTCGAAGAGACCAAGGACTTCCTCATCCGCTTTTGAGATTGTCCATACCTCCGCGCCATACAGCAGGACTGGGATGCTCAACATCTTGTATAAAGTCAGCTTGGTCCTTCGAGAGATGGCTCTACTACTCAATCGAGTCTTGATGCCATAGAAACAGCGGTTGGCAAGAGTTACTCTGTGTTGGATCTCGGTTCTGATGTTGTTTGTCCTGTTTACTGCGGAGCCGAAGTAGACGAAGTCATTGACTACCTCGAAGTTATAGCTGCCCATTGTGACGCTCTGTCGAAGACGTCGATGTTGTGTGCCCTTTCTTGATGACAGCACATACATCGTTTTGCTTTCATTCTCCGCTAGACCCATTTTAGCCGCTTCCGTCTCAATGCCAGCAAACGCCTCATTGACGGTTCACTGTGTTCTGCCAATCACGTCAATGTCTTTCGCGTTTGCTAACAGTTGTGTGGAGTTCTGGAAGATCGTGCCCATAGTGTTGGCGTGTGAGTCTTGCACGATCTCCAGTATGATGTTAAAGAAATCACATGACAGCGCGTCGCCTTGGCTAAAACCTTTTTTTGACATTGAAGGTCTCGGTGAGTTCGTTACCGACCTTGATGGAGCAGCGAGAGTCCTCCATCGTCATCCTGCACAACCTAACGAGTTTGGCAGGAATGTCAAAACTAGACATGGCGTTGTATAGCTCGTCCCTATGCACGCTGTCATATGCGGCCTTGCAATCGACAAACAGGTGGTGGGTGTCGATCTGCATTTCTTGGGTATTTTCCAGGATCTGCCGTAGTGTGAAAATCTGGTCGATGCTGGACTTCCCTGGCCTGATGCCACACTGATAAGGACCTACCAGGTTATTTATAAACGGCTTCAGGCGAGTACACAAAACGGCAGAGAAGATCTTGTAGGCGATGTTCAGGAGACTTGTCCCTCTATAGTTGGCGCAGTCAAAGGGGTCTTCTTTCTTGTGGATCGGGCAAACGATACTGAGATTCCACTCATCGGACATGCTCTCCTCCGACCATATCTTACAGATGAGCTGGTGCATGTGCCCAACCAGATCATCTCCAGCTGCCTTAAAGATTTCAGCGGACAGTCCGTCCGCACCGGCAGCTTTGTTAGACTTCAGTCTTGATATTGCTATCTTGACCTCGTCTAAGTCGGGGGGACGTAATTCTCGTCGATCATCGTCCATATTGAGTGGGACATTCTGCCATTCATCATCGTCGTTTAGCAGTCTGCAGAAATGTATCTTCCAAATTTTCGACAGCTTTTAGTCTAGCAATTATATTTTTGAGGACAGTCATGCATTAAGTGGAGAAAAGAAATCAATCGGCTGAAGATGAATAACAAATTCCGTTGTAAGAAAACCGATGTCATATTCAATTCAATTATCTTACAAACTAATCAACACATGTTTTTGCTACCAAAGAGACAATACTGGTCGGATGGAAATCGAGGGGAAGTTCTGCATCCAATCAATTAAGGTGAATAATACATTGAAACAATTGAAGCGAAGATGCTATAAAGGTCGCCCTATTTTACTCGTGAAATGTTTTCAAATTAAAACTGCATGCATTTTAAGGTTAAGTGAATATTTTCAAAATCAAAGGGCAATCAAATTATTCGTAAGAAGATGCTAGAAGATGGTAGGGGGACAATCTTCAAAACCAAAAGAAAATGTTGGGAGCGCAATGGGGCGGAGAAAAGCACAAAATACGAGCATTCTACAAGAAGGGCGAAAACCTGTCTTAAGGAAAGCCACCCAGGTTTTTCGAAAATGAGCGAAACATTTTTTGAATGATCCTCTGGTAACAGAATTCAAGCAGCAATTATCAGTTGTTTAACAAGAATGCAACACCGTCAACATAAAAAATACCTTTCAGAGAAATCTACATTAATCTATATTCAATCGCTCGACACGCTTACGCAGGCCTGATAAGTCACAAGTCGATTTCACTTTATGGAGACTTCGATTTATCGGGACAGCCGCTTAATTAAGTACAAGTCGATTCCACTTTATTGGGACATCGATTTATCGGGACAGCCGCTTAACTGAGACAAATAACAAGGAACGGAAACTTACTTCGCCTTCATCTTCGTTGTTTCATCACTTTGTGTTTGGGCCCCTATTTGAGACAAACAAAAGGTAGCCCAAAGTGTTCCAATAAAGCGGATATATGTGTTATATTCATATGAAAATTTTGTTTGAAAAAATACAGATTGATCATCCGATTCTAGAGTTATTCTTCTTCAGAACTTTTGAAGCAGTCATAATGGAAAAGACTGGAGATTAGCTTCTAAAAAAGCGGAAGGATACACGCAACCAAAAACAATGTTTCAGGACTTTGGTTCTTTTAACTAGTGTTTTAGACTTAAGTAAATATTTGAAAATTAATAAACACATGCTTAACGATTTTAACGTGTATACCTATAAAAGATTCATTTCAAAATTTGAAAGCTCAAAACAATGGAAACATCCGGCTCAATGAGCCGGAAAACAAGGATATTAAGAAATTTCGAGAAGGATATTTCATAAAATGTTCTTTTTAATTGCGGATGCAGATGGTGGACAGTATGTAATGGCGTTGGTATATGGTATATAGAGCAGCAGAGTGGCGTAAGGAGGAGTCTCCTCTGCTACGGTGCATACCAGCTCTCCTAAATTTTAACATCTACACCCAGCCCTATGTGAATGGTGTAGCTGCACTGTCTGTCGTATCTAGCGGCCGTTTGTTTAAAATAGTAGGTAGCTCTAGACGTGATCGATGACTGGTGTATCAGGAATCTGCTTTCAGTTAACCCTCTCAAAACTTCTCTGACTCAAAACTGGTCTGACCCAACTATAAAATGCCATCATCCGTTTTTCAGATGAAACCAAATATCTGGCTGTTATTCTAGATAGAAAACTTCTCTGGAAAAACTTGACACCAGTTTTATGGACACCAGTACACCAGTTACAACGTAGATACAAAGTCGAGTTTCCCTCTCTGGCTCTGGCCAGAATCCAGGATAGAACTGAAGTCGTATGAAGGAGTTGGCGCCTTCGTGGAAGACGACAACGTTCGACTATATTAAAGAAGAACACGTGTGAGGGCCGAATTATTTGTGTCCGTAGTGACAGCCAAGCTGCACTTAAGGCATATTTAACGCTTCAACCACTTTTAATCTTGCAGTCTAAGTTCGCGATGACTTGTCTGGGTTTTGGGCCACCATGTGATTGGCGGCAATGAGACCACCGATGTAGAAAGTTCATCGTTGTAGCTATGAGACAACCACTCTCAGCGAATGAGGTGAGAGCGGATGATGTAGGTTACTCCTTGCAGAAGCGCCTACTGGTCTTCCTCCGGAAGGGCAAGGTGTTAAAGCGAATGTAGGTGACAGTGGACATGTATAAAGCCTGAGTACTCCAGTGTAGTGTTAAACATATGCGATCAAACTGCTCAAAGCAGTGGGTTATGCAATATTTAGCAGTGAAATACGTCGTTTATCTTCCTATATCAAATTCATCCTCAAATTGCAAAAATAAAAGTCTGCACTTTCAACATCCTACACAAAAACAAAGGTATATGCTTAATTGACAAGTTCAGAGTTTATCAGACACAATAACAGTTTTTTTTTTTTTTTGGTTTTCAGTTGAGTTTCCTTAGAGTGGAATAAAATACATATCTACACGTTATATAGTACAGTATATCAGTGCCTAACAAAAAAGTCATATTGTATATATAACAGTTCCCTTGGTTCTAATCTACAACGATTGGTCTCAATTGGTTTATAGTAAGTACATACGAGAGTATAATGTTATTGTTATTCTACAAGATTCTCTAAAAGTATAAGTTAGATTAGTTTCCAACACAAGAGTTAGAAAAATTGGTGCAGACACTTAGACGGGCTTTTCAGTTGCGTGGGGGGTCTATAGAACATTGCAGGTTTTTTGAGCGTTTATCATCGATCCACTGGGGCACTTAAAGACCTCGGTTGCACTGCCTCCCTGCGCTACCAGCCATCCCAATCTGAAAAAGGAGAAAAGTTCACATTTATTCATTTTGTTTGCAAAAGGTGGATATGGTGTAAAAAGTGTCTCACATATTGCCGAACTCGCCAGCATCTGTGTCGATTCCAATGTACAAGGACTCAGCGCACAGCTCCTGTGCGGACACCAAGAAGAAGATTTGTGTGGGGGTCAGATTGAGTCCAGGCAATCTAGCCATTCCTTTGATGGGTCCAGTGAGTGACAGCATGGAGTGGTAGGATATTTGCATTCCCCCCGAGTGGATGAGGATGTCCATGCGGCTGTAGTTCGAGAAGATGTTCACTGACTTGGGGACACATCGCATTGCTTTGTCCTCGAATGTTTTTGTAATTGACCGGAGGATCTCTTTAGCTATAGCTACTCCCACCGAGGCGTACTGCAGATACGGTGGTAGTTTGGCATCAAAATACGGCACCAGGATCACCGACAGTGGTACAACTGAAACAAATGTGAATGTATATTTATTATGAATAAAATTAATTAAATAATGTAGATTCATAACCCTGGCAAAATTAATGTGTGTGTCTTGTTGTATAATCAATATTCTATTGTGTGCAAAGTTCGTAATGTTACATATTAAGATTACCTATATATGAATAAGCCACAGTTGCAGTTCTCTATTCCACAGTCATATGCAATGGCTATCCATAAAGCTTTTTCTAGGTGATAATTTTTAGTCGTTATTCCTTTAGTTCACCAAAAGAAGTTTTGCGACCGATACTCTTCCCAATTGTTGTATTATTAATTATAGAGCATTCTTATGATGACCATCCTAAAATGGACCTACGATCTTGCTCGAAAGAGCATCACAGCATGGAGCAATATTTTCTATCGGCTTCCAAGCTTACTGTAGCGAAAATCGGAAACTGCTCTTCTTTATCAATGAACAAAGATATCAATGCCCACTAGTATCTCAGGATATGTAAGCGGAAGCACCAACAAGTGACTTACACTCCGGAAAAGCAATCATGAAATATGATTGCCAACGCGATTGGTATTGCTATGCCGTAATAATGTGGGTGGCGCTACAGCCCCTAAAGAGCCATGGATACGCTTCTACAGCAAACATCGCGTTGTGCAAGGAATTATTTTCATTATTTTCTAATGAGTGGAAGGGACCTATAGTTTTATACCGACTCGGAACGATCAGTGACTGAACAATCCCTTACTGCGAAAAATTACTGCGGTCGTCCCAGGAATTGAACACAAGCGCTGCGCCTCAAGTGCGTAGCAGTCGACGTACATACCCACACAGACAGTCAAGGCTAAATATCAAGCATCACCACGCTCGAAGCAAGGCAAACGATTAATGCTTTCGAGAGCTGTAGCTTCCATACAGCTGTATGGGGCACAAAAATGGTCTGACGTTGCGAACAAAAAGACACACATGAATGAAATCCAATCTGTGTACAGACTCTGTGTACTACGAGTTAGCAGTGCATTTCAAACCGTATCCTACGACGCGATATTGGTACTATACTCTATGGTGCCAATAGATATCCTAGCTTTAAAAGCTAGACGACTCCATGACAATCGCGTGCAAGGCTGGCCAAACACAAATCATGCGAAGAAATTCGTAAGAAGCCACAGTTTTGAAGCGTGGCAACAACTATGGAACGAGTCCCAAAAAGAGAGCTGGACATACCGATCAATTTCACGGATTGAAAGTTGGGTAAATCGAAAACACGGCACACTGAACTATTATCTTACACAGTTCTTGGCTGGTCAGGGTTGTTTCCGGGTATGTCTATTCAAGCGAAACCGTGTCTCGAGTCCGTCCTGTCCTCACTGCGTAAACGCGGGAGAGAACGTAGAACACGTTTTCTTCGAATGTGCTCGGTATGCAAACGAACGAGGTGTATTGCGGGACGCATTTGGTGAACCGCAAACACCAAAAAACATTGTCCAACATATATTGAACTCTAAAGACCTCTGGTCTGCTGTGAACGATACAGCAGTACGCGAGTAGCAGCAGTAAAACCGAATTCGCTAAACGACACGTGACGAAGCAAAAAGCGGTAGTTCCGCGAGGGAATAAACGGAAAGTTTCCACGGGAGTATATACAATTTAGATGATATCCCTCAAAAGAGGAGAATGTTTGCCAGTTTTTTTATTTCGTGGGTAGGTGGAAGCTTTGCATAGGGACCAATGATCCAACCTCCATTGGTTGTGTCGGATTCTTACAGACTAAACTCCCATGGGTCGTCGTGGGGTAAATGCTTCGACTCCTACGCAGAGGGTGCGGTCCTAGGAGAGGTTCGATACCCGAATTTACCACCTTTGATAATTCACGGCTCCGCCTCTTTCGAGTCACTGACAATGCTCAAAGAGAAAACCTTCTCAAATTCGCCGTCCGGAGTCGGCATTAAACTGTAGGTCCCTTCCACGCGTGAGAGAACAATAGCACGCACAACACGAGTGGTTGCTGAGAAGCTAGGCCCAGGTCCTTCTCGGACTGTAGCGCCACCTAGAGCGCTAGAAAATGTTTTATCTAAACGCAAACAGCAACTTTTATCAACGAACAATGTTATCAATCCACAATTGGGACCCAGTTGTATCTCAGGATATGTAAACAGAGACATCTACAAGTGACTGAAAAATCACTTACTTACTGGGAAAAATTTCTTCGGTCGTCCCAGTAATTGAACACAGGCGCTACGCCTCAAGTGCGTAGCATTCGACGTACATACCCACAGTCCTGAAACCGTTATCATTAACACAACCACCATACAATCAAATTTCTGCAGAAAAAAACTAACAATTGAGAATACTCGAAAAATAGAAGAAAAAAGGACTAAATACTCAATGAATCGCGGTTAATATCAAACGATTAGAAATCACATCACTTACCTATCGAATGGCTCAGTGTGTCGTAAAATATCTTGGCAACAATGGGATACGCCCAACTGAAATTCAAATTTGATTTAATCAAAACACCGACCTCAAACCAAATTTTAATTTATAACTAACGCATCATGAGAGTCCACGTCGAGAGCGATTGAATCTGGGACGATTTTATTTCGTTTGTAAATCTTTAAGATATTCTCGAACCAATTGTCCGACGTTATTTCAATCGATTCCAGCTGCTTAATCATTGCGGTGAAATTCGTGAATCCTTCCCAGGGTTTAGTTTGAATTTTCAAAGCTGACAGTTTGACTAACGCTGCACCTTTCAGAGACGGAGCGCGTTTCAAATGAGCCTTTAGTGATTTGAAAACCACTTCTGTCTGAAAGAGAGATATCAATAAATTGGTGTTCAGTCAGAGTCAGTGTAAGGAGTTATGCTTACTCTTCGTATCACTTCCTTTAAGTCTTCAGACGAATGCTGGGCTATGAAGAGCGCGGATGTGATCTCTGGCAAGGCCCACATTGTAGCTCTTGTACAAACCGCCGGGTCTGGATATCCTTGTGGGAGAATGCCAAGGGCGAACAGAAGAAGCATTGAATTGTGTGCCACTCTTGTGGGGTACTTCGTTAGGAGCTCTGCAACGGCCTTCAAATAGTCCGAGTTACGTACGATAATAGGTCCGGTCCAATTGCACGGAATCAATGCGGTCCAGTTTAGCTAAATTAAATAAATAGATTCTTTTGGTGGAAGACACACGAAGCTGTGCACACTTACAATTGGATACTTTTCCTGGAGGGATGAGATGTTATACAGGAGGGAACTGTTCCAAAAACCACGCCTTGAGTGTTCAACTCGAATCTGAAAGGAGACATTTTGTAGAAAGTTAATTTTATATACCCTCACGCTTCTTCAATAATTTGAATATCTGGATTTGAATTGGATTTTTTAGCAGACAACTGCTTAGACATGTACATAGTTGTCCTTTCGTCATCCACGTGCAAGTTTGTTAAGTACTAGAAATTCGACAGATGTACAAATCAATAGCAATCCTAAGTACTTTCAGAAGTGTGTTGAGTAGTGTGATGCTAACCTTCGCTATTGTAGATTTGAATGCTATTTTGTTTCAAAACCATTTGGTCATCAGTTGCTAAGACAAGTCAAGTTAATAAGAACAAACACACATTAAGCCGTTTTTTTAAACTTTTGAAGTGTGCATAAACCAAAAACTACATGGAATTCGATTGAGGATAGCTTTGAAGACCGGTAATGGAATACAGCAGGAAATAAACCTTAAAAAGCTATGAATTCATCCTCTCAACAGCTTGGCCTGTTAACAGACAGAACACAAGTAGAAAGCTGCCATGGTGGAACTCGGACCTATCAGAACTAGGCAAGGAAAGCAGGAAAAGTTTCAACCGCCATCAATTCTCAAGGGAAACAGCAGAGTGGGCTTTCTACCATCAAGGAAGAAATAACTCAAATAATAACGAAGCAACTATAAAAAAAAAGGTTCACACGACGGAAAAAGAAGAGAAAAGAGCATTCTGTGGAAACATAGTCCAAAGAGTGCCGCCGGATAAGACTCTTACTTTCAATGGCCCCTTTTTCATATATTCAAGTGTCGAAGGAGTGTGGACAGAATCCGCTGAGGAGACCCTAAAACTCCTTATCATATCCCTGGGAATACGGATTCCAATGAAATTGACACTAAACCCGAAACGTACGTAGATTCAACGAACACTTTCATTGATGCAACGAACGATTTCGGTGGGAAATGCTTACAGAAAATTGTAGATTTTAATGAACGCTAGTTACGAATAATTTTTCGTTCAGGGGATGGCAGTGATCTACCAGTTAAACTGCATTGCAACAGAATCGTCCCACCTGGACTCTTGACAAAATTCAATCTAATATGAGTGGTTAATAATTTCGAGCCGTACAGACTCCCAGGCATAGACTACGTCAGACCGTTGTATCGGTCTAATCGATCGAACTCAGCTACACTCCAAATCTAGGGAGGAAATCATAGGTGGCATTTATTTCAAAGTCACACACAGCTTACCCAAGGACTTTAAGCCCATAACCCTCTCTTCATTTCCTCTGCAAACACTCATTTTACATTTCAGAGATATGATAGCTACTATCTTTCATCCGTAACATCATTTTGCAATTGCACAAATTAAAGTTATTTACATCACTAGTTCTTCTTTACCTCTTCATTACCTGTCTAAAATACTTATCTCAAAGGTTATTCAACAGAATTTATACAAGATCCTTCGCTAATTAAGTCAGAGAGCTGAAACCTATCCAAGCAGAGCTCGTACTGTTCACAAGAAGATACAAAGCATCTCCAATGAGTCCAACATAGGTGAAGAACAAGGAACTATGTTAAACTAGTCAGGCCAGCTACCTAAGTGTAATAAGACAGTAATCTAAGCTGGAAACCAAATATTCAGGACAGTATTAGGAAGGCGGCAATAGTTGTTTGCACTTGTGGGAGGGTCTTCGGCCCCAAAGTAGGAGGCTTCGGGCTCTGAGGACTAAATCCAAGAATGGCACACTGGATGTATACATCAGTCATTAGACCAATTCTAACATAGGGCATCCTTCTTTGGTGGCCAGCATTAAAAACACTTCTGAAAGAACTGACAGCTACCAAGGCAGCGATTAGGTTGAGAGAATGGAACCGATGGAGCAAAATACACAGCTTACGACACATGGAAATAATCAAGAATGTGAGGATGCCGAAGCATACAGATTATATTGCGCCCATCGCACACATCGAATATGAGTATAGTACATTGATCCCTGACAGAGAAGATTTAGCAGGAAATCTGATACTCGAGTAGACACGGATGAGTCTAAAATGGATGAAGGCTCTATAGGCGATTTTCCTTCCCCCTGTGCCTTCGACTATCTAACCGCTGAAGTGTATTTCAAATATAGATGGATTGTCGTTATATACATAGACAGTTAGGTGGCCATCAAGGCTCCGGACACACCATGGATAAAAACGTAGATGCGAAAACTTTGCCATCTATACCTTTAGAACCAGCGATAGACGGAAGCAGATTACCCTTAGCTTACCCTATAATGCTACCTTGGGCAAAGTGGTCAAAGGCAACGGAAAGGCCAAAGAGGACTGGAGGAACTGCCACTGGCAAATTATGAGGAGACCTCCCCCATTCGATAGCTTAGCTTGCTCAGATTAAGCAGTCCAAACCTCAGATCTGTTATTGGCGTTTCAACAAGGCATTGTGCCATGGGAACTCACGCCTCTAAACTAGACCTTCCCTATAATGATTTCTATAGAAGCTGCATGGACGAGGATGACGAAGAAACCATTGAACACTTGCTATGTAGCTGCAGTGCTCTCTCATCCCATAGATTCAGACTTCTGGGGGCCCTTTTCTTTATTAATCTGGCTGAACTAAGCAGCATCAGAATCGGCCTTCTTCGCTTCAAAAGCACTAATTGGTTTCCGGGATAGGTAGCCTAAGATCCGCCTATGCTTGGCCCAAGTGTGTCTGCTGTCCGTATGCGAGGCAGCCAGAAAGGTAAGGAAAAATCTTGTCGAAGAAACCATGCTATACTGCCTCGGCACCTGTCTAGCCATTGTAAAAACAAAGATAACCATGCTAGGCAACTATTCACTCAATAGCCTAAGAGAAATGTGAGATATCAAGATCCTGGATATATATTATATTATTCTTTAAGAAGACAAATTGGCTAAGTCCATCAGTGGAGTGGATTATCTAAGAATGGGCTACTAGGACACCTGTAGGTACTTCTTAAGTGTTAGTTAGTCCTTTGGCTAAAGACGAATCGGTATATAACTAGATTAACTAGTTATAGCACAATTGATCCAGTCAGGATCTTTCTCATGATAAACCTATATCCACATATTGGTTCAGATCGCGGTTAAGTTCCCTCCTCTCAGAGGATGGACTTTTGATTTCAAAATTTGTTTCGAAGGCACCAAGAATTAACTCTGCTGTTTCGCTTAGCGTCCATCTTTCAGTTTCATATAGCGAGACTGGCAAGATAAGAGTTTATTCGACAGTCCTAAGTAGCAATCGTTGCCAAGGTCGATTCTGTGTCGGTTCTCCACTTACATTTCGGTTGTAGACAAACCTTCCTAACTATTCTCAGTTACTTAAAATCCTAGATGGTCTTTCAAAGGTAGAAAGTGTATAGCTCTAGTGTCTAACTCAAGTAAGTGCAACCAAAGCCTGAGATCTAAAAGGTTATTATTTGAACGAATTTTAATGTTGTTGCAGGAGTTGTGGCGGCCATGGCGCTGTGGGTCTCGCTGCCTGGGTTCGATTACCGGTACGTCCAAAATAATTTTCTCGTCCACCTCTTTCGAGTCCACTGACAATGCTCAGAAAGTTATACATTTCTTAACTTTCCAAACTTGGCCGTTCGGAGTCGGCATAAGACAGCATGCACAACACGAGTGGTTTCTGTAAAAGGTTAGCCCTGGCGGTAGCCCAACACATATTAGTCTTATTAATGTTGTTGCTGTATAGGCATCTTTGGAGTCCTTGTACTGATTTGATGAGAGGGGTGTTTTTTCCTCTTGTACAACCCATGCTGTGTAGGCAACATCACCGCGACTAAGGATCTATTGTATCGAAGGGTTGGATTTATGACAAAAGATAAACCACTTCCCTCATGAAAGATAGTAAACCTTTTGTAGTGGAGTTTTCTAATTCGACTGAAGTGAGTATCTCCCTATGGAAGATACGTTTCCTTAACCAGATTATTGCCGAACATTCACACATGATGTGCTCGGAAGGCTCATCCTCTTGAGGCAAAGCCGACAAATAGAGTCTTGACACAGGTTTAGTTTGTTAAGGTGATATTCCAGGCCGGTAAGAAAGCTTGTTAGCAATCTAAGGATTTCCTTATGTATTTTGAATAAGGCTTGATTAATCTCTTGGACTGCCTAAGACCATGACCATTTGTCCACTGGTCTAGGCGAAGTTTGTTTTCCCATTCGTTAATCGAATTAATACTTCAGAACGGTTCTGAGCCGATAAAGGCGGATTCAGAGCCACCTGCGGATTCGTTGCCTTCAATCCCTCTACGTCCTGGGACTCAGCCAAGTCATAGCAGCACTTGATTGTTTCGGAGTCCATTATGTTGGACGAAAGTGCCTTTAGTGCTGCTTGACTGTCTGAGAATATTCGTATCATTGCGCCCTTGATACCTTTGTGGAGGTTATGTCTGGCGCAGATCTCGATGGCGTGGATTTCGGCTTGGAACAGTGTAGGACTCGACCCCGTTGGTACGGAAATCCTTGTGTTGGGGCAAAGACTCCTGCCCATACCCCACAATCCGTGTGTGTACGAAACCAGACTTCTAGGGTCTAGTGTTCGGATACCATTGGTCCACTCTCCGCGGTCCAATGTGTCAACTTCAAAAAGCTTCCCGAAACAAGGCTACCTAACCATGGTCTCCGGCATTGTACAAAACATGTCCCTATAGGGATTGAGTTGAGTATACTAAGGTGGCCGGTTAGGTTACCTAGTTTGTAATTGTAATCTAGTTGCAGTTTAACAGCTTATCTGGCAGCGATCTCCTGGCGAAGATCGGTAAGGGAATTAGCCCGACTATAGATTCTGTGCTTGGCACTTGCTATTCCAGGATAGGCAATTTGTTGCACCTTCTGCAAACTGTTTGCGGTTGAGAGGGTTGCCGGGCCACTTGGTATATTCATGTCAGCACCATTTAGGGCACCTGCTAACTGCTCTACATGCTCTACATTTGCTGGGCTATTTGAATGTAATCCATTAGTGAAGCTATATATCCCAGTCGATTTTAAATTGAGAATATCCTTCAAAGGGAACTAAATTGAGATTAAAGAAAAGCCAATAGCGTCACAGTGAATCCACTTTCATCTCCTCACTGACGGAGGCAGTACACTGAATATCCACCCGCTCATACGCTTAATTGATTTCTCAATTAATCATGAAGCGCCGTTCATGTTCAATGAGCTTCTGGCACACTTCCCATCGTAATCCACAATCAATTTGTCTCAAAATTACCAGTTCACAAGCGAGTACACACAGGTAGCTACACACCGAATCGATATTCTTTCCGTTTTCAGCTCTGAAATCTACGTCAGTCCCCGACCAGAGATATTCCCACTTGATAAGACAACCACATGTGTGACGTGTGAAACTACACATTTGTTCCTAAGTAACCCCAACCTTAACAATTTCCTATTCCTACACAGGCACACGTATGAGACATACTTAAGGCAGCCACTTGTGAACACTGTCACTTGTGTGTCACCTCACATCTCGTAGCCGAATTTGAAACAGTCAGGACATAGACAGTTCCCCATCAAGGTTAACGCTTTTAACCTCGCTCCACCTGTGACAGCAGTAAATGGTTTAAGGACCGGATGATGTGCCGCGCCAGTTGCCTTGAGAAACTCATTGACGTGTGGCAATTGGCCGTACCTTGTTCAGTTGCTCGATGAATGTCGAAATCGCCTCCTTCTCCGACATCTTCTGGTCGTAGCTCAGGCCCGAAGGCAGGAAACTATCCAGGACGTCGTTCAAGAGTTTCGGAGCAGTCTCCTTTATTCTGTACGGCGGTGCCTTTGGACCCATCCATCGGATTTTGTTCTGCAAAAGATAGTTTAATGTGGAAAGCGTGTCAAGCGAATGTGTGGACATTTACCTCAAGAATGGGAGCGGAAGTGCTTGGATCGCCGATAATCAACAAAACGTGTGGTCTTCGCCCGTAGCTCAGATCGTAGTAGATGTCGATAAGAGGCGTTGGACCGAGTTCGTAGATTTTCGAAATCAGCGGCGCTATAGTCGACGGTCCCAGGGCGCCGATCGGCAGGTAGCCACCCAGTTGTTCGAGAACCAGTTGAATCGTCGACGAGTTTGTTGTCTGACGCAGACAGCTTCCGTACAAGCGACCCAGCTTCCGGAAAGGCCCCGACGTCGTGTTGTGCTGTAGGAGCTCTAAAAGAACAGGAAGACGTACAAAAACACCCAGAAAGAGGAAGTTTGAAAACTTACGTTGCATCTGTATGTCAACAGCTTCCTGCGCACTTCGAGCAGCCCTCAGACTTGACACCTGCGCCGTTGAACAGCTGAATTCCTTAAAGTCGCGACATGGATCTAGATTCCAGTTGAGCTTGGCTTGAATACTGGAGGCGGCTAATCGGCAGGCGGGCTCATTGCATTCAGGCGGTGGGGCTGTTGTTGGCATGCAGTCTTCATCATCGGCGTAACAATCTCTTGGAAGTTGCGACGGCGCTGTGCTTATCAGAAACAGAATCGGTGATGCGACGAGAAGTGATGTGACTAGAAGAGTGGCGGTGGTTATGGCGATCTTGTGCACCGTGGCTGAGGTTCGCAGCCATATACAGGGAGCACAGCATATCCATCCTATTGTGGCATTCTGAAAATTAAGTAAGACAAGAATTATTACGGTGAGCTAGTGGAAGCTTCAGGCGGTAGCTGCAAGAGAGGACGAGGCTTCTGGGGTCTCTTCTGACTACTTCGACGTTAATCGTTCCCTTCAAGTCGGGGCCAGAGTCTTAATCACGGACTAGTGTTAGTTAGCAGCTGTATACAAAATTCAAGGCGATGAGTCTGTGTAGCCAGGGAAAAGTTTTGATTTCTCTCAACTTGGTGAGGTGCCTTCAATGATTCTTGTAAATGCAATGGTCATAGCCTCTACGGCAACCACCTAGAGCTCAACAACAGCGACTTTTTCCAAGGGTTTAAATGAAGGCCCATTCCTCCAGTTTCAGGGGTATCGCGTGGTGGTAACTTCCCCGGTTTGTAAGAAGCTAATAGTTCAGAGACGACAACAAGTATCGGTTACGGATGACCCTGCTGCTGACGACCATGGACAACAGAATAAGGATAACAATTTCGGTTCTGATCGTGGTATATGAGGTCTCTTAAGAGACGGCGTGCACCCGATTAACTTGCGGAGGCCCTAGAGGCAGACGTCACCGTCACCAGGAGGAGCAATGGAACGAGCCGGAAAAAAAAGGATGAAAAACTGTGACTTCTATTACGTCGATTGCTACAAAAAGCTAGGGCAGCGTTTATTTGAATGGGGGTTTGTTGCTCGAGGCAGGCTTAGGCAAGAAGTCATCACATAACAATCCGCATCAAAGCTACATTGGGCAACATCCTCTTAATTCGGGCCCACTCTCCAACGGAGGATAAAGATACGTTAGCAATACTTTTATGATCTCTGACATTCGATTAGTGCCCAGCTACGACACCAAGATCGTTCCCGAAAATTTCAACGAAAATCTGGGCAAGAAAGACATCTTTGCTAGAGTTACATTTATCCTATGTTGGGGCGAGGGCCAGATTAGGCTGATCTTGGCAAATGTTCCCTTGATGCGGATTATTGTCAAGCGCTCGCTTATGTATTTAAAGCACAGCCTGCATGACAACACGTCCGAGAACTGTCTCAGGCTGTTCTACTTCATGACAAGGTGAAATCTCTCTGTAGCCAGTACGCAGTTCCATCACCTCAACATCCACAAAGGGACCTGGCGGAGCCTTGATCAATCAACCTTCACCCAGAATGATCACATTACAATCGACGTCAGACACTCGTTCAGCATACTTGATGTTCGAACGTTCCATTAGCCAACATCGACTGAGACCATTTCCTCGTTGTAGCCAAGGTAAGAACACGGATATCGATAGGACAACGGAGTAGAGAAAGACCAAAACAGTTTGAAGTGGTAAAGGAACTTTGCCAATCGAGTCTTCCTGAAGCTCTCAGGTTGTCCATACCTGCCAAGCGAAATAATCCACGAAACACAGGGCCTCTTATGTGTTGGGTTTTAAAACGCCACCCAGAAAAAACCCTAGGTTTGACAATGAGTGCAGCCTGGCACATTCGGCAAAGCAAGCAGCATTTAAGGCGGGGAAGCATGAACCACTTCGAGAACAGATGAAGCAGCCTTTGGCTTTTAAAAAAGATCGTGCCAGCAGGAGAGGTGTGTTCTTCTACTTACTGTAGTGCCAGTAGAGGAAGAAAAGAAGTACAACCTGATTGAGGCCAGAGACCGATAAACTCTATCGGAAAACCCTGACTTTCTGATGGTTGAGACGAGGATGAAATTTCGACAATAATGCTCTTCGATTTTTCCAGGATAAACACTGAGCTGGAAGACGAAACTTTCGCTTACATATGGCAGTACAGGGATCTCACTCTCAACGTCAGATGCTTAAATAGAAGAAATATGAATAGAAAAATAAGGAACAACATCGTTCGTCCGATGTTTGGTATGAAGGCTACCTCAACAGTGCGTTGATAATTATTTTTAAAACCGGCTGTAACTAGTTAATGCCTCTTTGCAACAGGGCTGATTAGGTACATATATGCCATCATACCTGGCCATTTGAAACCATCACCGGACTGATAGAATTGATAGAATCGTCCGTCACCACGAGTGATGAAACATACCAGCCTCAGCGTATTATATTTATCAACTCATCTCCAGTTCCAGAGAGAGGAGCTGGTTGTGATCTGGGTGTGAGCTGGTTGCCTGGAAATCAGTATCAATCAGCAGGCTGCGGGTTTCAGTTTTTGACTAAGAGTCGGGTTTCCTGAGTGATCCAAGTGATCCGCGGCAACATTAACCACTCTGCTCGCGGCCGTGGTTTTGTGGGTCTGTGCGTCGACTCCTGCGCAATTGAACCAGGCTACCTTCGGGTTTGACCTCTTTCGAGTCACTGACAATGCTATAAAAGAGTAATGACTTTTCAAACTTAGCCGTCGGCTTAGAACTGTAGGTTTGCTATTGGCCATAACCTCTGAGCTGGTTTCACCGAGTGCTTAGACTCTTCTTTTATTGATCTCTTAAGTACCAAGGGCGCTGGTAGACGAAGTCGAAGTCGCTTTACTAGATGACGACGTCAGTTCAGTAATAACATCCACCATCATTCAAATGAAATGAGAAGTGACAACTGTCCCCGATTCGAAGCGATTTAGACGTCGGCGCCCCCCAAGCTCTCTAGGGATTACGGTTGTGCTCCATGTCATCACCCGTCTAAATTGTCCACATTTCGCAAGAAAGTCGTCGAAGCTGCAGCCTAAAAAAGAAATTACATCCCTCCAAGGCACTGTCGGAGTAGCGTGCAAGTGCATTATGTAAAGCTGTACATTCGATAGGCCGTTGAATCAGGTCAACCTCACTAATGAGACTGCAACGCTATGAGTCGAAATCCACTGCGAAATTTCAGCCGAAGAAACCTTGTTGTAGCATGAATCCAGCTGAATTGGTTCTTAGTCATGACTAGGGTTCGGATTTTCATGCACTAAAAATCTCTAAATAATATAATAATATATAATATTGGTGGCGCGACAGTCCGAGGCGGACCTGGGCCTAGCTCCTCAGCAACCACTCGTGTTGTGCGTGCTATTGTTCTTTCACGAGTGGAAGGGACCTACAGTTTAATGCCGACTCCGAACGGCGAAGTTGAGAAGCTCTTTCTAGACGGGAATACTCTTTGAGCATTGTCAGTGACTCGAAAGAGGTGGAAGCCGTGAATTATGAAAGTTGGTATATTGGGGATTCGAACCTGGCACCCTCTGCATATGAGTCGAGGCAGTAACCCCCTACGCCACAGCGACCCACGAAGAGATCATATGATCGCGGATAATTTTGTCTTGTCCAAACATACATTTAAAATGCAATGTACCCGCTCAGTTGATATCGATGTAGCCTTGCCAGCCTCACGGTTCTTAACCCTTAACCCACACCTGTTGGGATTTGGACTCATATGTCCAGCTCAATGTTCAAAAAAGTGCGTTCATTTGTTTTACTAGAAATGTGCTAACGGTATGTCGTTTGAACATAAAAACATAAAATTACTGTCTTCATTCCGGGTTGAAGGGTTAATTCTCTGATACTCTTATATTAGGTTTGTTTTTTTGTTTGTAAAATACACAAATACACAATCACCGCTTATGAAATAAGCGCGGATAAAAACAATGCTTCCAATGATTATTTTCTGTGTGTTCACCTGAATTTATTCATTCATTGTTCAGGTTGCTGTATGTGCCTTAGGATATTTGCCCCTGATCGCTTTTGTACACGGTGTGGTTGATGTATTAGATCATTACACAGATTGTCTCTGCTATACATTCCGTTTAGGTTTCGTAATCGATTATATTCATTTGATGAAAATTGTTTTTATTTTATAATTTTTAAGTGTTTTTGCTTTCAAAATGATGGTGACGCTGCACAATAGCAAACCGAAGATTGTGCCCATTCACAATCAACCTCACCTTACACGATTCCACCCTCTGACTGTCACAATTGTCATAATTATCGGCGGTGCTGCCAAGATTTTATGATGAATTATTAATTTAAGCGTATATACGCCTGCAAAAAACACAGCTATTATTCCATGACGTCCGTCTCTCAAAACTACTCACCGACTCACTCACAAAAATCTCTAAATATGCGGTGAATATGAAATGAATTCACCTTAACTTCGGTTCGATATAAAAATATTCAGTCTTTAAAAATAAATTAAATTTGTATATTCTATTGTAATAATAAAATAAAAACTTACAACGAATTAAACACTCAATACAAAAAAAAAAACAAAAATCACAGTTAACGTATACACAACGAAAAAGATCGCTCAATGTCAACTGAAGTTAGTGGAGCATTTTTATAAGAACAAATCTCATCGTCGGTATAGTGTTTTGGATAATTTTTGTCATTGCAGTCCATTGTGAAGGTCTCACATTTTGCAGTATTGCAAATCCTTCATTTTTTGCACTGAACTTTTTTTTTTTGTTGCAACAACATTTTCCATTTAATCAATTCGATTTGTTAAGGTGGTCCTGCCATCTAGCTTTGTGATTGAAGTTTGAATTTTATAAATATTATTTGGGTTCTTAACAATGGCTGGTTCATGACTTCTTTTGCATTTATTATTGCAACCGCATCGGAGTCATCGAACCCTTTCAAACGCCTCATAATTTTGTGCATAATACACAACAGCCTTCAACCAAGTTCCCCATCTTGTAAAAATAGGCTGAGGCGGAAGAGGAGTCAAAGGATATTTTTCTTTAAAAACTTCGACGCGAGATAGCGCCTTTAAAAAAAATGTTTTTGCCATTTTGACGCTTTTCCGTAGCAATGAATAATGGTATCGTTTAAATTTTGATCTTATTCATACAGTCTCATTCTTATTTCTTCTTTTTTTGTTTTGCTGGCGCAATCTAGTGCAGTTCGTACATGCAGCTTTGTTTATATAGCGCATTATAATGTGGGGTTGGAATATCGGTCAAGATTGTGAAATGAATAAAAGAAAAAGATAAGGCGCAAAATTTTAGTCGGCAAAAGTGGATTTTAAAATTATAATAGCACGTAACAAAGTCTTTTTATAATTATAGTCGACATAAAGCCAATTTATCGTTATCACCTCGTGACAAAGTTATAGTCAACCGAAATGTCGTTTTAAATATTTAACGTAGAGTTAAGCTTATATGTCATGTCATTTCAGTGAAAGATTTTTGTGAACATGTTTTCTGAAGATGAAGATTTCGATATTTTTGAAGACTTTAATTTAATGCGCAAACCTAAAGTTTATAAAAATCGTGCCAATCCTTTTGAGGAGCTTGAGGATGGAGAATATTACTGCCGATATAGATTCGACAAAACCACAGTGCATTTCCTGATTGATACCAATAATGTTAAAAAAACCTCTGAATAATCGGGGACTGCCTATTGCTATATCGTTACAAGTACTTGTAGAGTTGCATTTTTTCGCTAGAAATGTGCATCAAGATTATGTCGGTAAGTAAACAATATTTGGTATAACATAAGAAATTTTAATTAATTTTCCACATTTTAGGAGCTCTTCATGGAATGACACAGGCTAAAGTAGGGAAAATCATAATCATATATCGAAGCAAATTGCTTTGCTGTTGCCGCATTTCATAAAGTTCCCATCATCAGTTGAAGAGTACACTGAGACTCAGCAACAATTTTATCGAATTGCCAGATTTCCGAAGGTAATAGGAGCAATTGACTGCACGAATGTGCAAATTAAGCGAGTGTAGTACCATCAATGGCACGACATTTCATTAATAGAAAAGGTAGCTAAAGAATTAACCACGTAAAAGAAATTTTTATTACTATTTTTGCATGTTTCTATCATAAAGGCTACTATTCTCTTAATGTCCAAATGGCAAATTAAAAGATAAACAAACAAGCGAATGACAGCAGTGGAAGTGCGTTTGTTTAACCCATGGTTTATTCGAACTGTTATTTTCAAGTGTGTTTGATAGAAAATTCTCATAGGTACGTTGTAAAGTGGAAACCAGTTAGCCGCAGGTTAAAAAGTGACTATTTTTGACAAAAAGTTAAAGCATGCTTTTTACACCCCTATTCTGGTTGTGATGTGGTCACAACGCACGAATGTCAGTGAGGCGAAAATTATGATGCCTACCGTGTGAGGTTTCAGCTGTTTGGTATTCTGGCGAAAACCTCACAAGAAAACACACAAGAATAGTCACCATGGTGAGGTGAATTCGTTGCCATGTCTAAAATTGTTGTTTTTTTTTGACAATTATTATATTCGCGTTTTTTTTTCTTACTGAGCGGTCTACTAATACTTGATTTTGGAAAAGTAATATCTACAAAATAATGGCAGAATGTAGCGAACAATGTAATAATGCGTGTATTCATGAAATATGTATAAGTATTTATTAATAATGAATATTTTGCAGGAACAAGAAAATATTAGCGTACTTCCCAGCAGCAGTTGGACCATTATATGAATTTCTTACAAATGGATCCCGATTTTCTTCTGGGCAAAAATGATCCAACTGACCCGAATAGGAATAGGAATCTGTTTATTTTTCCTTGTGTGTGACAGTTCTTTTGTTGCTATTTTTCCTTGTGATGTGCTCATGAGGAATATATTTTTACTGTTGATTTAAATTTTGGAATTTATTATGAAAAATATGCACAAAAGTATGCAAAATATGTATATATAGTAAATTATGCACTAATGGTTAAATGCCATTTTAAAGGAAATTTCATGATTCGTATACATAATAAGCTGCCTTGCATCCAAGGTTTTCATAAAAAAACATGCATTTGCATGAAAATCCGATCCGTAGTCATGACAAACGAGTTTTGGCTACAGCCAGTGGAAATACCAGACACCCCCGCCCTGAGATCATCCAAACTTGCACTAGAATACTTCAACGACTTCATCGGGTAAGATGATGCAGCATTCTTATCCTGCTGGTGTCTTCAATGGAGAGGTGTCACCAACGAGGACACAACCAGCACTATCATCGCCATTCTCGGAGATAGAATTATCATCACCATCACACTCGTCGCCCTCCCTAAATGCGGCATCATCCTCTTCGCTGTCATTTCTTATACAGCCATCGTTGAAAACCGCGAGATGCACTCTGTCTCAAGGGTATCGGACGCAATATGGCCAACTGGAAAAACACCTATAACGTACAGAGGTTCTGAAAAGGAGAGATGTGCAGGATGATCATTAAGCACACATCACTGAGTACTTAAGTATGTAAGTTCAACCACGCTACTTGCAGTTCCACAATTATATGATCCACATCCGACAGCTTGGTCATTCCGAAAGAACTAGGCACTTCCAGAGCTCAAGAAGAAACAAAATCTCATCGACATCTCATCTGCGAGTCTCTAGCTCTTGCAAGAAACGGATGCAATTTTTTAGCAAGAAATTCTGTGAAGCCCTGGGTGATGTAAATATGATCGAGTTGAAAAGCGCGCTTAAATTAACATCTGAATCTGAATGGTTTTATTTAAGGAAAGTCTCAGGGTGGGAATGTGTCCCAACTCGTTGGCCTAAGTCAGCCGCGGCTGTAATCTGCAAGGGCATCCGAAAAACACTATTGCAAGTCAGTTTATGCCCAAATTTTATTTGTAAGTCCCTCGCCCTACATAACATCCCACTCTGCAGACAATTTATTTATTGAAAGTGGTTGTTAAAAAAATTAAACTTCCATCAATTTCGTATTAATCTTCAGTTACAAGTCCGTAAAAAGTCCCTCAACATGTTATAATGCCCGACTTACGTTTTAAAGGACGCTTAATCTGGGTAATCGATTGCTCATCAGCTAACCCACCAGCTAACGATTCACTTCGTTTAAATGCAAATCCAATTTCTCGGAAGACCATTCACTCTGATGTCGCAGGAAAGGAATAAATTACTGATCAAAGTTCTGAAATTACCGTGAGAATTCAGGAAGGAAACCATGACTAAATAAATCAAATCCATATTTTAATACAGACGCATATAAATACCAACTATCGTACTTCGTTATTTAATGTTATTTAAAGGAGGTCGTCTGTATGCGTGGCACATGCAAGAACTGTTTATCGTCACGTAAAAATTAAAACAAGTAACGTTGGGAATCTGTTGGCTCTTGCGGGAGGCCTATGCATGTCAAGGTCGCCTGGAAAATGGTGTACGCTTACACCACTAACCAGAAGAGAATAACAGAGAATGGAACAGTGAAGGAGAGTTGCGATTTTGGATTCACACGTATTGTGTGCGACGCTGTGATTGGAATTTTCTAATCACAATGGCGCAAATTCATAGCCATTTAAAGTCGACGTTAAGAGAATTTATTCACCTACAGTGGACTCTCCCTAAGTCGAAACTCTCTCTAACTCGAACAAATTTTGGTATCCCGTGACAATTCGACTTAGGGGGAGTTCACTGTACATAACTAAAAGAAGTCTTTTTGTTATTCATAGCCATCTTGTAGTAGGCTATAAGCTTAAAGTCGACTTTAAATTTAAAAAGTCGAAACTAGAGTTGGCTCTAAATTTATTGTCAGATTCCATTTCTTAAAGGTTTCTGCTGTTTTTTTTTAATGTTTTCAGAGGGTCGATAATTGGACATATTTCAAGATTTTAAATTCATTTTTAATTCACGGCCAACAACATTAGCGTTATATTCCAGCCAGCAACAACCACACTCCGCCGAAAATATCAACTAACTTGTTGAAATAAATGGAGGAGCATTTAGAAATGATTTCATAAATAGAATTCTATAAATTGTTATTACAAAATAATTAACATACAGTGAGTGTCATTAACATTCGGTTTTTTACTCGAGTGTGTGAAAAATTGCACTTACAGGTTGAAATTTATTTTATTAATTTTCTTCGAGATCAGCAATTTTTTGAGTAAAAAGCTCTTGCCATCACCACAAGATATTGAATTAACACGAAAAACTATGAAAAAAGTACCTTCATTAGTAATCGGTTTTTTAACTATTTTATTTAATTTACATAATAAAAATTAAAATAGTCACAAAAAAAAGAAAATTATTAATAATTCGTAGCCTATCTTTTATTCTCCAAAACTTGGGATAATCGCTTTGGCAAGTTTGCTATAATTTTTTTATATAATAAGGACTTATTTTAGTCCATTCTTCCTGCAACGTAACCTTCAGAGCGTTTACGGAAGAAACAGGGTTCTCCCGCACTCGCCGGTCCAATTCGGCCCGCAAATTTTCGATGGGGTTGAGGTCAGGTGATTGAGCAGGTGTTGATATAACTTTGGGACAGTTGTATAGCAGCCATTCGCGAACTATATGGACTTTATGCTAAGGATCATTATCCTGATAAAATTTGAGTTCTTTCCTTTGCGGCCCATCTTATAACTTTTTGAACTTGTGGACGATCTTATACAGGCTATTACCAAATAATGGGTAGTGGGTCGCCGTCGGGTAGTGGGTAGTGGGTCGCCGCAGAGGGTGCCACGTTCGCTACTCGAATTTACCACATTTCATATATCACAGCTCCACCTCTTTCGAGTCGCTGACAATGCTCAGAGAGTATTCCCGTCTAGAAAGAGCTTCTCAACTTCGCCGTTCGGAGTCGGCATTAAACTGTAGGTCCCTTCCACTCGTGAAAGAACAATTGCACGCACAACTCGAATGGTTGCTGGGAAGCTAGGCCCAGGTCCACCTCGGACTGTCGCGCCACCCATATTATTATTATAATTATTATTATTATTAGCAAATAATGTTGTAGGAATGATAATTTCAAACAGACATACAAATCTGAGCATAGGATTCTCAGATTTAAACCGTAAAGAGAAATGTATGAGTTAAAAAATAGAATATTAATGAAGGTACTTTTTTCATAGTTTTTCGTGTTAATTCAATATCTTGTGGTGATGGCAAGAGTTTTCACTCAAAAAATTGCTAATCTCGAAGAAAATTAAGAAACTTACCGAGCAGGAAAAGATTGGGTGAAAACCATTTGGTTTCAACCTGTAACAGCAAATTGTTCGCACAATCGAGTAAAAAACCGAATATTAATGACACCCACTGTACATAATTATAAAAAATAAAAAAAAAAACATTGAAATAACAATCAATATCACATTCCTTCATTTTCATCTTTTTTTTTCATTAATGCTTCGTTGAATTCCCGCTGGTGTACAATTTTGTCTTCTAATAGCTTAATTTGCAGAGAGTGCCGTTGTTTCCAGTGCTCCAACGCTAATGAATGCAGCTCCGTTGCGTGAGACCGAAAAAAAATCTTCGATTTGGGTTTGCCACGCTGCCATCACATCAAGTTGTTATGCTTGCCATTTCGGCAATTTCTTTAATTCTTCAATTATATTTTGCCTCGACCTGGAAGTGATTGGCCCGGACTACAGCATCCGCACTTAACTCCAACATCTACATTTGGAGACAAAAGATTACCGGCATTTTTGGGACTAATAACAGCGGCAGTTTTTGAAATAGTTGATTCAAAGGCAACGACGGCAGGAGATTTTAAAGCGCCAATTATATCGCTATATGTGTAGAAAAATTCCAGTATGTTATTGCTGTCGATGAGGATGGTATCATCAATCATGGCTTGTACAAGGCCATCTGAAACATCGACAGCTGGTATGGTAATCCGATTTCCAGTAACCGTTACTGCTTTCCTAACAGCGGTAGCCGACATTTTTTCGACCATTTTCATTCGCACCCATTGCTGTTTCAATTTATCCACGCTCCTTAGATAGCCAGCAGCACGTTTACTCGTAGCAATTGACTCCCAGGCAGCTTTTTTTCTCCGTTTTATGCCGTTGCCTCTGGTTTCAATCACCTCCAAATTCGGTCCCACAAATTGCCGCAGCATTTCCCTTTCTATGAGGTCCCAGTTATGCCATCCCAGTCTTATTTATAATAAATCTTAAATAATAATAATAATATGGGTGGCGCGACAGTGCGAGGCGGACCAGGGCCTAGCTTCTCAGCAACCATTCGAGTTGTGCGTGCAATTGTTCTCTCACGAGTGGAAGGGACCTACAGACCGACTCCGAACAGCGAAGTTGAGAAGCTTTTTCTAGACAGGAATACTCTTTGAACATTGTCGGGGACTCGAAAGAGGCGGAGCCGTGAATTATGAAAGTTGGTATATTGGGGATTCGAACCGGGCACCCTCTGCATAGGAGTCGAGGCACTTACTCACTACGCCACAACGACCCACAGTCTTAAATACTAAACCCATAATACCTTCATTTAATTTTTGAATCCACACTACTGATTTCAATTACTTTTTTCTTTGAAAAATTGAAAACTGAAAACAGAAACACTTGAAAGTAATAGATTTCTCGTGAAATATTTTGACATTTTGGCCTTTTGTTCGATGAAATCACTTTACAATAACGCTTTTAAGCAGATACTAGATATGCATCAGAAATGAAGTATTACAGAAATGCCCGACTTTTACCTCATTTTTCCTCTTAAGATTTTTGACAAATGTTTTTTTATAACGTGTTCTTAAACCAAATTGACCAATCAGAGGGCGGCATTTACGTTAATTCCGGAATAACCGTCAAAAATTCATGAATATCTGTCAAAAAAGTACTAAAATTCGTCGATAGACTAGGGGCAATCAGCTGTGAAGTCGGCTATCTCTGTAAAACCTCATTTCCGATGTGCATAGGCAATGTGTCTATGAATAACGAAAAATTGAAGCCGACTTTTTTATTTAGTGCCGGTTGTAACTAAAGTCGACTCTAGGCACTATTCCATATACTATAAGAGATGGTTACTTAGAAGGTACTCCCAGTTAACCATGTACAACAAACTGGTATTATACAAACAAGTACTGAAGCCTATATGGACTTACGGCATACAACTATGGGGTTGCACCAAAGCAAATACCGGAGAATTTATTCAGTCCTTTGAAATAAAATTATACGGGATGTTGTGAAAGCTTCCTGGTAGCTCAGAAATTGAGCCGGAACTAGGGACAAGAAATAACAAACTCCAGTCGAAAGCTGAGAATTAGACATCATGGTCATTGTAACAATGACATCCTCGAAACTTTGCACATGAGGCGTTTAGTACGCCAACTCCAGCGTAAAAGACCGCTCGATTTGGCGCAATAGTAATAAACCATCCTAACGATGGTGATTTTACCGAAGGTCTACCTGCAACACGCGAAAATACCTTTAAAAGTGAACTACGACATACTACACTACTACAGAAAAACCAACAGGGAAGAGTGTTTTAGTCAGTAAAAATCTGACACTACTATGTGGACACGGGTAACATAGTGTCTTGTTGAAGATTTTCACCAACTCAAGACAAAATATCGACTCGCCACTCTGAAACATGATTGATCTCAGCCTTCTGCTCTTGAATTGTTCTTAGCTTACTGACGTACACTTTTTCTTTTAAATATCCCCAAAGAAAGAAGTCCAACGGTGTCAAATCGCATGGTCGTGGCGACCAATAAACATCACCAGGACGTGAGATAAAACGGCCATTAATGTTAAATTCAATTGAATTTCTTGCGCAAAAGAGCAATTGTTTCGTTGGCTGTGTGGCAAGCGGCACCATCCTGTTGTCCAGTTCCATATCCTCAATTTCTTGCCTAAGGAAGTCCGTTATCATAGCGATAGCGAGCACCATTCACGGTAACTGCTTGGCCGACCTCATTTTCAAAGAAATACGGCCCGATGACGCCGCCAGCCCATAAACCGCAATATTTTCCGCAGAACGAGCTGGACGAGCATGCACAGGTGTTTTCACATTTCCTACAGACCCGGTTTGCTGAAATTTGAGCACAATTCTAGCGAATGTGGACACATTTGGTCGATTATGCTGACCAAACAAATCACGAAGTGGACAAAATACATTTTGATTTGAACGCCCATTTTGGTAAAATCTTAACGCGAGTACCTCCCAATGTTCAAACACTGAAACAAGAAATGTCAATTTAAATTGGGCAAGAAAACTTGACGTTAAGGTGTGACTCTCATTATTGTTGGACCACCCTTTAGATTGAGTCCAAAGGCCATCGATTAAACTTATAAGAGACAATAAGTCATTAGACTCGCTCGAACACCGATGTACCGCGTCTTTTTTTTAATGTTTCATCGCTATTTTAACAAACGATCCTCAAGCGAGCTAGCAATTGCATTCTTTTCATCGATTCACCCGAAATACCCGTCACGCCAGAAATGCTCTTCAGTTTGCCTGCTTTTGGATGCGCAGTTACATTTAAAGACTCATAAAAAAACCACATTCATACCAATGTCCATACGTAAGAGAAGCTATTTTAAGAATTCGCGAAACGAAAAGCCCATGAAAAATGCAATATGCACATAATGTTCATCGTCCACGAGCGTAAATTTCTGTTCTTCGGTTCCCCTCGAGACCGCTGCATGATGACTGCGGGTCAACCCGGAACACGAACTCTTTATCTCACTTATTCATTTATCCATCTCTGCATAAAGCATACCAGATTAACTTCATCAATACATTATTATATGCACCACCAGTGAACCTTGTGCAAATTTCATTAAAGCTCACACATGGAAGCCAGGACGTACCATCGATCCGACTGACGAAGACAATCTCTCTTAATCCAGTCAATTGTTGTAAAAAATTAATTATGTGTAGCTTGTGGTTGACGTTTAAAGTTCACATACATTCTGAGGAAATTTAATAAAAAGAGGAAAGAAATTACAAAGCGGGTGGTATTCAGCAGGAATTAAGGTCATCCCCATTTTCAACGTTTTATCATGCTTCAATGCAAACATGTCTTTTTGTCTTTCTTCCTCTCAAGTTTATATCTTGAATGTTTGAAAGGGAAATGGGACGAATCAAAATAATATATTCATTGGATACACTCGTGGCATCTGCCTGTGGAAGCTACGTGTTATTTCGCACGTATGCATCCAAGATGCGCATTGAAACTTTTGGCATTTGAAGTAAGTCGGTATAAATTACAAAATTGAATTATTTGGCCATCCAATGACATGACTATGTTCTTATGCCTTCATCGACTGATTGAGATATACATATTCGATCTACACACTGACGAAAAGGTCATCGTCAAGCAGCAGTGTCGTTAATCCAACTCGAATGCTTCGGTTACCCTAATAATAATACAATATGGGTGGCGCGACAGTCCGAGGTGGACCTGGGCCTAGCTTCGCAGCAACCACGTGTGTTGTGCGTGCTATTGTTCTTTCACGCGTGGAAGGGACCTACAGTTTTATGCCGACTCCGAACGGCGAAGTTGAGAAGGTTTTTCTAGACAGGAATACTCTTTGAGCATTGTCAGTGACTCGAAAGAGGCGGAGCCGTGAATTATCAAAGGTGGTTAATTCGGGTATCGAACCTGGCACCCTCTGCGTAGGAGTCGACGCACTTATCCACTACGCAACGGCGACCACGGTTACCCTCTCCGTCTTTCAAATTGACAAGGATGGCTTTCTGACTTATTCCGAACACATATTGGAACCCTTCTAAGAAGAATATCGCTTTTGGTTCGATTGGGTAATCAAAGAAACATCTTTGATAGAGGCGCTAAGAAAACTCGCTTCAGTATTTTTCTTGTGTATATTCGGCCAATTTTGTGAGAATCGCGACGTGGGCCGAGATGGATTTAACCCACAAACCTCGGGGAGTTATTTTTTTTTCTTTTTCTTAATATTTACCCCGCATTTACCTGATTTACTCAGCGGATACTTTATTTTCTATTAAATTAAGCAAACACTATCCTGAAAAGTGAAATTTTGAGATGTGACATTATGTCACATTAGGAATATTGTGTCGAAAATATTTTTTTCCCAATTTCCTCAATTAAGGAAGTCAAAAAGAGTTACATACATCTTATATTTGAAAATAAATTATTCTTTTGTATGAAATATATAAAAGCATGATAGTGCAATGCAACAACGCCACTGGGTTGCCGTGGCGTAGTGGGTTAGTGCGTCGACTCCTACGCAGAGGGTGCCAGGTTCGATACCCGAATTTGCCACCCTTGATAATTCACGGCTCCACCTCTTTCGAGTCACTGACAATGCTCAAAGAGTATTCCTGTCTAGAAAAACCTTCTCAACTTCGCCGTTCGGAGTCGGCACAAAACTGTAGGTCCCTTCCACTCGTGAAAGAACAATAGCACGCACAACACGAGTGGTTTGCTGAGAAGCTAGGCCTAGGTCCTCCTCGAAGCGCCACCCATATATTATTATTATTAACATCGCATTTATTACATTTCGATGGTCCGTTTTGATGACATACATGATATCTTGTCCGTTTGTCTTGCTTTATTATGATGTGATTCATTTCTTCGTATCAACCAGCAAGATTTTTTACAATGCGACCACGGAAACCTAGTTGGTCAAGCTTTTGTAGTTGCCGTGCATTAGTAACTGCCATTTCTATGCAATGGGTCATTAAAGGGAAATACCGTTACTTTCCTTGAAATTCTGATCTGATCGATCTACGCCTCCCATTTCCTTATTGTAGGTACTTATAGCTTTCGGCTGTTCTATGGTAATATATTTCTTATCCTATTTGCTGAATCGTTTGGCCATTAGTGTGGGTAGAGCTGGCACTATGTTGATGACAATGTAGACCTCACTGTTATCATTCTATTGAATAAGTACTACTGTTCGATTTTCGATTGTAGCATAATCATAAAAGCCCCTTTTAGTTTTTGAATTTATTTCGTTGAAGGGTTAATCTCTATTCTTTCTTATGGTTCCTATGGCCCCAATATTTCTAGATCTTAATTCGTCCATAAGTTGATAGACGTAAAAAAGTTGTTGAAAGAAATTCGACAGTCAAGATTGCATGGTCTATACTTACAAAGGTCGCAAAAATTTAGAACTACCTTCGAGCCAAGTGGGTATCCGTTTTAAAAATCATTCATAGTGGACTGTATAGGACTATATAGCCATTTACAATTGCACCTACTCAAAATGTGTATCCCTGCATACATTAGCTGCGTTTTTTTGCAAGCGTATATACGCCTAAATTTCAATTTGCATGTAAAATCCACTAACAACGAGTCCTATATCCGCTTAACTTACTCATCATATCTATCGCCGCTTAAGGAATAAGCGCGGATAAAAACAATGCGTCCAATCATTATTTTCTGTGTGTTCATTCCTGAATTCATTCATTCATTGTTTAGGTTGCTGTATGTGGCTTACACCTGCAGGTTTGGTTGATGTATTAGATCATTTTGAATTTTGTTGGCATCCATAAGTATGCAATTTTTGGTATCCTCAGAGTGTCTCTGCTATACATTTCGTTTTGGCTTCGTAAGCGATTCTTTTCATTTCACGAAATTTCTTTTTATTTTATAATTATTAAATGTTTTTGCTTTTAAATTGATGGTCACGCTAAACAGATCAACCATCACCTTCCACGATTACACCCCTGACTGCTTAGCAAATGTCATAAATGTCGTCGGTGCTGCCAAGATCTTATGATGAATCATTAAGCGCCGATGATCGTTTTTTTATGCACTTCAAAATTAAGCGTATATACGCTTGCAAGAAAACACAGCTATTTTGTTTTGTGCTATGGCGACCAAAGTATGGCACCATGGCTTCGTCGATACTATATGCAGTTCTTAGTGGGGCAAACTTAAGAAACTTATTATTCAGTAAATCAAATAAAGGTCTTACTTTGGCGAACTTATGATAAAGTTAAGTCGATCACGGTACAAAGATTCTGCTGCTCCTATTGAGTAAGTATCAAGACCTTTATAATACAGTGATCGCCTGGAAAATCCATTCTAACCGCTAAGCAAAAGAGTCATCATCTCCCATCTATACAAATAACGCCTGGGCTTCGAGGTGTTGGCTTGGTAAATTATTAGCGGTCACGTTATCGTCATCACTTTCTAACTCATTGTCATTTTCTAAAACATTATGACTTTCGTGAGCTTTTAAGAATCTTAAGATATAAAAAACGAAAAGGAATGGTAGTACTCCTACTGATACATTGTGTCACAGTAATCTTTTAAGCGCAATAACCTTAAAATATTAACTGCATTGAACAAATTACTTTTTGAATTTAAACCTGCATTGTTCATAAATATAAACAATACAAGAAAATATCTGCACATAAATAAGTAAATAATATATTACTTACATTTTGCTGCACATTCTCAACGTTTTAAAAATATAATATTCTGATAAGAAAAACCTACACTTAAGATCTTAAATTTGCACAAACAAAAACTGAGTTCTGAAAGATGGACAAGCTGAATAACGTGACAGAAATATAAAAAAAAGCAAGTATGCGAAACAATTTATTTTGATGTTATATAATGAATCAATAGGAAGATGTGGGTTAAGGGTAAAGGTGGGCAAGAAGACGAACTCTATGCTGTCAACGAGAAATTACTTCCAATGTCTCGGACAGATATAACTTTGAAGTAGCCAAAGACTTTGTCCACCTAGAAACCGCTTTCAACTCAGGCAACCACGCTAGTACTAGAGTCAACCGGCGAAAAACTCTTGCCAATCGCTTCTTCTTTGGGCTAAGAAAACAACTGATAAACCAAACCCCCTCTCGAACAACTACAATAACTCTCTAGAGCGACCTTAATCGTCCCAGTCCTGCTATATTGCTCAGAGGCATGGACTTTGTCAAAAGCGGACGAATTTACTCTGTTGCTTCGAGTGGAAAATTCTTCGGGTGATTTTCGGTCCCATCTGCATAGATGGTGAGTGAAGGAGGAGATATTAGGACGAATTGTACGAGCTGTTCAGGGACATCGATCTAGCCAGAAGAGTAATGATAAAACGATTGAAATGGCTAGGTCATGTAGAGCGGATGGAAACCAATGCAGCGCAGTAGAGTTGGCCCACGCAAGTGGAATGAGACCTCAACCAGCTATGCGTGCGAAACTGGAAGCAGCTAGCTAAAAATCGAGACGTTTGTTGCTTGAGGCCCAGAGACACCCCGGACTGTGGTGCCACCTTAAGTAAGAATGTATTCGACCAATCTATCTCTGTCATTCTCTCTGTGCTACTCCTAAAGTCGTAGAAGTGGTAAATTTCTCCTCTAGAAAATACCACTCACTCCAGTAAAAATAGAATCATATTCTATTTTGTGCTTATCAGGGTGCTCATACACACACTATTGCACCCTGATAAGCACTACTGCACGACTGCGGGCGGTGGTCTCCACTTAAAGAAAGTCGTGGTGATTTTTTGATAAATTGTTTTTAATGAATTGATTGACAAATATTTTTATTTCTATAAACACAATCAAATATAGCCTATGTCACTGAGAAATAATGTTTCTACTGGAGAAAGGATTTTCAAAATTTAGTTCTGTTGCTCCAGAGTTTACTTCTTGTAACAACTTGCAAACTGATTAGTGTGATGTGATGTGATGGCATGGCGTTTACTTCATGTCGAGAGAACAGTATCATCGCTTTTCATACAAATTTTCTATTAATTGTCTTTTATCTCAAAATGACACATCTCATGTGCACTCTAACACAACAGACCATAGGGTCTTTGTTAACAGAAGAGCTAAGTGGGAACCTTCGAACCTTTTAAGGTCCCAAGGTGTAATGGTCCTTCCTAAGCACTTCTGCAAAAATCTATTGACCTCATCCTACCGAATATAATAGCTTTATTTAGAGCCAGGTACAACTGGGGATACATACCCATTTCTTGGAGGAAGTAGATATGTGGTTGTGGACAAAGCCAGGAAAAAGTGTCACGTCAACACAACGTCACCAAGTTCGAGTCTCGCCCGCTAGGAGCTCGAGAGCATAAAAACCGAGGTTTCGTGTTTGACAGGTTCCACGAATCTGTCTCTTTTTCCGTTTCGCCGCTGTAGTAGATTTGGAGTAGAAGTTCAATAAAGATTTTATATAGTAATTAACTTTCTGGCTATTATTCCATAACATCCACATTGGTGACCCCGACGATGGAGAATGAACAAAAAGAAGCAGGGAGCGATGCAAATACGAGCAGAGCTAGCTTGGGCGAAGCAAGGGCGATCGGTGGAGCATATTATGAGCCAGAGATAGGAACAGTATCAGTGAAGATACCAAAGTTTTGGAAGAAGAAACCCGAGTTGTGGTTCACACAAGTGGAATCGCAATTCTACGTTGGTCGAATAACGTCTGATATGCTAAAATATCACACAGTAGTGGCAGCTATCGACAGCGATATCCTGAACCAAGTCAGTGATATTCTTCTTGATCCACCCGTCGAGAACATGTATCAAACCCTAAAATCTAAAATAATCGAGCGATTTACAGATTCCGACCACCAGCGCTTACGCAAGCTCCTGCAAGAAATTGAGCTGAGGGACAAAAGACCGTCCCAACTTCTACGAGAGATGCGGGACTTAGCGGGCTCCAGATTGGGTGATGACTTGCTCAAATCTTTATGGTTGCAGAGACTCCCACCAAACATGCGTTCCATAATATCTGTCAGCACGGAAAAATTGCCTAAATTAGCAGAAATAGCTGATAAGATTGCTGAGGTGAACGAAACTCCGCAACTGTCCGCAACAACACGTCACAGCCCATCTAATTATAGCACCGAACTTCATCGGCAGATAGAAGACCTAACACGTGTGGTTGCTGAATTAAAATCGAGTCACGTAATCAACCGAAGGAGGCGCAGTCGTTCTCGTTCTGGCTACCGCAGCGATAAGAACGTAAGAGTTACTATTGCAGAGAATCCCGGAGACGAATGCTGGTATCATCGTGCTTTCGGATCAGATGCTAAAAAGTGTCGAGCGCCCTGCAAGTATAATAAATCGTCAAACTAGAAGGCCAGTCGGTAGCGGCGACAACCTCTGGCCTGGAAAACTGTCGCCTTTTTGTTCGTGATCGTAAGAATCACGGTTTGAACTTTCTTATTGATACGGGCGCTGACATTTCTGTGATGCCCGCAACGCCCGTAGAAAGAAGAGTCCGTAACAATAACTCCACACTATTTGCTGCCAACAACTCACTAATTTCCACATTTGGCACCAGAATGATGACGGTAGATTTAGGTTTACGACGAGTTTTCAACTGGGAATTTGTCATCGCAGCTTTGTCACGCCCTATCATCGGAGCGGATTTTCTCCGACACTAATGGTGGATTTACGTAACCGACGTCTTATTGATCGTATTACCTCCCTTTCCAGCGTCGGTTCAATAACCTCAATCCCATCCACGAAGCTAACGAACATCGACTACAAGGCCCCGTATCATGGACTGCTGCAGGAGTATCAGGCTATAACTCGGCCTTTGGTAAGAAAAACAATCTGCAACAGCGCTGTTTTTCACTACATCGTCACCAAGGGGCCACCGATCCATGCACGTTACCGACGCCTGAGTCCCGAGAAGCTCCGTGAGGCCAAAGCTCAATTTCAGCTGTTAATGGAGCAAGGCATTTGTCGTCCATCAAAAAGCCCATGGGCCAGCCCGTTGCATATGGCAAAGAAGGCAAATAACAGTTGGAGACCGTGCGGGGATTGACGTAAATTGAACAGCATCACCACGCCAGATCGCTATCCCATCCCGCATGTTCAGGATTTCAGTCAATTCTTAGCGGGAAAGACTATTTTTTCAACACTTGACCTCCAACAGGCGTACCATCAAATACCTGTGGCCCCCGAGGACATACCCAAGACGGCTATCATAACGCCATTTGGGCTCTATGAATTTGTCTATATGACCTTCGGACTCCGAAATGCAAGCCAGACGTTTCAGCGATTCATGGACAACATGCTACGGGACTTGGACTTCGCATTCCCATACATTGATGACATCCTCATTGCCTCGGAGAACGAACAACAGCACAAGGTACATTTAAGGTTAGTCTTCGAACGACTGAGGCAACACGGAATGGTTCTTAATGTCGACAAGTGCCAGTTCGTTTGTAACGAAGTACGTTTTCTGGGCCATTCCGTTAACGCCGGAGGAATCAAACCACCCGAGGCCAAGTTGAGACGTTTCCTTAAAAATGCGGTTGAGGACCAAGCAATCCTTCAACAAGTAATCCCCAAGGGAAACAAGAAGAATGATAAAAGGGGGCTTCTCTGGACGTCTGAGGCGGAGTTTTGTTTCGAAAGGTGCAAGACAACATTGGCTAATGCAGCACTTTTAGCCCATCCGAAACCTAATGCCGAGCTTGCTTTGATGGTCGACGCTTCGGACATTGCCGTGGGGGGTGCTCTTCATCAGAAAGTTGCCAACGCATGGGAACCACTAGGTTTTTTTTCCAAGAAACTGAAGGCTGCGGAAGCCAAATATAGTACGTATGATCGGGAGCTTCTCAGCGCGTACCTTTCAGTGAAGCACTTCCGTTATATGTTGGAGGGGAGAGTTTTTTGTATTCTAACGGATCACAAGCCCCTAGTTTTTGCATTTAAGCAGAATCCGGAAAAGGCGTCGAAAACTTTCTGGCTTTTATTCCATAACATCCACATGGTCTTCATTCTCAAGCTGGGTAATAGACCTTAAGTCTAACTTATAGACTCATAAGTCTAACATTATTCGTACTCAAAACGACGGAGAGACTGGTTGATATTCATATTAGTAACCGGTTAGGATTGTCCAACCCTCTAAACTCAACTGGTTTCGCTACAGCCCATAGAGGGGCAGGGACTAGCTTCTACAGCAACCACCCTTGTTGTGGGGTTCACTCAACAGTGGAAGGGATCTACAGTTCTATGCCGACTCCGAAAGGACAATTTTAAGAAACTTTTTCTATATAGTTATGACTCCTTAATTACTCCTTGATACCCTTGTTAATATTATTTTTAGTAGTACCTGGCGGGAATCGCCGAAGACCCAGGCAGAGAGATTAAGTTGCGCAGGGGTCCACGCACATACCCACAACATCAACACATCTTCCATAGGTGTCCTTTATTGTGTCATTAAAAAGATAGAAGCACTCGATTCCAAAGAGATTGTACGTTCCTCGACTGTGACTCGATAGAAGGGGCGATCAGCAGTCGATTCATCGAAGCGCCGATGGATAAGAGCCATGCTTGAAAGTACTTTACTAAACACAGATCTGGCTTCGCGATCATAGGTTATGCTGATGACCTGGCGATTATTATTAAGAAAAAACGAGACGCGACAGTATCTAATGTAATGCAAAGTGCACTACTACAAGTCGTGGAATGGTGTCGCAAAGATGGATTACCATTTAATCCCTGCAAGATCGATCTAGTGACCTTCTCAAGACCACTCAAAATATCTTGGAGTAATCCTAGGCAAGCGACTTAACTGGCATTCACATCTCAAGTAAAACACTTCAACAGACAACGACAAAAAAAGTTGCAGAAGTTGCAAAAGCTCTAGATGCTCTAGTCGGCCTAGGTTAGTTTAGGTAGCGATGCTGCTAGTGAATTCACACACTTAGACCATGATGGTCCATTGTGATACCCACAGTCAGAGTACTACCACTGATTGACCACTCCAGTGGCAGTGCCGTTAATCCGATCCCAACGGCAAATGGTGACTGGACCAGATTTGAAAACCAGATAAAAGCGTATTAACTTTGCTTTTACTGGGATTCGAAACGGGGACCCCGCGAACTAGAGGCAGGCACTCAAGCAACTGCACCATCCAGTCGTCATAACTCTAGTCGGCCTAACTCTCTTCTTTAGGAAGATAGCTGTCAGACATGTCATCAAACTGCAGCTAGAGTATACTACTTAGTATACCCAACTTCTTCTTCTTCTTCTTTATTTTGTGCTACAGTCCGGGGTGGACCTGGGCCTCAACCAACAAGCCTCTCCAGCTAGCACGGTCTCTGGCTAGCTGTCTCCAGTGTCGCACGCCAAGTTGGTTGAGGTCCTTCTCCACCTGGGTGCGCCACCTTGAACGCGGGCGTCCTCTGTTGCGTTGTCCCACGGGTTCGGAGTCGAAGACTCTCCGGGCCGGAGCTGAGTTGACCATACGCTCTACATGGCCTAGCCATCTTAGGCGTTGGATCCGAAGACGCCTGACCAGACTCATGTCGCTGTACAGCCCGTACAGTTCGTGGTTGAATCTTCTCCTCCAGAAACCGTCAACGCAAACAGGACCAAAGATCGCGCGCAGAACTTTTCTCTCGAAAATACCAAGGACTTCCTCATCCTCTTTTGAGATTGTCCATGCCATTGTCCTAGTATACCCAACTCAATCCCTAAAAGAGTTATGTTTTGTGCAATGCGAGATATAATGATCAGACAGCATTGTTTCGGCAGGCTTTTTGAGGTTGAAATATTGGACCGTGAGAACTTGACCATTGGTGTTCCAACACAGTCGGAGCGAAGATAGACTTTGCAGTTCGGGTCGGAGTCCTTTGTCCCAACACTAGGGTATCCGTATTAATAGGGTCAGGTCGTACCGTGTTTCAAGCTGAAATCCACGCAATCGATATCTTGCCAGAAATGGAGACCAGGAAAATCATCTTACAGTAGTATGGGCTCTGAAATTCAAATATTTGTAGACAGTCAGGCAGCACTGAAGGCACTCGGCATCGTCCAACCTAATTGACTACAAACCGGTAAATTGCTAAAAAAAGGCACTACAATTCCTTACCAGAGATAACAAAGTGATGCACGGCAGGATAACTGGACAGGGGGGTTGCAGGCAACGATTCCACAGACCAGGGAATCGAACCGGGGACCCCACTAACCAAAGGCAGGCACTTAACCAACTACACCATCCAAATGATTAATCAGACCTTCATCCTACAAGAAAATAATCCATCTCAACAAGGGAAGCATAAGGTTGTAAGCAAGCTTTTCTATTGGCCACTGCTTCCTGAATTACCATCTTAAAGTTATGTCAAGACAAGGTCTGTCTCGTTTGCTCGATACGAGGAGATATCCTCTATCATTAATAGGGAGACACGGACTTGAGTGAAATAAAGAATTTAACTACAATATACGTTCGCTGGCTTAACTCCAGCCCTTCTATACAACAGGTCTCTCCTGGCCGCGGTGTGATTGCTTTCACGGTGTAGGTTATACAAGAGGAAAGGAAAACATGACTCAAAAATACACCTCTTTTTGGGAGACCTGATAAATTGCTTCAAATAACGAACTTTTTTTTTTTAAATTTTTAAAATTTATGTTTTTCCATGTACTATGGATTTATTAGTAAGAACAGACATTCCCAGTAATTATGAAATACAATGTCGTTGAAGCGTTGTTCAAGAGGCTGGCTCAATATCCCAAGACCTTGTTAAAGGTTTCGGGTTCTAACTCACGGATTGCTTGGATGAGATTAGCCTCAATCGCTTGAATCGTTTTCAGATTGATGGCATAACATGGTCATTCGGCTCTTCACAAAAAAAAAAAGTCCAAAGGGGTTAAATCGACAATTGACATCGCCAAGACGACTGACAACACGTTTTGGAAATTTGATGCGCAAAAGATCGATTGTGGAATAGGCTGTATCACATGGCGCGCCATCCTGCATGAACCAGAGGCCGACCAAGTCCCTGGCTCCAATCTCAAAAAAAAAAAAATCGGTTAACATGGCTGTTTGACGCCCACCGTTGAAACGTTTTTAATATTTCTAAACGTTGTTCAGGTGAATGAGGGCAAAACGAAGTATATGCTGTCATCAAGAAAGGACACACAACATCGACGTCTTGGACAGAGCGTCACAATGGGCAGCTATAACTTCGAGGTAGTCAAGGACTTCGTCTACCTCGGCTCCGCAGTAAACAGTACAAACAACATCAGTACCGAGATCAAACGCAGAGTAACTCTTGCCAACCGCTGTTTCTATGGGCTCAAGAGGCAAATGAGTAGTAGAGCCATCTCTCGAAGGACCAAGCTGACCCTATACAAGACCTTGATCATCTCAGTCCTGCTGTACGGCGCGGAGGCATGGACAATCTCAAAAGTGGATGACTTGGTCCTTGGTATTTTCGAGAGAAAAGCTCTGCGTGCGACCTTTGGTCCTGTTTGCGTTGACGGTTTTTGGAGGAGAAGATTCAACCACGAACTGTACGGGCTGTACAGCGACATGAGTCTAGTCAGGCGTCTTCGGATCCAACGCCTAAGATGGCTAGGCCATGTAGAGCGTATGGACAACTCAGCCCGGCCCGAAGAGTCTTCGAGTCCGAAACCGTGGGACAACGCAACCGCGGACGCCCGCGTTTAAGGTGGCGCACTAGGTGGAGAAGGACCTCAACCAACTTGGCGTGCGACACTGGAGACAGCTAGCCAGAGACCGTGCTAGCTGGAGAGGCTTGTTTGTTGAGGCCCAGGTCCACCCCGGACTGTAGCGCCAAATGAAGAAGAAGAAACGTTGTTCAAGCTTAAAGCGACTCATTTCATTCCGGACGTATGATATTGACTTTCTGTCAAGGTTTCGAGCGAGAAACAACTGTCAGTGTCAAAGTAACCTATGATATAAAAAAAAAAACCACTAGATGGCCTACAAGATGGTCCAATTCCGTTCGAAACAATATTTACCAAAAAACCACTAGATGGCCCAACTTGTACTTACATTATTTTCCCATTGTTCGAAATAATATTTACCATAAACATCCTTAATAGACTCTAATTGGACACACCGACGCCTTCCAGCAACTCACACGACCCATGTACAAGCACACTGCACTTCACATGTTAAGGCACAATGATAGCAGATGCCATGTTACACATGCCACATGGTCAAACACTCATAAAGAAGTTATAAGCACTCTGTCCCAGGAAACTTCCCCAAAGCTTCATCCCAGTCCCTCATCACCCAACTATTTAAAGTCAAGGACGTATGTACATGACACTTACTGTGATTTCCCAAGGAGTTGACGGAGATAACTTGTTTGATTTTGCAATGTTGACTACCGGATGTGGTTTATCCCTCAAAGGACCCCACATTACACAGCACATTGCACTTCATGAAGGCTGCAAAACTGCATGAAAACTTCACAGCGAAGAGTGCCAGCACAAGTAGTCACTAAAAAAATCCATATTGTGCCCGGGAGTGTCAAACTGTCAGACGAGGAAAACTGTTATTAAAAATACACAGCCATCCCTGCCAGAGTTTTAGCACACACCGAAGGTGATATTAAACCGACAGATTTTTGCAAAATTAAATTCTGGCACTTGCCTCCCATTTGACACCACATCCATTATGGACATTTTATGCAATACATCTTCCTTGTGGCATAATCCCATTGCTCACTATTGGGGTTGCTCGGAGTATTTCCCTCACAATGTAGACCTATTCCAAGTATCAAAGCGCGCTGGAGAAGGGGCCGTTATTCATGTTACACTTTACTGGCTCACAGACCGATTGTGCATGTCACTGCCAAGTGCGGTGTGCCTCGCTGAAGATGCACTATACAATAGACGCTGTGAGTGCAGCCTCTATCTACGTACGTATGCATGTATACACAAGTTGTCTTATGACTTTTCATCTTCTTTGGCTGCTTTGTGTGGAAGGTACTTGGTATCGTTTTATAGTCACAAGCTGCGCAGTATAAAGCGTCATTGTTTCCGAATGCCCGGGGTGGTGTTTTGGCGACACGATGGAAGTGAAAAGTTATTTTGTGAGACTTTGGATGGGTGCTGGTTTTTGTAGGAAGTGCGTGATAAGTTGATGACATCTAAATGGTTTTTCTTGGCATGCACTACTTTTAAGTCAAGGATTTTGTTCTATTTTAGGAAGGGGAAGAGACAGATAAATGAAACGCAAATGGGAGCATCGCAAAGTGTAAGACTTCACAGCTGATGACCCCGACTAGTTGGCGATGCAAATTTGTGATTTGGATAAGTATTTGCATATTACAGTCAGACTTGGTAACACATGTATCTTTCCAGTTCCATAATGGACCGACTTAAGCCAACAGAATTTGCACTGAGGACAACAATAGGTGGGTTTTTTTGAAAGAGTACATACGCTTAAATTTCAATTTACATGTAAAATGCACTAACAACAAATCCTATATCCGCTTAAGTTACTCATCATATCTATCGCCGCTTATGAAATAAGGGCGGATAAAAACAATGCTTCCAATCAATATTTTTTTTTTTTTTTATTTAATTTTTATTTCATTTCGGGACAACTTACTACTAGACAAAAATGACATAAAAATCTATCTTAATATCTAACAATTCATGTTCTTAATTCTATCTTACTGACCCTTCGCGGGTACTCTAAAATATTCTAATCTAACTGAATGTTTGCCTTTCGGCGTCTAAATTATTAAGTTATTTATTGTCTTTTTTTTTTTTTTGTCCTTAGGACATACTTTATTGTTTAATACTTACTGGCCAAGAAAACTAAGAAAAAACTTGGCGCTCTATACACTATTATTTTACCTAACCTAAATCTAAACCTAAACCCTATTACCTAAGCCCTATTACTCTAATCTAACTTAATCTATGTCCGTAACATTACGGACGTGTACACAAGGGCTTGTATCTTATGTATATGCGAAACATATATAATCCACAAGCCCTTGTGTACCTTATTTTTTTTTTTTTTTTATTATTTTTTTTGACTAAGCTACCTTATAACTAGATAAGTGGGCCGTTATACCAACTAAACGATTTGTATATAGGCAGGAGTCGGCGAAGGCGGAGACTGATTCTGCTGTAACCACCAAAAGAAGTGCCGCTCCTTATCACTCTCTCTCCTATCTCGAGCAGGGATCGCTCTACTGAACCGGAGAAGATCTTCGTGTTCTCGGACGACATCCGGTTCGTAGAGGAGTCGCCTGTCAACTGTTCGGCGCATCGCGTGGTAGATTACAGGACATCCTTCCATGTCCTGTATCAAGCCGATCGAATCCAAATAGAGGAACGCTTCAGGTGGAACAAAGCCGTTGTGGCGCACCCTCTCATGGTACATATAATTGGGATAGTAAGCCCCGAAGATCAGACTATTGGTAGAAGTCATACTTCTTGCAATGTGACTTCTTATTAATTTGATGATAAAATTGTCTATCCTTTTCACGTTTGCCCTGTTGTACAGGACCTCGTTAGGATAGTACTTCTTGTACCCAGACTCGGGTGTTCGATACAACCGGAGACAAGTCCTAAGACACCGTCTCTCGAACACCCTCATCTTTTCCATCTGGAAAGGACTCACGTTGAACCACAGAGGACAACCATACACCATGACTGGCCTTATGAGGGCCATATAGCAGATTACCTTCACCCTGGTATCAAGTTGGCTGCTGTAAAACAGCTTACTTGCCACAGCAAAGGCTTTTCTAGCATTGGTCAAAGCTTTCTCTATATGTTTGTCAAAATACAGAAAATGATCCAACCAAATGCCAAGATATCTTACTACAGTTTTCACGGCTAACGGCTGACCCCGGGGGTCAACTATGCCGAACTTCTTCCAGTTTACGCGCGTATCCCTTGAGGCCATGGCCAGCGGGGTGCGGAAAAGAACAGTTTCACACTTCTGGAAGTTGATAAGCAGATTCCAGTCATCGCAATATGTCAAAGTGTTGTCAAAGTCACGTTGCAACAAGGTATTAATAACTTCTTCTACCTTAGGACCTGATCTGTACGCCACTAAGTCATCGGCGTACGCCATTAGGTGCGGCATAGACCTTAGGAGATCTGCAGTGAATATAGCAAACAATATTGGGGAGCCAACAGCCCCCTGTTGTAGACCATTATTGATATCAATATTTTCTGTGTGTTTATTCCTGATTTTGTTCATTCATTGTTTAGGTTGCAATATGTGGTTTACATTTGTAGGTGTGGTTGATGTATTAGATAAATTTTAAATGTTTTTGCCTCCAAAAGTATGCAACTTTTTGCATACCCAGAGTGTCTCTGCTAGACATTCCGTTTAGGTTTCGTAATTGACTCTTTTCATTTTATGAAAATTGTTTTTATTTTATAATTATTAAGTGTTTTTGCTTTTAAAGTGATGGTCACGCAACACAATCGCAAGACGAGGATTGTGCCCATTAGCGATTAACTATCACCTTCGACGATTCCACCCCGTGACTGTCACAATTGTCATAAATATCGTCGGTGCTGCCAAGATTTTATGATGAATTATTAAGCCCCATTTTTTTGTGCACTTATAATTTAAGCGTATACACGCTTGCAAAAAATCACGGCTATTATCGACAAATCATCATATTTTCCGATGCTGAGCTAATAGACAGGAAGCTAAGCTAGAAACCAAAGATTCAGAACCAAAGTAGATTGGTGGCGGTAACAGTTAGACTTGAAGGAGGGATCTCGGCCCTAGATGGGACTGAAACCGAGAATGACAACCTATCGTCAGACAAATTCTAACTTACTACATCATTGTTTGGAGGATAAAGGTCCCGAAACCGGGTAAACCGCCAAACGACAAGAAATCAAAAAGCTATTCGAGAAACTTCTACGGAGACGAATACAATCACTAATAGAAAAAGACATTTTATACCCGATTTGCAGCTGCTTCTGCGATTACTTGGTCTTTATACCGGAGATTGGGTCTTCATCTCCTTCTCGAACCAGGAGGCTCGGATTCGAAGACCCTCTTAGCTGGAGCATTGTTGTCCATGCGCTCGATGTGGCCGGGCCAGTGCAGTCGACGGATTCTGGCCTTTCGAACTACATCCACATCCTGGTACAGCTCGTAGATATCGCGATTGTGTCTTCTCCTCCACTCGCCTTCCTCGCAGACGGGACCATATATCCGACGTAGAATCGAAGACACCAAGAATCAGCTCCGCAGTTTTACTTATGGTCCAGCTTTCGGCTCCATAAAGCAGGACTGGCAAAATAAGGGTTTTGTAGAGCATATTCTTAGTCCTTCGAGTCAGGAGTTTTGACGCCAGTTGTTTTGACGAATCGAAGTAACACAGGTAGCCAAAGGCAGTTCTACGTCGTATCTCCACAGTGATGTCATTCGTGGAGTTAATGTTCGCCCCGAGGTAGACAAACTTTTTTACTACCGAAATTGTACCTGTCGATTGTAATATCTTGTTCTAGGTGGCTTTGTAGTTCTTCAGCCTTTTGATGGTTCTGCCGACTTCTTCAAAGCTAGGTGGCAGGACTACTTCATCGACTGGAGTTGGGATTTCTTAATTCCCTATCACTCTCTCCAGGTCAGGCCCGTTAAGCAGCTGTTGAAAGTGCAGCACATCCACTACCTACGAGTCAGTAACCAGGTTAACCGCACAGCTTCGACGAGCCTGGGTGCCTTTCCTAAAGCCAGCGGCAAGGATTTCGGCTTTTTTGTAGAAGGTCCGTATTTTGTGCTTGTCCTTAGACTCTTCGATATCCTTGAGCTGGGAGGTTGCGAGAGACCTTTTCTTCGGACGTAGAAGATTTTTCTCCTCCTTTCTTCTAGCCCGGTACTCCTCCTGCGCTGCATTATTTTTTCGTCGCAGCGCCTTTTGGTATGCATCGCCATCATACCATGGGTTCCTCGTCGGAGGTGGTAGGTAGCCTAAGGTGGTTTCGGCTACCTCTTTGATGGCCGAGCGGCAATGCAACCACATCTCGTTGGCGTTAATGTATAACGGGAGCATACCGGAGTGTCTCTCACTCAGTTGCTCTTCGTAGTCTCTGGCAATCTCGGGTGTGCTCAGGCGTCCAATGTCAAAACTCATCTTTATTGGCTGGTGCAGCTTTCTGTCATTGGACAGTCGAGCTCTGCATCTTACTGCTATGAGGAAATGGTCTGAGTCGACCATTGCCCCCCGACCATTGCTGGTCGTTATCGCCAGGTTGCTGTGTGGATTCTTTTGCGAGGGAACCTAGAGCTGCTTATAACCATATTACGTGCTGCCGCAAAGTCTGAGAGAAGTCTGAGAGGCGGGCTTTCAGATCACTCCGCCAAAGATGTTTTCCTTGCCGATTTTGGCATTGGAGTCTCCGACCACGATCTTTTCATCGTACTCCGGACAGGCTCCGTAGGCACCGTCCAAGAGGTGACAAGATAATAGTCCTCCCTGACAGAGTCTTCAGCCTCGTCGGTAGGAGCGTATGCACATATGAGGCTGATGTTGTTAAGACTTGCTTTGGTGGGGGTCACAGCCAGGCGGTCACTTATCGGCTTAAAGTCGAGGACCTTCGACCTTAACCGCTTTCCTACAACGAATCCGCCTCGTAATATGTGCAACCTTTTGTGACAGCTGTAATATATGTCGAACTCTTTCTTTTTCATGGTCCTTTGTCGTATCCAGCGTATTTCCTGGATCGCATTAATATCCGCCTTATACTGCGTGGGGATATTTTCCAGTTTACGAGCGGCCCCTGGAGTGTGGAGTATTCTTACATTCTAGGAGCACACTCGCAAATCATTGTCCTTTTTCGCGCCGTATCGCCGAGGCAGCTTTCTCTCTCATAAAGTTGTAAGTTGATTCGTTTGGTTCGAAAGAAGTATTATTTATCCATCCGCGATAACTGATAGTCAAGCAGACGAAATCGCGGAAAACCGCTACCTTTCTATAATGGAATTGGATATGGAAGCCACCTTTTTTCTTCTATGTTTTACATTTTTTGATATTTTGTCGCGGGTTTTGCGCGGCGAAATATGGACACCGTAAGTATAAAGCGCCTAATCGATAGAAGGCTTCTTTTGGTCAGATTCTTATGACATATTCAATGCTCTAGTTTCTGCTCAATATTCCGTGAATATCGCCCCATTCTTTGGAATCAACATTCAATTGCGTTCTTAGAAAGAGTATGCATTGACGTAAGCAAACCTAAAGCCACACTAAACCCCTCCTATGCAACGCTGATAAACGTGACCACAAGCAATGGTCCCAACACGCGCTTTGCAAAAGCTGTCAATTCAACAGTTACGGATCCGATTAATAGAAATGGAAGCATTCAGACTAAAAATAAATGCTATTTTAGCTTAAAGTATTTTTTTTATTCATCTGGTTTTCCTAATATCTACGGGTATTTGGTTATTGTTTAACCATGCAAATTGATTCCAATTGATTTTCGAATCTACGAGCAGTACGAGGCATGTGCCAGTCAAAACACAACAACCATAATCCAACCCTCTGGAAACAACATATCAACAGATACACATTCCCATTCAATAAGATACGGAATTTGTTCATCTGATTGAAATTTATTGCATCGCTGCCAAATGCCAATCCCCAAATGCAATTGACCTATTCGATTTGCGTCACAAATAGAAACAATCCGTAGGAATGGTTCTAGATACATACGTATGCACAGCGTTTCACTCAACGTTCAGCGTGTTTATTCGAAGATATGTACGTCCTTATCGTGACAGACAATTACGAAAAACAGAAATTGAACACCAATCGATTATTGGCAAATCGAAAAGTAAACACAAAAAGAAAAAGACTTCCCAACCCTTTGTCTGCTGAATAAAGCATGAGAAATCGATACTCGCCTGGGGTTCTAGTGAATTCCGAGCTGAACAACTGGGCGCGGGCAATGGAATAAGAATACACAAGGTGTCATATCGTAAAACGTTCGTTCGTTTTAACACGATTTACTTTGTGACAATCTGCAACTACAACAGTTGGTGTCACTAGACACGTTGCAGCGAATAATTGGTCGGTGGGAATGTGCACATTAACCCCTCGAGTCCGAATCACACATTTTATGATCAAGCCCAGACACAAATGTAATTAATTAGAGGAACGAGGAGAGGTAGCTGGCCGTTTTTTTGCCCTGCAAAGGCAAATGACTGCGAACACATTTTAATTAAACTGACTACATCCCCAGGCGCGACGCTGAACGAATGCTAACAATGTGCAGAGTTAATTTGTCAGTTGTCGCGGCGGTTCTGGAGGGAATATTACGCAAAAACTATTATTCGAAAATGCAGACTGTGCCGCTCTCTGTCTCTGACCACAGATAAGGGTAAGTGTGCATTTCGCCTGGATTAATAAATAACATCGCCGACTGGACCGAGCAGGTAAATTAGAACTGTTCGAGAAGTTTAATTATAAGCAATTTGTCGAATGAAACAGAACCAGATTAACTTAAACTATTATACGACTGGACGGCGCAGTTGGTAGAGTGCCTGTCTAGTTGGCGGGGTCCCCAATTCGAATCCCAGAGCAAGCAAAGTTAATACACTTTTATCTGGTTTTCAAATCTGGTCCAGTCACCATTTGCGGATGGGATCAAGTTGACGGCACTGTCACGGGCTGTACGGCGTCAAAAGCCTAGTCAGTAGTCTACGGATTCAACACCTAAGATGGCTGGGCCATGTAGAGTGCATGGACAACCCTGCTTCAGCCCAAAGAGTCTTCGATTCCGAACCAGTAGGACAACGCAATAGAGGACGCCCATGGAACCGATGGCGCACCCAGATGGAGAAGGACCTCAATCGACTTGATGTGCGCAGTTGGAGACAGCTTGCTAAAGATCGTGTCGGCTGGAGAGGCTTACTGGTTGAGGCCCAGGTCCACCCCGGACTGTAGCGCCACCAGAAGAAGAAAAAGTCACTGGAGTGGTCAATCATTGGCAGTAGACTGACTATGATATGAGTGAATTCACTAGCAGCCCCCTATCTAATCTAACATAACTTAAATTATTACGCCAGCTGGAGATGAGCACATACAAGAGCTCATCTGTAAGACATGCAAACTTCAAGGAGACTTATTCCAACTTTCAAGGAATGAGTCTGCTTGAAGACGTTTTTGAATAGTGTGGTAGGTTTATATCTGTGTGGCTTCATCACAGGGAACTCAACCATCGACCGGATCTTAACTCTGAGGCAGATCCTGGTAAAGACCCAAGAAGTACAGATCGACACTCACCACCTTTAGCAAGTTCTCTTGTCGTCTTGGTGCACATCAGTTCTTTTATTTTTCCTTTTGCACCTTGGGTGTACATTCGTTAAATGCCTTCGAAGGTAGTCCTGAGTTCTACGTCATGCTTAATGTCGGGACCAGATCAAATTCGCCCATTTCGGTCCTCAACTTCAGCAGGCGAGTTGTATTGGTCGCAGATAGATACATAATCCTTATTTATTTGAGCGATGTTAACTAACAAAGAACAAAATTAGATGTGGTGGGCATCTGAGGCCAAAAAGTGATAACGGATTCTGAAAGCCAACATCCAGGAGAGCATTTTAAGCATCCCCGGCAGATTTTAAGCACTCCCGGTGGGTACATTTGGTGTGCATTTTTGAAAGTTCATACAAAGTTACAATGTACAAAAAAAATTATAAGCTTCAAGAGAAACAATAATTACTACCACTTTTGAAACTTGTCTAACCGAGCCCAAACTTGATGTTGCCAGATCTGATCCGAATGTGATCGAGTGACTTTTGGTCAAAGATGACCATGAAGTCGTTTAACACTTCATTCATATTCAAAATGATTCTCCAGCTTTGAGTGCTTGACACTTCCCTGTTTGTTTGTCCTTCAGCTTCAGTATGGACTCGTCCTTATCAGGAACCAGTGAAGGAATCAATATTGAAACTTATGTCCGGAGCGGTAGTAATGAACGAGGGATCGACCTCAAGTTTCGCGCTCCCCCAGATTTCGGGGCAGTTGCTGATCGTGAGCTTTAAGAAAGCCTGCGGGGACGAGAATGGACAACTAGTAGTAGAGTCGCAGTCGATAATGAGAATTTGGAAGAACCACTTCTGCAGACTGCTAAACGGCGATGATGACACCAATACCGCTGTCAGGCAGAATGTCCCACTCAACATGGACGATTATCGACGAGAATTCCTTCCCCCCGACTTAGACGAGGTCAAGATAGCAATATCAAGACTGAAGTCTAACAAAGCTGCCGGTGCGGACGGACTGGCTGCTGAAATCTTTAAGGCAGCTGGCGATGATCTGGTTGGGCGCATGCACCAACTCATCTGTAAGATATGGTCGGAGGAGAGCATGCCCGATGAGTGGAATCTCAGTATTGTTTGCCCGATACACAAGAAAGGACACCCCTTTGACTGCGCCAACTATAGAGGGATAAGTCTACTGAACATCGCATATAAGATCTTCTCTGCCGTTTTGTGTACTCGCCTGAAGCCGTTTATAACTACACCTGATGAGTCCATATCAGTATGGCTTCAGGCCAGGGAAGTCCAGCATCGAACAGTTTTTCACAATACGGCAGATCCTAGAAAATACACAAGAAATGCAGATCGACACCCACCACCTTTTTATCGATTTCAAGGCCGCATATGGACGACCTATAAAGCTGCCAAACTCGTCTGGTTGTGCAGGATGACGATGGAGAATTCTCGCTGCTCCATCAAGGTCGGTAACGAACTCATCGAGACCTTCAATGTCAAAAAAGGATTTAGACAAGGCGACGCGCTGTCATGTGATTTCTTTAACATCATCATGGAGAAGATCGTGCAAGACTAACACGTCAACACTAGAGGCACGATCTTCCAGAAGTCCGTACAACTCCGTACTGCATACGCGGATGACATTGACGTGATTGGCAAAACACAGCGAGCCGTCAATGAGGCGTTTGTTGGCATTGAGACGGAAGCGGCTAAGATGGGTCTACCGGTGAATGAGGGCAAAACGAAGTATGTGCTGTCATCAAGAAAGGACACACAACATCGACGTCTTGGACAGAGCTTCACAATGAGCAGCTATAACCTCGAGGTCGTCAAGGACTTCGGTCTACCTCGGCTCCGCAGTAAATAGTACAAACAACATCAGAACCGAAATCAAACGCAGAGTAACTCTTGCCAACCGCTGTTTCTTTGGACTCAAGAGGCAATTGAGTAGTAGAGCCATCTCTCGAAGGACCAAGCTGATTTTATACAAAACCTTGATCATTCCAGTCCTGCTGTACGGCGAGGAGGCATGTACAATCTCAAAAGTGGATGAGGAAGTCCTTGGTCTCTTGGAGAGAAAAGCTTTGCGTGCGGTCTTTGGTCCTGTTTGCGTTGACGGTTTCTGGAGGGATTCAACCACGAGCAGTACAGCGACATGAGTCTAGTCAGGCGTCTTCGGATCCAACGCCTAAGATGTCCAGGCCATATAGAGCGTAAGTACAACTCAGCTCCCGCCCGAAGAGTCCTCGACACCGAACCCGTGGGACAACGTAACAGAGGACGCCTGCGTCTAAGGTGGCGAGAAGGACCTCAACCAACTTGGCGTGCGACACTGGAGACACCTATCCAGAGACCGTGCTAGCTGCAGAGGCTTGTTGGTTGAGGCCCAGGTCCACCCCGGACTGTAGCACCAAATAAAGAAAGAAAAGAGTTTGATAGTGGCCTTGTTCGATGGTCACCCCGTGTCCTTAGGTGAGAGTCAGTTTCTTTTCAAATGTGACAACATCTTTCCTGTGCTTCTTTATCAAGGTTGTTTCCCTCTCAGTGAGCGTTGTGGGATCACAAGTGTTCATCTTCTTGATGAACTGCATCAACCGTTTGTAGCCGTTCTTAGCTTTTTGGGCCTATGTCTTCGCACTTTTCTCTTTAACAACAAGAAGACCTGTGGCTTTGGGATCTATCTTTTACTCTAGCAGCTGGGCCTCGCTTTTAGAGTCCACTTGCATGGTGTTGCTAACCTATGATAAAGCCAAGGATTCATCGTCGGTAGTGGTATCAATCTGCAGCCTCTGAAGGGGCGTCCCGCTGATGCTATCGTCTGGATCGGTTAGACCCTCGGCGGTGGCAACCTTAGCCGCTAGCCTCTTCAGAGGGTTTGATTTTTTTTTGTTTTAACTTGTTCTTCTTTTTTCGTTCATGTTGGTTTGTTTTTTGGTAGAATTATGATCCCACGAGTAGCCCAGGAATGGGTGGTCGATCTGTACAGAGCCCCGCAGTATACAGGCAAATTATGCCGGAGGGCGCCTGGTCTCCTTGATACACCGTTAGCGACTAGGCTATTATTTAACCTGGGCCCCAGCATGGTTTACTCTTGGCATGGCATGGGTTACACCTTAGTTCAGCCCAGGGGAAAGGAGAAGACTGACGCAATAGGTAGGAGGAGGAGGGCTGCATTTTGGCTCGTCACAAAAAACAAATTCACAAGTGTCATTGACTTTTACCAAGCCTTCGCACCACGGTAAGGTGTGGAACCCCACGAAGATACACAACGGTAAATACGGTTTGCAAACATTTTTTTTTTTCAGAACGTTAAGACTAATAATGAAGTATTACAGAGATAGCCGACGTCACAGCTGATTGCCCCCTAGTCCATCGACGAATTTGAGTGCCTTTTTGACAGATATTCATGAATTTTTGACGGTTATTCACGAAATAACGTAAATGCTGTCCTCTGATTGGTGAATTTGGTTTATGAACACGTTAAAAAAAAAGTTGTCAACAATTTTAACACACTGTGCGACGGTCACATAGCCGAAATCATACACAAAAAAATAAATCCGATGAAGTGGTCTGTCAGATAAATTGAATTTCATGGATATTCGAATAATTTTTCTGAGTCTTATTTCAAAATCAAGTTCTCCACCCCTAAAATTAAACACCCTTTACACAGACGCATAGCAACGTCTCAAATATCATTTCGAAAGAAACATCAATCTCCGAACCGCATTAACAAATGATATCGATAACCGTTCATCAACTAATAAATGACAAACCCGACTTGGAATCACAAAGGTCTGACATAGATTGCCTCCAGGTCGGGTGTGCTCTGCGGGCCTAAACAATCGGCAGAGCTCTTACATCAATAACTCTCACTAATCGAAATGACTTTTATGAGTTTCTTCGGAGACCAAAGCGTTTAGTTTAGAGAAGCATCTCGTCACACAGCCGATTCATCTTGATTTGCATAGCCTTGCGCAAGCCAGCAATCGATAGGTACAAGTGCCGGATATCACGACACGAAACGCTGTTCCACTTCCAGATCCACAGACCACCGAAGATTAAGAATTATAAATGAACGATATGAATCAAAGCGATTGGCTTGAGTCATCTGATCAGCTGGCGTAAGTGGCCGTTCGTCGTTCGGGCACTCTTATAATCGGCTTCAGTTAGGTCGTATCCATCATTGCGTAAGTTGAAGATATGCAAATTTCGGAGTTCCATTATCCATTGTGTTTGGTTTTCTTAAGCTGAATGTATCGCTACTTCCGATGATAAATCACCCTTTCCTTGTTCGGAGCTTAACTATGCTGCACGTTGGTCGACGCTTTGCCTATGTATGTGCTGCTTGTCCAACAGCAGTTGGAGCTTCCAGTTGGAAGCTGTTCGTGTTTCAATAATCGGTGGAATTATGTTAATTTCGAGGGGCAAGCCGTGCTAAACCCATTGAGTGGCGTTTCGTGCAGCAAAAAGCTCCGTAATGGGAACTGCAACTCACTTCAATCACAAACGAAATGGATCAGATGTTAAAAGTAATTTATGCAAATACATTGTTATTTGCAACGAAGTGATGTGAACAAATCACGGTTGCACTAGAGGTGAGGAAAGATGATGGATATAATAACCATAATATAAGTGGCGCGACAATCCGAGATGGACGTGGACCTAGCTTCTACAGGAACCAATCGTGTTGTGCGTGCTATTGTTCTTTCACGCGTAGAAGGGACCTACAGTTTAATGGCGACTCCGAACGGCGAAGTTGAGAAGCTTTTTCTAGACAAGAATACCCTTTGAGCATTGTCAGTGACTCGAAAGAGATGGAGCCGTGAATTATGAAAGTTGGTAAATTCGGGTATCGAACCTGGCACTCTCTGCGTCGACGCACTTACCCACTACTCAACGGCGATCCAAAGTTCGAAGGATATGCTGTAGTTCAAGTGCAATTTAAGGCGTAGTTTGCATTAAAAGAATGAGTTTCTGTGAGAAGTAAGGAAACAAAGACAATTAACATGCTTATCCAGTGGAACTTCTGATATGTCTGCAAAGGTCTGAATGGAGCGATATCGTCTGTAATGACTTCTAGGAAATTAACATCTACGCTTACGTATAATTAACAAGCAGACCGGAGAAGCGTTTTGGAATTCTACTAAAAATCTTCGGTGATCCTACTACAGTGGCGAGAAAAACCGGTCGAATAAATGCAAAAATTCAGGAAATCTTTCATAACAGATTTATTTATAGTCCTCTCTAGGATTTCTTTCGATTTATTTTATTCGTTGGTGTTTACAGAACTGTAATAAAAACAAAAAAAATTTCATTCAATTAACAAAAAATACAAAAAAATCAAAAAAGTCTACTACCTCTATTCGTCCACTTTTGCACGTTTTGGGTTACCCTAATGTATTGCTATTCTTTAGTATTTTGTCCAGAGCCCTTTGTTATTAATAACACTATTCACTCTTTTTGGCATGCTTTCTACCAATTTTTCAATATTAGAGTGAAGAATACTTTGCCATACAGCCTGTACTCTAGACCATACTTCATTAAGATTGCTCGGTGCTTCCTCGTACTGCGACAGTCTTTTTTTCATGAGCGCCCACAAATTTTCGATGGGGTTTAAATCGGGGCTTTGTGCCGGCCAATGCATCGTTTGAAACTGCTGATCCTCAAGCCATTTCTTTACAATTTTGGCTGTGTGTTTGGGTTCTCCGTCTTGCTGAAACACCATTTCATCAATTGCATACGTTGCTTCGTCCAAGAATTCTGGCAGATTTGTCCGTAAGATATCAAGATATGATTGATGCCTATGATTCTCACCATTGAACCTATATGCCACCAAGTGAAACATCCCCACACCATTAAACTACCACCTCCGTGTTTCATAGTTTGTTTAACTTGATGTTTTTGAATGCTGTCTTGTGGGCGATGCCAAAAGTATTCCTTCCCATCTGACTGAAAACGGTTAATTTTTGTTTCATCGGACCAGAATACACGTTTCCAATCATCTATCCAAGATTTGTTTTCCTTGCAAAACTTCAAACGAGCCTTAATATTTTTGTCAGACAACGCGGGTTTTTTCTTTTTGATTGCTGACACCAGGCCGATTCTGCGAAGTGCTCTTCTAGCCGTCCACTCGCTAACGTTATTATTTAATGCTTTTACGGCCTCTTTTGGTGTCTTAGTCTGTTTGGATAACATCATACGTTCAATAAGACGTGCATCTCCATCTGTTAACAGCCGTTGGCGACCACTGGATGTCTTAACCGCTTCCAATCTTCGTCTCTTTTTTACCGTAAGCACTGTGGAATGACTAATTTTCAGCGTTTTTTCCCAATTTTCCTGGCGGATAAACCTTTTCCAATGAGGACTGCGATACTATCTTCCAAACCACTCGATAGTTTTCTCATTTTGTATTCAACTGTAGATAGTTGATTTTTAGAATGAACTCAAAAATACTTTTTCACATGAAAACTCAACTAAAACTGTAAATTTTGATCTGCACGCATTCCTTGCACTACAGGCGAAACGTGCAAAAGTGGACGAATAGAGGTAGTAGACTTTTTTGATTTTTTGTATTTTTTGTTAATTGAATGAAATTTTTTTTTTGTTTTTATTACTGTTCTGTTAACACCAACGAATAAAATAAATCAAAAGAAATCCTAGTGGGACTATAAATAAATATGTTATGAAAGATTTCCTGAATTTTTTCATTTATTCGACCGGTTTTGCTCGCCACTGTATATACAAATAAATAAGTGAATTAACATGAAAACCTTTTTTGTCTTTGCTACAATTTTTCTACCAACTTTTTTTTCTGCTTATTTACCACCATTATAAATTTCCCAAGTCCCATCACTGGACTGTATGTTGCAGCTCAGCCAAGGCGCAAAATGATCCACATTTGAAGAGTGTATGGTAAGTAATCTTCTCTTTGTAAATAGAGGCCTGCAATGAATGTCTTGAAAACAGTTTCAAGACACTCATTTTATTTCGAGCACACCTCTTTACTGTACTCACAGCCTAGTGAGTAAAATGAATGAATCATCTGATAGTTGATTATAATGTGAGTATTGTACTCATTTTCAACGAAACATTCAGTGTAATGTACTCATATGAAACGAGTATTCATGTAACGGGTACTTATAAAATCAGTGTAGGACACTGAGTAAAATGAGTACACTGAATACATTAATTTCAATTCACTTTCATATTTCTGTTGCAAGCCAAAGGCGAGTTTCAAGTGATAGAGCTGTGGACAGTTTTCTGATTCGGAAAAATAAGTAATGACAGGGTGGTACTACTATGTAATATTTATGTATGTAATTAGTAAGCTTAAAGAAAATAAACAATGACTTTCTTTGTAAATCGTTGCAAATTTCTATTTTATTTAAATAAGAATTAATTCTGGCTGCAAAAAGGTTCGCGCAGAAGAAGAACTACTTTGTAACAGCTTGCACTCCTAGCCCTAGCGTAAGAAAGAAAGAGAACTAAATACTCATTTTGGTATCAGATGATCGAATATTGTACAGTAACTGGTTTTCATGGTACTCTTTCTACTCATTGAAGCAGTGTACTCATTTAGACAGCAGGCTTCTATAGTAAATAAATATAATATATAAAAAAGGAAACTGCACTTGTTGCATATACCACCATTGTAAAACATTAAGCCTAAGGAGGGCATGGGCCTGTGAATCCAGGGCAAAGTTGTTGACTGCTCTCAACTTGGCGAGATACCAGCAACGATCCCTGTTAAATGCACAGGTCAAGTTGACATACAGCCTCCTCGCGGCGCCCTCTGGATAGCCAGGCCAGCCAACCCCGTCCAGGGGTTTAAACCAGGACCCGGTCCTCCAGGTTCGGGGGTTGCGCGTGGGGTTAACTTCCCCACCGTGTAAAAAACATCATTAGTTCAGAAACAACGAGAAGCCTCGGATACGGATGACCCTACAGCTGACGACCATGGACAACGAAATAAGGACAATGATTTTCGGTTCTGCACGTGGAATGTGAGGTCCCTGAACAGACCACGTGAAGCCGATGAACTTGCGGAAGCCCTCGAAGCTTATATGGCAGATATCACCGCCATTCAGGAGGTGCGGTGGGATGGGCCGGGCAAAGAGGATGAAAAACTGCGATATATACTTCGGCGATTGCTACAAATAGCGAAGGCAGCGCTTGTTCGGATGCGGGTTTGTTGTTCGAGGCAGACTTATGCAAGAAGTCTTAAGCTTCAAATACATAAGCGAGCGCCTCATAACAATCCGCATCAAGGCTACATTCGGCAACATCAGCCTGATATGCGCCCACTCCCCAACGGAGGATAAAGATGACGACAGCAAAGACGCCTTTTACGATCTCCTAGAAAGAACATACGATCAATGCCCCAGCTACGACACCAAGATCGTTCTAGGAGATTTCAACGCAAAGCTGGGCAAGGATGACATCTTTGCAAGAGTCATCGGGAAGCACAGCCTGCACGACAACACGTCCGAGCACGGACTCAGATTTTTGGACTTCGTAACGGGGCGAAACCTCTTTGTAACCAGCACGCGGTTCCCTCACCTCAACATCCACAAAGGGACCTAGCGGTCGCCTGATCAATCAACCGTCAACCAGATTGATCACATTGCGATCGACGTCAGACACTCCTCCAGCATTCTCGATGTCCGAACATTCCGAGGAGCCAACATCGACTCGGATCATTTCCTTGTTGTAGCCAAGGTAAGAACACGGATATCGATAGGACAACGGAGTAGAGCAAGACCAAAACAGTTTGACGTCGGAAAGCTATAATCGCAATCGACCGCTAGCAACTTCGCTGATCGAGTCTCCGTAAAGCTCTCAGAGAGTCCAACCCTGCCAGGCGAAACAATCGACCATCAGAGCCGAGCCATCAGAGAAGCTGCATCTGATGTGCTGGGTTTTAAAACGAGACCCCAAAAAAACCCTTGGTTTGACAACGAGTGCAGGCAGGCACATTCAGCGAAGCAAGCAGCCTACAAGGCGACGCTGGACAGAAGGACGAGAGCGGTTCGTGAGCTCTACGAACTTAAAAGAAGGGAAGAGCACGGGCTTCTCAAAAAGAAATAGCATGAGAAGCGCGCGATCGAGGATATGGAGAGGTGTTACGGCAGAAATGACTTCCGAAAGTTCTACCAACGGGTAAAACAACTATCCAATGGATACAAAATTCGGACAGAAGCCAGTCGTGACGCAGAGGGACAACTCGTTGTAGATTCGCAGTCGATACTGAGAATCTGGAAGGATCATTTCTGTAGACTGTTAAACGGCGAGGAAGACTCCAATACCGCTGTCAGGCAGAATGTTCCACTCAACGCAATTGACGATGATCGACGAGAATTCCGTCCTCCCGACCTAGACGAAGTCAAGATAGCGATATGGAGACTGAAGTCGAATAAGGCTGCTGGTGCAGACGGACTGTCTGCGGAACTCTTTAAAGCAGCTGGAGATGAGCTGGTAAGATACATGCACCAACTCATCTGTAAGATATGGTCGGAGGAAAGCATGCCCGACGAGTGGAATCTCAGTATCGTTTGCCCGATCCACAAGAAAGGAGACCCCTTTGACTGCACCAACTATAGAAGGATAAGTCTCCTGAACATCGCATACAAGATCTTCTCTGCCGTTTTATGTACTCGCCTGAAGCCGTTTATAAATAACCTGATGGGTCCATCAGTGTGGCTTCAGGCCAGGGAAGTCCAGCATCGACTAGATTTTCACAATACGGTAGATCTTTGAAAATACACAAGAAATGCAGATCGACACCCACCACCTTTGGGTTTATTTCAAGGCCGCATATGACAGCGTGCATAGGGACGAACTATACAACGCCATGTCTAGTTTTGACATTCCTGCCAAGCTCGTCAGGTTGTGCAGGATGACGATGGAGAACCCTTACTGCTCCATCAAGGTCGGTAACGAACTCACCGAGATCTTCAATGTCAAAAAAGATTTTAGACAAGGTGACGCGCTGTCATGTGACTTCTTTAACATCATCCTGGAGAAGATCGTGCAAGACTCACAAGCCAACACTAGAGGCACGATCTTCCAGAAGTCCGTACAACTGCTAGCATACGCGGATGACATTGACTTGATTGGCAGAACACAGTGAACCGTCAATGAGGCGCTTGCTGGCATTGAGGCTGAAGCGGCTAAAATGGGTCTAGCGGTGAATGAGGGCAAAACGAAGTATGTGCTGTCATCAAGAAAGGACACACAACATCGACGACTTGGCCAAAACGTCACAATGGGCAGCTATAACCTCGAGGTAGTCAAGGACTTCGTCTACCTCGGCTCCGCAGTAAATAGTACAAACAACATAAGAACCGAGATCAAACGCAGAGTAACTCTTGCCAACCGCTGTTTGTATGGGCTCAAGAGGCACTTGAGTTATAGAGCCATCTCTCGAAGGACCAAGATGACTTTATACAAGACCTTGATCATCCCAGTCCTGCTGTACGGAGCGGAAATATGGACAATCTCAAAAGTGGATGAGGAAGTCCTTGGTCTCTTCGAGAGAAAAGCTCTGCGTGCGATCTTTGGTAATGTTTGCGTTGACGGTTTCTGGAGGGATTCAACCACGAGCAGTACAGCGACATGAGTCTAGTCAGGCGTCTTCGGATCCAACGCCTAAGATGACCAGGCCATATAGAGCGTAAGGACAACACAGCTCCCGCCCGAAGAGTCCTCGACTCCGAACCCGTGGGACAACGTAACAGAGGACGCCTGTGTCTAAGGTGGCGCACCCAGGAGGAGAAGGACCTCAACCAACTTGGCGTGCGACATTGGAGACAGCTATCCAGAGACCGTGCTAGCTGGAGAGGCTTGTCCAGGTCCACCCCGGACTGTAGCGCCGAATAAAGAAGAAGAAGAATCACTGTTTCTTTGAGTTCAAGAGGTAATTGGGTATTACAGCTGTCTCTCGGAGGACTAAGCTAACATTTTGTATCACTGCCAATGGCGTGGAAATATTGGCAATAACACTAGCGGATGAAGAAGTGAAAGATGGGCCTGAAAACATACCAGCTGTAGAGGTTTGTCGGCTGAGCTTCAGTTCGACCCCGAACAGTAGTGCCAGTAGAAGAAGAAGAACAGGGATTTATTCTTGACCAAATTTGTAGTGCTTTTTTGACTATATTACTATTCAATTCATTTAGTATTTGGGCCATTTCCGTGTACTTTCAATTACACACATTACTTCTGCCTTTTTTGTTATTTATTTTAAACTCGCCGCTTATTATAATTGTTTATGGCTGGAATATTTAATAATCCATTTTTCCACTGAAATCGTTTGTTGAGCGCTAATATACATTTTAATGTAAATATGTCATGTAACTCACGTCATTGATATTTACATTACATTTCTTGCACCTACTCTTGAATTTTGATGAAAGTAAGCGACGGACTAAGCAAATGCCTTTTTTGTTTTGAATGAGTGTACTCGGTGTACTCTGTGTATTTTGAAGAGTTATAGGGGTACTCGTTTCATTTGAGTTAAGCATTCGTGGGTGAGGGAGAAATCAAACAGAGTGCTCAATTCGTTATCTGTTGTACAGTGTTTGTTTCGTAAATAGGGGTACTCATTTTCGGTGTACTCTATGCCGAAGACACTGAAGTAGTGTACTCATTTAGACAGGGCAAATGAATTTATTCATGCAGACCTCTATTGCAGACTCAGTTATCCCCACATCTTCCCAGACGGAACTACAGTGCGTAATCGATAAGTTTGTGGTCAGAGGTTACGACGATGTCCAGAAAGGCTCTTCAGTGCTCTCTACAAGTTTGTAGAGACCCACTGAAGCGAGTAGAGAAGTTTAGGTATCTCGTGGTTAGGTGGGAGAGTTAGAAAGAAGTAATTCTGAGCTTCCCTGTTGGTTTGACCAAACGGGGTCAATTTTGGAAGATCAGGAAGTCCGAGCTTGGTGTCAAAGTCAGGTTAGCGGTTTTCAACTCAGTTTTTCTTCCGACTATGAAAGAATAAAATTCCAAATACAAGCTGGGATTGAGATAGGATTTCTGGGTGCTGTTACTTTCCGTGATAGGGGTGAGAAACACGGCATCACGCATTGAGCAGCTGCTTCTTCGAACGGAAAGGTTGATGCTTCGAAGGTTGTGATCAAGTAGTATGAATGTCCAAATCACCACGACTTCCGAGGTGTGCCTTGAATGCGATTCCTTGAGGTAGGCGAGCGCTTGACAGACTCAGAACGAGGTGGTTGCATTAAGTTCCACTGGGGCGTAACTCTTGATGGGGTAGGGTTGAATTTGGTAGATCAAGTGGCCAGGAGATCTATACCACGCGACCCCTTCGGTGGGTCATGCGGATCTCTGAAGATCATGATGACCTTTGTAAGATTATGGCTAAAAGCATATGGGTAAATCGTTATACCGAAGCGTCTTCTTTTTATGCATGCGATACAATATTGAGATTCCGTAAATATACATTTTTCTTTCTTCTTAAACTGTGATTATAGAGATAATTGAGAAACAATAGTTGAAAAATGAAAATTAAATCCCCTAGAATGTGTAGGCCATGAAGGTCGCATGAAGAATACTGCTACAATTCGAAGAGTCCTCGTGGGTGTCCTCTGCTACGTTCTCCCATCCTAAACGCATGGGAAATAAATCAGTCAAGCTAGGTTCATCATTCTCGTGTAACACGCCCAATTCACATCTTTCCATGAAATATTAAAACCGACAGTCCCGAACATACATAAATCCCTACATATGTATGTATGTCTGTGCAGGTTTACATTTTCTAACAGACCAACATCTGCAGTCAGTCAAAATGGCAAAAACCGACAGCAAAGATTTATTGAAGGAAATATAAATCGAAATAATTTATTTTCCATCTTTCGCTTTTAACGACCGAAATAAAAAATCCCATCAAACCTCACACGAACGAGATATTTTCCTGTACGATTGCTTCGATGGTGTGTTGTAATTTGAATCATTAAGCGGGAATTGCTGAATTTATCGAATCGCATTCCTTTGCACACACGCCATCTCCCAACCGTTCGGGGTTCTTTGGCGCGCAAAGGCAGTTATGAGTGAAATTTTATGAATCGAGTAATCCTGCCGTTTCGAAAAAGAATCTCAATATTGTATCGCATGCATAAAAAGAAGACGCTTCGGTATAACGATTTACCCACGTGCTTTTAGCCATAATCTTACGGTGTGTCAGGTGATTTCAACATTAATGTATCCAAATTGACGATATGAGATTGATTGAGTTGATGGGATGTTTTTCATCGTACGCATGGAGAGGATACCAGAGTTGAATATTTATAAATTGAAACGATGAGTAAAGTAAATTACGCCAATTTAACGTAATAATGATTTAAGTTCATAAGATCCCCAAAGGCAGTTCTTCATTTTAAGCGGACTCTGAAGAACGGTGCAATGAGCAAGCAATTTTAAGTGACTATTGGTTGGAGGTAGTTTATTAGTTGTAGTTCTTATCCAGTGGTTTTATAGTAGGTGATTGTAAATTTAATTTTAAGTAATGTTTTTCTAAAGTTGCCCCTTCCTCCTAAAAAAGGAGAGATAGACCCCTCTACAAAATACCGTAAGCAATTGTTGGCGCCACAGTTATCGTACACATGCCACAGATAAGATTTCGTACTAAAAACCATAATTTTTGTGCATAATTGGCTCAGTTTGACGGCAATTCAAAGATGGCCACAAGCAAATACAAAATGGGTCATATTTTAAGACGAAAACGCAAGCCATTGCTTAATTGTAGATAATGTTCGTGGTTCTGATGCTTTAATAGTAAATCATGCGCAGTTTTGGTTCAATATCAAAGATATACGCTATAGGGCGTTGTTCCTGTCTAGACAGTAATCAGCTGTTTAATTTTTCAAATCATCTGATTTGAAATGACGATAGGCCCCAGCCCAAGAAATCCATTGCGTGCATTGCGTCCTATCAAAAAATTAAAAACTCATAAGACCTTATCAGAGAGACAAGAGAGATAAGATGAAGCCCACCATATTGGCGTTTCTACAGCCCGTAGACGGCCAGGGCTTAGCTTCTACACCAACTAATCGTTTTGTGCATGCTATTGTCCTCTCACGAATGAAGGGGACTTACACTTTATTCCGACTCCGAACGACCAAGTCTGAGAAGCTTTTTCTAGACAGTAATGCCTGAAACACAATAGTGCGTTTGCCCTGGCGTTGGCTTTCAACACACACACTTCAATGGCCATGCACAAAATACAGCGTTGACCTGCGTTAGTGAAAAATGAGAGAAATGTGAGGATCGTAATAAAACGTAAAACGTTAGTCCATTGCTCGTCATTATTCAACACGTTATATATTTTTTTGACAAAGCGGTGCGCTGTGAAAGTGATTTTCTCCTAGATTGAGAGTTTTCTTCCAAATTAACAATATTTTGTGTTTGCGAAATGAAATAGCTGATTAAAAATAATTTAACGCCAAAAGTCATTTCAAATGAGTGTATACAGAAAGGCGGCAATATTTTTCATCTGGTAAACGAGAGAGAGAACAGCTGAGTAATTATTTCAACGCAGTGCGTCATCGCACCCTCTCTGTAACATGACGGCATAATACTCTTTGAATATTCAGTGACTCCCAAGAGTTGAGGCCGTGAAAATTATTTTGGTCGTACCGGGAAGTAAAGCCAGGCAGCGAGGTTCAGTTGCGTAGAAGTCGACTCACATACGATGTGGAGTTTTTTTTTTTTTTTTTTAATGAAATTTTATTTACTTTATTCTATATTTCTTACTTGCTAGACAAAATTACTTAACTATCTTAAGAATTACAATTGTTCTTATTACTAACCTACTGACCCTATGCGGGTACTCTAAGCTACTCTAATCTATGTTATAAATGTGCCTTTCGGCTTAATCTGCGTTTTTTTTTTTTTTTAGTCCTTAGTGACAATCTTTATTTATTTATTCTTTTGCCAAGAAAACTTATAAAAAACTTGGCTAAACCTAACTACTTAACCTACCTTATACTAACTTATCCTAAAATAAAACTTAATACTATCTTAACTATGTCCGTAACAGTACGGACACGTGCACCAGGGCGTATATGTCGTGTATATGCATAACATATATAATTTATACGCCGTGATGCACCTTTTTTTTGTTTTTGTTTCCCATATATATTTTTTTTTGTTTTATGTGTTTTTTTTGGATTTTTGGTTTTATATATATATATTTTTTTGATTTGTTGTTTTATATTTTTTGTTTGGATCTTTCGTTTTATATTTTTCTTTTTTTTTTTTTCTTACATCTACCTTAAAAACTGTGTAAGCTGGCCACTATGGTCAGCTATCTGATCCTCTTGCAAAGCTAGCGGTGGCGGAGGCTGGTTTTGGTGTAACCACCAGTAAAATTGCCGTTCTTTGGCAGACTCTTTCCTATCTCGAGCGGGGATCGCTCTACTGAACCGGAGGAGATCCTCGTGGGTGCGAACGACATCCGGTTCGTATTGAAGTCGCCTATCCACTGTTCGGCGTACGACATGGAAGATGATACGATGTGGAGTAAATGTATATGTATGTACACTAAAATCTTTGGTGAGTGTGTCGTTACAATTAATTGTCAAGGGAGTCGGCCAGAAGACCGAAAATCTAAAATCTCGAACAGACGAAATTCTAAAAAAAAACCTATTGCCACGCAATAACCTCAGCACTCAACAGACTCGGGATCGAAAAGCATTTAGTGACTTTTATTCACCGGCTTCTCAATAACAGAGTGATAAGCTCGAAGCTTGGTGACACCATGATCCGCAAATCTGTGAACAGAGGCACACCGCAGGGTGGTGTAGTCTCCTCTCTACTGTAGAACGCAGTGGTCACCGAACTGCTTGTGAAACTTGAGGGAACTGGGTGTAAAATCATCGCAGGAAATATGTACCTACGATCAGGGATAGTATGCAATCTGCCCTATCCAAGCTAGTGAAATGGACTAGCGTAACCGGGCTAGGCATCAATCGGCAAAAGTGGCAGCGCTAAGTGGCAGCGCTAAATTCTTAGGTCTTATATTAGACACAAAGTTAAGCTGGAAGCTAAATATCCAGGGACGTATCAAGAAAGCCTCCACGGCTCTTTACTGCTGCAAAAGGGCCATTGAGTGCAAATGGAGACTGAAGCCCCGAATGGTTCACTGGCTATTTACATCAGTAGTCAGACCGTCCTAATTTGGTGGACCGCACTCGATAGGAAAATCAACATCACCCCACTCGCTGGATTGCAGAGGATGGCTTCCGTATGCCTAAGTGGAGCGCTAGGGACTACCGCGATTCAAAACATACTCCTCAACCTACCACCGATAGAACTAATTGGCAGACAAACTGCAGTCTGGACATTCAACGCAGGTATGCATCTATATCCATAGATACAGACCGCACTCTACCTAAACACCTCTTCGAGAAGAATTTCTCAACATATACCGCCCAGATCTTATTGGGAGTCTGAACACCAGATGCTGGAAGTCCACTGCGAATCTCCACAGATGGATCGAAGATGGATGCAGGCGTCTATTCCAAGGATTTAAATACCCAGCTATCTTTCCGACTACCTAATCCCTTTAGCTTCTTTCATGCTGAAACTATAGCGATTAAGGAAGCCCTGTCCTGGCTAAAATACAATGTAATATCGCGCACAGATATCATCATCTGTTCCGACAGCCAGGCAGCGATCAAGTCTCTGAAGTCTATGATTGATCCCAAGCGATCGCTTAGCTTGACAAGATTAAGCAGGCCAAATCTCAGATCTCTTATTGGCGTTTTAACAGGGCATTGTGGCATCGGAACTGATGCCTCTGGACTAGGCCTTCCCTATAATGATTTCTGTAGAAGCTGCACGGACGAGAATTAGGAAGAAACCATTGAACACTTGCTATGTATCTGCAGTGCTCTCTCATCCCGTAGATTCAGAATTCTGGGGGCCATTTCTTTGCTAATCTGGCTGAACTGAGCAGCATCAGAATCAGCCCTCTTTTTCGCTTTAGCAAAAGTTCTAACTGGTTTGCGGAATAGGTACCCTTGATCCATGTGGTAGCACAATGTCCCTTCGCTTGGCCTAAGTGAGTCTGCTGTCCGTATGCGCGGCAGTCAGCCACCTCAACCTAACCTAACCTATTGCCCATCCGCATTGGGTCTTTTACTATTCTATATGTTCTCGCACGACTTTTCTACTCTGAACGCATCCTGTATGACATTATTATATTCTACTCAAACGATTCCATTTAAATTCAGTCATCCCACACTGATGTCACATTGATCTCAATATCACCAGGATACATATTATACAAAAAAAATCGATCTGTGACATAATGAACTTCAATTTAATTCGCCAGGCAAAGTCTCCTCAAATCCACCCACAAGTGCCATGAACTGGCTAAGTCTAAGGCAATTACTTCACGGTAGAGGACACATTCATCGGACATCGGCTGGACTCCCCATTTTCTTTACTCTTAATCTCGTTGCGTTAAAAACTCACAATATTGACAACACAGCCAAATTGTAAGAGCTTATTCGCCCCTGACAATCTGCGAGCAGAACTAATTGCAGTCAACAAATGCATAAATCATTTATGCACGCCCAATTAAATCCCTTCAATTGACCCTTAAACAGATCAATTTTGCAACAAACCATGTTTATCGCCAATCAATTGAATGGCCTTACACAATAAAATACCACAGCAATAATAAAACGCCAGCCCCCAAGTCAAATGCGTCCATTTTGCCGGCGCTGATTCGTATCACCTTGTTTGTCGCTGGAAAACACATTAAAAGCAGTTTATGTGTTTACCAGCCACGTCCACGTGAAACAGTATATCGCCGAAAGGAACGAGGACATGTATCGTTGCCCGAGTGGGTATACATTTACCCATTCATTATGTGTTTTTTTTTTTTTTTTGTTCCCCACCTCAAATCCATATCCTGTTTGAATAAGCCAGTCTCGAAAAAACACAACGAGACCCGTGCAGCGAAATAAACTTGCGTTCAGCGTTAATTTGAACGGAAGCCAACCTGAGTACAAAACGAAGAGATGGCGAAGAGCTTGCCTGGATTGGCGTGTGGTGTGAGTGTCACACTTTGTGCTGATGTGAAAAACGAGATTCCAAAGGACACCCCGAAGGTGTTTGACTAATTAGATGTCTGACGTCGAAGTGGTTTAAGTGGGTCATTTCAACACAATTCTCGATGGCTTTTATCGGCTGACGTTGGCTATTAATTAGAATATAATTATGTGCCTTTAACAATGAAGTTGCTCGTTTATGCATGTTCAAAGCGCATTAAAACGTTGGGCGGAAGCACTCAGGATTAAATCGAAATCAATAGAAGTGTGTGCGTGATGCGGATAGCCTTTCGCTCGAATAAGTCAATCTGGTAGTTCACACACGATCCTCAAGCGCAAGGCTTTTGTTGATTTGTTGGTGGACAACTATTCCAAAAAATCAATGCCGATGATCAAAAAAATTCCTGGTTTGACAAGGTTCAGTGACGAAAACTTAGCATGACAACATATCGATTTAGGAAAAGGAGATCTCGAGAGTATTTTAAATCCACTAAAGAGGAAAATTCAATGGGAAGCCAATATTGGGTCGTAAGGGGTGTTTTTTTTTAGAGGGTGATATCCCTTTTTTTGGCAGCATTGTCCTCTGTGACAGCGCTTGCAAATCGTTCAAATTTATTTCGAAGAACGTGGGTCGAATTGAATTAAATCTAAAGTCAATGTCGAAGCACCGATAGGAGATCAGGCAGTTAGATTAGCAATCCCAAAATCCACACTGCCGTAGCTGCCACTAAACAGGACAACAAGAAACCTTGACTCACTTCCTGTGCGCATGTCCAGCAAGAGCAAAGCAACGTGCTCTAGACAGACCCTTTATTGAATCCTTGGGCGAGACCTCCGATGGGAGCATTAAGAATTATTAATGTTCCTGAGAGCCACACGACGCTTCTAAACTCACTACAACACACTTAAATCAGAGCCGTGGCATCAGAACGACACTCAGTGCTAATTGCGTTCACTTTGAACTGCCACCAAGCACACACAAACATGAGCCGATGGTCAATTTTGACAAAACCACGTCCATCGCGACAAATCCTTGGTCGATACGTCTGGACTGTGGTTTAAGGGTGGAGTATGATAACGTACATGCTGCGACCAAACAAAGGAAAAAAGAAGGGGCAGATGCCAGTCTGATTGAGTTGGAGAAGACATTGGACAGTCTACGCTCAGAGGGGAATATTTCTCAAGTTGGTCAGGCTCGGCATAAAGCAACCATTGCTATACATCGTCTTTGATATGATCACAGGAAGAACATTTGTTGTAAAACGTTGTGAAACGACGTATGTCCCTTCGCGGTCCCTGACATTAAAATGGTCTCTAAACAGGTGCCAGTTATTGTCCCGATCATTACAGATCTTACATGTGTCGGATTTAATAGCGTACGCCAAGGTTTCGGATGAAATTTGGAAGTCATACTTGATTTTAACACAATTCAACCATCTTGAGTCGACTGGTAGTTAAATATCAATCTGCAGAAGTTTGAAACAGTTCTTTGCAGGTCCCCGCTGTGCATACATTTTTGCGATAAGACCAGAAACTCGTGGGTCGCCGTGGCGTAGTGGGTAAGTGCGTCGACTCCTACGCAGAGGGTGCCAGGTTCGATACCCGAATTTACCACCTTTGATAATGCACGGCGTCCACCTCTTTCGAGTCACTGACAATACTCAAAGAGTACCCCTGTCTAGAAAAAGCTTCTCAAATTCGCCGTTCGGAGTCGGCATTAAACTATAGGTCCCTTCCACGTGTGAGAGAACAATAGCACGCACAAAACGAGTGGTTGCTGAGAAGCTAGGCCCAGGTCCACCTCGGACTGTCGCGCCACCCATATTATTATTATTATAAGACCAGAAACTCGGTTAAGTTCGACAGGCCATTAGCTGTAATCAGATGTCCCGAGATTTGGTGTGAACAGTATACGACTTACGTATGAATATTTTTTCGATAAAAGCGAGGCAAGCCTTTGCTGAGACCCAGGTTTCAGGTTGACTACTGCAAAATTCTTAAGGGACCCTTGTCAGACCAGTCATGCATTCCAATGTAGATTTCTTAGCAGAATATGAGTTCATGAAGTTCTCTTCTTGAACTCTCTCTTCTTCAATCACTCCAACTTGAATGACTTCTACCAACGGTATGATCCTTACAATAATGCACTATAAGAGAGTTTTCGCCTTTATTCCTCCTGAATAGTCCCTCTACATTTAGACAATATAGCCCTAATCCAACCAACTAAAGATTGTTCCAGCTGGAGATGCTTTTTGACTGAGGACAAGATCAACCCCGGACTACTAAAAGAAGACGCAGAAGGTCTATTCCAAAGCTCTTCAATAGTGTATGTTGCAGCAGGCTAAGAGGGTAGCTTCAGTGTCGAGGAGGAGGACGGCGGCACGCTTATGGTTGCACGGCTAAGCTCGTCGGACGGGGTGGTTCTTGTCCCCTGCCTCGCACACCACCTATTTGCAATCAAAAAGTCTCGTGCCTTGTTCTTCTATGTCCGACATTTTGCTGTTGATTTCTTTTCAATTCAATCACAGTTCAAGTAAGGATAAAAATTCAATTTGTGTATGTTAATTATGTGACAATATTCGATGGTATACCTAAAGAAATTAAATGTTTAAAATTGTTTTTGTAGAGTTTAGTATGTTGTTAAAATTATTTAGTATTTAGTTTTATGAGTGATGTGTAAATGAATATGTATGTTTTATGTACTGCCTTTGTGTGTGTAGAGATAAGGGTTGGTTCTCCGGAAACAACTCTGGGGATTTCACATTGACAGAGTTCCGAAACGTCACGATAGACTGTGACTAATTCCTCGGGTACTTTGCGAGTCCTGGTGATCAACTCTTCCATTCAACCACAACTTTCAACGGTCGAAACCATTCGAAAGGTTGGCTGAGATGCCAGATGATGATCTCCCAAACACGAGCTAAGCTTCCACACTTAGTGTCCACGCCTCGCGAAGAATCAGGTTATGAGACCTTTGATTCTCGGCAGCAGTCAACACTTGGGTCTTTCCACCCGGTCCGTTCTTTGGCTCTTCATAGACCTCTGACTACCTCACGAGATCCACTGGCTCTTGGCCTGAGGATTGGACAGCCGTCTTCAGTCCATGACCAGACAAAGAACATAAACAGCTTTGAACACATAGAGAAAGATAGAACAGTACAATTTTTAAAGAAGGAAGTAGAGGTTATCCCTTCGTTCAGAGGTTATCCGGAGTCCAGGGTGATGACCTTCGGAAAGAAAGAAAGTGAAAATCCTCTCCCTGAAGTCAAGATTAAACTTCGAGCCGGTATTTTAGGTTGTCCTGAGACGCCACACGCTTTTTGTACAGCGCAAAACGTCTTAGGTCCCGTTGGGCGCCATTTTGTTGCAGCATGCTAAGCGGGTAGCTTCAATGTCGAGAAGGAGGACGGCGGCACGCTTGTGGTTGCACGGCTAAACTCGTCGGACGGGGTGGTGTACGCAGCAATGTCGAGAAGGAGGACGGCGGCACGCTTGTGGTTGCACGGCTAAACTCGTCGGGCGGGGTGGTATACCAGGCAGGGGACAAGAACAACCCCCATCCAACGAGCTTAGCCATGCCACCACAAGCGTGCCGCCGTCCTTCTCCTCGACACTGAAGCTACCCGCTTAGCCTGCTGCAACATGTATACCATGGATAGGCGACTCTGGATAGACCATGGATAGACAACTACAGCAGGCCTGAACCTTCACTGCTTCAGCTGAGCGAGCTCTTCTCGCTTTAGGAGAGAGTGTGCACAACTAAAGCAGGACACTAGACTGGCCTGATCGGATCGACCATTAGTGACTTATGAATTTACATAAGCATTTGAGCAAAGTGGTCAACTCACTTAAGAGACCCCCCTTAAGTGAGTTGACCAGGTGGAACGTAAAAAAAATGTGCTATTTGTTTTTGATTTTTATTTTTATTTGATACCAAATGTATTTCCACATGAAGAATTAGTATTTAAGAAAAATAATATAATTTTTTTAACAAACAATTTGAGCGGAGTTGTATGAAAAAAAAAGGTTTGCGGTGATCACATACTGGGTTATCTGAAATCCATAAAAATTCGAAAACCATTAGTTAATGATATGATGGTGGTTGAACGAAGGGATTTGAACAATTTTTTTCTAGAAATGGCAGACGTTGGAACTCAAATCTGTTGTTTTAACCAAAATTTGTCGCACATTTTCGGCTATAAAAAATAATCGTCCAGAAGAAAAACTTTCTTTCACACGCAGGACAATTCAGTATAGAATTAGTGATAAGATTTCAACCTGATGGGTCCGATCGATAGAGCCGTCAAGACTAGTCTTTGGGATTCCATTCTTCAGTGTTAGAGTGTTTTTTCAATTACTTAAAGGGCTGGAAGCAATTGGTAAAGATCGATAGTTCTATATCTCGGATAATAAAAGTTACATCGGGCATGCCACAAGGTAGCCATTTAGGGTCATTACTATTTCTTTATTTCATAAACGATGTTCATGAAATTTTCAAATACTGTAAGATTAACATTCACAGACGACTTCAAATTGTATTTATCTATAAATAGTTTAACTGATTGCATTAAGTTCCAATTCCCTGGTGCATTGGTGTAAAGACAATGGACTTGAGCTGAATATTCGAAAATATAATATCTTTACTGCACATCTAATTACAACCCCGATTGTGTATGATTATTTCAGAAGGAATCACAGACTTAATCGCTTAGGAGAAATTAAAGAAGTCGGTGGAATTTTGGATGCTTAATTAAATTTTTCATTACATTATGATTAAACAATTGCGAAGTCTAACGCTTTGTTAGGTTTTCTGAGATAGAAAGAAATTGTAAAGATTTTCGGGATATAACTAGTCTTTAGTCCATCTTAGTCCAGTTAGTCGGACAATATTTAGAATACTCTTCCATAAAATTTGTAATTCCCAATAGAGTACACAAGAGCTCAGATTCGAAAGAACACAAAAGAATTTCACGAGATATGCTGTCGGTAAGTTACATACTTTCCAAGAACTCCCTAAATATAGCGACAGATGTAAAATAATAGGCTTGGAAATCTTAAGTTTCAGGCGTAAGGCAGGCTTTGCACCGAAATTGATTTGAGCTTGTCTCGATTGGAGTTTAAAAAATTTATTAATACACTATTTCTTAATTAATATTGTTTATTTGATGTAATCTATGAGAATTCGGGATCCGGGGAGAAACTGATCCGGTTGTGTCGCATTACGCTAACAAACACGCGATGCACCGTGCAGTTCAAGGACTGCCGAGCCGTTTCAAACCTGCACCGGATTTCGGCAAGAGATTCGCTGTCGTGTGATTTCTTGAATTTGGTACTGGAGAAGATAGTGCGGCGGACAGCAGTAAACACGGAAGGCACTATCTTCTACAAGTCGGTCCAACTGCTGGGATATGCAGACGACATCGACATCGTCGCGTGTTCCTAACGTGCCGTAGTGGAAGCATTAACGGCAATTGAAGAAGAGGATAAAACAATGTGTATGCTGTCGACCAAAAAACGGTCCGCCACACACCACCTAGGACAAAATATTTATTTATTTATTTATTTATTCTTCCGTCTTTCAAGTACAAAGCTATTTAAGACTAATGATAATAATAATAACATTTCATATCTTATTAATAATAATGCCTAGTATAAGCAGAATTTAACATACAATTATAATGTAATTTAGAGTAAATTTCTACTCAAAAAATTTAAGATTTCATTTTTACATTCATTTATCTATACTCATATTAAAGTCTATAACATTTGCAACCAAGTTGAATTTTATGTAAGCATTAGTTATAGGATCATTTTGCCCATAGTTTGCAATATGCCTCGAAACATAAAAGAAATCTCTAGGCCTCAGATAACGAGACGGGGTGTAAACACTGAACATGGAAAGCAGCACCGGACAATCAATGTGAGCAGTAATGACGTCATGAGCGAAAGGAACTGAATTATAAGTCGTTCTTACATGCAGTTGCTTTAGATCGATAAGCTGACATCTAGCATTATAATCTGGCATATTTGAATTCCACGACATCTTTCGAAGAGCAAACCTAGTGAATCTTTTTTGTATTCTCTCAATACGAATAGCGCTATTGTTATATAAAGGATTCCATATTAAGCAACAGTATTCTAATATAGAGTAAATTAACGAAACATACACAGACTTAAGAGTGTAAGGGTCTTGAAAATCTTTTGAATTTCGAAACAAGAATCCTAGCATGGAGTTGGCCTTTGAAATAATATAGTCTATGTGCATAGAAAAAGTCAGTCGAATATAACCCCTAGATCTTTATGCAAACATACTCTTGTTAAGATTGATACATTTACAGATTAGAGAAGATAAAATTCTAAAAAAACGTCATAACTGAGCATTTACTAATATTGAAATGTAGTCCATTCAAATCGCACCAATTCTGTACAGATGAGATATCATTTTGCAACTCCATTGCATCGGCCAATGATCGCACTGATTTAAAAAATTTTAAATCGTCAGCGTATAAAAGGCAGTTGGAATGGGAAACATAGGAAGGCAAGTCGTTAATAAAAAAAGAAACAGAAGACTGCCGAGGTGACTACCTTGAGGTACCCCAGAGAAATTGAAAATTACACGTGACAGATCATTTCCTATCTTTACAAACTGTCTGCGATTTGTGAGGTAGCTTCTTCTTCTTCTTTATTTGGCACCAACAAGCCTCTTCAGCTAGCACGGTATCTGGCAAGCTGTCTTCAGTGTCGCACGCCAAGTTGGTTGAGGTCCTTCTCCTCCTGGGTGCGCCACCTTAGACGCAGGCGTCCTCTGTTACGATGTCCCACGGGTTCGGTGTCGAGGACTCTTCGGGCGGGAGCTGAGTTGTACTTACGCTCTATATGGCCTGGACATCTTAGGCGTTGGATCCGAAGACGCCTGACTAGACTCATGTCGCTGTACAGCTCGTGGTTGAATCCCTCCAGAAACCGTCAACGCAAACAGGACCAAAGATCGCACGCAAACCTTTTTTCTCGAAGAGACCAAGGACTTCCTCATCCGCTTTTGAAATTGTCCATATTTCCGCGCCGTACAGCAGAACTGGGATGATCAAGGTCTTGTAGAAAGTCATCTTGGTCCTTCGAGAGATAGCTCTACAGGACCAAAGATCGCACGCAAACCTTTTTTCTCGAAGAGACCAAGGACTTCCTCATCTGCTTTTGAAATTGTCCATATTTCCGCGCCGTACAGCAGAACTGGGATGATCAAGGTCTTGTAGAAAGTCATCTTGGTCCTTCGAGAGATAGCTCTACTACTCAAGTGCCTCTTGAGCCCATAGAAACAGCGGTTGGCAAGAGTTACTCTGCATTGGATCTCGGTTCTGATGTTGTTTGTACTGTTTACTGCGGAGCCGATGTAGACGAGGTCCTTGACTACCTCGAAGTTATAGCTGCCCATTGTGACGCTCTGTCCAAGACGTTGATGTTGTGTGTCCTTTCTTGATGACAGCACAAACTTCGTTTTGCTCTCATTCACCGCTAGACCCATTTTAGCCTCAATGCCAGCAAGCGCCTCATTGACGGCTCGCTGTGTTCAGCCAATCACGTCAATGTCATTCGCGTATGCTAACAGTTGTACGGACTTCTGGAAGATCGTGCCTCTAGTGTTGGCGTGTGAGTCTTGCACGATCTTCTCCAGGATGATGTTAAAGAAGTCACATAACAGCGCGTCGCCTTGTATTAATCCTTTTTTGACATTGAAGGTCTCGGTGAGTTCGTTACCGACCTTGACGGAGCAACGAGAATTCTCCATCGTCATCCTGCACAACCAGACGAGTTTGGCAGGAATGTCAAAACTAGACATGGCGTTGTATAGCTCGTCCCTATGCACGCTGTCATATGCGGCCTTGAAATCGACAAAAAGGTGGTGGGTGTCAATTTGCATTACTTGGGTCTTTTTTAGGATCTGCCGTAGTGTGAAAATCTGGTCGATGGTGGACTTCCGTGGCCTGAAGCCACACTGATATGGACTCATCAGGTTATTTACAAACGGCTTCAGGCGAGTACACAAAACGGCAGGGATGATCTTGTATGCGATGTTCAGGAGACTTATCCCTCTATAGTTGGCGCAGTCAAAGGGGCTTCCTTTCTTGTGGATCGGGCAAACGATACTGAGATTCCACTCATCGGGCATGCTCTCCTCCAACCATATCTTACAGATGAGCTGGTGCATGCGCCCAACAAGATCATCGCCAGCTGCCTTAAAGATTTCAGCAGCCAGTCCGTCCGCACCGGCAGCTTTGTTAGACTTCAGTCTTGATATTGCTATCTTGACCTCGTCTAAGTCGGGGGGACGGAATTCTCGTCGATTTGGTGCCATCATCGCCATTTAGCAGTCTGCAGAAATGGTTGTTTCAAATTCTCATTATCAACTGCGACTCTACTACTAGTTGTCCATTCTCGTCCCGGCAGGCTTCTGTCCGAACCTTATATCCACTGGATAACTGTTTCACCCTTTGGTAAAACTTTCGGACATCGTTCCTACCGTAGTACCTCTACATCTCCTCGATCGCGCGCTTCTCGTGCTCTATCTTCTTTCTCCTGAAGAGCCGGGTCTCATCCCTTCGTAGAGCTCACGAACAGCTCTCGTCGTTTGTTGCAGCGTTGCTTTGTAGGTTTCCAGCTTCGCTGCATGTGCCAGCCAACACACTCGTTGTCAAACCATGGGTTTTTTCTAGGTGGTGCCGTAAAACCCAGCACATAAGGTGTAAGGTAGCTAGTTCCACATTTCAAGATTTTAGAATGAAAACCTATCATCTCTAGCTTTTTTATGAGCACATTATGTTGAACACGGTCAAATGCCTTCGAGAAGTCAGTGTATATGGAGTCAACTTGAAGTCTCGCTTCCAGGGAACTAAGGCAAAAGTTTGTAAATATAACCAAATTGGTCAAAGTTGATCTTCCACTCACAAAGCCGTCACAATCGACAGCTTAAATTTCATGATAGTGAAGGAGTTTGTCTTCTTCGAGGCAAACGTAAACTCGACAAGTGACAACACAGTGGAGGTCCGACGTATGATCGCCCTTGGCAACCGATTTTACTTCGGTTTGCAAAAACAACTAGCGTCAAAACTCCTGACTCGACGGACTAAGATCATGCTCTGCAAAACTCTTATTTTGCAGGTCCTTATATATGGAGGCGACAGCTGGACGATAAGCAAAACTGCGGAGCTGATACTTGTTGCATTCGAAAAAAAAATTCCACGTCAGATATATTATGGTCCCGTCTTGGAGGAAGGCGAATGGAGGAGAAGACACAATCGCGAACTCTAGGAGCTGTACCAGGCTGTGGATGTAGTCCAGAAGGCAAAGATCCGTCGACTGCACTGGCTCGGCCACATCGAGCGCATGGACAACAATGCTGGTCTTCGAATCCGAGCCTCCTTGTTCGGGAAGGAGCGGAAGACCGAATCTCCGGTATAAAGACCAAGTAATCGCGGATGCAAGACAGCTTGGTCTTGCTGACTGGAAGCAGCGTGCCCAGGACCGTCAGGAATGGAAAGCAGATATCGCTCAGGCTCGGACCCTGCATGGGTCGTCAGCCTGATACATAAGTAAGTAAGTAATATATGAGATGTAAAATCGGTAGATGATACTAAGTCGCGCAGCAAACATCTGTTGTGTAAAGCGCTACTGAGGGCATACACTAAGAGAACGTAGTGTTTTGTGTTTGCCCTGTGATGGTAAAATATAAAGTTACAGTGATCACCGACTTCGAAGACAGGTTTAGAGAAAAACGTGTTTCAAGTTTTTAGTACGTTTAGCATGCAGATAGAGATGGCTTCCCTCAAAGCTATTTATCTCCATAATCAATAGTCCGATTTGATCTGGTTTAAGCTTTCAGAAATAAATATTGATATAATAATAAATAACACGTTCAAATAAAAGACTTTTATTAATTATGAAACATTTATAACACTTTAACTTGATTGAATAATAACACGCGTTCGAACTTCTTGACCATCCCAATCAGAAGAGGAAGCTAATCTCAACTCTCTTCCTGAAGAAGAAGAAAGTGAGAGCTTCATTCATAAATGAGAACAAGAGGTAGAGAGCGGTAAGAGAGTGGGGGAGTAGGACAATGATCGTATGGTATAACAATATTATGTGTATAACAATATAATCCATAAATCGATTTTCTCAAAATCCCAACTGAGACCACCCTTTAAGGCAACGGCAAGCCTTAAGGTTTATAAGAAAGTATAAAAAAATAAAAAGATGCTCCACCGGCGAGTGAAGTCCCCTTTCGTGGCTTTAGTGCAACAGTTGACGGTTTTCCGTGTCCCAATCGAAACCAATTTCAGTACAAACAAAATGTTTTAAAAATTCCTACAAACCACCTTCTTCCACAATTTTTCATTACTGTCCTAAATAGCGACATAAAAAGCACGATGAGTTGGTAAACTTCTCTGCGCCACTTTTATCGGTGGTTGGTTTTGTTATCGCACAGTCTAGAAGGTTACTCCAGATTGGAATTTTTTTTGCCCGCAGGCTTCCTACCAAATGTCTGCGAGCGGGTGTGATGTGCAGCAAGCTTTTACAAAATCGTGTCCAATTAAATTTCAATATATGTAACTCTGTGAAATACACACCTATCCTTTTTTCAATCCGTTTCTTCATTCGTGTTGAGAGAATTTTAATGTGCTCGTGATTATTGACCCCAATGGTAGCGTGTTAGGCAACAGTACATCAAATGGTTTCGCATTCTTTCACACACGGAAGTTGTGTAAGATTTGCTCACGAATAAAAAATTGTGGTGTATTATCAGCAAAAGTCGAGTGTAAGGTTTATTAAATGTCTAGAAAAGTAGGAACATATTTACTTAAGATATACAGTGAGTGGGTCGCCGTGGCGTAGTGGGTTAGTGCCTCGACTCCTTTGCAGAGGGTGCCAGGTCGGAGTCTAAGCTTTGTTAGGTTTTCTGAGAAAGAAAGAAGTTGTAAAGATTTTCGGGATATAACTAGTCTTTAGTCCATCTTAGTCCAGTTAGTCGGACAATATTTAGAATACTCTTCCATAAAATTTGTAATTCCCCATAGAGTACACAAGAGCTCAGATTCGAAAGAACACAAAAGAATTTCACGAGATATGCTGTCGGTAAGTTACATACTTTCCAAGAACTCCCTAAATATGGCGACAGATGTAAAATAATAGGCTGGGAAATCTTAAGTTTCAGGCGTAAGGCAGGAACTTTGCACCAAAATTGATTTGAGCTTGGCTCGATTGGAGTTTAAAAAATTTATTAATACACTATTCCTTAATTAATATTGTTTATTTGATGTAATCTACGAGAATTTGGGATCCGGGGAAAAACTGATCCGGTTGTGTCGCATTACGCTAACAAACACGCGATGCACCGTGCAGTTCAAGGACTGCCGAGCCGTTTCAAACCTGCAAGAGATTCGCTGTCGTGTGATTTCTTGAATTTGGTACTGGAGAAGATAGTGCGGCGGACAGCAGTAAACACGGAAGGCACTATCTTCTACAAGTCGGTCCAACTGCTGGGATATGCAGACGACGTCGACATCGTCGCGTGTTTCTTACGTGCCGTAGTGGAAGCATTAACGGCAATTGAAGAAGAGGATAAACAATGTGTATGCTGTCGACCAAAAAACGGTCCGCCACACACCACCTAGGACAAAATATTTATTTATTTATTTATTTATTCTTCCGTCTTTCAAGTACAAAGCTATTTAAGACTAATGATAATAATAATAACATTTCATATCTTATTAATAATAATGCCTAGTATAAGCAGAATTTAACATACGATTATAATGTAATTTGGAGTAAATTGCTTCTCAAAAAATTTAAGATTTCATTTTTACATTTATCTCTACTCATACTAAAGTCTATAACATTTGCAACCAAGTTGAATTTTATGCAAGCATTAGTTATAGGATCATTTTGCCCACAGTTTGCAATATGCCTCGAAACATAAAAGAAATCTCTAGGCCTCAGATAACGAGACGGGTTGTAAACACTGAACATGGAAAGCAGCACCAGACAATCAATGTGAGCAGTAATGACGTCATGAGCGAAAAGAACTGTGGCGTAGTGGGTTAGTGCGTCGACTCCTTTGCAGAGGTTGCCAGGTTCGATACCCGAATATACCACCTTTGATAATTCAAGGATCCACCTCTTTCGAGTCACTGACAATGCTCAAAGAGTATTGCCTGTCTAGAAAAAGCTTCTCAAACTTGGCCGTTCGGAGTCGGCATTAAACTGTATGTCCCTTCCACGCGTGAGAGAACAATAGCACGCACAACACAAGTGGTTACTGAGTAGCTAGGCCCAGGTCCGCCCCGGACTGTAGCGCCACCCATATTATTATATACAGTGAGATCTGTCATAAGTGGACATCCAAGTGACCGGAGTTTTTTTTGTTCACATAATCTCTTATGTTCCACATTAGAGAAGTTACGATACTTAAATCACTCTTTTATATGCACCTGCTACATGTCACAATTAGTCTATTGATACGATTTCAAATTATGTTTTTGTTATGTGGTTTTAGAGTCATTCTTCATTATTTAGAGTACGTTGGAAAATGTAACTATTTTATGTTGCTTATAAATATCAAAATTAAAACCCAAACATTTTCAAGTAAATTTACTTTCCCTTATTCCAAGAGAATAGTCATTAAATTCCGCATGGTATGTACACTTTTGTGACTAGGTGTACATACAAATTTATTAAGCTGCATTGCTTTTTGTCTCCTTTTTTTAAGCAAATTTGGACAAAACTTCAGAAGGGTTCAATACCCTACTTGTAGCAGTATGATTCCATATCAGTATCTGCCTCCAAAGCATCTAGGTACATCCTCGTCGACGTCGCTTTTCTCATACAGACTTATAACTAATTAATTGGTCACAACCGCTTCATCTGATGAGGGAGGATAAATGATTAAAAAAAGATTAGTCGTAAGTGGGGTGAAATTCTCTGAATTGTAGAATTGATTGTGTGGAAACTGGAATTTTCTTAATCAATACTTTATTGTTTCCGGAGAAACTTTGGTCCAAGCTCCAGCTGACCAACCAATTGCACCTAGTCCATTGATTACAGAAGAAAGTTCTCCTGAATTGCCAAAGTTATCCGTTTTAGCAATAAAGAACTTTTTCACTATAAAAGAAGTCTGATGATGTCCTGATCCAAGGGTTGACAAATGGATGTGACGTTTGCTGGGAAAAAATATAAAAGTGATGTTTCTAACGCAAAGTAACCTTGTGTATCTGTGTATTTTTTGCATTTTAATGTTGAAGTTGTTTAACGTGACTTTCAACGTAGCATTAGGTTAGGTTAAGTTGAGGTGGCTGACTGCCGTGCATACGGACAGCAGACATACTTAGGCCTAGCGAAGGCCCATTGTGTACCTATTGTACCTATTCCGCAAACCAATTATTGGTTTTGATAAAGCGAAGAAGGCTTGTTCTGATGCTGCTCGGTTCAACCAGATTAACAAAGAAATGGCCCCCAGAAGTCTGAATCTATGGGATGAGAGACCACTGCAGCTACATAGCAAGTGTTCAATGTCCATGCAGCTTCTATAGAAATCACTATAGGGAAGGCCTAGTCTAGAGGCGGAAGATCCAATGGCGCATTGCATTGTTGAAACGCCAATAAGAGATCTGATTCAGTCCTCTTGGCCTTTCCGTTGCCTTTGACCACTTTGCCCAAGGTAGCATTATAGGGTAAGTTAAGGGTAATCTGCTCCCGTCTATAGATGTTTCTTAAGGTATAGATGGCAAAGTTTTCGCATCTACAATTTTATTAATGGTGTGTCCGGAGCCTTGGTGGCCACCTAACTGTCTATGTATATAACTACAATCAATCTATAGGATTCATTAACAAGAAGCGGGCAGCCTCCCCGCTTCTGGGAATACACTTCAGCTGTTAGATAGTCGAAGGCACAGAGGGAAGGAAAATCGCGTATAGAGCCTTCATCCATTTTAGACTCATCCGTGTGTACCCGAGTATCAGATTTCCTGCAAAATCTTCTCTGTCACGGATCAATGTACTATACCCATATTCGATGTGTGCGATGGGCGCAATATAATCTGCATGCTTCGGCATCCTCACATTCTTGATTATTTCCATGTGTCCTAAGCTGTGTATTTTGCTTCATCGGTTCCATTCTCTCAACCTAATCGCTGCCTTGGTAGCTGTCAGCTTTTTCAGAAGTGTTTTTAATGCTGGCCACCAAAGAAGGATGCCCTATGTTAAAATTGGTCTAATGACTGATGTGGACATCCAGTGTGCCATTCTTGGATTTAGTCCTTGGGGGGCCGCAGCCTCCTACTTTGGGGCCGAAGACCCTCCTACAAGTTTAAGCAACTACTGCCGCCTTTCTAATAATAATAATAATAATAATAATATGGGTGGCGCGACAGTCCGAGGTGGACCTGGGCCTAGCTTCTCAGCAACCACTCGTGTTGTGCGTGCTATTGTTCTTTCACGAGTGGAAGGGACCTACAGTTTAATGCCGACTCCGAACGGCGAATTTGAGAAGCTTTTTCTAGACAGGAATACTCTTTGAGCATTGTCAGTGACTCGAAAGAGGCGGAGCCGTAAATTATCAAAGGTGTTAAATTCGGGTATCGAACCGGGCACCCTCTGCATAGGAGTCGACGCACTTACCCACTACGCCACGGCGACCCGCCGCCTTTCTAACACTGTCCTTAAATTTTTGATTTCCAGCTTAGATTACTGTCTTATTACACTTAGGTAGCTGGCCTGACTAGTTTAACATAGTTCCTTGTTCTTCACCTATATTAAACTTATTGGAGATGCTTTGTATCTTCTTGTGAACAGTACGAGCTCTGTTTGGATAGGTTTCAGCTCTCTGACTTAATTAGCGAAGGATCTTGTATAAATTCTGTTGAATAACCGTTGAGATAAGTATTTTAGACAGATAACGAAGAGGTAAAGAAGAACTAGTGATGTAAATAACTTTAATTTGTGCAATTGCAAAAAAAATGATGCTACAGATGAAAGATAGTAGCTATCATATCTCTGAAATGTAAAATGAGTGTTTGCAGAGGAAATGAAGAGAGGGTTATGGGCTTAAAGTCCTTGGGTAAGCTGTGTGTGACTTTGAAATAAATGCCACCTATGATTTCCTCCCTAGATTTGGAGTGTAGCTGAGTTTCAAACAACTGGTAAGGATGGTCCTCAGCCACGATCGTAGTAGTATGCCTGGGAGTCTGTCCGGCTCGAAATTATTAACCGCTCATTTTAGATTGAATTTTGTCAAGAGTCCAGCTGGCACGATTCTGTTGCAATGCAGTTTAACCGGTAGATCACTGCCATCCCCTGAACGAAAAATTATTCGTAACTAGCGTTCATTAAAAGTTACAATTTTCTGTAAGCATTTCCCACCGAAATCGTACGTTGCATCAATGAAAGTGTTCGTTGAATCTCCGTACCTTTCCGGTTTAGTGTCAATTTCATTGGAATCCGTATTCCTAGGGATATGATAAGGAGTTTTAGGGTCTCCTCCGCGGATTCTGTCCACACTCCTTCGACACTTGAATACACGAAAGCATGGTCGGGGCCATTGAAAGTAAGAGTCTTATCCGGCGGCGCCAGTAAGAGATCTGAGTTTTGGTCTGATTGATCTGATCAAGCTAAGCGATCGTTTGGGATCGATCATTGGCCAGAGTTGTTTGGTAATGAGGCATCCTGTGCCAGATACCTTAATCTTTAGCAGATGTCTTATTGTAGCGATAAGCGTGCAGGGTGGGTCTCCACCCGGGAAGAGAACAGAGTTTGTGCCCTTTCTAGCGAGTTCGTTCGCTTCGCAATTCTCTAGAATGTCACAGTGTCCCGGCAAACACATTAGTTGGATGATAAAATAATTGGCCATCTCGTAAAGAGATAGACCGCAATTAAGGGAAGTCTTGGAATTAAAGGTGACTGAATTCAGAGATTAGATCGCTGCCTGGCTATCGGAACATATGACAATATCTGTGTGCGATTTTACATTGTTTTTTTTTTTTGGCCAAGACAGGGCTTCCTTAATCCCTATATTTTTAGCCTGAAAGACGCTACAGTGATTAGGTACTCGGAAAAATAGCTGGTATTTAGGTAGTCTTAGAAGCTCACTTATTAGGATAGACATTGCACGAAAACCATGCCTGAAGAACAGAAAAAGTTCTATAACTCACAACGTGTGAGAAAATACTGTCCATTTCCACTCAAGAGCTTCGTTCACCTTAAAGAAAAAATAGATGCACTCAAAATCGTACCAGCCAACCATTCGAGTTAGTTTTTTTCAGAATTGGTTCAAAGCGCGTTTATAAGTATCTCTTTGAAAATGTTTGGTATAGACGTAAGATATCCAGTGTCTTCTCATGTTCAAGTGCATGTTGGGTATTCTAGAGTTGGGAAATGAACCGCACTTTTTATTTACGTAAAAAATGGACAAAAAACAAAAATTTTGTTGATAGCAAAGCATTAGAATAAAATGTAAGACATTTTAAAAACAAATTTTATTTAATTCTTTCTTTCGGCTCTCTAAAGTTTACGCCTCTAAACTGTATTTTTTAAAGGGGACAGTCCCTTGGATTTTTTTTTTTTTCAGCGAAGCAGGCCTGGGTTTATTAGTTATACATAAAGTATATCATAAAAAGGCAACAACAACTTACAAAACAATGGGCTTGGATACTGATGAGACGAGTATAGATCGGGAATTAGATGCAGGTACCCTGCATTCACTGTATAAGCATATAATATACTAGTAGACTTGAACAAATATTTTCGCTTTCTACACTTTTTTTCTTAATTCGCAAGACATCCCCGTTACTAAAAACAAATATATAGCTGGTTTAAGGTTAGGAACACATGCAATTTGTTTGATTGTTGCATTGTAGTACGGAGAGCAGCATTCGAGATAACCGGTCTGGCGAGCATATGTATCTTGGCGTTATGCTGGCCCTGTGTACCTGGACAAAGTGACTTACCAGGCAACTAAGCCATAGAGTAAAGTGTACCCAGACAGTAATAATAACTTTATTCAAACTGTGACGAACGTGATAAGATTATAAAAAATGTTAAGTTTGAGCTTGATCTTGAAAAAAATTTTGGGCGTGAGTACACTCTTTTTGACTTTAAGCCACCAACCAGACCGAGAGAATATAGACGCCGTTTCGGGCGGAATTGAAGAAGATCCAGAAATGTCGATTCGGCTCCGCGGTAATCAGCTGAATTGGGCCAGAGAGCCAACAAGACTTATTTCACTGATCGATTTGGGGCTATATCCGCATAAGATTGTTCTGACTCAATTGAAGGCGGACGACCAGTGTGTTGTTGGCTGGAGATCCAAATTTTGGCCAAAAAATCATCTTCTTAGATTATATCATTAAACATAATTACTGTAATAGGATCGAACACAATTTACAACAGTTCGACCAAGTATCAATGCATCCACAAAAAGATTGATTGTATGGTGCAGTTTCTGGCATGGCGACATAATCGAATTTCTGTGCCGATGCCAGATCTATTCGACCTGTGGACGCCGCACAAGCCACGTAACGCTTGAAGTTGTTAAGAAGAAATTCGGCGAATGGGTCATCTCACGGCAAACATTCATCAATAAACCACGGCGGTGGTGAGAGACACCATGAGACTTGACACCATTCCATTATTTTATGTAGGGGATGTGTCAAGTCTTTGATCTACGCTAAAAACCCAACCACTTTGGATGAGCTCGAGGCCAACATTCGAGACGCTATTGCCGGAAAAGCCGAGGCGGCCATTATAATAAGAACCAGAAGCAATCTCAATTTATCATCCATATCAAATCGTTATTTTTTTTTTATTTTATTATTATTTTTGATTTTTTTTTAATTAATTCTTAACGATAGGCAATATCGCTCTTATCCGGTCACCCTGTAGTTGATGTAATAAATTATTATGCCCACATACGCGGTTACTAATTTACCGTTTCCGCTAATTGAAACCCTAAAAATTAAAGCTTGAGATTCAGCAGACATATGATTGAGGGCGGAATTTGGGTACCTTAAATAGACGTTGGGGACAAGGTGGGGAGAAATTAACACAAAAAGAAGCTCGCTCCCACTCTGAGCACACAAGTTTGGGCTTACCTTTCAAAAAAAATCTGCGAACGAAAGGAACCAAGGCACCCAAACAGTGGCCAAGCCAGGAAGGTCTTCCTATTTGTTTGATGGGACTGCCAGGGAAAGACCTACTTTAAACTGATCTCCTACGCCGAAACTCTTAATTCGGACAACAATTGGACCGTCTGAAGTAAGCAATCGCTCAGAAGCGGCCAACTTTGGGCCACAGAAGAGGAATTGTGTTTAATCAAGACAACGTCTGGCCACACATCTCGTTAGCGACTCGCCAGAAGAACCGGAAGCTTCGTTGGGAGGTTCTAATGCATCCTTGTTACCAGACCTTATAACCCAGACCAAGCACCAAGTGATCCTGTCAATGGCCTGAGTTCCTGTCCATGGCTTAAGATTTTACTGAAAATTTCCCACTCGGCATTTGAAATACGACTCCCTCAGTTGTTCTTGAGAGGGATAAGCGCATTACCATCAAAACGGGAACAAATAATCCAACAAAACGGCGCATATTTGACCTAAATCGGATCATATTTACTAAAGCCTTAGATTTCGTGCAAAAATAATGGATTTCTTTTTACTACACAATTCTTATTATGAGACGAAAATTTGTCTAAGAATGCTACGATTACAAATATGCAGTCTTTCGTGCTCTGTCCCATTAAGTCTGTGGCAGCGATTTGTGTTGTTGATTGATTTTTCAGCTGCGTGACAGGATGTCGTAAAATAAAAATACCCATTCACAAGTTGGAATTAAGGAATTTATATGAGCAAGGATAGTTAATTTAATGTCCTATCATTTGAATCTTGTGCATTGTAACAATGGCAATAACAAAACCGTGGGAGGGCATAACTCATTTATTTCATTCAGTAATTTAGCGTGCTAATGGCAAAATAAGTGGTTAGCTTAGAGGGTCAGAATGTCACATTAAAAGAGGAGGAAGGGTTCACTAGATAAATGAGCGGTGTTAATGGAAAATCCAAGGCAGTCACTACGCATGTACATATGTGCTCATGTATGGCCTAGATAAAACTCAATGGAATTTCCCCTCTTCCTAAAGGTAATAATATACAAACAAGCAGCCATCGCAACGTAGTGAGTAAGTTCATCGGCTTCTACATGGGATGTCCGGTTCATGTGTACGACAACAACACCCGTCGCATCTCTCGCAAAAGCTTGGAGAGTAATGCTACCGCGTAAAGTTACTCAAACATTGTTCTCAGGAATCGGCATAAATTTGTGGGTCACCTCAAATCGAGGGGCGATAATTGCTTTAGAAGCCAAACCTAAGACAACCGCGGATTGTAGCTTCACCCAAAGGCTGTGAATGTTCTGAACATTTGAAGCACATTTAATGTACATTATAAATGTTTGTATAACACAGATCTATCAAAAATGGAGCACCCTTAACCCTCTAATGCCTACCACCGCCTCTAGGTGGGATAAACGTTTGCAAGTGGTAAGAGGCATCGGTTGATCGGAGTCCTAGCTCCAGTTAAGACATTGCACTTTCCGTTGCCATTCATTTCATGGCTGCAGTGCGTTTAAATTCGTTTAAAGTCGAAAAAATTACGTTTGGAACGCAAAAAAATTATTTTTGTTCACACAAGGTTTTCGACCAAAAAAAAACAAAAGGAATTTTTTTTATAAATCAAATTGGAAAAATATAAGAAAAATGATGCAGTATCATGAGTTACACTTTTATCTTTTCAAATTTCCCTCGGGCGTAAATCTTCTGTCCCTTAACAATCCCAGGTGGTCTCTAGACGGTTTTAGAATTATGACCTATTTTTACATCTAAAAGGTCCAAAATTAATTTTGTTTCTTGATGCATCCGATTTGATAAAAAAAAATAATAGAATCAAAAAATAAGTCATCAGAGGGTTAAGCTACTGGAGAATAAGTTTCCCAAGTAAAATTTACTTATCCGTCTTCTATATCGACTGGATGGCGCAGTTGGTTGGGTGCCTGCCCCTGGTTAGCGGGGTCCCCGATTCGAATCCCACTGAAAGCAAGGTTAGTACGCTTTTATATGGTTTTATCCAGTCACCATTTGCCGTTGGGATGAAATTAACGGCACTATGACTGGAGTGGTCAATCAGTAGCCTGACTGTGTGTGACTGGACCACAAGTGTGCTGGTGACTGCACTAGCAGCCCCCCTAATCAAACCTATCCGACTTCTATAAACCGGAATTAATCGTGAGCCTGTAATTATCGTTAGCTCCATTTTAGGCCAAAAAATTCAACGCCTGAAAAAAATTTCCCCCGCCACTTCCTAGCTCAAGGATTACAAAGAGTCTAGGGACAGACAAAAAAGACGGGCCAAAAGCCTGGTCACAGAAGTCTTTGAAGAATTTTCGTCCACAAAAAAGACGATCCTACCTCTTGCAACAACTAGAGGTAAGAACTTCGCCTATGAGGTCCTGTGCAGCGTACTGTGTGAACAACTAACGAACCAGTGGGTTTCCGGCCCGGCAAATCGACTATTGACCAAATTTCAAAAAATTTTAACACTATCGCAAATCCTGGAGAACCCCATCCAATTTCAAATCGACACGCATCACCTTTTTATCGATTTCAAAGCCGCATACGACAGCATTCCTCGCAAGGAACTATTTGAAGCGATGTATGGCCGAATTCGGAATCCCGGGGAAATTGATCGGGTTGTGCCGTACCACGCTAAAACATACGCGATGCACCGTGCAGTTTGGCTCAAGGACTTCAGAGCCGATTGAAACAAACAGATGAGCTGTCGTCTTATTTCTTCAATTTGGTATAGGAAAAGAAAAGAGTGCGCGGGCAGCTGTAAACACGGAAGGTGCTATCTTCTACAAATCAATTCAACTGTTGGGTTATGCAGACCACATGGACGTCGTGGAAGTTTTGAAGGCGATTGAAGAACAGACGAAACGAGCTGGTCTTAAGCTCAATGAGGATACGACGAAATATATGCTGTCAAATAAGAAATATTCCACCGTGCACTACCTAGGGCAAACCATCACAATAGACAGCTACACAAACGTGGACTCCACAAACGACATCACTGTGGAGATCCGACATAGAACCGGCATTGGCAACAGGTGTTACTACGGTTTGTCAAAGCAACTGGACTCAAATGACCAAAATCATGGTCAACAAAAATCAAACATACGATAAGTAAAACTGCACAACTGATTCTTGGTGCCTTTAAAAGAAACATTCTAAGCCGGATATATCGTCCCTGCGAGGAAGGTGAATGGAGGCAACCACGAATTCGACGAGTTGTACCAGGATGTGGATGTAGCTCGAAAGGCCAGAATCCGTCGACTGCACTGGCCCGGCCACATCGAGCGCATGGACAACAATGCTCCAGCTAAGAGGGTCTTCGAATCCGAGCCTCCTGGTTCGAGAAGGAGAGGAAGACCGAATCTCCGGTATAAATACCAAGTCATGGCGGACGCAAAGTAGCTTGGTCTTGATGACGGGAAGCAGCATGGACGAGACCGTCAGCTATTGCTCAGGCTCTGACCCTTTACGTGTCGCAGGCCTGATAAGTAAATAAATAATTCCACATCAGAGCATACATTGGTTGGGCATTAATACGAGCTGAACCATGTCCTTTTGTATGGGTTGCCGTGGCATTGTTTGAAATTGATTTTAAAACATATTTCCAACGAGCAAAACAAAAGAAAAGTTAAATCCGATTTAAGTCCAGCTAATGACCTTAAATCGACAACTGTGCGCCGTGGAGTAGTGGGTAAGTGCGTCGACTCCTACGCAGAGGGTGCCAGGTTCGATACCCGAATTTACTACCTGTGATAATTCACGGCTCCACCACTTTCGAGCTCAAAGAATATTCCTGTCTAGAAAAAAGAAGTTCGGAGTCGGCATAAAACTGTCTCTTCCACTCGTGAAAGAACAATGGAATAGAGAGAAGCTTAGGCCCAGGTCATACTTGGACTGTCGCGCCACCCATATACATACATACTATGTCCTTTTGAAATTCCTTAAAAACTCCTTTGGTTGAACTGGATGCAATTAAAAATATCCTCATTGCTTCACCAATGTCGGCAACAAGCTAACCAAAGCCTCCAACATCGAAAAAGTTTCACTTCAAGGTCACTCGCTGACACGTAACTTTTCTTAACATCGCGCATACGAGAAGCAAATGGTCGCATATGCGGATGACATTGGCGTGTCTAAATGAACACAGAGAGCTACCAAGAAGAAATGTTCACCCATTCATTCGAAGGCAACTAACACGGTAATCGAGGCACACGAGATGATGAGGAAAAATGTGTTGCCATCACGGAAGGCAGCACACTATCGACGACTTAGCCAGAACGTCACCATTAGCAACCATAACTTCAAGGTCTTTGTCTCTCTTCTAAGTTCTAAACAAAAATCTTCCCAGAATAATCCGGAAGATAGATATTCTACCTGAGATAGAAAAGGCGCTTTAACAACAACGGAAGAAGGATTTTTTATTCGGGACTTAATCGTGAATCAAAGTATTATTGCCAAATATAGAAGCCTGTGAGGTAACACGTCCGGATCGTTAGCAAGTGACAACTGGGTGAAATTATTTAAGAAGAGGTTTGAAAATTTCAACGTACTCTTGTTGACTACTTATACTACTTTTTCTTCTTTATTTGACCCTACAGTCCGGAGTGAACCTGGGCCTCAACCAACAAGCATCTCCAGCTAGCACGGTCTCTGGCAAGCTGTCTCCAGTGTCGCACGCCAAGGTGGTTGAGGTCCTTCTCCACCTAGTGCGCCACCTTAAATGCGGGCGTCCTCTGTTATGTTGTCCCACGGGTTCGGAGTCGAGGACTCTTCGAGCGGGAGCTGAGTTGTCCATACGCTCTACACGGCCTAGCCATCTTAGGCATTGGATCCGTAGACGCCTGACTAGACTCATATCGCTGTACTGCCCGTAAAGTTCGTGGTTGAATCTTCTCCTCCAGAAACCGTCAACGCAAACAGGACCAAGGATCGCACGCAGAGCTTTTCTCTCGAAGATACCAAGGACTTCCTCATCCGCTTTTAAGATTGTCCATATTTCCGCGCCGTACAGCAGGACTGGGATGATCAAGGTCTTGTATAAAGTCATCTTGGTCCTTCGAGAGATAGCTCTACTCATCCACCGTTAGACCCATTTTAGCCGCTTCCGTCTCAATGCCAGCAAACGCCTCATTGACGGCTCGCTGTGTTCTGCCAATCACGTCAATGTCATCCGTGTATGCTAGCAGTTGACCGGACTTCTGGCAGATCGTGCCTCTAGTGTTGGCGTGTGAGTCTTGCACGATCTTCTCCAGGATGATGTTAAAGAAGTCACATGACAGCGCGTCGCCTTGTCTAAAATCTTTTTTGACATTGGAGGTCTCGGTGAGTTCGTTACTGACCTTGATGGAGCAGCGAGGGTTCTCCATCGTCATCCTGCACAACCAGACGAGTTTGGCAGGAATGTCAAAACTAGACATGGCGTTGTATAGCTCGTCCCTATGCACGCTGTCATATGCGGCCTTGAAATCGACAAAAAGGTGGTGGGTGTCAATTTGCATTTCTTGGGTCTTTTCTACCGTAGTGTGAAAATCTGGTCGATGGTGGACTTCCCTGGCCTGAAGCCACACTGATATGGATCCATCAGGTTGTTTATAAACGGCTTCAGGCGAGTACACAAAACGGCAGGGATGATCTTGTATGCGATGTTCAGGAGACTTATCCCTCTATAGTTGGCGCAGTCAAAGGGTTGTCCTTTCTTGTGGATCGGGCAAATGATACTGAGATTCCACTCATCGGGCATGCTCTCCTCCGACCATATCTTACAGATGAGCTGATGCATGCGCCCAACCAGATCATCTCCAGCTGCCTTAAAGATTTCAGCGGCCAGTCCGTCCGCACCGGCAGCTTCGTTAGATTTCTTTTTTCTTTCTTCTTTTTTTGTTTGCTTTGGAAGCAAACCATGCACTCTCAAAAAATGTGTACAAAGTGACGTAAAATTAATCACTCTATCGGAAGATGGTAACATTTTTGAAAAATGGCATCGTACTTAATATTCTGACATAACTTGATTGACATTTGATGCTTGTGCACTAACACAGAAAGTCAATGGAGCACTATACACAGCAAGAGCGTGGCATATTTGTGATGGAAGCGTTCACTGATCGCGCAATCTTCTGTTTTGGCAAAATTGGCATGGCCAACAAGATTGACCATTTTAACCATCCCAGAATTCTTTCTTTGGGGTTACTTGAAGTCGCGGGCTTATGCCAATAAGCTTCAGATAAGGGCAGCTGTTAAGGATAATATTCGATAGGAATGCAAACAATTATCACAAATGTGTATTAACACTGAAGACAGCCACTTGACGCAAGTAACGATCAGATTGCTTGCAAGGTTCACTTCCGATAAATGTCTCATCTTATTACACTTATAAACTAAATTCTCTGTCCATCGTTATATCGTCTAAATTTAGGTTCGTCCTAGAAATCTTACCTCTCTCCAATGCAGTAAAAGTTATAACGTTTAGAGAGCAAAAAGAAAAAGAAGTCAAAAGGAATGAATTAAATTCTAAGAACCAATTTACAATGTAAGAGCAGCCGGGGATCCCTTTAAAAGTACCTCTTTAAAATTGTCATCGGACGAACGAAATGGTCGGAACATAAAACTAAATTCCTTATTGTTTAAAAATCATAAAACTGAGTTTAGTTTCTAGTGCTTACAAACGGATTTATAAAAAAAATCGTCCATGTCTGCTAAATAAGCCCGTCTTATCCCGCCTCTGTATATAGTTATATAATTAAGTAAGAAAACACACTCAAATTTTCTGTATTTGTTTTTATTAAAATGGAACACATAACTTTGTGAACACACAAGGAGGTTTTTTTTATAATGATCCGCGATCGAACACGTCCATAATTCCACAGCCCTCCTCTAACCATTGCTCCACCTACATCTCCTAATATGAGAGGTGAGAGAGAGTGTGAGAGAAAGTAAAGCCAACGCACACTTGGTGTTTGATCTGCGCAAACACCAAGTGTCGCCAATACAATAACTCTCTCTCGCGAATGTGTAGCAATATAATTAACTACCTGTCCATTATGATACCCCACATCCCTAAATTCGTCATTATTTATTAGCTTTAACGGCGGTAAATGAACAACGACCTGGTCTTAGGGTCACTGAAGACGAAGTATCATCTTTTTCACTTAACAGAAAAAATTTTAAAGATCTAAATAAAAAATTCCATCACTCCAAATATTTTTTTTTATTAAGTACGGTGGAACTTCTCTATAGCGGGCAGCAGCGGAACCATTATGATTGACCAAAGAAAGGTTTCACTGTACAAAAGTAATTAAAAAACAAAATTGGATGAATAATTTTGCGTCATCTGTTATAAACAGAGTGCTGGTCACTACAAGCGGCGAGTGTTCTCACATGTGTACATACATTTACAAATGTACAGTGAACTTCTCGTTGCGGACACCCCTCTATAAGGGACATCTCTCTATACGGACAATTCGTCATGCTCCCGGGATCAAGAGCATGACGATTTGTACACGATTGTCGTGTATTTCAACCCCTTCAGAACGGACACCTCTACATAACGAACATTTCTTAATGTCACACCGCTGTCCGCTCTAGGGAAGTTTCACAGTCTTTCTGTTCCATGTTCGTTTTAGCTTCGAGTGTATACAACGGCATTGCCGTGATTGAGCGAACACAGCGAGCCATCAAGGAAGCATTTACTGGTATTGGAACGAAGGCCACCAAAATGGGTTTAGCGGTGAATGAGGGCAAAACGAAGTTTATGCTGTCATCGATAAACTACACACAACAACGACGACTAGGACAGAGCGCCACAATGGGCAGCTTTAACTTCGAGGTAGTGAAGGACTCCGTGTACATTGGCTCCCAAGTAAACAGTACGAACAACACTTGTAACGGAAACAACACCAAACGCAGAATTACACTTGCCAATCGCTTTTTGTTTGGGCTCAAGAAGCATTTGAGTAGTAGAGCCATCTCTCGAAGGACCAAGCTGACTTTATACAAGACCTTGATCATCCCAGTTCTTCTGTATGGCGCAGATGCATGGACAATCTCAAAAGCGGATGAGGAAGTCTTTGGTCTCTTCGAGAGAAAAGTTTTGTGTGCGAACTTCAGTCCAGTTTGCGTGGATGGTTTTTGGAGAAGATACAACCATGAACTGTATGGGATGTACAGCGACATGATCCTAGCCAGGCGTCTACGGTTTCAACGCCTAATGCGCATAGACAATACTACTCCAGCCCGAAGAGTCTTCGACTGCAAACTAGTGGGACAACGCAATAAAAGACGGACGCCCATGGAACCGATGGTGCATCCACAAAAAAAAGGACCTCAACGAACTTGGCATGCGCAATTGGAGGCAGCTGGCTAAAGATCATGCCAGCTGGAGAGGCTTGTTTGTTGAAGCCCAGGTCGACCCCGGACTGAGACGCCACAAGAAGAAGAAGAAGAAGAATGTTGTTAGTGGTACAACAGATCTATAAGGGTTGAAATTCATATGCTTTTCGGGTATAGAGGGGGTCCTCTGCTAAAAATCACATTTTAAAACTTGATTTCACTGGTGGCTGCTGTTGAAAACCCGACGTTCAAAATAAAAGAAAAGTGAAACACTTTGACAAAAGGAAATTGATTATCTTTATTATTTAGAAAATAGAATTGCATGGCTAACACGAGTTCACACATGTGATCGAGCAAAAGACAAAACGACAACTCTAGTGCATTGAATGTCTGTCTCAACGTTACCTATACACATGTATAGTAATGAGAAATAGTGGACTTTCTCAACAACTGCACTGTTCTCTGCGGAACTTCAGTTTTGGTTAATTTCCGACGCGGCGGCAATATTCTCTGCATATCGACCAACGCACTGTCGTCGGAACGGAAACATAAAGCAACGAGAACTAAGATTTAAATTTATTGAATTTTAAATTACATGAATGGCCAGAATATTAATTTTTTAATTTTTTATTAAAAATTAAATTAATAATAATAATATGGGTGGCGCGACAGTCCGAGGTGGACCTGGGCCTAGCTTCTCAGCAACCACTCGTGTTGTGTGTGCTATTGTTCTTTCACGCGTGGAAGGGACCTACAGTTTAATTAGAATTTGAGAAGCTTTTCTAGACAGGAATACTCTTTGAGCATTGTCAGTGACTCGAAAGCGGTGGAGCCGTGAATTATGAAAGGTGGTAAATTCGGGTATCGAACCTGGCACCCTCTGAGTAGGAGTCGACGCACTTACCCACTACGCCACGGCGACCCACTAAATCCCACAAAAATTAAACTAATAATTTAAATAGTTAAATTATATCAATTATTGACCAGAATAACGATACAAAATTGGGTTTAACGCTTCCATCAACGACCCCAAACTTTGGTATAATAGTAACTATAATTATTATTATTCATTTGTAGACATCCTTCCCTTGTGACCTTCACCATGATGAAAATATTGGAAAATCCTTTACGCACTTGTCCGGTTTAGGCAGCTCTTAGACACAGAATCCTTTGAGTCAATCGTTCAACCATATCAATGACCTCACCATTTCGTCCCAAGATCTAAATGAATCACTGCCAGTGGATACGGGATTAATCTCGAGTGTCAGTTCAAAGGACCATACCAAATGGAAGTACATCGGTTAAACCACCGCAAAAGGCAGACAAATTCTGTACCAACAAACATAAGAAATACCAACTCTGTAAGTGGCACTCATTAGCTTTCTATTCAAACAGCATAAAAGGGTCAACATTAATGAGACAACCAGAAGATTATGGTGCGTCCACCACAGCCTATCCTTTGGAACGAAAGAGAACAGGCAAAATGAATGCAAAGGAATCAGCGAATGAATGGTACACCAGACGCCGTTCCACGCTACAGTCGCTTCCATGAATAAGCTAAAAGTACATAAATCATGTAATAATTGTCCACCCTGTCAAGGATCTGTTCCACTTCTTACGTAAGTCCATTCACCTACCTATCCCCAGTATCGATTCCATACTCCTTACGTACAAAATAAATTATCCGTGAGAGCATAATGCCGTGGATTACGCGATAACCTCGGCATAACATAACCGAACAGAGCACGATAATTTGTTTAACAATGAACCCTTCTAACGAGCACCTCCCATGGTCAATTTTGAAAACAAGGCATACCCCACCGCAGCTCGGGGGAGAATTAATTTAAACAAATAATTCACCACGCACCACCCTGCAGTTACGTAAAGTCCTGCGGCCCCTCGAACAAACAACGAGGTTACATGAATTTATATTTTTTGGGTAGTAGCCAACTCAAGATTCACTTGAATCTCGATGGCCATTGTCCATAAGGCCGTCGGAGGGGCTGGCCTGTTTTCTAAAATGTTCTCCGATTTCCACGAACTTCACATTTTGTGGTGCGGCTTTGAGATTATTGCCTTGGCATTTGGACAGCTGATCCAGGAGATTAGGATTTGAGAAATTATCGTGACTAGTGGATTTATTTATTTCATGAATATTTTTTGGAAGATGAATCGTTGGGTGGTGCTGGGAGTCGGGGTTTCACACGTGCTGCCCAAATTACGAGCCATCCATGCATGAGGGTCGATTAAGATGCCCACTTTTATCTCTGAAGTCTGCTGGAATGAAGTTATAAAAGGTAAGTATCTTTCGAAGGACCGCCGCATCTATGATCCCATTATCTGGACGAACATTTGGCGTATATTAGGGTGTCACAGCACATCTTAGACGGCAATAAACCCCTTCACGTATGTTTTTATGATGGACAGACTTTTTATGGCCAAACGAAGAGTCTGTCTATGCGAGGGTTCCTATATGCTGCTGGAAAGCAATAATCAAACCGGGATCAAGTTAGTTATGTGTGAAGACGAAGAGTATGAAGATAATTGATTTTTGTGAGAACAAGGGAATTGAACGTGCTTGCACAAAGACAAGAGACAATGTCATTCGGGCATTGTGCACCCCACTCTGCGCACTTTGTTTTTGACTGCGTCTGGAAAAAGCACTTGGAATTTGTCATAGTGCTTGGTTGCTTGCTCCCACTCCCATGTAAATGCACAGACTATGCACAAATGTGTAGTGTACTTCAAGTTTGATGGGTAATCCTCTTAAAAGCCCCATTGCCTGGTAAATACTTTCGCGTGGGAAAGTCATAGACTCTCGGTGGAGAGCGTGAGTAGACGTTATTGCTTTTGAGGGAGCAGACGTTTTTGTAAATAACTTAAAGTGAAGATGACATCTTAAGCTAAACTCCGCGAAAACGGGATGAAAAAAGGTTCAATTTTAAGGTTCCTCGAACATTTTGCTCGACGATAATTCACATCACTCTAAGCTGGTCTTTACCTCCTGTGAACTTTTAATTTCCTCTTTAAACTCATCGCTACAACTGGTTGAGACAGGTTAAGTATATGTATTTAGGAATTTAACCATTATTTCACTTCGATCGCTAGTCGCGTTGTAACTTTATGATAAGTTTAATTATTTATTATTAGTTATACGAATTTTGGTGTGGTGGTGAACTGTGCAGAAATAAAGTTTGGTAGGATATTGAATCCGACTGAAATGGAATGCATTCAAAAAATGTTTCAAAATGGGTTTCCAATGAATAAAATCCCAAAAAGTCGTTTGATTCAAAAACGGAGTGCATAGCTGTGTTTTTTGCAAGCGTATATACGCTTAATTTTGAAGTGCACAAAAAAACGATCATCGGCGCTTATGATTCATCATAAAATCTTGGCAGCACCGACGACATTTATGACACTTGCTAAGCATTCAGGGGTGTAGTCGTGGAAGGTGATTTCTGATCTTTGATGGTCACAATCTTCGTTTTGTGACTGTGTACTTTAAACTACGTACGTGACCATCACTTTAAAAGCAAAAACACTTAATAATTTTAAAATAAAAAAATTTTCATCAAATGAAGAGAATCGATTACGACACATAAACGCAATGTAAAGCAGAGACTCTGGATATACCAAAAATTGCATACTTATGGATGCCAAAAAATTGAAAAATGATCTAATACATCAGCCAAACCTGCAGGTGTAAGCCACATACAGCAACCTAAACAATGAATGAATGAATTCAGGAATGAACACACAGAAATTAATGATTGGAAGCATTGTTTTTATCCGCGCTTATTCCTTAAGCGGCGATAGATATGATGAGTAAGTTAAGCGGATATAGGATTCGTTGTTAGTGTATTTTACATGGAAATTGTAATTTAGGCGTATATATGCTTGCGTATAACGCAGCTATTATTGCTATGTCGCAGTTGGTTTAATTCCCGTCAAGATTGATTTGAACGCATCAGTCTGTGACATATAATTTCTGCTTGAAAGGTGCTGGTAGGATTCATGCTATGGATTCGAAGTACTCTGTTCGTGGTCCAAGAACTCCTACCCCTGTTCCTTCATAAAGTTTATGACGCATCTGTCTGTGGACTATGGATTCTGCTCGGGCATACAAACACTGACAAAATATCAGTTTTTGCCCAAATTCAAAATCCCTATTGTCAACACGCGATTTCCATTCGACATTCTTTTGATGTAAGGTTATTTCTTTTTTCAGACTTAGTTTTGAAACCTTCAAAGAATTTGTAAATATAAGCTGCGTTTTTTTGCAAGCGTATATACGCTTAAATTTCGATTTGCATGTAAAATACACTAACAACGAATCCTATATCCGCTTAACTTACTCATCATATCTATCGCCGCTTAAGGAATAAGCGCGGATAAAAACAATGCTTCCAATCATTAATTTCTGTGTGTTCATTCCTGAATTCATTCATTCATTGTTTAGGTTGCTGTATGTGGCTTACACCTGCAGGTGTGGTTGATGTATTGGATCATTTTCCAATTTTTTTGGCATCCATAAGTATGCAATTTTTGGTATATCCAGAGTATCTGCTTTACATTGCATTTATGTGTCCTAATCGATTCTTTTCATTTGATGAACATTTTTTTATTTTATAATTATTAAGTGTTTTTGCTTTTAAAGTGATGGTCACGTACGTGGTTTAAAGTACACAGTCACAAAACGAAGATTGTGACCATCAAAGATCAGAAATCACCTTCCACGACTACACCCCTGAATGCTTAGCAAATGTCATAAATGTCGTCGGTGCTGCCAAGATTTTATGATGAATCATTAAGCGCCGATGATCGTTTTTTTGTGCACTTCAAAATTAAGCGTATATACGCTTGCAAAAAATCACAGCTAATGTCGAACGGTCGCAGAGTGGAACGACTCCATACAGGGCCATCTCAGAAATGGTTTTACCGAAAGTGGGGTTCCCCGAATTATTTTGTTCGAATCGTAAGTTATAGTAACATATAATTTAATTTCGATATGAATTTTTTTTGTTTATAATGGAATAAATAAAATCAATTTTCAAAGTGCAGTGAGTCAGAATATTGCTTTGATTGATTTATGCGCACATATTTTGCAAAAGGGTTTCCTGTAAACATTTCATTCAGAAGTATATAGTGTTATACATACAGGGCAGAACTTCAGTATTTATAAAAAATAAGAACATAATCGAGTTGTGTAGTATGTAGAGAATATATCTTGTTTTTAACTGCCCCTTTCTTGGATGTTTTTTTTTTCATATTGAGACAGACTGTTGAGAATTATATTAATTTCCTCGTCTTAAATTGAAACATCCCTGGCGGCAACTTTTGGTTCATAAAACTTCAAACAGAATAAACCTAAATAAACAGTCAAATAAGCCATATTTAAATTCGTACCTTCCGAATTCGCGCTCTTTCCGAAATTCTGTGCTTACGGTGCCGCCACGAGTCTGCCAAAAATAGTAAGTACAATTTGTATTAAATACCATGCATTTATACAGAACCTCACAAAATTGAGCATACATCTATCAGTACTTCATATTCGGCTGTTTTAAGGCCGACCACTTTTTTGTTTTATTTTTTTGGTATACAATCATAACTGAATACATATCTTAAGAAAAAGTATATGCTAAATTTACAGACAGGCTACTTCCTACCGGTACTTTTCGCATGAAAAAGGAAACAACCCCTGAAATCGACACACAAAATTGAGCATACAGATGTCATGTGCGCGTTATACACAAGCTTCACAGAATCGATACATGCAAATTTGTTCAGGAATGAAGCAACAAATGTCCCTGATGATCATTTCTGCACACGCTTTTGAATTGAAAAGACCGATATTCTCTTCTTTGTGCGAAAATATGGAAAACATGCGAAAACAGACTACTTTGTCAACGAGAATGCTCATAATTAAGCTATTTGGCGAGGGGAAGTCAATGCGAAAAATAGGAGAAACTGTAGGGTGATCGCATGCAACGGTACAAAAAACAATAAACAGTTATAGATATGAAGGGACACTACAAAACAGACCTGGAAGGGGAAGAAAAAGACAAAAATTGCTCTCAGAACAAAACGAGCGGTATATTGTTCGGACAATCAAGTCCAATCCAAAATCTAGCGTTCCAAAGTTGACGGCTGAGGTGTCATCCGTAATTAATAAGCCTCTTTCAGTGGAAACCGTTCGCAGAGTCTTGAGAAAGAATAATTTAAATGGTGGGATCGCCCGAAGAAAGCCGTACATTTCCCAAGTTAATAAGAAGAAAAGATTGGAGTTTGCTAAACAATATGTAAACAAGGTGTTTGGGAAGGTGTTTTGTTTTCAGATGAAACAAAAATAAATTTATTTGGGTCTGATGGCAAACAAATTGTTTGGAGGGAACCAAATACAGCTCTCAAAGCTAAAAATATAAAGTCAACCATAAAACACGGGGGAGGATCTGTGCTGTTGTGTGGTTGTATGGCTTCAAATGCCTGTGGAAAGTTCGAATTTATAGAAAATACTATGGAAAAAATTGAGTATTTGAATATTTTAAAACGAAATTTACGAAGTTCCGCAGTAAAATTAGGCCTACCTTCGGTTTTCTACTTCCAACAAGATAATGATCCGAAGCACACCTCCTATTTAGTACGCGAATGGTTGCTTTATAACGCTCCAAAGTAGCTAAAAACACCCCCACAATCGCCGGATCTTGACCCTTGAACATCTATGGCACGAAATAAAAGTGCGGGTTAAAGAATGTACCTGCTCCAATAAGCAGGAGCTAAAAGCTAAAATTCAGGCAGCTTTGGAAGGGATTCAGCCATCTTTTACTGAAAAACTGGTAAAATCCATGCCACTGCGGTTACAAGCTGTCATAGATGCTGAAGGAGGTGCCACGCGTTACTGAGATTTTAGTTGTAACTGTTTTTGTTTTGTGTTTTAGTCGTAACTCGAATTTACTTTGAGTGTATGCTCAATTTTGTGTGTTAAAATGAAGTCCCTTTTTTTATTTTGCTTAGAAATAGCATTTTTTTTTTAATTTTCATATTTTTGTTTATGGTTTTTAGCAATTAAAATATGTCAATTCGAACTGCATTTAAGTTTTATTTTTAGCAATTAAAATATGTCAATTCAAACTGCATTTAAGTTTTATTAATTAACTACTTTTTGTAAGGCGAAAAAGGTAAAAATATGTTTAAGCTGTGAGTGTATGCTCAATTTTGTGAGGTACTGTATGTATAAATGTGTCGAATTTATTTTGAGAATAAACGTCACCCAACGAATGTAGGCTACGTTCATTTCATCGGACTCGGAGGGTTCAGAAGGGCCAGGACACATTTCTTGCGCAGCACACAGACATTTGACGGTTAGCGCTGTTTACCGCTGCCTAGTTACTTACTCGGACGTGGTACATATGTAAAAAGTGATCCGATGAAAATGTTATTCACCTTCATTCAAACCAATCCATCCACATCTCGAGAACGTGAAGGACCTTCAAAGAACCTTCAAAGACATAAAAAAAGAAAACCGCTATATTGGCTCTAGGTCACCTTAAGAGTCGTGACCTAGAGCTTAAAGAGTCGTCTAGTAGGGGCAGAGTACACCTCTGCTGAATACCTGGTCATTCGGGGATAGAAGGGAATAAAATGGCCAATTCCCTAGCTAGAAACGGCGCTTTGGAACGGTGTTCTCAGATTCCTAAAGGAAACTGGTTTGGAGAGAATACTCTAAAATGAATCTCCTCCAACTATGCGTAACGGGGTTCCATAGCATTCAATCCAACATCCGAAAAGAACTGTATGTGAAGGGAACTTTGTAAGAAAGCAAAGGAATCAAAAGAATAATAATATTCAAGGACCTCTACATATTCTTCAAACAAATCAAATAACCCAAACCACCATCCCTTAACCATAAGGTAAGTTCATCTTAGTCAAATTCATGATCTAGTTTTTTGCCATGTCCGTCTTTTTTTTTAAATCAATAGAAGAGCGAATAAAGATGTTTATAAAAATAAAAGAAAACTAGCCACAAAACCCTGCAGCAGTAAAAAGAATGAAGCTATGAAGCAAACAAAAATTCAGGAACAGTATACGAAGACCCAATAACTACTTTTTGTAAGGCGAATACAAACGAATCAAAACAGAAATTAGCGAATTTCCAGCCAAGACTAAATGTAAAGGGTTTTCCAATGAGGACTTGACAACTTTGAATTTAATTTGTGAACGCACTCCTTCACTAATCATCAAACTGTTACAGTCAATTTATTCAGTAAACTCAACATTTTCATCATGGTAAAGTACACGAACGAGCAACATCTGCAAATTATACAAATTTTCTACCGAAATTCGGAATCGGTGGCCGTAATTTTAAGAGCGTTAACTCCAATTTTTGACTCATTTGTGGCACAATGGGTTCGTCAATAAGCAAAATATGCGTTATTGGTCGGTTGAAAATCCACATGTGCTACATGAATCACCACTTCATCCACACAAATAACTGTTTGCATGCCGGCGGCGTTATTGGGCCATATTTTTTCCTCGACGATAACAATCGTCACGTTACTGTGAATGGTCAGTCTTGGCTTTATTTTTGGCCCGAATTGGAAAATGTGGACTTGGGCGACATGTGATTTTAACAGGATGGTGCCATAATCCACACAGCAAACACTAATTATAATAATATAATATAATTTGGGTGGCGCTACAGCCCGTAGAGGGCCAGGGCCTAGCTTCTCAGCAACCACTCGTGTTGTGCGTGCTATTGTTCTTTCACGCGTGGAAGGGAGCTACAGATTTATGCCGACTCCGAACGGCGTAGTTGAGAAGCTTTTTCTAGACAGGAAATACTCTTTAAGCATTGTCAGTGACTCGAAAGAGGTGGAGCCGTGAAATATGAAAGGTGGTAAATTCGGGTATCGAGCGATATGAGCGCGTTATCTCAAGAAATGGGCCAGTCGATTGGCCGCCTCGTTAGTGCCATTTAACGCTGCTTCACTATTTTCTGTGGGACTACGTTAAGTCATTGACTTATGCCAACATGCCGACGGCGTTTGAACAACTCAGAACAAAATGTTTGGTCAAGTCGTTGAATACTGGGTCCAACGAATCGACCGCTGCAAACGTGCCCGTGGTGGCCATGTGAACGAAGTCGAGTTCCGTTCATAAATCTTCAAGCTGATAATAGAGTTTATGAAAAATGGTTTGCGTTTTATTAAAAAAAGAAAGTCGTCAAGTCTTTATTGAAAAACTCTTTATTTAACGATAAAAATTGGCAATTACTGTCGGAAGAGGAGGCAGTGCTCAAAAGATGGGCACAACACTTTGAAGAGTTACTAAATATCGACGATGTTAAGGAGACTTATCCCTCTATAGTTGGCGCAGTCAAAGGGGTGTCCTTTCTTGTGGATCGGGCAAACGATACTGAGATTCCACTCATCGGGCATGCTTTCCTCCGACGATATTTTACAGATGAGCTGGTGCATGCGCCCAACCAGATCATCGCCAGTTGCCTTAAAGATTTCAGCGGCCAGTCCGTCCGCACCGGCAGCTTTGTTAGACTTCAGTCTTGATATTGCTATCTTGACCACGTCTAAGTTGGGGGGACGGAATTCTCGTCGATAATCGTCCATATCGAGTGGGACATTCTGCCTGACAGCGGTGTTGGTGTCATCATCGCCATTTAGCAGTCTGCAGAAATGGTTGTTTCAAATTCTCATTATCGACTGCGACTCTACTACTAGTTGTCCATTCTCGTCCCGGCAGGCTTCTGTCCGAACCTTATATCCACTGGATAACTCTTTCACCCTCTGGTAAAACTTTCGGACATCGTTCCTACCGTAGCACCTCTCCATCTCCTCGATCGCGCGCTTCTCGTGCTCTTTCTTTTTTCTCCTGAAGAGCCGGGTCTCATCCCTTCCTCTCTGTTCGTAGAGCTCACGAACAGCTCTCGTCGTTCGTTGCAGCGTTGCTTTGTAGGCTTCCAGCTTCGCTGCATGTGCCAGCCTACACTCGTTGTCAAACCATGGGTTTTTTTCTAGGTGGTGCCGTAAAACCCAGCACATCAGTGGCAGCATCTTTGAGGCTTCTTGACAACGCCTCCAATATTCTTCGATTGTTTGCGCAGGTGGCGATGAACTTAGAGAGAGATTCAGGGAGACTCGATGGGCAAAGATCCTAGCAGTCCGTTGCGATTGTAGCTTTCCGACGTCAAACCGTGGTGTCCTTTCTCGACACCGTTGATCTCCTGATATCCGAGTTCTTACCTTGGCTACAAAAAGGAAATGGTCGATATTGGCTCCTCGGAACGTTCGGACATCAAGAATGCTGGAGGAGTGCCTGACGTCGATCGCAACATGATCAATCTGGTTGACGGTTGATTAGGTCCCTTTATGGATGTTGAGGTGTGGGAACCGCGTGCTAGCTACAGAAAGATTACGTCCCGTGACAAAGTTCACCAGCCTGAGTCCGTTACCGGATGTGGTGTCGTGCAGGCTGTGTTTCCCGATTTGTTTCCTGACTTTGGCAAAGAAGTCTTCCTTACCCAGCTTGGCTTTGAAATCTCCTAGAACCATCTTGATGTCGAAGCTGGGGCACTGATCGTAAGTCCTTTCTATGAGATCATAGAAGTCATCCTTGCTGTTGTCCTCATTGTCCTCTGTCGGAGCGTGGGCGCAAATCAGGCTGATGTTCCCGAATTTAGCCTTGATGCGGATTGTTATGAGGCGTTCGCTTTTACAGACAAGGCTTTTACCTAAGTCTGCCTCGAACAACAAATCCACATCCAAATAAGCGCCTCTCCACCGTAGTAGATGTCGCAGTTTCTCATCCTCTTCTTGCCCGGCCCATTCCACCGCACTTCCTGGATTGCGGTGATGTCTGTTTTGTAGCAGTCCAGGGCCTCCGCGAGTTCTTCGGCTGCGCGTGGTCTGTTAAGGGACCTAACATTCCACGTGCAGAACCGAAAATCGTTGTCCTTGTAACGTTTGCTGGGATCGTCAACGTTAATTCCGTCCGTATCCGAGGCAGTTGGTTGTCTCTGAACCATTATATTTTTACGTGGTGAGGGAGTTAACCCCACGCACAACCCCCAACTGGGAGGCCAGGCCCTATTCTTTAACCCTCGGGCGGAGGGTCCGGGTTTATCCGGAGTCGGTAACCTCGCTGAGGCTGTGACCGCCGCCGTTGTCAAGGGATCTTCCGCCGCCATCTCAATTCCAAGGCCCCGACCTGGCCTTGAAAGAACCTTCTAGACCTGTGCTCCGAAAATGTCAAAGTAGCTCCAGAAGGACTGCGCACCAGGTAGCTCCTTCTGACTGGAGTTTCGGATGCCGCCGTTGACCAGACAGTTTCCAGCTCCTCCGCCGCCATCCATAAAGAGAGATGAGCCTTGGTACAGGCACACTCTCCCCCCTCTCTCGTCTGCAGCCGCCAACGACGTCCCACGGGGGTTGGTTACCCCATCTTCGATCGAAGGTGCTCGGCTCCCAGATTTCACCACGTGGAGGTGAGAGTAGGAGTTCGCTGATAGAGGCTAAGTGCAGACGCTTGTGCCTGCATGAGACGCCATATCAACGCTTTGAAACAGGTTATACAATTATAAATTTAAAATTATGTTATGATCAATAGAGTTTACAACTACTACTAACTAAACTAGCTAATTGTAGAGGGATAACGCTTCTAAACATCACGTATAAAATACTTTCTAATGTAATAAATGACAGGATAAAACCAATTGCAGAAGAAGTGTTGGGAGAATACCAAAGTGTTTACCAAAGTGGAATGTCAACTGTCGATCTGATTTTGTTCATTGAAGCAAAGATTTTATGCAATCATTAGCATCAAACGGCGAAAGCAGCAAAAAATATTGATGATACAAAGAATTCCTCGAACACTAGTAAGACTAGAAACGATGACGACGAGCGGGTCAAAGACAAGGATATTAATTCAATCCAAGAAGTCAGCTGAGTTTCACATGATCAATGGAGTAAGACAAGGTGACGCGTTGTCCGCGTTGCTCTTCAATATAGCTCTCCAGCATGCCATAGACCACCTGGAAAATGCTGGCAGTATATTTAACAAGTCATACAATTGATAGGATATGCAGATGATTTAGCGAGAGAGGCTAATACATATCGTAGCAGATGAATGGCATTGGAGTCCAAAATAAAGGAAGTCGGAGTCAAAGTGACTGAAAATAAAACAAAATATATGAGAATGTCTAGAGACACCAGAGTAAGAAGTCCCCAAAATATAACCATCGTCGACTTCAATTTTGTAGGCGTATGTGGAGAAAATAAAACAACAAAGTAATGCCTGAAACACAATAGTGCGCTGCGCCAGCCGACTTTATGTTACGATGACGCACTGCGTTGCAATAAATTCTCAATTTATCAGCTGTTCTCTCTCTCGTCTACTAGATGATACATACACTTTCTGCATACACTCATTTGAAATTACTTTTGTCGTTAAATTATTTTTAATCAGCTTTTTTCGTTTCTTAAATGACAGTTGATACAAAATCCTCTCAATTTGAAAGAATACTCTCAATCTGGGAGAAAATCTTTCTCACAGCGCACCCCTCTGTCAAAAAATATTCAACATGTTGAATAATGACATGCGATGGACTTACGTTTTACGTTTTATTACAATCCTCTCAATCTCTCTCATTATTCGCCTGACGCAGGTCGACGCTGTTTTTTGTGCTTGGCCATTGAATTGTGTGTGTTGAAAGCCAACGCCAGCGCAAACGCACTATTGTGTTTCAGCCATTATACGAGTGCGTGGTAATCCGTTTAATGAGCGCTGCTTCTCAGTTGGCAGATCTTTTATGCACTTGTTATGTACAAATGAGTGGAGAGTTCTCAGACCGTTCACCTGATCGGATGATCGAACATTCATAATTAATTTTCAGCAAAATAACTGACCCAGAATATGAGTTCAACGTTTACGAGAGTGGCGCACAAAAGTGCTACTTTCAAAACTCCCTACAATTTCGAAGAAGTTGAACATTTTAAATACCTCGGTATACTTCTAAGAAACGACGGTAGGATGCACCACTGTATTCAAGACAAAATACGAGCAGGCAATGCTTGTCACTTTGTATATTAAAAGCTTCTACAATCACAGCTTCTGTCCCAAAACCTGGAAACTAAACTCTACACAACGGTAATACGTTCAATAGTAACGTACGGATGCGAAGTTTGGTCATTAAGTAACGCTGACTCTAGAGAGATTACCTACCTTGCTGTGGTTCTGGGGCTGAGTATGGTCAAGACCCTTTATGAGGTCTTACCGTAAACAAAGAGGTAATCAACCCTACTTCCCACCTATACCAAACCCCCTCCGTATTACCCCCCTCAATTCCCCTTAGCAGGATCAATGTGTTAAGCGACCAGTGCCAATGATCGACCGGGCTGGAGGCCTAGTCTAATAAATAGTCCAGTCGCGAACGTGAGCATTCGGATACCTGGCATCATCCGGATTAGTCTGCCTTACCGGTGCATAAGGACCTCTGCACAGGCCAACCTCCATTCTCCGATACTCGTGGGACCAAATTTTCTTCACCAACTAATTCAAACCAAACAAAAACAAACAAAGCCAACACGAACTAGAGGAAATCGCTACCAAACCCTCCCCAGGACATAGTATGTCGAACAGGGACCCCAAACCCTCGACCGTCATCCAAAAATCCAAATCGGACCCCATTAAGCCCTTGGTGCACCCAACCAATGTAGTAGTAAAGTCCGTGGCAACCAAAAATGGAACCTGAAAAGAACACAAGAGAGACTCTGGACTGGGACTCCTATAAAGAATCCCTAAACCTATATAAAACCGAACTTAGGAAAATGAAAAGGTATACTTGGAAGAAATTCTGTGGAAAGATCAAAGAAGCCTCGGAAGCTCCGAAAGATCCTACTTCTACTTCGAAAAATCCGATGATACATGGACATCATCTAATGAAACGCGGAAATGTCCTTAAATGTAAGCTACTAGATAAGGAAACTTAGTTGTAGTAAAGAAAAACAAAAGAGTCTAATGAAAAATCTCTCAAACTACTGGTAGATACCCATTTGCCGGAACACACAACACAAATTCTAACCAAGTAGGAGCCATACCCACTCTACGCTTCAGTTCATACAAATCACAGGGACTGGACGGTATCATCCCAGCCGAACTTCAACAAACCTCCGAAGTGATTATACCATGGATGGAGTTAATTTTCAAAGGCTGCCTCTCATTGTGCCACATCCCAACCAGATGGAGAGAAGTAAAGGTTGTCTTTAGCGGGAAAGAGCTCCCATGTACACCCTAAAAACTTTAGACCCATCAGCCTATCATATCCTTTCCTTTAAAAACATTAGAGAGGCTGATTGACCTACTTATTTGATCTGCGATCGACCCAACTAAACTCTCACCATCTCAACATTCGTACGATAAAGGTAGATCCGTAGCAACAGCTCTACTCACATTAATACGAAGCGTCGAGAGATCAAATAACTACAAAGAATATACTATGGTTGCGTTTCTAGATATAGAAGGCGCTTTCAACAACATCTACTAACTTGCAATCATTCAAGCAATGATAGAGCTAGACATAGATGCGGGACTAGTAGCACTAATAAATCAACTATTTACAAGTTGAGTAATTAATGCTAGGCTAGGTAACGCTTCTTCGAAAAGCTATACCAGAAGAGGTACACCCCAGGGGGGAGTACTATCGCCTCGTCTTTGGAACCTAGCAGTAAATAAGCTACTAATACTGAAGAAGGGGGGCTGCAAGACGATTGCCTATGCGGATGATGTTGCAATAGCCTTCTCGGGAAAGTGCCGCTCGGTATTGAAAGTCTTAATGCAACATGGTCTCAATAACTGGACGAACGATAATGGCCTAAGCTTAAACGCACAGAAAACCGAGGTTGTCCTCTTCACTAGAAGATACAAAATACCTTACACCGACCCTCTCACCCTAAATGACACCAGTTTGCAATTCTCTAACAAGGCAAAATGTCTTGGCCTTATATTACTGAACTGGAAGCACAATACTGCCGAAAGAGCAAGGAAGGCCATCACGGCCCTATAAATTAGCAAAAAAGCCATCGGGCAAACATGGGGTCTTCAACCACACATGATACACTGGACCACACATACCCATCCTCTTTAATGGCGTAACAGCCCATACTCAAAGTCGATAAACACCTAAAAATGCTAAGGAAGGTACAAAGACAAGCATGCATGTGCATAAGTGGAGCCTTGAGAACGACTCACGCCGATGCACTTGAAACCATACTAAACCTTCTCCCACTAGGTATTCTTGGAAAGCAGATAGCAACCAACTGTGCAATCAGATTGAAAGCATGCTCCCAATGGCAAGACTACACGTCCGGATATGCCAGAATCCTAATAGAACAAGGACTTGCCTCTACTAATCTGGATTACACTTCACCTGTTTACTTCTCAGAGGAAAACTTCAAAACCCTAATTCCGGAAAGAGACCGGTAACGCCATACATTTCTACACAGACGGATCCAAAATGGAAGAAGGTAGTGGCATTTTCTCTGAACATTTTAATCTCAATAAATCGATCCATCTACCTAATCACTGCAGCGTTTTCCAAGCGGAAATAATGGCAATCAGCGAAGCCCTGTCCTGGCTGAGGTGGAACGTGATATCCGCCCGCGATCATCTGCATCTTCACGGATAGCCAGGCAGCAATCAAATCCCTAACATTGTTCTCTATAAACTCAAAAATAGTCATAAGCTGTCGCACATCTCTTGACGAGATATCCGAATAGTTTCGAATTCGCCTGTGTTAGGTCCTGGGCCATAGAGACATTATGGGAAACTGCGAAGCTGACAAACTCGCAAAAATCGCCAGAACACTGACAGATGACGAAGCTTTATGTAACTTAGGTACTCCTCTAGCTTCCTTTAAGTTAGAACTCATTCACCAAAGCATACTAGAAGTCAATGCCAGATGGAACCCAGGCAATACGTGCCAAATTACCAAACAAATCTGGCCCAGTCTTGACCCCAAGAGATCTGTGAGTCTGATATCCTTAATAATGCCAAAAGTTAGCACAGCAGTGGATATAATCACCAAAAATTAATAATAATATAATAATATGGGTGGCACGACAGTCCGAGGCGGACATGGGCCTAGCTTCTCAGCAACCACTTGTGATGTGCGTGCTATTGTTCTTTCACGCGTGGAAGGGACCTACAGTTTAATGCCGACTCCGAACGGCTAAGTTGAGAAGCTCTTTGAGAATTGTCAGTGACTCGATTGGAGCGGAGCCGTGAATTATCAAAGGTGGTAAATTCGGGTATCGAACCTGGCACCCTCTGCGTAGGAGTCGACGCACTTACCCACTATGCCACGGCGGCCACCAAACAATTAATAACAAAAATAAATAAAAGATAGAAAAATGATAGTGGGGTCGCAAAATATATTGTAAATTTACTAGTACGTTGACAACAACAAAAAATATAGAAGAAGATAAGTATGTGCGTAATAGAAATTAAACAAGCAAGGAACTAATATTAAAATAATATATGAAAAGAAGAGAATTAATCAGATGAAAATACATAGCAGGTCGCATATATTTCATCATAGCTTTTATTTAAAAGCTAAAGTTTTATCATCTTTAGAAATACGGATTTAATTATAACGATTCTAATGTCGTATGGTAAGTTATTACAGAGAAGGAAAGAAATTAAGGAGAAGAAACTTTGCAGATTATGATGTGGTACAGTAACTAGATTCAAATTGTTGGTTTTTAGGTTGTATTAATCTGATCTTCAATTCAGTTCATAAAAATATCTTCAAGACCTTATAACAGTATAGATGTTCTAAGGGAAGAACTTTAAGGCTTCTGAAAAGTAACAGACTATTAAAACGACGATTTTTGTAACAAATAATGTGTTTTTGAGAAATTAGAAGTGGGTTAATTTTGTTAAAATGAGTTCCACCCCAGGAAACTAAACCATATTCGAGCCTAGAATGGACTAACCCATAATAGATGCACTTAAGATCTTGCGAACAGAATGATTTTAAAAAGTATAACTGTCTGGCGGCGGATATAAGGTATTTTTTAAGTGCACTAGTATGGTCGGGCCAGCTCATCCTCCAATCAAGTGTAACACCAAGATAACCAAGAAAATGTTAAATCGTTTTTAACATTTTCTATAACGAAGCAATTCTCAGAACATAGAGGATACTCAAAATAAGTTTGTGCGGTTGCTCCTGATTTACAAATATTTTTACTATGTAAACATTTTTTTGCATTTTGCACAGTGGAAATAAAAAGTGCCAAAATCCAACTCTCTTCCACACAGATTAAAAAGCATCATCTTCGTCTTATCACTAATCACCAGATTGTGCTGTTGGAACCAATGACCCAGAACTTCCAGGTCATGATTCATGTCAGTTTAAAGGAGAGTAACACTTAAAAGCACATGTCATGTCATCAGCAAACGCATTTATCTTACTACGGAAATTCTAAGAAAATAGTAAGTTTATAAATATTAAGAAAAGTATCGGTCCTAACACAGAGCCTTGAGGAACTCCTATGGAGATGAAAGCGTACAACACCTTCTCTACAACTGCTCTGCACTTGCCTCAGCTAGGAAAGCTACTCTCCTACTTCTTCAATAATGTAAGCGAACTGAAAGAGACATCAATTAAATCGCTACTAGACTTCATCGACAGATCTGGTTGGCTGTCGTTATAACCACGCCGGCCCATCCTCTTTCTTTTCAGACAAACCTAAGTGTCAGTACAACGGGCCTACTTTGGCCTTAGTGAATCTAAGCCACTTACTACCTACCTTCCTACCTAACGTTGAATGTTTGAAAGAAAATATTCAGAAGAATATACGGCGCAAGTTTAGAAAACCTACATATATAGGGTATTGGCGCTAGTGGTCGGCCCTTATCTAGAAAGACCAGAGTAAGAAGTCACCCACTGTCACCCTTTTCAATGTAATGTAAGTAGCGTTAAACATACAGTGGACTCTCCCTAAGTCGAACTCTCCTTAAGTCGAAACTCTCCCTTACTCGAACTTTTTCGCCATATTTTACATACATTTACCTCAACTTTCCATACAAAACCTCTCTCTAAGTCAAACTCTCTCTAACTCGAACAAATTTTGGTATCCCGTGACAATTCGACTTAGGGGTCCACTGCATTTTGAAAGTGACGGAGCGGATACAGGCGGGAACATGTTCTGCACATCTGCCTCATGGGATGGCTCATAGTCTCAACAACGATGCTAAAACAAGCATCAGGAAGACCCCTTAATCTATTAATTACTGGCAAATTAATAAGCACACATTTCGATGCTTACCGGCACGTGGCAACTTCCGGCAAGCCGGCTACTTTTCAAAGAAACATCAGACGTACATACATCCTCATAATCAACAAAATGAATAGCCATTCCATCAACTTTCCATTCAACTTGCTTACTCCCAGGCTCCCTACTCAAGTGACTGCAAGCCTAAAGAAACGAAATAATATTTCAGGGTTAAGTACCCACCAGAAAAATGCACAGCTATTCATAAAACAGAAGCCATTAGCCGATTGGCATGAAATGGATGAAATACACAAAGAGCCACTCGTACTTATGCATGCAAAGGCTTCGCAACTCAAGTGTGTGTTTTTCTTCAACTAACAGCGTAAGCCTCTTAGAGAAAAATGGAAGTGAAAGAAAAGCAATCTCACAGGCGCTCCAAGGTTAACTTCCACCTTGCCTTCAGTCAAGAGCTGAAACGCGAGATCCCTTTGGAAGTGTGTGTGCGTGTTATGTCGTCACAAAGCGTTTCCCGTAATTGTTGTGTGGTTGCCCAGCGTAGTCAACACTCAAACACGCGATTCGTCAAAATCCCTAAACATCCTTGTGCGAGCAGGAGATGATATTAAATAAGATAAAAGCAATTTTATTGCTGGGACTACACGCTGCCTTGGTGCCTCAGTGCCGTTCCGCGTTAATTTGACACCACGTCGTCGTCGTCGTCGGCTTGTAATGTACATCAGAACTTAATTGCCAGCAGCGGGGTTTTACTCACTCGCATTTGCCTTCAGTCGGCGGCGTCTTGATTTCAATGCCACCCCACAGCCAAACATCCACCCAGAAGACTAGAACCTCCGGAGCATCCTTAACGCCTCCCTCTCCTTCAAAGAGTGTGCAGGAGAAAGAGCGACAGAGAGAAAGAGAGTGGGACTGGATGCTGAAGGCACATCGCATCCCACAAGCGCTGCGAGACATTCCGATCGATACTTTGGGGTGAAAGTTACATAACGACTTCTGGTGACGAGAGTGAGATGGTAAATGAAACACGTTTTCAAAGCGTAACGCGCGCGAGAATTGAATTCCCATCGCATTCCTCCGGGCGCCGCTAATTGGATCGCCTGTACTGTATTCAATGGCGTTGGCGTTCTCGTTCTGGAGTGGGCCTTATTCAACAACCGATGCCATTAGATGGCCATGACAGCACCAGACGCTGAAGTCATCATCTTTTCAAAGTTCCATCGATTTGCGGCGGGATCATGTGGCGTTCCCTCCAAATGGGGGGTGATTTGTTTACACAACGAGGCTATTTATAAAATCTGTTCGCATGTGGAACTCGAGCGAGCAGCGAATCTCGACCGTAAAACAACAAACAACATTAGCCCAGGGATGAGGTCCGGCGGTTACTCACCTTGCGGTATCGTGTGTGCGCTCCATCAGCATTGCCACTCTCGATGACTTCAATCTCGTCCGCCTTTGAGTGTTGACCCGATGCGCCGACACTGCTCTTGAACGACATTTGTTTCTGCAGCAGCGCTGTGTTGCAACCCCCAGTCGGATTTGGTATCCCCCCTCCTCCACCACCAATGCCGCCACCAACGCCGCCACCACCTCCTCCGCCGCCACTGCGGCCGTTCGTAGCAGCACTTATGCCACTTCCAATTAGGCCTCTCGACGTTATGTCCACAGTCATTTTGCGATTATACACACCGACTATGAACACGAGAACATTGAATTATGAATTGATTAAATTTTCCAATAAAATGTCCCTTCACAGGGAGATTCACTTGCACAGCCACACACGCACACGGAATCGCGATCAATCCCGAGGAATAAACATGACTTTTCCCTCGACTTTTTGACGTGAGAATTCACTTGGCGAGGGTAGTACCATCAACCATTTGCATCGGTAATTTACAAAACGGGAAAGGGTCTGAAGAAATTCACAGAAACTCACAAAAGGACGCGGACACGGTATGCAACGGACAGAACGTTCGCACTGAGCGAGGAGTCTTGCATTTGTGAAAAGTGGAAGGAAAACTGTCAGGAAAAAGCATTTATGTTGACCCTTGAGGTGTTTTGTGCAAGTGTCTGTGTGCGTACGGCATGAATTAACATTTGACAAGGGGGTGGCAGATTCACATTTTGATTTGCTTCGGTTCTGGTTCGCAGACTCACCAATTTCAGCTGTTTCTGGCTGCAGGAGTCCACCGCAAAAGGAGCTGTCAAAGCGAGCAGTGTTTACTCGGAGGTGGTGGATAAGTTGGGGAAAGCTTTCGCCAGATTTTGGTTTGTGTCACCGATACCGATACTCGGTGCTTCCAAAACTGTTTTCTTAGGGAAATCATTAAAGAGGTGGGAAATAAATTGAAAGTTGAAACGGACATTGCTATAGCAGCTAGAACCATCAAGATCCATGCACGATTCAACCCTTTTTAAATCCACCGCCTCTGCAGAGATGTGTTTTCAAAGGAACAGTCTTCAATCCTTTGCTAGGGTTGGAAATTCGCAGAGTAGATGTTCGACAGATGTACGGACAGATGTAAAAAACCAAAGTTGACTTTATTCTTAGTCGTCCAAAACTCGAGTGAACTATATTTTCTTAATACATAAACTAACAGCTAATACAAACATAAGCAATACCGACAAAAATGGACGCTTTAGGAAAAAGGGAGCAAGCAGAAAAGAGACACGTGACAATAGTTCGTAAACAGCATACATACATGTTTGTACATGCTTGTTGCGGCGGCGCACTGTGGTCCCGTTGTATGGGAGAGTTGGAAATAAATCTGTAACTTGAACCCGTGAACCGATCTTAATGAAATTTGAAACATAGTGCAAGTACTACGAGATCTTATTATGTTTCAAAAATGGTTAAAAAAAAATAAAAAAAAAAAACACTTTTTTTTGTTTAAATGCATAAAATAATTATTTATTGTTGTCGATGACTCGAAATTGTGACTTAAAGCAAATTTATAATCACTATTTATATATATAAATTCAATTTTACAAGTTTTGGTAACGTACACTTTATTTGGAATTAAAGAAACTAAGCAATTCAGTATAATAAGGCTTGCGCTTCAGTACTAAGTGGCAGCGAATCTTTTGTTTTTAGTTCAGGCCTTAAATACGCAATCCAGGGAACAGATGATACCAACATTTGATGAATAACATCTTCATTTTTTGCCGAACGAGAACATTTTCTACTATTATTATTGCGATAGTACCTATAGTCCTTATTCCGACTTTCCTGCGCCTCCTCTGACAATGATCCGACGGGCAAGGCTGCTGATGATATTATTTCTGCTCCGTGGAACAGAATTTTATGCACTGTTGCTGGCATATAATACCAGGGATATAAATTTGTAGCCATTGTAGCGGTTTCCTGGGGCATAAGCTCCAAACTTGTCGGGGTCAATCCAAAAATTGCTGCATATTGTCTCCAGGATAACACTGAATCTTTTTATGAGTTGCACATCTACTTCCGTTATTTCTGCCGTTTATAATGGGTCTTCAAAAAATCTTCTAGATGTGTTCCCATCGTTGGCTGTGCCAAATCCTTGCTTTATTATATCTACTTTAATACCCATTTTTTGTATGAACTTCTGCTGAATTTAACTCTTCCTTGCCTGGTGTATGGGCTGTGTCGTTTTTGTTGTTCTCCAAGCTTTAAACTCCAAATTGTAGCAAGTACTCCATAAAACGGATGCGAGCGTGAAAGGGTGAAATTCCTAATCTTAGAGCTTCCTGATTTCTTGGTTTTGCTCTAAGTAACTTCAAATCATTCATCACTGATGGTTTCGCGCCACATATAACACATGAACTTGCAGAAACCGTGTTTGTCACAGCCTGTGCTACTTTGCCATCTATCATCGTAAAGTGCAATTCATGCCTTACTTTAATAACGGTCGATTTCACTTTTATAATTGATTCCCGCAAATTCTGAATTTCATTTTCAATTCTGGTTTTTTCTTCTTGTATTAGGTCCATACTTTCTTTTTTAAGTTGTAGCTTCACTGGCCTACAGTAACGTGTTGAGGAAGGTCGAGGATTTTTCCAAATTTCACTACTTTCATCCGATTCCGTCAACTGCAGCGGTACCAACGATGTCATGAACAAATATCGGATGACACTGAATCCAAGTTTGAAAAAGTTTGTTTGAATTCACTTTGTCCCGAAGATCCATCACAACCCCACTTGACTTTAGACTGAAATTTTGTTGTGATTCGAAAACGCCACAATCTACAGCCTTAATTATTCTGCTTGCACAACACATTAATTACAAGGGAAATCGTTTGAAAATGCCGAAAAATGCACGACATTGCTCCACTTAAATGCCTCGTAATCCCAAAGTGGTCAAAAGTGGTCTCTAGTTTTTTTAGCATCGATAGACAATACTTTTAGCTTTCAGAAAAAGCTGGGCTCCTGTTGGAGACCCTTGGAGCATTTTTGTTATAGTCCATCAAACATTGAAATGCCCCTCTCAAAATGTGCATTTACTTAAAGCCTGGTTTAAAAAATTGGTAAGCAATATGAAAAAACTGAAAACGCAGTTTGAAAGCAAGATATATGACCTTTTTTAAAAAATTTACTTTAGGTTCCAATGTACATTAATTTTGCTTAAAAAATACGTCAATTTTTGTAATTTTCAAAGTTCCAACTTTGAGCTAACGGTACAGCCAAAACAAGCACAACATTTTTTCTAGGTTCTCATATTTGTAGAATCGAAAAACATAAACCATTTGGCAGGGAAAATATGTCACTTCGGGTATTTATTTCCACTGCGGGACCACTGTGCGGCGTCTTTTGTTTGTCAAGCCTTCTTGTTTGTGCTTAGGACTAGGAGACACATGTTTGTCTTCTCCTGTATCTGTATGCATGCTTATAAACATATTAAAATGTTGATATGCTGCTGCTGGAGAGCATGTCACTCAGGGGTGTGCTATGGAACATTAGTTTGTCGACAACATATATTTCGTTTTGTCCTCAGTGACCTTGAAACCAGTTCGTTTCGCCCGTTTTATAATCGCGGTGAAGCCTTCCACTTCGTCATGTTGGGAACTGGTGACGATTTCCATTTCATCTACAAACCCCACAGTCGTAGAAGACAGTATCTTCCGCGTTTAAACCCGTCCGCTGTTCTACCTTCTCCAATACCAAATTGAAGAAATCACACGACAGCGCATCTCCTTGCCGAAATCCGGTGTATGTTTCAAACGGCTGGAAAGTCCTCGAGCCGAACTGCACGCTGCATCGCGTGTTTGTTAGCGTAGTGCGACACAACCGGAGCAGTTTTCCCGGGATCCCGAATTCGGCCATCGCACCGAATAACTCCTTGCGATGAATGCTGTCGTATGCGGCTTTAAAATCAATAAAAAGGTTGTGCGTTTCGTTTGTCTTTTCCAGGATTTGTCTTAGTGTGAAGAGTTGGTCTATTATCGATTTGGCGGGCCGGAAGCCGCCGATTAGTGCGGTGCAAAACGGCTTTAGACGTTCACACAGTACGCTGGACAGGATGTTGTAGGCGACGTTGCGCAAGGATATACCTCCATAGTTATTACAAGAGGTAGGATCGCCGTTTTTGTAGTTTAGGCAGACTTTTTTCCCGAGAATTTCCAATTCCGGTTCATTTTTCGATTCAATTTATATTTTCATTTTCTTCTTTCATTCAGTCGAGCCCTTGAATTAACTGAGGGCAAATGTATTATTATCATTTTCTTCACTTTTAAGAGTTTTTTTTTAAAACTAAAATTATGAACAACGAATTAACAGCGGATATTCGAAAATTAATAGTAAAACTACGTTCGGAGGGTCAACGATTAAGAGAAATTGGTGAAACCATTGGTAAACCACATTCTTCCGTACAAAGAGTTTTAGAAAACTGCGCACAAACTGGAAATATTACTTCGAAATACAGACCTGGACGCCCAGCAGTACTTACAGCCAGAGAAAAACGGTCAGTTTTGGCTGAAGTAAAAGCAAAGAATTAGTTCTCCTAAAATAGTTAAGATAATCCAAGAGAAGTTTGAAAAGTCGGTTAGTTGCTCTACCGTTAGAAATACCCTAAGAGAAGGTTATCATGGACGATCTGGAAGGAAAAACCCCTATATTTCAGAAATCAACCGAAAGAAGTGTGTTGCAGAAGGAAAAACCCCTATATTTCAGAAATCAACCGAAAGAAGTGTGTTGCAGAAGGAAAAACCCCTATATTTCAGAAATCAACCGAAAGAAGTGTGTTGCTTTTGCCAAGGAGAATATTGACAAGCAAGAAAGATTTTGGAATAGTGTATTATTTTCGGACGATAGCAAATTTTGCATATTTGGATTGAATGGGCGCGGTATTGTGTGGAGAAAACCAGCAACTTAATGGAATAAAGAAACCAATTTCCAACAATTAAACATATATGGCGGGTCATGGTATGGGGGTGTATGGCAGCAAATGGAGTTGGGAACTTGGGATTTATTGAAAGTAAGAATAGAAAAAAATATCCGCACAAGTGCCAGAAAACTAGGCTTGAGTGACCATTTTATATTTCAACACGATAATGATCCCAAGCATACATCTTAAATTTTAAAGCTTTGGATACTGTATAATGTTGCATACACCATACACCTCCGCAATCACCAGACCTCAATCAAATAGAAAATTTGAAGGAGTTCTTGGATCGGCGCATCCGGCAACAAAAACATGCTGCTTGAGGATTGGTCCAAAATAGCTCCTGAAGATACGAAACGCTTAGTAAATTCGACGACTGACGGAGGTCATATTCAGAAGAGGGTACCCAACAAAATATTGAAATATTTTTAATTATATTTTTTTCCTTGTTTTCGTTTAGTTTTAAATGGTGTATGTAGACTTTTTAGCGTAGTGGGTAAGTGTGTCGACTCCTACGCAGAGGGTGCCAGGTTCGATACCCGAATTTACCACCTTTGATAATTCACGGCTCCGCCTCTTTCGAGTCACTGACAATGCTCAAAGAGCTTCTCAACTTAGCCGTTCGGAGTCGGCATTAAACTGTAGGTCCCTTCCACGCGTGAAAGAACAATAGCACGCACAGCACGAGTGGTTGCTGAGAAGCTAGGCCCTGGCCCTCTACGAGCTGTAGCGCCACCCGTATTATTATTATACTATGCAGACTTTTTGTGTGTTGTTTTTTAACCTTGGGTTACTTCAATTCACATTTTACGAAAACTGAGTCATTTATTTTTTTGTTTTTGAATTACTTAATTTCTATTGTCTTAAATTAACTTAATAAAAAAGATTTAATATGTTTGATCGATTTGTTCGTTTTTTCATTTTTATGAAAGTTTCATGCTTTGTACGCAGACTTTTTGCACTGACTGTATGTTTAATTGAATATCCCGAACAAATGATAAGTGAAAATTAAGGGAAATTTCGTGAAATTTACCACGGAAAGGTCCTTTACAATAAGGAGTGATTTTTCCTTTCTATCATTTGCACAATAGCGGATTGCCCAATAAGAGAAAAAATCTAGAGGGAAATTTATTCATAATAAGCATGATTGACTTCGCTCGAGACGCACCACAATCGACTACTTACCTGTATAATACACTGTTTTTTTAAGTATGTACTGTGTCTACTTGCTGATCGTACTGATTTCGTATTATCACGTGGTAAGTATCTTAATCCTCCACGCTCTACCTATTACCCTGATGTTAAGATTATTTTGCATTACCTGATGGACTTTCTATCTTAATTCTGTACTCCAATGGAGAGTTCAATAAAACGGCATTCAAAACTTACCCAATGCAGGAAGGAGGGAACAAAATGCATGACCCACCTTTCATTTTCCCTCCACTGATGATGAAGGATTAAAACAATTTCGTGTATTTGCATTTGAAAATCTTAATTTATTCAAAGATTAGTTTCACAAAAGTTGTAAATTTAAATACAATTCTTCTTTTTTTTTCTTTTTCTTCGATTTTAAGGCGTCATGACAAAAACATAACGCATCTTACAATAAATCAATTTACTTGTAACTTCATTTCACATTCCTATAGCAATTCAAGCGTAAGTTATTAATCTATTGAAATAAATTAATTTTATTGTTCTAAGCTTTCGCTGATGGCTTTGATTGTGCATTGTTTTGATATATATATATATATATATATATATATATGTATATACTCTAAATTTACTGTATTTCATTACATACTGGTTTGCTCATAAGAATTATTTATTGATATTCGAGAGAAAACTTAAGACAACAGCTCTAGACTCTTGAAAATTTGTGCAGGTGTAAAATATGTAAAACAAAGTTACATACATACTTAATCGCTCTGTTTAAAAGGTAAGCATTTGCTTTTGTTTTTGTTTTTCTATAGTAAATTTCAAATCCATTGAAAGCGAATTTCATTGAAATAGCTACGGTTTATTTGGAAAATTTTGTATGTGATTTTTAAAAAATATGCAAGTATAAAAAATATTTTATCTCATCCTTATATAAATTCATGTAAATATTTTTTTTTTGTTTTTCTTGTTGGTTTGCTTGATTCAAAACGCTTCAGCTTACTAAATTTAAATTTGTTTATCTTTTATTTTACTAATAAGTTAAGTAACTTTTTTAATTTAAAAAGGATCTCACAACTTAATGGAAATCAACACAATTCAGCAACAGTGGTGTGCTCTATTATTTGTTTAAGATAAATTATGTGAGTGACGGATTCGGTGCTTGGTCATAAGTCCTTGGAACTAAGAACGAGTATCGGTGTTAAGCCTTTCTTTAGAGATCAGATCTTTTTAGAGACACTTCAAATCAATTGCAATCCTATTGATATACTAAACACATAATTGGGCACCTTTACAACTCGTTTTACAAATTTCTAACAAATGTAAATTTATAGTTTCCTAATATTGTGTCGTATTAATTTCGAGCACCATTGCAATCGCTTATTGTACATTATAAAATACTATAGAATTTAAATAAATAATTAACTATTTAAAACTATATAAAATATGTATATCAAAATAAATAAAATTTAAATAAAAATAAAAATCCTATCTTAAGGTGTACAAGTTGAAAGTTGAGACTGAAGTTGACTGATTTGCAAGTAATAAACTTGTGCATCCAATTGAAGATCGTTTTGTCTTTTATCAGCAGAGTAGTTTTCTTCATTTGATAGGCACTGCAGTCCTTTACCGTTTCTCAATATTGGCTACTCTAATATGAGATTAAACTAATTTGCAAAATCGGTACCTACTCTCTCTCTTCTAAGAACAATGTCACGTTTTCGATAATCGATAATCTGTTGTTGTCAATTTGCATGCCGATGCGGCTCATTGGAACCCCGTTTAAGCACGGGGACACTATAACGAAAAAAGGTCCTTTTAACTCTTGTGTTATTGGCGGGCAATTGAAATAAGAAGGGTTTGTCTCATGTGTAATGGATTGGCTTAGAAAAAAGTAAGAAATGCTGCTGAAGTGATTAATTTGGTTTGGAGAGACAATTCTGTTCGTTTTTCGACTGTTAAGAAATGGTTTCGTGATGGAAAAAATTTCTTGAGGACTGGAACATTTCGAAATTTTTCAGTAAAATATTTTGAAGACAAAGTAATTTTTAAGTTTTGCTTGATGAGCAGTCATGCCAAACTCAAAAAGAACTTGAAGACCCGTTAGACGTTATTAGTTTCAGGACATTTACCTGGAATAATCGGGATTGAGTTTCACTTCAATGAAATCCGCAACTATTTTCATGCGGATGAGATATGTTATTTTCTTCGGTAAAAATCGGATTTGAACATTTTCATGATACTGTGAAACCAATTCACTTTACTGACACGGGGAAGGTTCATTTTATGGATTTGACGAGCCGAAATATATCTAATAATTCCCCCCGGGAGATTCCACGATAAGGGTGAATAATAATAATGTGCGATAGTTCAAGGCAGACCTGGGCCTAGCTTCTAAAGCAACTACTCGCAATGTGCGTGCTAATGTTTCCTCAGGAAGGAATGGAAGCTACAGTTTTAATGTCGGCTCCAAACGGGGTTGAGTAGCTTTTTCTACACAGGAATACTCTTTAAACATTGGCAGTGACTCGAAAGAGGTGGAGTCATGAATTATCAAAGTTGGTAAATTCGGAGATCAAGCCTAGCAGCCTGTGATTAGAAGTCGATGTACCGCCACGGCGATCCACAAGATGATTGCATAATATTGGGTCTCGGATCCAGTATTCAACGTCGTCGTATTATATTGTTCTTTCACGAGTGCAGGGGATTTGCTATTTCTTTTTTTTTTTTGCGAATCTCATCCTACCACATTTATAATGAGCATGATTTTCTAGAAAGGAATACTCTACGAGCTTTGGCAATCACATCAGATATAGGTAAAGTTTAATTTGTGGGTTAATCCCCCTGATTCTCTTAGTCGTGTCACCCAAAATTATATGACACTGTGACAAATTTGTATTCTCTTAATCACTTTGTGTGACGGTTGTCACCCGCACGACGATCGTGGGTGTTCCCTTGATCACTTCATTTATGGGGGATATTTTGTAAGTTTGGACAAAATTGTATTTATGGCAAAAGTTATTTAATGATTTCACGTTTAGTGTTAAATCAACAATTTGAGGGCCTTGTCTCTTTAATGGGTTAATAACCTGAAGTAGCTTTTGATCCTGGGGTGGAATTGGCTAAAATGATCCGTGATGGTTGATAATGTGCTGCCAACTGTTTGAGTTTTTTGGGATAAGAATTTGATTGGTTTTTTTTTTAACCTCCCTTGAAATCAAGAATAGATATTTAGATGATAGGTGACAGAAAAATGTGAGGCGACAATTTGTCTAAGAGAATACGGGGGAATTAGAAGTGGAAGTAGATACTCACTATGCCACGGCTTAGATGTGGTTCGTGCCGAAGGAAGTTAGAAGAACCAATCCCCGAAACTTGACCCTTTAAGAACTCCATCATGCGAAGCATTCTCCAGACTTGGTGCCTTCTGAACACCATCTTCACTCGTTCGTTACAGTCGTTTTCGGCGTATATATAAATTAGTTCGAGTTAGAGGCAGTTCGACTTGGAGAATGACTTTTTGTATGAAAAATGGAGGAGAATGCCAACCAATTCAAGTCAGAGTGAGACGACTGTATATAGATCAAACTCCCCCACTCGGCAGTTAAAAACGTGAGTTAAAACGGAGAGACAATGCCAATTTGAAGATAAATCGTAAGATTTTCCAATCACCGATTAATGGCAAAAGATAAATGATAGTGAAGTTGCCTTTATTGATTTTTAACTTTTGTTTCAAATATGCTTTCGTTACATTAAGATTCCGTCGAAATATGTTGATTTCCAACTCGTACACCTAACATTGAGGAGTAACTAATTTATTCACTGCATTTACAGACCTTAAGAGGGAGCTTAAAAAAACCAAATAATATATTAACTCAACACAGGCAGTGAGTTTGCTTTCCTACACACTTATAAACGAGCACATTCTACTCCGGTTTATTACCGCGGATTTATGACCTAGCACCACCAGTTTAAATTTGTTGTATTTCTCTATTTATTAGCTCTATATTTATTTGAATGAAAGAAAATAGTCCGTTGCGTAAGCAATTTGTTTATCACAATATATATTTAATTTCTGTTTTGTAATTTAATATTCTATGTATATTTCTATGATTTAATTTTATAAATAACGTGTATCTCTTATTTTCGTTTTTTCTCTTGTTTAATAATTTTATGCGTTCCTACTTAATTTTAAGAAAAAAAAAACTGTGTATTCTAATTTAATCCTAAGTAAATAAATAATTTTGTAGATTGTTATAATATTGTTCATAAGTTAGCATTTACGAATATAAATATTAGTTCTCAAACAATTAGGTAAATGACTAGACAAAACCAGCAAACGATACAACGTTCTATATTCTTAACTATACTATATGTATGTACGTATGTATTTTCATAATTTGAGAAATTTGCGTTGTTGAATTCTTTTATTTTCTGTTATAAGTGGAATGCATTTTTAGCACATTAATCGTAAATGCATTGCTTTTTTTTACACAGAGGCAGTAAATGTTAGTATTATTGAAGAGATAAGTCGTAAAAATGCTAAATATTGGGCTTTGTTAAAGGAACGGGTGTAGTTTTCTTTGGTTTTAAAATCAGAATCAAAGAATGAGTTGAGAATAAATTAGAAAAAATAAATAGTGAACCGAAAAATAACGATTTTAAGACGAAACAGAATAATTTAAAATCGAATGCAAGAATTTCTAATACAAGCTTTCGAATTTTGTTTTCGCTAAACGTGATGATAAGTAGATCAAATTAATCTCACTGGTAAACAAAAATGAGTATTAAAATAATTTCTAAGCATGCTGAGATCTTCTTTCTAAAATGGCGAATGAAGAGATTTACATTCTTACTGAAAAATAAAATTGATAGTTGAGATGATATGTTCTAAGCAGAGCACACATGCATGGAGGATTTCAAAAGAAGGACTGTAGCAGTCGTCTACGGCTTCGACGCCAATGGTAGCTGCGCCGTGTACAATACAACGAAAACTTAGCTCCAGGCCAAAAAGTCCTTGACTCCGAACCTCTACACACCCTAACAATGGATGCTCATGTCTAGGTTGACACCACAAATGGAGAAACTAACTTGCCAAAAGATGGTATAGGGAAAGAGTAGATGGTATAGAAGAAGTGCTATTAGAACGTTACCACTCTTGGCCATTCCGGAGGAATTAGAAAATTTAATTTCCAAGAGAATTTTACTATTTAGTTAAGTACCATATAAATGGATCAAGAAGTGATGAAGGGACAGAAGCTTAAAGAGTTGAGCTGGAGAAACAGAGTAAAACTCCGCTGGGTACCTGGCCACACGGGTTTAGAAGGCAGTGAAATGGTCGACTCTTTAGCTAGTAAAGGTGCATGGGAACCTCTCATACACCCCAAACCATTCTGCGCTGCAGGAGACCGTGTCCTCACAGAAGAATTCAGGGAACTGGAAAAACAATTGCGTGTGAGGTGAATTCGTAAGATACCAAAGGGGACACAATAGATCTAAGGTTGCGGTGCAATATACCTTCAACAACAATAGTAATAGCTTGGCGTGGGCAATTAGAGGCAGAGATCGTGGTAGCTGAAGAGTCCAAGGAACAATCCGGACTGCATCGCCACACAAAAAGGATGATATGGAAAATAACCTTATAATTTTGAATAAACAATTCCTCATGCTAAAGTAAGCTTCTTGTTGAATGAGGTTGCAACCAATAACAAATTTGTCCGCTCTCCTTTGAATGCCAACTTAAAACCTTTCACACAGACAGTATGTCTCTTCCGAAAGCGACTTGCTGCACCTATCTTTTTCTTCTCAAGAAAAATGCAGAAAAAGATGATGTCATTTGTTGGTTAAAGTGGCTACCCAATTCGGCTCAATCTGGGTACAAGTGTGCCGTGTTGATACCACACCTCGTAGACCTGGGTTGTTTGGATTTGCTAAATCCAACCTGGGGAGTTTAAGACTTTAATTTATGTTCGATTAAGGTAAGGTTTGCCGAACGCGATATATCTTTGTTTACTCTGAGTGTCGAGGCGACACTGTGGGTTGAACGGTATTCCGAGTCTAGCAGCGTGTATGCCTATGGGCATGTGCCCCGTGCCAATAGCCACGACTCTAACTATTTCGGTGCGATTCCTCGACTGCGTGCAGTAAAACGTTTGTTTGATTCCCAGGCATGTTGGCGAAGTATTCTCAGGCTGAACGATCAGTAAAAGAGCAAAGTTGATTCTTGCTGCCTTCAGTAGAAAGATTTTGCGTTGAATGGTCTAGTTAGTTGGGTAAATGAAGGAAAGGACACAATCACGAACTCTACAAGCTGTACCAGGATAAGGATGTAGACGGGAAGGGAAAAAATCCGTCGGCTGCACGGGCTCGGGCACATCGCGCGCGTGGACAACGATACTCCAGCTAAGAGGGTCTTCGAATCCGAGCCTCCTAGTTCGAGAAGGAGAGGAAGACAGAATCTCTGGTATAAAGACAAAGTAATCGCGGATGCAAGACAGCTTGGTCTTGGAAGCTCGGACCCTGCATGTGTCGCCAGTCTGATAATGGACAGCTATCACTTCGAGATAGTTAGGGACTTTATCTCTCTCGGCTCCGCAGTAAACAGTACGAACAACATCAGTACCGAGATCAAACGCAGAGTAACTCTTGCCAATCGTTGTTTTTATGGCAACCTCCGGTATAAATAACAAGACATCGCGGACGTAATGCAGCTTGCTCTTGATGAATGGAAGCAATGGGAATGCACAGGACTTTCAACGATGGAAGGCAGCTTTAGCTCAGGCTCTGAGCCTCCACGGATCTTTGGCCTGATAAGTAAGTAAGTAACGATGAGATCTGAACGCTACAAATGAAGTTGCTCACATTGATGTGCTTAAACCTAGAAACATAACTCGCGAAAAAGAGTAAGAATTACATCCTAAATAATTTGTATGACAAATGCAGAGATCAATATTCGTTTTAAGTACACCCTAGTGCAGTGTTTCAATAAATGCATGCTTCACTGTGATGAATGTACGAACGTCTTCAACATGAAAATCACATAATACCTAATAACAATACCATGTCAATGTTTTTTTCAATCAAAATATCAAAATAAATACAAAATGTTAATGCACTGGCTCCTACTACCTTTTCGTCGCATTTAAGGAAATCACTAAAAGGAAACTGGAATATATTGAACTCCCCAGACAAGAGTTTACCAAATGTTAACAATAAAGTTACAACGAATTTTAGGTAATTTTATTTTCTGTGCGCATTTTTCTTTTTCGTTTTTGTAAAAGACCACCAATTTAACAAACAAATTTAAAAGCAAATAAAAACTCTCGACTGAGAAATCTGAAACTTATAGTACACGTAAAAAATGAATAGATCTATCACAATAATGTGTGTCATACACATTATTTTTAACAAAATCCAAATAAGAAAATATAATAACACCCAAAATAACATATACACCACAACTAGCTCTTTCATCCTCAATATCATACGTTTGAGAAATTACCTTTTGACTGACTTTAAATAAGCACCACTATTCTTAACAACATTCATACTCGGCCGCGGTCGTTCGGCAGTCTTTTTACTCGCATCCGGTTTGTCGTTTCTCGTCGGCTGCGCTTGATTTTGAGTTTTGTAATAAATGTCAATTCGATTCATGTCCTTAGTTGCACCGCCAACCATTAGCGGCAATGCTTTCAGAAATCCATGCACTCCTGTGGGAATTGGCGGGGTAATGGGCACCGCTGGACCACAACGATTATACAGATAAGGCATGGCGTGCGTAAGGTTTGTGTGTAAGGTTAGAACCGATTCCAAGTCAATTTCTTGAGCGTGCGAGATGAACTCGTTGAATAAAGCGATCGGAATTTTACCATAGTTGTCGAATGAGTCGATGTAGGCCTCTGTGTCTCTGTTGTAGGATTCCAAGTATTCACCGAGCAGTTTAGCCACCATAGCCGTGCGATCTTTACTCATGACTTTATACGAAAATGGGTTTTTGAAGAATACTGGTGACTTGAGTCCACCGTTCGATCGAATGAGGAATTTCAATATTAACTTCTCGTGATAGTCACGAGGCTCCTGAGTTAGTCTCTTCAGGATGAACTCTAAGTAAAGACCAAATGTTTGTCGCGCCTGAAGCAGGGTCAGTTCAGATCCGTTTTCAATGAGTTTGCGTATTTGCTTTCGCAGACGCGTCCCTTCCTCAACGCACTTGGGTTCGGTCTTCTTTCGAATGAAACGTATGGGCGCACCCATCTCCAGTACTCGTTCGTAATGATTCATCCGCTCTTCGTAGCTGTTTTCCTCCTGCAACCCATTCGCTTTAGACGCCTTGCCATACAGGTGCTCGAAGAGCATCTGGTTGTAATTATGTGCCACGTTCATCGAATACATGTTGTGATTTTGAGTGTTGCTCGTAGACAGGGGAATGCCCGTTGAAGGATCTAGAAACGTTGAATACTTCTGCATGCTGTCATCGGTTGGAAAGATCCGCACAAAGCCGCCCCGTCGAGCGTTCTGCAGCCGAACGTTCTTAATGATTCGCTGCTCTTCGGCAGTGAGCGGAATTTTATTCTTCTCCGAGTAATTCTTCTTGCTGACTCCCAAATGATCCGCGGAGTTTGTGCGACGGCCATAGCTAACGTTGCGAAAACGTGACCACGAACTATCGTAGTGCTGACGCATCATTTGCGTGTACGCCGGAATGCCGACCAACGTTAGAAGATCGGTCATAAGTGATGCCTTAACTTTAGTATCGATTGGACTGTCTACACCCATGGACGGGGATAGGTTTATTTCTAGTAACCATGGCTTGAGTGTATCGTCCACTAGTATATCAAATCCGTATAGCTCAAAGCAGTTGTTGCCATTAGGAACAAACATTCGACACGCTGAAATGATTGATTGTGCTGTTGCAAAAATTGATTTAATAATCAAATCTTCAATGTTCGCCATCAACTGTCGCGTGTTACATCCTTGACTCTTCAAGTGACGCAATAAGGCACTCAATGTCCACTTATGGCCAACATCTTCATCTTGTGCATCCCGTGACTTAATGTAGTCAGAGTGATACTTATTGATACTGTAGTTACAGAGATGCATGCACGGATTCCAAAGGTTTTCAGCACTTCGATCATACTTAACGGTCGCCAGCCGAACTAAGCCCTCTTGATAGACGTAGATGATGAGGGGATCGAAAGAAGTCACTAGCACGTATACACGCAGGTCACACTTATGACCGTCTATGCAAAGAGGATCTGCGACGTACTTAGATACTAGCACCTGCTCGTCCGGGCAAATTTGATCAGGCTAAAAAGAAATGCAAAGGGAGTTCTAAAAAGGAAACACACACACATTTGAAAGTTTAGCTCACCGAGTTCACAATGAAAATCCCACGACCACGACTAGACGCCGCCGGCTTACAAATCCACGGTCCCCGGTATTTGTTATGGGCTGAGATCAAGTCCCTGTATTCCAGCGGGAGCACGAACGATTGCGGGACGATATCAAAATGCTTGAAGCCTCTAAGATGTTGCATTTTTTCGATATTCTTGTAAAGACGATCCTTTCGCGTGAGTTCGTATGACCTAGACACAAAACGTTTGTTATTTCAAATTCATCAAAACAAGCCATCTGACTTACCGCGGGAAATGATTGACACGCTGATACGGTGTGAGATTCCTCAGAATATCAGGTTTCATGTGTACACCAGTCCAGAGAATACTGAAATTCTGATCATTCTCGGCTTCGGTCAGCCCATGCCGAATGAATATCTTTTTCAGTAACTTTGTTTCTGTATTCATGAACTTGTAGGTTATGTTCAACTTCACGGCGGGAAGATTTTCCGATTCCGGTTGATCTTCGTCCAGTTCATTCTCTTTGTTATCAAACGAACTACTTTTGTGCAAATCATTACAACCTGGTTCTAACTGCGTTAGATGCAGATCCTCGTCGATATCTTCGAACAGATCCGAGATCGATGTATCACTTGATGACAGTGAATCATGCAGACGTTTCTTTGGCGACTGATTTAGATCTAAAACATTGTTTTTACTACTTAGTTTGCTACTTGTATCGTTAATAGTCTTTTGATGATTAACATTGTTTGGCAGTGACAATAAAACTTTGGCCTTAGTACTAGAACTCTCATTGAGATTTGCTTCCAATGGTTCTGCAGCATTAAGCGAGGATAGACTATCAGTACTAACGTTATCGAGACTTGTATTGCTGGCGTTTACTCCTGGATTTTCCCCATCATTTCCATCTTCATCTCTTGGATCGTTGAGTATTCGTGTGCGAAATACTAACACAGCGTCACGAGATCCAACATTACCACTGGTTACCCATGCATTTTCTGACGGCTTCTCATAAGTCTTCGCACTGAAATAGATGAAACACAAAACAAGACCGCTTAACACATTATGTATGACATATAGATTGGAAAATGTGGTGGGATTATTGGAGTGAGTGATGTGTGTACTTCTAGCTGATGATAGTGATGTGCTTCTTAGGTTGTGTGATAGTCTCATTAACTAATTCTTACAAAGCGTGGGCATGCAAGTGGACAATTATGAAGCTGAAGTGCAGACTGCATGTACATTTTTATGATGTTGATCATGGTCTCAAGGTTGATATAAGAGATTTACTGATTGTATGTGTGAAGATCTTTTTGCTGTTCAATGAAATGAATGGAACACTCAAGTAGGAAGTCGGAGCAATTAACCAAGGAAAGTCATAAAAATGTTTAACTATTGAAATAAGTTTGTTTGATTGAGCCGACTACAATTGGATTTGTCGAAAGTTGTAAAATAAATGCAGTATCACTGCACAAAAGAAATTGTCGCATGATTGATACCATTTGCATGTGTGTGTATATTCCTACAATCTATTATTTAATTTATTATACAATTGAGTAGAGTAGTAGAGCCCTCGATCGAAGGACCAAGCTAACATTATATAACACCTTGATCATCCCTATCCTGTTCCATGGCGCGGATCAATGGCCAATCTCAAAAGCAGATGAAGAATCCCTTGGTCTTTTCGAGAGAAAAGTTCTACGTTCAATCTTCGGTTCTGTTTGCGTTGATGGTTCTTGGAGAAGAAGATTCAACCATGAACTGTACGGTCTGTACAGAGACATGAACCTAGCCAGGCGTATATGCCTAATGTGCATAGACAACACTGTTTCAGTCCGAAGAGTCTTTGACTCCGATACAGTGGGACGACGCAATAAAAGACGCCTACAGAACTGACGGCGTACCCCGGTGGATAAGGACATCAACCAATTTGTCGTGCGGAATTTGAGACAGCTGGCTAAAAGATTGTGACAGCTGGAGAGGCTTGTTGGTTGAGGTCCAGGTTCACCCCGGACTGTAGCGCCACCAGAAAAGAAATTTGAGGTTGGATTCTAGTTGTCATTAGAGGCACCTCTCTCTTAGTACACCTTCGAAAGAAGAATAAAGTCTCACCCTCACCTAAAAAAGATTGGAGACTGAATCCACGCCCTTTTGGACTACATTTTAAAGAAAAAAAAGGTCGCACCAGGACGACAAATTGCTATATAAACCTAAAAATTGACTGCGTCTAATCACATGATATTTTTAAACCTAAAGTTTCAACTCCAGAGTTCTTCGTTTTACTTAATTTGCAGTCGTGTCCACATATGTCATAATAAATACATTTTTGAGAGCTACAAGTAAGATTCATCAAATTGTGGTGTCGATATTTTGTATATAACCAAACTAAATTCATGCCAAGTACACTGAGTCAAAAACGTCTCCATACAGTTAACCTTAATTTCATATTTTTGTGGCATCATAAGAGAAACAAGTAGTGAGTTAAAGCAAATTATAATTTATATATAAATTATTAACACTAGAACATTCAATTGCTATTGTTTTTAAATGGTTATGTAACATTTTATTTCTTTTTTGTTTTGTTTTTTATTTCTCTCATTCTGGGTTTTTTGTGATTTTTCCCAAGCAAGATTATATAATTTTTTTCTGTGTTGTTCTTTAAATAAAGTGTTAATAATGCTGCAGTAGAAAGATGCAACTATATCAAATCTCTGTAAAGAAAAATATGCAAATTGTGCGACAACACATTGCTAATCCATTTAATTTAAATAAACTATAGTAGTAAATGGTTATAAAGGATGTCCCATAATTCACGCAAAATGAAATTTTGATAGAAAATACAGATTTTTAATTAAAGACCTAACATTATTTTTTCTTTTGGAATCGGAATAAATCCGGGTAAATTGCCGCCACGGTTAACATGTCACGATAACGAATACCATTAATTGTTACATTGCATTTTCGAAAAAGAATGGTCCGATAATCCATCCAGCCAGTCTGAATAATGCATAATACATCCACATTCACGCGTTGTGGATGCATTTGTGTAACCACAATTACTCCTGGGTTTTCTGAACACCAAATGCCACAATTTGACGATTAACGAAGCCATCAAGATAAAAATGAAATGAAATGCACATTAATGCATAAAGGTCATGCAATGGTCAAGTTAAAGATTCCAAACATAACCTCTGTCTGGATACACTATAAATAAAAAAAAAACAGTTAATGTTGTGTTTTTCTAATTAAAAATTTTGTTTGTTTCTAATCTCATAGTTTTTTTTGACACATCTTCGGATTTCATTCCATAGATTCTCTATGGAGTTTAAATCGTGAAATTGGGATGTGCACAAAGTTGTTAAGCGATGCTAAAAATTTCGCAATGAAACCCCCCCACATTAAATCTTCCTTTGAAATCGCTTTACGAGTTCTATTGCCCAAATTGGTGTTGGGCGCATTCGAATGATGATTCGCGTGATAATTGTCTTTAGAATGACCACCTACTCATTCGAATGAGTTAGCATTACTACTAACTAATTACTAACTACTACTACTAGTACGAACTCGATTTGCGCAACTTCTCGATTTTCGCAACACAAATATCATCGCCTTGGTTGACTCTATAAGTCAACTTTCAAAAAACTTTCTTGTGTTTCTTTCTTTCAGCATCTAGCTTTAAATTCATTTGTGTCTGTTTTCATGTTTCTGTCGTTATTTTACAGTTAGATTTCTTCGATCCTAACAAATTCATTTGCATGTGTGTGCACTCACGTGATCTGAAACGATCTAGTTTTTAAGAGGGTGTGGTCCTTCAGATGGAGTTATTTCGGCAAATACGTTTAACTTGTGTGTAAGCGTTTGTCATCCCTGCCACGAAGTTAACGCTCGACATCCCTGTCTGATGTGATCTTCGAATAAGATACCAACCCTGACGGCAGTGTGCCGACAACATCAGAGATAATGGATGATAGAGATATCCAACTTCGGCCATTTTTACCCCTAGCCCACAACGAAGATGTAGTGGTAATCCCTTGTATTTCACTTATACATTTACAACGCTCGTCAATTCACCACAATATGGCGGCCGATTCGTGAATTTTGTGGGAAAAAGCGGCAGGTTCATGAATTTAGTGGGAATCCATGTACTTTCCATGTAACGTACATGGGTATGTTGATCGGAGGGTGTTCAAAAGTTGACTACTATTTTTAAGGGAATTTTCTTACATTGTTATATGGACTTTTGTGAATAACAATGTATTGCAATGTCCATTTAACTGGAACTATTTGACCTTAAATTAATTCTTAAGTGTATATATAGCCTATTCATAAACCATACCTGACAAATTAACTCAAAAAATGAAGCCCGCTTCATACGCTTAAATCATTGATTCTGGAAAACTCATGAATTCAATTTAAACAATTTGATAAGAACAATGGCAAGATATTGCAACTTTTACTAATGCTAAAAAAATGGTTGTCAAAACATCTTATTTGTGATTCACGCTTCAATAATATTTTTATTATTGGTTAACTGAACGTGTGAATGTATTATTAATTTTTATTCATATGAAAAAATTCACACTATGTTGTGCATTCGTTAATTATGTCCAAGTATTTCAGATTGTAAATTGCTCAAAGTTTTAATGAATCGACTTCATGAACATAAGCTTTGTTCGTTCGTTTACCCCTCCATACTGTGTTGAAAATTGAACACCGAAATTTGAAAAAACGATCAAATAACGAGCGAATTTTAAAATAAGAACTCTAATTCACCCCATTACTAAGGTGGGGAAGGGTATCAGCTGTCTCCACAGCTGTTCTCAAGAGCTCACACGTATTAATAGACAGGGGACAAAAAGCGTATAAAAAACGCTGTCAGATGAAATCAAGGGGCAAGGGAGGTAGAAGTTGGATATCTCTATTATAGGTTATCTCTGGACAACATTCAAATAGTTCAGACGTACAAGGCAGCTTTACCCTTTTCGTTTTTTTTTAAGTTTTTAAACAGTTCTATTTATTTAATAAACCAGTTCCTTGAATTATTATTATTTTGTTCAGACAAAATGTGTTTTACTTTCATGTGTGTGTCACAAAAAAAAAAAGATCCGTTAAAAAGACAAGTGAAATTTTATCCGAAGAGGATAAAGATGTGTCAGTGAACCAACTTTGTTCAAAATATAATGTCCACAAGTCCCCAATAAGCCGAATAAAGGCAGAAAGAAGCGCTTTGAGAAAATTTGTGACTAGAGCTGAATCAAATAGAAAAACGCAACACGCTTCTGAATACCCTCAGAAGGAATAGGCTTTGCAGCTAAAAATATTCCAATTTCTAATGACATTATTAAAACAAAGGCAGTACAATTGTACAATAAAATAGGGAAAGCCAATATTTAAAGTCAGCCACAAGATTTAAAAAGTTTAAAAAATACACGGTAAGTGCAACACCCTCGGTTATTGCAACTGCCCTGATTTCTTGCGTACATTGAGTTCGTATTGTACTAACAAAAGAGAACTCGATAAATGTCTATTATCAAAATCATTCGAATGAATTCGATGTTTTTATTTGACCAGAGAAGTGGAGCAATACTTGAGTTCATTTCTTTTGCGTTTTCTTCCATTCTGGTTATGTTCCTGAGTAGTACTTGTTCTCGCGCTGAAGTGAGATATTTATCGTTGCAACTTGAGTTAGTAGTCATTCCAATGAATTTGAGAATAGAAACGTTGTCGCCCTAGAAATGTTTTTTCCCATACTCCATTGGTCGCGAGAAAAACGCTTTTATCGGTTTGCGTTACTTGATACTCTGAATCTGTGTGGAGTTTTTTTTTTATTTCTTCACTTGAAGTTAGTCTTATAAATAGTTCACCTACCAATTTTCAAAGTGTTTTGCCAAGCCGTTAACTAGCTACTTACATTCGTAAAAGTCTACTTTTTCACTTGTGTCCGATACACGTGAAGGATAAAAAGATGGAGGTGGAACAAACCGATACTAAAATTTTGCTTGCGATCAATGTCACACACTCTTCTTTAACACAAGTCGCCTGAAATGCACGTGGAATAAAACAAGTTTCGCAAAAGAACGTATATGGAAAATTTGTCCCAAACACCCAAAAATGGTTTACAGCACAAAACAATTCTACAAACTGTTGATTTTTGCAAATATGGAACAGGATCGATGTTAGATATCTCTGGATTGGAAAACCATAGAGCAAATTGAATGATTTAAAAAGAGCATACAAAATTACCACAGAATCCGTGCCTAACTCAAGTGGCGTATGGAACAAAACAATTCTCATTCGTATAATCATTAGAATGCGCCCATCTCGAGAGATCATTCGATTATTAAAATATTTCGATTAATAAAGTCTCGATTTTTAAAAGCATACGATTATCACTATTTAAAACATACATGGCCCGTAAAGGGCCTAGCTTCTCAGCCACCTCTCGTGTTGTACGTGCTATTGTTCTCTCACAAGTGGAAGGAGCCTACAGTTTTATGCCGACGCCGAACGGTCAAGTTGGAGAACCTTTTTCTATACAATTATTCTCTTTGAGCATTGTCAGTGACTTGAAAGAGGTGGGACAGTGAACATTATTATTGGTCATACCAGCTGGGAATCGACCCGTAGGGGTCGACGCACATACCCACAACGACATGTCATAATGCACTGATACACCCCTAAATGCACCAATACACCACTATCAATATTTTCCGCAGCCTGGATCAAATTCGTCGGCTTTAGATATTCGTTCAACTTTCTCCAAGCAACCAGACCATTGGTGAGAAGCGGAATTGTTAAATTTCGACTCATCGCTACAAAAAATTCCATCCCAGAAAGTTGGTGGTTTATTTAGATGGTACTTGGCGAATTCCAGCCGTTTTAGTTTATTTGGTATCGGTAATGATGGGTTCTTTCAAGGAACACGGTCGTTAGGAAACTCGGATCTTATTAAATAAATAGCGCTTTGTTTAAGGAACCACAATGATATTGTAATTACGAGTGCTACACTTCTGAAACCATACCTGTTGACTTGTCATGAGTCTTTCTTTGATTTCCTTTAAAATCGCTCTATGGTTATGTTTTTCCAATTCTTCCTGATCGGGTGCTATTGTCCAAACTCTTGACTTTATTTTATCTTTAAACAATGTACTGTCCTGTGAAATGGTATGTACTCACAGTCTTCTTACTTTACGTAGAGATTTATGTACATTCTCTACACATTTTCAAATTAAAAGCACGGATATCTAGGGCAATTTCCATTTTACGCAAAAATATTACCCGCAATGTAAAAATTCAAAAGTACAATGAATTGAAGAGTAAAAAACATAATAGAATTATTTATAGTACTCTGACTTTGGTTAAGTTTTTAAATTTTTTCTTATTATATATTAGTCATGTTAAAATTTTCTTTTTACAAAATAATGTTAGGTTAAGTCGAAAGACATAGAATAAGTTTAAGTTTAGCTTAGAGTACCCGCCAAGGGTAAGTAAGTTAGAATAAGTAACTAACACTGTTCGACCAACTAGTTTTAAGCATTTTTATCTAGTATTTAAATTGTCATGAAGTACATAATAAAAATGAAAAAAAATGTACTCTGACTTTAGTAACAACTCTAAATATGCAGATTCAATAGGGCGTATGGAGACATTTTTAGCATTTCGGCTTGGTACAACATTCCATTTGATTTACATTTGTGTGTTACTATTTCAAAACAACAACAATTGAATGGGTTTATTTATTATAGCTAATAATATATAATTTGTTTCAGCTCGCTTCCTTTTTTTCTTGCGATGAAGCAATATACAGTCAATCAGAAAGGTAAGAACACAGCATAAAGTTGGCTGTGTTTTCAACAAAAAATAATCTCAAACGGGACTCCTCCTAAATGCAATTTTCTAATGTAATGCACATAAGGCACAGACAAAAAATTTCAAGATGTCTCAAAAATTATAGGCACAGCTAGTCATAAGCCAAAATTTATGCAAAATTCACAGCACAAAAGTAAGTTAACACTCATGTAAATCACATTGGGAAATTTGCTCTTACATCGGCTTTTCAGGTAGCATCTAACGTGGCCAATTTAGTGTACACTATTCAAAAAATTGATGTGTTTGGTTATTTGGACTACCATCTAAGGAGTAACTTGCGCCAAAAGCGTTTGAAAGCAAAGCTTAGAAGGTTAATTTATAGCTGATCTAAATTTCGTTACGTTTTTGGTTAATGACTCGTCCTGTCCATAATTTTTGAGATGTCCTCCTTTTGTTTGTTATAAGTACATAACCGATTGTTTGAGAAAACTGCATTTAAGACTTTTTCTTCTTTTTCTTAAAGATTTTTTTCTTTGGGGTCCCGTTTGAGATTATTTTTTGTTGAAAACACAGCCAACTTTATGCTGTGTTCTTACTTTTGGGATTGACTGTTTGTATATGCAAAAAAGCTTAGCTGTATGGATACTTCATTGGCTCAGTGTATATGTGAATGTTTTTGTTTCAAAGAATTGTCTCTATTTACTTTAATATACTGTTATTGTATAATTTGTTCAAGATACAAAACATTTACCGTCTGGATTTCAATTTTTTAAGAATTTCAACTTTTGTCCGTGAAATATCGAAACATGTTCTTGTGGTTTTCAGGCGTTCTTCACACCACCTTAATTGAGCAGAGCTGAAACCATCGCCAAATAGCAATATTTGTCACAACGGTCGAATTTGATTTGGTTGAATTTTATTTATATTTTTAGGGCGAAAAAATAAAAGAAATATGTTTTTATAAAAATAAAAACAAAAAAACAATGAAATAAATACTCAACAGCATCTCTTACCAACACCAATGTGAGTGCAATGGGGAACTTACTTTCTTACGTTCGATGTTTCTGAGGAAGGCATGCCGGTCCTGGAAAACACAAACAAAAAAACAAAATTTGGGAAACACTTATAAAATACAAAAGCAAATAATAAAGAGAAAAAAGTGAAGGGGGAAATATTTCAAAGCAATTCAGCAAATCCAATCGGAGGACATGCAGAGTAATAAAACTGATTAGAAACTGTGTATTCTTTGCCGGTGATTTGTTCACGTGTTTGGGAGGAGGTCTTATTTTTTTTTTTTGGTGTTTATAACATGTTGCACGAATGCTAAGGTTTGCAATGGAGACGTTTGAGATTGTTTGACTGAAGGGGTAAACGGAAGACATGAATGTTTCTAATTGCGTGAGGGATTGATGCGGAAACTAGAAGCAATTATGGTTACAAAGCATGACAAAAATTGAATTAAAAGTTATAATTAATTTTTCTTTCCCGAACTAGGAGAAATCACGGGAATTTATTTAGCATGGAGAAACCAACTCAACGGCCGTAAATACTTTGGAATTATCTGTTATCAATGAGTTATGTTGTTCTTTCAGACAATGCATGTATGTAGATTCGAAGATTCTCAAAAGTACTTAAATGAAAGGAGACTTAAGCAGTAATCTGACTCTCATATTCCCAATTATTGCATTAACGTGCATGCAAAATGACTGATCTGCGGTTCAATAAACTTGCTATATAAACGACTTCTGCAGAAGAAGAACCTACGTTCGACTACCTCGGCAATTGTCCAGCCCTTGCAAGAAGGCAACTAGGCAACTATTCATTCAGCAGCCCGGAAGAAATGTCAGAAATAAAGACTCTGAAGTTAGAAAAGTTCATTAAGAAAACAAATTCATTGTAAACCAGGATCATCTGGAATAGCCCACTTGGATATCAGTAGGTACTTCTGAAGTGTTAGTTCGCCTTGGCTAAAGATGAGCCGGTGTATCAATTACCGAACAGCGATAGCACAATGGATCCAATCAGGATATATGTAAGTGTGTCACAACTGATCATTTGCCTGATTCATAGCAGTAAGTTTGTCCCTTAAGGCCAAGGCCCATAGAATCCGTTGCGTACGTTGCACAATTCACAACTCATAAGCACTAATGCGAAGGATAGATTAGACAGCAATTGCGGCCTACAAGTGGAGTACATCACGACAGATGATGTTGGTCAACTTTCAGCTTTTTGTGCGCTTGTCAGATGTTTCCATGAAATTTAATTTGGGTGTTCTTATATCGAATTATTAATTATATGTTTCTTTTGGCAGTATTTTATGAATGAATGAATACGTTTTTTTTTTTTAAACAAATCTTTTTGAATAATTCCTCGTGAAAAGGAACTTTAAAATGCAAACGTCATGCAACGAACAACTATGTCAACATTCACTCATGCGCCCAAGAACTGTATGCCGGGGATAATGTACATTGTACAGCACAATCTAACCACCTGGCAGCTAGTATGATAGTCGGAGACGGGGTTATAATCATAAATGACAGCCAGGCCAGTATCGCAGTTGACGACACCGTAGGAAAAACAGTTGCTTTCATAAATGGCACCAAGTTCATGAGCAAAAACATCATGCAGAAGAATTTATTTTTATTGAATATCACTGGTCACAATAATATTCTGAGCCTTACCTACTTACACCGCCTCAGCACCCTAAACTTACAATGCATCACTGAGATAAGGGCAGGGTTTTTTACCACCACCGGACTATTACTGGCTTTTATCTTGAGCATCGCTGTATGTGGATTGATCAGAATTGTTTCTGATGAGCACCCACGACGTAATGAACTGTCACACAAGGAGTTTCTGACTTTGATGATAGGATGGAAGTACCAGATCGATTCATCAGCTGTATCAAGTGACACTGGCGTACGTCATAAGGTTTCGTGTGTTTTGGGAAGTAGAATAGTTTTCAGTTGTAACAGATTATCCGAGCGACTCGGTAGTTTAATAAAGTCCCTGCATAGTCAGTGCAGAGAAATGAATTGTTAAATAAAAATCATTGTTTTATTACTAAGCCCTGTCGGCTAGTACCACGTAACATTCAAATAATAATTTATACACACAGGCAGGCAGGCACGCAGGCAAGTACGATAATGGAAGAAAAGAGAGAGAGAGAGAGAGAGATAGAGATAGGGCAAAATCCCTAATTTCATCCCTAAACGTCTGCTATTTCCGTAAGTTGAAGAAATGATGAGTTGATGAACTCACGAGTTGTACAGTGTAAGTTGAAACCATAAAATTTGATTACATGAAATCAAATCCGGAAGAAGAAGAGAAAAATCGAACAGTTGTGTTTAACTTGTAGTGAAATTACCTAAAGGGTTTATACACCTTAAAGCAGCTATCGCTCAGGCTCGAACCCTGCAAGGGTCGCCAGCCTGATAAGTGAGTAAGAAATAAGTTTATACGCCTTGTAATAGGTTCCTTACAACCATAGTTGGTTCTATTCTTCTTATTGTAGGATACATTTCTCACCCGATGAGATCTCATACATACATATATCCAATAAAAAAAAGAAATCCTGGTGAATTTACACGGTAATTAATAATGTCGGGGATAAACATGCCTAACATGGCTGCCTTACATCTGAAACTGAAGGTTTGCAAGCCTATTACTTTACACCTATCGCCATATTTATGCAGTTCTTCGAATAATAAGAAATATAATTTACGGACAACAGACATTGAATCGCCGTGGCGTAGTGGGTGAGTGCGTCGACTCTTACGAAGAGGGTTCCAGGTTCGAATTCCCAATCCAACAACTTTTATAATTACCGGCTTCCACCTCATTCGAGTCACTGACAATGCTCAAAGAGTATTCAGGTATAGAAAAAGCTTCTCAACGTTCGGCGTCATCATTAAACTGTAGGTCCCTTCCACTCGTAAAAGAACAATAGTACGCACAACACGAGCGGTTGCTGAGAAGCTAGGCCCAGGTCCGTCTCGGACTGTCACGTCACTCGTGAAATTCTTTTGACCTCTTTAGAATCTGGGAACTTGTGTATCACATAGGGAATTCCAAATTATGGAAGAGTGTTATAAATATGGTGTTACTAATGAACAATAGAGGGACCTTAGACTGGATGGCGAGGTTGGTAGAGTGCCGGCCTCTGGGTGGCAGGTTCACCGGTTCGAATCTCAGTGAAAGCAAAGTTAATACACTTTTATCTGGTTTTCAAATCTGGTCCAGTCAGCATTTGCCGTTGGGATCAAATTAACGACACTATCATTGGAGTAGTCAACCAGTGGTAGTAGCCTGACTATGGGTATCACAATGAACGAATAGGGTCTAAGTGTGCTGGTGAATTCATTAGCAGCCCAACTACCTAACCTAACCTAAGACTAGTTATATCCCCAAAATCTTTACTATTTCTTTTAAGAAAACCTAACATAGGGCTAGAGTTTAGACTTAGCAATCGTACAGAAAGCGAGATCTTTATGAGAGATCCAGATCATTTATGAAATAATCATCGACAATCGGGGACGTTTTATGGTGTCCAGTACAAATATTATATTTTTGAATATTCAACTCTAAACCATTATGTTACACCACGCCACTACGGCATGACTTTCCAACTGGAACCTAATTTTAGTTAATGTTAAACTATTAAAGATAAATAAAATTAAAGTAAAACTATTATTGATAAATAAACTATTTATAGATAATTATAATTTAATGTCGTCCGCGAATGTTGAAATTGTACAATATTTGAAAATTTCATGAACAGCGTTATGAGCAAAGAAGAAATAGTAGTGGCCTCACATGGCTACCCTGTGGGACGCCGAATGTAACTTCTATCGAGATGTAAAATAATCGGTCTTTACCAATTGCTTCCTATATTGAGTAATAGGAAAGAAATCAGCAGGCCATCAGAAAATCATGATGGATAACACTCTTTCATAAATCATTTATTTATACCGAACATCAAATAGCACATATACAATGGTGAGCTCATGTTACACATTTATGTAACATCCAACTATTACCCAATTATTTTTCACCTGTTGCTTTGAACATCCATTTCTTCGATTGGTCTGACATACACATCCATTTCTCCTCTACTCAATAAGGAAACTGGTCCAGGCAACTGTCGGTCATCATCACAACCACACCATCCGATGAGATGCTAGTGTTCAAAACCACTTTTATCGCGATAAAAAGCGTTAACAATCATTCCATAAATGGTCCGGTCGCCTTCTATAATTGCGAACACAACACATCTGACATTATTCGAAGAACACAAACAAGCAATATCTGTCAACGAACGACATTTTACAATAAACGTTGAAAATGTGAGAATTATTTGTACAACCAGTTCACGTGAACTTGAACAAAACGCAGGAGGCGAACGGCAAGTTAGGTGATAAGGTCCAGATTGATTGTACAGTTTGCATGAATGTCACGGGCGTGTTCACCAATCGAGTAGGTATGACAAATGCAAATTGAATTGTGTCTAGACCAAGTTGTTGCATATTATTTGTGTATGATCTTTTTTTGCATGTAAATGCAAACACAGTTTTGATTCATTTGATCATTACATTTTCATGACCAATCGACGAATCTGCAAATGCAATGCATAAAAGTATTTCAGTGGATTGAGGCCATTTCACATGCAACCTTTGGAAAGTGTTACACTTCAATGCAGCTAAATTAATGTTTGGAAAATTTCCAAAAGTTATTTTTAACTGCAGATATACATTAGGTTTAATTACGAAGAGAGTTACGAGATTTGCCTTGACTTATATGTGCCATTTATAGGTACTTTGACTGAATTGGAGAATTGTATTTGCCGTCAACCTAGAATAACATGAATGACGCCCTAAGTACGATGAAGAGTGAAGAGAACATAGTTGTCTCTCTTCACTTGAAACGAAATTTGATGTCAATGTCAATAGCGTCAAATCATTGCATATTATAGGCGATGAATAAAGGCTCCAGCACATAGAATACTTTGCTTACGTAGCGTCAGAGCATATGTACACGCTGAAGTATCTGACGCAAAGGGATGACACAATGAACACTTCAACGCACAGCTGATTTCATTTTAAAGTTTCAAGTTTGAATTGAAAAGTCAAGTTGTTTTGCAGAAAATCATCATACGTAACACCTTGTATATTTCTGGTATTTTTTCAAGCCTCAAATTCCATCTGCAGTTGAATTCACTCTCTCATTTCTTTCGTTTGGGTGTTCAGTTCTTAAAATCCAAGGATTTTCATACTCTTACCCCCTGCTCAGAATATTCAGCAAGACCACGTTGAAAGTCAAAGAAACAAACAAACACAGTGCCCCGAAAACGATTCCTTATAAAACGAACTTGTGGAAAACGCAGAATTCTGGTATTTTTCTCCAGAATTCGACTTATCGAAGATGACGCTAAATAATCTGTTCGAGTTATCAAATATTCGAGCTATTGAAGTTCAACTGTATTTTGTTAAAAAAAAAAAACCAAAACAACTGCTTCCTATATTCACATTAATCAAAAACGCGAAGTTAATAAAATAGTCGTTTTCTGGAAATTGTCTTTACTTATCTCTCCGTTAGAACCATCTGCAAGGTATTAGAAAGCTTACCATATCAAGCATTAACAAGTTTCGGTACGCATTTTATCGAGTTTACGAGATGATTGAAATCTGTGAAGTCTTCCTTAAGTGGAGTGACCAAGGGAAGTGTAGCTAAAAGCATACATATTTATCTCGTCGAAATCGCTGAAATAAAATTCATCTTCTTTCAGAACTTACTAGTTTCTCATACAGATCCTTCTACATAACATGTTCAAGCTTTCCTGATGCCTAGGAAGCGGTTATTTTAAAGAACCCTCGGTAAATTGAACTGCAGCATGTAGAACATGTAGCTCGAAAAAAAAGTGCTGCAATTGATTAAACCATTTGCTGGAGCATTATTACTCGAGATGAGCCCCCAACCGGGCCTTAACGACGTAGTTACGCCACTGTACGTAGGCATTAAAGACACATCATAATTGGCAAAATCTAATTTCCAATTCACAATAGGTACAATAGATATCTCTCCAATAGCATGCAAGGTCCCCCTTTCACATGAAATATCAACCCTAATTCTCCCAGTCGTGAATAAACCGGGAATGGGATTTGAGTTTAATATCGTCCCCCCGTTGGCAGGCTGACAAGTTTGATAAATTTGTCTCTATGTTGTGTACCTACTCCATGTCACCCCACAACTGTGAATATGCGGAGAACGTCAAAGCAGCAATAGTTTACAATGTCAATTAGGCAAATGCAGAATTGTTCTACATTCAAACACTGTTTTGCTTGCATTAATGCATGTGGCGCATGTTCTGTCCAATGTGTCGGCAAACTACAAGCGAAAGCCAACCCCTTTTGGATTTCAGTGAGTTAACATTTTCATAGAGCCGAACAGGGGCTTATCACGACACCTCATTAATCCCCGTCTGTGGTAATGACCGCTGGAGGAGAAAACCTAACCGCAGTCTGAAAGAAAGTAAGCGCAAGTGTCTGGCAGGTGCATTTGCTTGGTTATGAAAAATATCGTTTCATTTTACACTTTTAATGAATTGCTTTGATTAAATTAAGCGCAGTAGTAACCACACGGTTTGCAGCTGCAAACTCAGTTTCCAATTATGACCTTTCGCCGGGATTACATTAAATTGAAGAAGAATACTTACTCAAATGATAACATTCCATATAACAATCAGAGATGCAAATGTGCTTCAAGTTCACTGTACTCTGAAGTCTGACTGGCAGATCACAAGTGATTTTTTCGCACAAGAAAAATCTGCACGCTGAATGGCTATTGAAGAGCGTAGATTTATTTTACTGTTAATGAATACGAAAGAAAGAAACTAGCGGAGTGAGATAAATGCTGAGATCTCAGACACTATTGATCTCTTTAACTGTACACGAGACGAATTAGATATTCAGACCACCGCCAGAATCACCTCAGACAGGCACGTGTGATCGACGAATGCGAATTTTAACAGTTCCCGAACTATGCAGTCACTATTCACTCATAAGAAAAATATCCATAAACGCGCAAAGCAGTCGAATGACTTTGACATTTAAATGCTTGCGGTACAATAGAAATCCAAAAGATATGCAAATTCACGCGGCAACAATTCAATCTTAGTCTCACTCTGGTCATTCGATAAATAAATATATTTTAACTAAATCACAATTATCGGCTTTCACTCTTTTCAACCGAAGCGTGCCGCCATCCATGCACTAAGCACTTTCTGCCGTTTAAATCACTGGAAACGCGGATGGAAAGTAATTAAAACAATTATGGTTCAGCATAAAAAGAAAAGAAAAACAGAAACGAAATAATCACAACACAGCGCTGAACTACAGCCAGCCACATCCGAACACGAGTTCAAAAAGATACCAAATAAAAGAATACTGCTCGATTACTCATTCGCAAGTGGCATGGATACGACTTGGAACACAATGCTTGGAAGCAATCTGAATGACTGAGTGAATAAACAGTCGCCACCATCAGCAGCACAGCACAGCAGCGGCACTAGCGAACGATAATCGAAAACCACCAAAGAAGAATCCAAAGCCAGTCAAGTCAATGAGGCGTTGCGCCTGTTGTGCGCGCCTCTGTGGGGTGCACTCCACACTCTTCGTACACAGACATGGCACATCACACCGCACATAGATCATGTGCGACCGCACGACTTTGACTTGTATTTTATGTTATGGCTATATCGGCACATTGGCTTGCGCCGACAGGGTTAAAACCACGACAATTGATTTTAAAAAAGGCGCACACCTATTGGTCTTTTCTCCTTTCCTATGGGCGCATAAGTAAACAAGGCTGCGTGCTTCTCAATACACCTAGGATAGGAAGCCTAGGACGACTATTCGTTGGTTTTCTTTTGTCTGCGAACCCCAAAATGTGATCCTTCATAAGTGTAAGCACGTCTACACACGCTTTCCGAGACAATCATAATGTATAACGAGCGTTTGGTTTCGTATCGTCATGCAACACATTTGTGGCTGATGCCAAACAAGTGGGGTACACCCGAAGGATTAGTGCTGTCTGCCTGCTTTTTGCCGCTTTTTCAATTCAATTGCTATAATTATCACGGCAAAGGGGCTGTGCATAAATACACATCCATATGCACATGTTAGAGCATTAAATGGATGCCTGTAAAAGACTGTTTATACGGAATGCGGGAACACGGTGATTCGGATCCATGTGGGTCAGTAAAAGTTTTGCCTTCTTGCCAACTGCATTGCAAGCACTCACGCAATTCTGGAATAATTTACAAAAGTTAGTCGCATGTTGAACGCTTCCTGGCTTTATGAAGGAATGTAGCGCTTACTCGGCTGATGAGTTCTGGAAGTTGTATTCAAAAATGAATGTCCTCTGTCAATATAGGGATGTGGTTCTGAGAATGTTGGTGCTTACTCGTCTTGAAGAGAGGCACTCGCAGGGACTCACGCGAACTTAGAAACACTTATGAAGCTCACAGATGAACACAACACATTTTGCCGTTAGCATGTCACTCTCGTCAGATAAAGATTGGTGAAAGAGTCATTAAGACGGAAGCGTACATAGGCCTGATGAATGGAAAAACTTTAATAAATACAGGGCTCTAATCGCGCAAGGCGAAACTGTCTGCATTTATGAGACGTTTTTAGAGTGACGTTTTTGAGTGCCTTTTTGACAGATATTCACGCATTTTTGACGGTTATTCACGAAATAACGTAAATGCCGTCCTCTGAGTGGTCAATTTGGTTTAAGAACACGTTATAAAAAAACGGTTGTCAAACATTTTAAGAGACAAGAGGGGTAAATCTCTGTAATACTTCATTTCTGCCTATCACTCTTAAAATGGCTCATAAGTGCAGAACAAGATATGTATACAATTTGTTCGCATTTAATAGGAACGATACTGAAATAGGTATCGACAAAAATCAGACGTCGAGACGAATGAATGAAGTCAAATGAATGAAGTGTCAGAGTCTGTGAAGTTCGGGTTTCGTAATTTTCCGGCACATAGAATACTTTACATACGTGAGCGTCAGCAATACTTTGACAGATACATAAAATACATGTATTCTTATGGGAGGTGACACATAGACCAACTCTGACGCTCACGCGACGGATATAGTTACTCAACTTGTAACTTTTCTATCTCCTTCAGCGTTGACAATCCTCACATTGTGAGAAGAGAATTCGAATTTTACCGCTAGACGGCACTGTATACGCGCTATCCAGCAAACGTCTCATTTGACGGCTCGCTGTGTTCTGCCAATCACGTCAATGTCATCCGCTTATGGCTTATTGGTGTGTTAGTCTTGCACGATCTACTCCAGAATGATATTAAAGAAGTCACATCACCGCGCGTCGCCTTGTCTAAATTCTTTTTTGACTGCCAAAACTAATGTCAAAGTGACAACGACTTATAGTCTCTGGCATATAGAATGCTTTACATGCGTTAGTGTGAGCAATACTTTGACAGATACATAAAATAAAGGTGGCATATAAACCAACGCTGCCGCTGACGCGACGGATGTATTTGCTCAAATTTCTATTGATTATGATTTTTTTGTTAGAGTTCGGGTGTGGGTTCTTTTCGAAGCAAAGTTCAAAATGCATAAAAAATAAATGTTTTTAATTGAGTATTTATAATAAAATACATATTTTATGAGTGCATTAATAACCAAAACAACTTATATTTTCAATTCAATCTTGAAACTGTCAAATGAAATCAGCTGTGCGTTGAATTATTCATTGTGTCATCCCCTTGCGTCAGATACTTCAGCGTGTACGTATGCTCTGACGTTACGTAAATTATTCTATGTTCCGTAGACTGTAGTGAGCTCAAATAAATGACACTAAGTAGAGTTGACTAGCCTTGTATACGTTAAAATTATATTCGCTGAAATTTCAGTGTACCATTGCCATAGAGCTTGAATTTTATATTATTATTATTCCGATGCTCTCCTTCGACATTTATTTGAATTTGAAATGTCCGTGGAATCAGTGAAGTTGAAGCGCAGTTGGTAGAGTGCCTGCCCCTGGTTAGGGGAGTCTCGGTTCGAATCCCAGTCAAAGCAAAGTTAATACGCTTTTATCTGGTTTTCAAATCTGGTCCTGTCACCATTTGCCGTTGGGATCAAATTAACGGTACTATCATTGGAGTAGTCAATCAGTGGTATTAGTCTGACTAGGGGTATCACAATGGACAAATATGGTCTAAGAGTACTGGTGAATACACTGGCAGCCCCCGTACCTCACCTAACTAACCTAACCTAACACTGATTCGAACCATTCAAAGACAATAAATATTTTGTTCGTGTGGCATTATTTCATTTTGGAAGAAGTTAAATACTATACATCGCATACGTGTCGAAAAATAGAGATTTGTATATACCGGGTGGGCCATCTAGTGTTTTTTCGACACTGGCAGCTGTTTCCCACTTGGAATCTTGACAGAAAGTCAGTATCATACCTCCGTGGAACGAAATGAGTCGATTTACACTTGAAGAACGTGAGAAATACTGAAAACTTATTTCCAAAGTGAGTGCTATGTAGCAGAAACAGTGAGTTCTTTTTGAAAAGAAGTTTTGGCCGAAATGAAGCACCTACGGCGACTGCTGTACGCAAGTTTGGGCAAAAAGATCCTAAGACTGGTATACTAGTGGGCAACACTCATGATCCCCGTCGTCGTACGGTGTGTACAAATGAGAATATGGTGGCTACTGTGGCCGAGAAGATCATTAAACCATGTTTCTTCGAAAATGAGGCTGGGAACAACGTTTCAGTCAAGGGTTAGAGTTTACGGAGCCAAGTTAGACCACCTTTTTTCTTTTTACTAGAATTGAAGATTTGGATTTGGACGACCTGTCGTTCGCGCAGGATGGCGCGCCAAGCCACACAGCCCATGCCACAATCAATCTTGTACGCATCAAATTCACAAATCGTGTTATCAGCCGACTTGGTGTCAATTGGCCGGAACCGATGTCATGCCTACAATCCGGAAACGATTCCTGCGCTTCAGGCCAATATCACCCAAGCAATCTGTGAGCTACAGCCCGAAACTATCAACAAGGTCTTGGGAAATTGGGGTGACAGAATTGACTATTGCGATGTCAGCCGAGGCAGCCACTTGAACGACGTTGTATTTCGTCATTAATGGGAATGTTTGTTCTTACGCCCTAATACATGGAAAACAATTAATTTTGTTCATATTATTGTATTTCTGTAAAGAAACTTGTATTTGGCCCACCCAATACACTTTACGTGAGTGCCGGGTCAGCTGCAAAGCCGACTAACTTACTAGGCTCAACCTCTAATCTTATACTAGAAGGAGATCCGATATACACAATCATTCATGGTTAGAATGCACCACCTGCCTTTAAACAATCACAATCACTAAATCTTAGGCTTAACAGATCTCCATTCAGGACGCTCATCGGTATCAAACTCATAACCGACCAAGGCGTTCGCAGGATGTCCCAATACAATACTTGCGCAGAAAATACATAGATGAAGTGGAGGTGTAAACCACAAATTAACTTCTCAGCTCCTGTAGCGCTCAGACAAGTCGTGGGTACTTACACTATACAGAGCCTACAACAGTGCCAGCCTTAGTCAGCTAAACCGCTTCGTCATGAGCACCAACTAAATAGTTCCAATGTTAGGTGAAGTCAATCATCGTGGTATCACATTGGGCCTAAATGTGACTGCCTTCTGCAGTGGACGTTTGGATAAAATACTTGATCTGTGCATTGTTGTGCAATCTTTTACTTCACAGTTGAATAATAGCGACGTTGTATTTCTTAATTATTAGGAATGTTGCTTCTTACTAATAGAACGAAGAGTTTGTTCTTCTTACATGAAAAATTATTATATTATTTAATTTTGTTAATTTTAATGCATTTTTAAAAAAGAATATTTGGTCCAACCTGTATGTACCTCACTTTAAGAAAGGAGTAAAGTTGTCATAACGATTGGCTGTGACTATCTAACATATTGATCAGTTAAATCTAACACCTGAAAGTGTTGATAAATAACTCATAAAAACATACCACTTAAGTTCCAAAAACTAAACTCAACGTCAACGGATTTACTTTACCTAAAACGCAGTCCATTACGTAAGCTTTCGTGCTGACTAACCCGACAGAAAAACCATTGAATTATAATGCTTTATTTTCTGCAAAAAGAACTGCAGAGATAATGTGCGAGCGGAAACAATCGTTAACGCCACAATGAATTAGTATTCAACTCCATGTCACACTGTGGTGTTCCATTTAGGGCATGTCATTGGCTCTCACATCCGAGGGAGAGAACAATTATTCGTTTGAGTAAGCCTCATTCGTATTCTGGTCACGGCTTATTTAATTCTAACTACTTTGGCAAAAAAAAACCTTTCAATTTCGTTTTTGAATTCCAATTTGGGACTTGTACCTGTGGCCACGCTCTTAAGAGGACCTTTCAATACATTCTTCTGTCCTAAGGATGAGTGTTACAGAATATTCATACTTACTTTTCAACTCCAAAGTATACTTTTGCAGGCCAGATTTCCCCCTCTTAATCCATGATGACCTCTGGACCTTGAGCATCTCCAAAAACACTGCCTAAACATGTGAAAATTTCAAATGGCATGGACTGGTACTTATGACGGCGCATTAGAGAGTGAATTCGAATGATAAACGAAATAGTAACAACTCAAAAGTCAGCCGAAATAAGTGCGAAACATAGAGTGACAACTAAACGAGCGTAGCATGTTGAAACGATGGGTGAGGAATGCATGACAAATCTAAAAAAAAATGAAGCCAGTATCAAAATGAGATACCTGTCGCAATTCGTACACGAATCTTCGGAGCTGACATTTGTTTCGGAGCTGGATTTTGCTCTGAACATTCTAACGTGTATTGCTGGAAAAAAAATATAAAAATAGGAAAACTTACAGCAAAACGTTACACAGATCGGTTAAGAAAAAATTCAATTCTTGCGATATGAGGTTGTTCACTAAATATATGCATGATATGATTTGAGTTTGCCTAATATTACACATATTTGTTGAGTTTTCTAAATCAGAACAAAACAATTGATTTTACCAATCTTCAAAAATGTATTGTTTCACACCCTGTTTACGACGCAACATTTGACAGAGGATGTATGTCAATTGAGAAATAATAATACAGTGAAACCTGTCAAGTTGGCCACCCTTTTATGTTCCCCACCTGCCGATCAAAAAAAGGAAAAGATGGATAGATATTCACATATTTTTTTCCGAAAATACTGTAAGCAAAGAATTTGGACGCTTCTCTCTCGTTTAGTATTGAGTTGTAGTTAAAGGCATTTCTTTGAGTGCATACGGGTGAAAATAATCTAAGAGATGTACCGTTATTTGCAACAAAACAAGGCTTTAAAAACAAGGCAATCATTCATCAATTCAATTACGAAAGGAATTTGATTTTTAAACATTAATTTATTCTAAATATATGAATTCTATCGAAAGGAATATTAAATATAATCCTAGATCTTTTTGGATCTTTTAATTAATTAATTAATTAATTAATTAATTAATTAATTTTTAATTAATTAATAACGTTATATCTCGGTTTTTCCTAATTCTATGGAAATCGACTATGAACGATTTTACGATACAAAATCTACATGTAACCTTTTCGCAAAATTCTTTCAATCAAGCTACGATGTAGACAGTATACGGATTAGTGAAGATCTTTATCTTGGTCAAAATTCGGTAGTAGATTTTGATATTTTTTCTCTTTCAGATCAAGAAGTATATGATAGTCTAACCAATTTAGATCTAAATATAAAGGCTGGTGTTAATTCGATTCCGCCTCTTTTAATAAAGTGTGCTGATTCACTTTATTTTAAAGATTATTTTCAACGAATCGCTTCGTACTGGCAATTTTCTACAGGAATGGAAAATATCCTAAGTCCTATATGTAAAAGTGACCTTGAACATATAATCAAAAACTACAGGCCTGTTTCAAAGTTATCACCAATCCCTCAGCTGTTTGAAAAGCTAGTTTTTAATAGACTTAATTTTGCAACGACGCACATTTTAACTCCAAGGCAGCATGGATTCATTAGTGGTCGTTCCACAACGACGAACTTATGCATTTCCATGAATACTTGTATATCTGCTATAGAAAATGGGAAGCAAGTTGATTTTCTACAAACAGTTTTCGTAAAAGCTTTCGACAGAGTTCACCATGGACTTTTATTGGAAAAGCTTTCCTTGATTGGTTAAGATCCCATTTGTCAAGACAGATTGTGAAAATTCAAGATGAGCACCGGATTACCTCAAGGCAGTCATTTGGGACCTCCCCTTTTCAATATTTTTGTTAATGATATTCCGTCGTATTTACGCTTTTTAAAATGCTTAATGTTCGCGTATGATCTGAAAATATTTTCACCCATTTCTGCAATCACATATAGTGAACATTTTCAAAAAGATATAAAATCATTTTGATTTCATTTTGAATGGTGCATTTATAATCACCTGGAATTGAATATTTCGATGTGCAAGATTTTTAGAACATTCTGGTCATCACCAGTGCTTTTCAACTACTGCCTTGGTACTGAAAACCTTTTATGTGTTAATGAAATTAAGGATCTTGGTGTAATATTTGATTCCAAATTGTCCTATTCAGCTCATTTATATTATATAATTTCCAAAGCAAACTCTTTGCTAGGTTTTCTAAAACGCAATTCGGCAGCGTTCAAGTTTGTGTATACTTTAAAAACGTTATTTTTCATTAGCTTATATTTCATTGATCTCCTTTTTTGCGACAACTCCTCTAACAGAAGAAAACACTCAAAAAAATTTCACGCGATTTGCCATAAAGAACTGGTCTGAGGGTTTGCCAAAGACAAGCTGAAAGTGCACTTATTATTAAGGATATACTTAATGCAAAGATAAAGTCTCAGGAATTAATTTCTCTTGTATCGCTTAGTATTCCTGAGAGAAATCTAAGAAAGAGGGACGTTCTCTTATGTATTCCTTATCATAGGACGAATTATGGTCTAAACGAACCCATAACCCGTTCTATGATTTTAATTAATTTTATTTATGTGATGCGACAAAATGAAACTACATAACGATGAATTTGCATTCAGTTTACTTCCAGAGCGGATGCATTTTGATTTTTCGTAAGAATATTACCTGTTCGTCCTTTTAAAAACTGATACAGTTTTCTTTAGTTGAAAATAGTTAGAGGAAAGTGGCTTAACAAGAGTGAAGTTCAAGTAGTCCTACATGTTCGAAAAGAAAACATGAAAATCGGTGAAATTGCAAAACATTTGTGCAGAAACCGGAAAGTTATCATGAATTTGCTCAAGGATCTTGAAAATTATGGCAAAGCTCACAGCAGTGGACGACCGAAAGTAGCACCTGTAACAACTAGAGAAAAAGAGGGCAATTTTACATGCAACACCTTACTGCAAGTGGGTCGCCGTGGCGTAGTGCGTCGACTCCTACCCAGAGGGTGCAAGGTTGGATCAACGAATTTACCAACTTTCATAACTCACGGCTCCACCTCTTTCGAGTCACTGACAATGCTCAAAGATGAGTATTCCTGAAAATAAAATAGATTCTCAACTTCTCCGTTCAGAGTGGCCATAAGACTGTAGGACTCCTCCACTCGTGAAAGAACAATGGAGCTCACAACACGAGTGGTTGCTGAGAAGCTAGGCCCTGGCCCTCTACGGGCTGTAGCTGCACCCATAACCTTACTTCAAGAAAAATCTCGGAAAAGGCAGGTGTTAGGCCGAATGTAGACAATTAAAAAAAAAACTGAAATTATAAAACGCAAGAAATTACAGTGAAAGCCCCTCCTTACGGAAACAAAATTTGATTTATATGGCCCAAATGGGTGGTCATATTATTATCATGATTTGCGAAGTGACTAGAAAGTTCTCAGTCGTCGTCAGCAAGAAGACCGTAATAGGGTATTATGAACAGAGATAAAGTTGTCAAGAATGAACAGATTTCACTTCTGCCGACAATGTCTAAAGTGTTAGAACGAATATTACTTAGACGTTTAAGCCCGGCTGTAGAAGAAAGACGACTTATTCCTAACCACCTGTTCGGTTTTAGAAGCAAGCATTCAACTATTGACCAAGTACAGCACACAACTGATGTTATAGAAAAATCGTTTGAACAAAAGCAAGTCTGCTCAGCTGTATTTCTCGATGCTTCTCATCCCTTTGACAAGGTTTGTCACGAAGGCTTGAAACACAAGCTTCAACAATTCCTCCCGAGAAAACTTTGCACAATTTTATAGAACTATATATCGGATGGAATCTTCCGTGTGAAATATGGGAAAGAATACTCCCTATTTAAATCTATACATGCTGGAATACCACAAGGAAGTGTTCTTGGTCCCCTCCTTTACTTTCTGTATAGCAGCGATATACCGCAGTACGTAGGCATAGTGCTAGGCACATTTGCTGACGACACCGCCATTTTGGTAACTGCCAAAACGGTCGAAGAATCAACCAAAAAATTGCAATGTGCTTTAGACCAGATACACGAATAGACGAACACTCAGCGAATTGAGCTTAACGAAGCTAAATCCGTTCATATAAATTTTACGTATAAGAACTTGAACAACTTGCCCGTTGTTATAAATAATGTTCAAATACCCTCAGGCAAATGAAGCGAAATACCTCTTAATGCTTAATGAAAGGAGCACGTCAAAAATAAACGTGAGGAGCTCCAATTAAGATACAATGATATGTACTGGCTTATTGGAAAATATTCCAAGCTAAGTACTGACAACAAATTCCTTATATACAAACAAGTGCTAAAACCCGTCTGGACGTATGGTATACAACTATGGTGTTGCACCAAAGAAAGTAATAGAAACTTACTACAAACTTTTCAAAATAAAGTGCTAAGGGTCATCGTCAACGCACCCTGGTATATACAACGAAACAACGATATCCACAGAGATCTTGGAATTTCATCAGTCCAAGATGAAGTTACGAATTTTGCTCGTAAGCATAAGCGTCGCCTGGAAGAGCACATAAGCTCTATTGTCCTTCCAATTCTCGACGAAAGCAACTCTTTTCGTCGTCTTCAAAGGACTAAACCCCTTGACCTAGCACGGTGAACTCAACCCGTGCTTAGCTGCGGTGTTAGCAAGAACTCTCAATGGAGAATCTCTTGCCAAATGCGTCTAAACCAAGAAAGTAAAACTGCTGCATAAGTGTAAAACTTAGTTGTAGTGGAAATATATTTTATTTGAAGGGAGGTGTTTTTACTGTGTAAAAATCCCTTTCGCTATGTGGGAACGGTCCCCATAGTGTCTTTTGAAGAATTTCACCTACCCTCGCAAAAAAAAGAATGAAAAGCCGAGGCTACTTGGAACTGATTCGGGATATCGTAACTAATTCGCAGCAGGAATTTACTAAATGTCCCATCGTTTTCCAACGGGATAAAGAATTTGTCCGCGAAAAGGAGGTTGAAATTCTAGAATGGCCAGCACGTTCCCCTGCCCTTAACATCAACGAACATTTTTGCGATATCTTGCCAAAGAAGTTTACTACGACACAGTTGAGGATCTCAAAAGGGAGCAATGCCAAGAAAATACTAAATAATATTAAAAAGTTATTTAAATCGCTTCTACAGCGTATGATGGATATATTGAAAAAGCAAGGAGGATCAACTCAGTACTAGAATCCGAATTTCTATGTTTACTGTAACCTTTGTACTCCTCAGTGTCAACGAGTACAGTGAAACAAAAAAAAACAACCCTTATAAGATGGCCAAGAATTCTTGCACCGCAGCTGACCAACTTACGCATGTTTCACTGTACTGGCAAAATAAATCACTGTACGATTAAAGTGTGACACGTTGAATCTCAAAAACGATGTTGTACGAAATTAATAGTATACCGCCTCTATATTAGATTGCTTTATTTAAAGATCCGTTAACAAAAAAAACACAACATAAAGAACTTTTACAAGTATTTTCATCTAGAATCAAAGTTCACACGAGTATCAGTTGGTCCTCGAACATTGATTTCTATATTTTAAAAGAGATTTTCATACAATGGCTAAAAATTGAACTCCTAATGAAATTGAAAACTATGAAATGAAGCAATTGCCACTGCATAAAAAATATAAAATGTGTTGGATGGCCTAGCTTCTAATACAGCCAATCTTGTTCTGCGTATCGTAGAATACGCCGCGCAGCACACTGGTCCATTTATGGTCTCTAGACGGACTTTAATATTAAATTAAAGTTTTTTGTTTTTTAATTTTTCTAATCCAGGCATTATTTATTTACATTTGTAACAATAAATGTAATGCTTCAAGACGCAAAGACTTATATTTTTCATTTTTTGGAAAGTACCTTAGATCGCTTACAATAGGAACCGACGAAATAAGCAAGTTATGGAGAACACCCTCGTTGGTTGCTCCTCGCGGCATTTTTACTTGAAAAGCTTTCACGGTATAGCCAAACCAGTATTCGGAATAGCGAAACGAATATTCCCAACTCCTTCCTGAGCTGGTTTTGATGGTAGATTTATTTTTTGTATTGAACCTCCTCTCCCCTTTCCGGTCAACATTTGTTACCAAGTTTGTACGACGAATGCAATAATGATTCCATGAATCGTATGTGTGCGTGAAGAGTTTGTAAGCCATGTTCGAATGCGCTACTATCACAGGGTTTGTTTAAACATTTCAGCAAACTGCTTTACTCTTTTATTTTTCATAACTGCGTTGCTGTCTTCAACAGCATATGAGATATGTTTATGGGTTTTCCGTTAATAGTTGAACTAGTGGGTTGCAACATAAGAACACATTAAGCGTCCTTTTGCTTGCATTTTTAATTTAAGTGAAAGATTGAAACTTAATATTCAGCCCTATCACAGAATCCATTTGTAGAAGATCTACGAATCGAAATTACGAAACTTATCACGAAAAAATGCTATTACACAATCCGAACACAAATCCTTCTGGCGAAAGTCCATTCTGAAAATTTTATAAATCCTTTTGACAGATCAGGTTTTTCATTTGAAATTTCAAAAAGTCTTTCATATTGTGCTTTAGTTGTTTAGTGTGTATAATTAACTTTCATAAAAATAGATATGTTAGTAGTTACATTTTTTACCAAATCACACTAGTTTTCTTATCCTCCGATTTAAATTACTTGTCGTAGAAAAAGATAACAAATTTCCATTTCATTGGAATTTCGTGATACCAATTTCGAAGTTTGTAACATTTTTTCACTACGAATCAACTACGAATGGATTCTGTAATAGACTTTTCGGGGTTCGTAGCACATTTTCAATTACGATGGAATTTGTGATAGTATTCGTAAAAAAATACTCATTTGGATATCATTAAATTACTATTTTTTTCAAGTACTTACAATGATGATCTTGCGACATATTTGCTTTTTATGATATTCGTTTTTATTCGGTAAAAACTTGTACTTACAGTGACTATTCAAATTCTCAACTGAAACACATAGTGTAAGACAAAGTGAGTTTAAACTGCATCATTGCGGTCTTAGTACAGTTGCAAATTTGAATGTTGGCCTATTTCGTTGTTTGTAACTACTTATTTGAGTATTGCTCTCTAGACCAAATGGTAAAAGAATGGATAAAGCTTAACTACTCCAATATTGAGAATCTACTGGCAAAAGCATATTTTTCGAAAGAAAGATTTTACAGTATATGTCAATAAATAACCTATTTACATATATTAAATGTATATATTAGTATTGTAATGCCTTTTTTTCAAAGCCTCTGCTTTCGTCGTCCTCAAAAATGCAGTTGACTAAAAAAATTGATCTGAATTGACACTCACAATACCACGTTGACTCTATTCACAATCGAAAAATTGATAACTATCAAGCATTGAAAATCGCAATACCAACGAGTCAAATGGGGGAAGTTCATAAATTTGGAGATTAAACCTGTGTACCCTCGCTTTTTTCCTCCTGTGTCGCATGTGTGTGGTTATCATATAAGTTTCCGAGTGAGCTTTTTTGCACTTTTCCTCTCTTTTTTGTATTGTTATTATAGTCAGCTTTGGGTATCGGAAGCTTGAGACGTATGTGTAGAAAAAAGAGAGAAACCGAAAGCTCCTCTCGTCTGCTATCGAAATTTGATAATTTGACTCAAGCTACGATTCCTTTCAGGAAATGCGACGGAATCTGAGCATGTGAATGCTGCCATAGTAGTCGACGTACCAACCTACTACTCAACACTGCATTAATTACTTCATAAATATTTTGGGGAATAATTTCGAGTTTGTCTTTGAGTTGAATGTCTACTAATGCTTCGGGTTATATTTTTTAATTAGTTACTGCGTTGATTTATAAAACTATTTGTGCTATTAATAAATATGACGTCAAACGCGAAAAACGATTTCGAGAACAATGTAAAATTAAGTGGCAAGACGACTTAGATAAAAGTTCTAGAGCCCTTGCTTGATACTACACTTAAATCTACTTCACAGTCAAGTAACACTTAAACCACGTTCGTAAATATTAATGTCAGGCTTAGCTATGATACGGTTTTCTGTGCAGCCAACTTCACTTTCTTCATATTATTTTTAATGTGTAAATGGGAATTTTTTTGTGAGTTCCATAGATGGATCCAATTAATGATGGAAACGGGGCTATTCGAAAGAAATGTTTTTTTGTATTTGCCATAGCATTCTTCGGTAATTGTTTATGTTTATATTAAAACAATCCTGGATTCACTCGAAACGTTATGTCCTCTGAAATCGGAAATACTCTGTAAATAAGTTAAAACATTCGATTTTTCAATTCATGGGTACAATAGGTCTTCAGATGCACTGTTTTCATGTGGCATGGATACTTTGGTATACTTTAAGATGAGAAAATGATGAACCATAAGACATTGTACTTTTACACTGGCAGTCGCATAAAATCGTGACGGAATTAGTGGATAAAATATGAATTCCCAAATTAACATTGCTTGAAACATTGAGGATTCATTTGATTCACAAATCAAAAATAATGACTGAATTTGTTCAGTAAACTCAAAATTTTCATCCTGGTAAAGTAGATGAACGAACAACGTCTGAAAATCATAAATTTCTTTTACCGAAATTCGAAGTCGGTGACCGCAGCTTTAAGAGCGTTAACTCCAATTTTTGACGAAGCTCATTTTTGGCTCAATAAGTTTATCAATATGCGTTATTGGACAGTTGAAAATTCCCATGCACTTCACGAATAACCACTTCATCCACAAGAAATAACTGTTTGGTGCGATTTGCATGCCGGCGGCGTTATTGGGCCATATTTTTTCGTCGGCGATAACGATCGTCACGTTACTGTGAATTGTCAGTGTTACCGTGCCATGATTACCGATTATTTTTGGCCCGAATTGGAAAATGTGGACCTGGACAAGCAACAAAAAATAGGTTAAGTTGAGCATTAGGTTTAAATGTAACTAAGCTTTGAAGTAGATTTAAGAGTAGTTTCAGCAAACGGCCCTGAATGATAATACAATTTGTATGTCCTTCGCTTCGAAAAGTCGACAGCTTGCATTACACCTCTAGTGTCAGTGAGAGATTGCAACTCGTACGACCAAAAACTAGTATTTTCCATTATTCAAAAGACTTAGAAAAATCTACGTTACTCTTTTTCGACACATGAGCCGTGTCTTGCGATCTGAATAATTTGCAAACTTTAAAATTTCATTCACACACTTTCTCTATTTGCAGATAACAAGGCGCTGTATTTGCGGTTTTTTGGTTTTGAATTTGTGTAGTCTTCGTACAAAAAGAAACCAATGTCGTTCGAATTTGGACCAGTAGATTACTTAAGGTAATCTACTCGATTAATTATGCTTAGTTATTCGAATAAACTACACGCCCGGTTTGTTTCATTGATTATCTAATCTGTTACTTGTGCATTTCGCAGTGTTTATAGAATGTTTTCAGGTTCTTCACATACAAGTACAATTGAAATTGACATCTCAGCAACATTTTGACATAGTTTCTATACATTTGCTTACGTATACTATATTAACTAACACAATGCATAGCAGACTTAAAAAACGTGTTATTCCAAAAAAAGTGGCATTATTATATTTTATATTTCTATTTGCGGAACGTGGAAATTAAAGCCGATGCACATTGAAAATAGGCTCCAACCACATTTCATTCGAAATGCGATAATTCGTATTTATTCCCTTTAATTCACCGTATTTTCTTTTAATAATGTACCTTGTCAGTGGAAGAAAATTGCGAGCTTTTATACATCAATTCTACGCTTTGTAGCAAACAGACTGAACAAATAAAATTCCGGTATTTACTTTCCATTGTTCTTGGTTAAGTCAAAACTATTGTTCTTGGTAACGCAAAACAAATTTGACTTGTTTAAAGTTCGCAGCTTCAGAGAATGGAAAACAGTATTAATATATAAGCACACTGGGAATTTCGTGAACTCTGACCCTTAATTCACATGGATTTTTGTATATCCGCAGGTAGCTACAGGAAGTATCGCGAATTTTTTCAGTCGTGAATTTGTGGATCGCATTTGCCTCTTTATTATTCGCGTTTGACATTTCGCCAAGAGAATGATTGTTTCACAAAGAGAAAAAACTTAAAATCATTAATCATGATATTTGAGCTAACTTGTGTTTTTTCCGATAATTAAATGCTCGCCTCTTGTCATATTTGCTGAAGATTGTGTGCAAGACTCATTGTCATCATCTGAAGCATTTTAATTCCAAATGTTTGAAAAATATAGAAGACTTCAGTGAAAATAAAAACTTATAATAGATAGAAGGGCTCTAATGCTAAGGGGTTTACTTAAATAGCAAATACCTACTTAATTAGAATAGGATAATAGGAGCTTCAAAATTAATATTAATTGATATCTTATGAAATATACAAAAATGTTCACTATAAATTATCTTGAACAGTCGTTGTAAACACTTGTGGACTTTTGAAGATGAATAAGTTTGTACGAGTACATCAAATAATATCAGACTTGTCTTTACATTGTCTAACAAATTCAAACAAAACACGGCTTCGACTTTTGTAATCCAGATCTTCCATACAAGACTATGTAAAAATAATGTAACTGCTTTACGGGTACTTTTGCCTATATCATTTTATTGCTTTAACTACTCTCTAAGTTTTTCTGGGTTTCTCTCAACAATTTTGCAAGGGACTACGAACAGTCTTAAGTGTTCTGAATCAAAATATTGGTCTGTGGATTGTATTGAGTAGGAAAATAATAAAAATCGAACCTCTGCACGTAACTGTGAGTCCAATAGCAGGCTTGAGACGAGTGTTGCGGTTGAATTTATGGAATTTTGGCAAATCGATCGTATGGATACAGAAAACATGGGCGAGTTTTTAAACGTAACAAAATAATTCGTAATAATTCGCCACATTGGTGAATGATTCTTATTTATACAACTCTAAATTGTTTTAAGTATTATGCTCAATCATTTTGATTCATATTCTGAAAGGTTATGTAGAAATGTCTTTTGTAACAGACAAATAACATTGAACTCTATTCTTAAACACTCCGGATATTAGACTCATATCAATGGTTCGATTCGTGCTTTTACTGAATCCGCCTGGTGCACTTTATCATCGACTTCACTTCTCTCTTTTTCATAATCAGTTGTGTTCCCCGGTTAAGCGCCGGATTTAAGGAATTTGTTTCTTTTAACCGGATTTAAACATTTACATTTAAACATAAAATACTGTATGGTCCAATCGAATCGGATTAACAATGTAACAAATTTCAATTTACATTACAAATTTCGGTAGACCTTTAGCAGATTTGAGAATAGGGGTGATCAAATCAAAAAGTATTCACATATCTTCCACGGTTTATAAAAAGAGGAAGGTGTCCAAATACAACATCTCTTTTGAAGCTATAGATCCATACCCCCGGAGACACATGTAGGTTAATATTCGCTTTCGTGTGAATCAAAACCAGATGTGCAATAAGTATTTAGAATTTCTTTCACTTTTGCAATAGATCTATAGTTACTTCATCTGTTTGTGTGATTGCTTTTCCTTTCACAATACATAAGCTAGAGTCAAACGTTGTAATACTAGAAACCAGTAGAGCGTTTAGGAATTCACCCTCTATATATATAAAGGGAATCTTTAGATTATTTCCAATTTTACGCGATTTTTATTCCAGTCTTTCTTTCACGAAAGTTAAAACAACTATTACCAAGAAAATGTATGTCTTCAGAGAATTTTAAGAGAAATGCACTTAAAGACGTTAACGTGTACTAAATTCTTCTGGTGTCCTTTGTTTTGTCAAGTTTACCCAAATCCGCTTTTTTTTGATTGGACATCCCTTCTTTTCCGACCTGACCCCTAAATATTTATATCTTTTGAACATTGAAAGCCTGATAAAACCTGCATTGTATAATTCGGATTGTCTTTTTAAATCTCAACGATTTAATTTCCAACCAACAACTTTGTTGCCTTCTTGATCTTTTGTGTATTAGACGTATAGTTTAATAAATAAACTAAACGTATTCCTCCTCCTACTGTTGTTTAACGAAAAGACATAAGAGAAAAGTAACTTAAAAGAAACTGCAGAAAATATGACTGGTGTTCGTCGAACGAACCACAAAGTTAAATCCAAGTAAACCAATGACCAATGACATTTTGAATGGAAAACATTACACATAAGGAAAATGTAGTTTTAGAACACTATGCAAGTTAGTTTTCAGTGTTATAAATGAAGGCTCATTAGTAGACCTTTCTATATCTTTGCATTTCGGCGAGGATAGCAGACAGCGAACAAATTATCTATCATTATCTGATTGTTAAAATCACTAGATTCTGTGTTAAAAAAATGACCTGAGAGATGAATAATGAAAAAGGCACTTAATGACTTCTACCATTTTCTAACTCCTGTAAAAATAAAAATTATGCCTATCTGATTTGTTCCAGTAAAAGGAAAGATATAATGTCCAGCCAATTCATTATATCGAAACCAGTTTTTTTGAGGAGTTCCAATGACATGTAATCAAAAAAAAAACCAAGCTATTTCTGATCAATCATTAAACGCAGAAAAAACATTTGAGACATTTAAGAAAAAAATAACGATTCTCAAGAACACAATTCGTTATACAGAGTAGTGAAATTCTTCTCATTCATTATTCGTTATTTAGAGATATCAATGGACTTGGTGATTCGTTATACTGGCGGTCCAGTGTAGTTATTTTTCAAAACTTTGAACCGACGATATCTATAGCCACAAACCATATCCGCTAAATTCGACTTGAAACGGAAGTGAGTTATTTGTGTTACTAGATTCAGGAAATCAAAATCTATGTTCACTTGATTTATAAGTCGCTAGGGTTAAAATTGTAGAATTTATAATCACTTAAAATAAGCTCACGTCGAACTTATCATACACTTTTCGATCGATTGAAAACTTTAAACACATCCCATCAAAAATTAGAAAAGACGGCTTCGGCGGTTTTTCCTTGTGACAACAGTATATTGATTAGCAGAAATGAAGTATTACAGAGATAGCCGACTTTACAGCTGATTGCCCCTAGTCCATCGACGAATTTGGGTGCCTTTTTGACAGATATTCATTTGATGGTTATAAACGAAATAACGTAAATGATGTCTTCTGATTGGTCAATTTGGTTTAAGAAAACGTATTAAAAAAAACAGTTGTCAAACATTTTAAGGGTCAACAGAATTAGAAGTCAGGCATCTCTGTAATACTTACTTTCTGTTGATTAGTACAATAAATTTCGAACCGCAGTGATGCATTAAATTAAATTAATGTACAAGTAAAAGAATACAATAAATATTCTTTGCGGTTGTATGAATTATCTGATGTACTGTTTTTCCACACGATCATAAATGATTCAAAATAAAACTCTGAACTGACTTAAAATATCTAACTATTGATAATCCCTACTTAACGAGTTTTAAATTCGTTGAATTGAAAATTAATCGGCTATCGTTGGAAAGCAACGAGCTGTCCTCTACGTAACTGTCAAGTCATTATGTATATTCATTGTTCTACTCTATTCTCCTACAATACATTTTTCGAATTTAGAAGGACAAGCATTTCCAGGATAGTCAACTTAGCCTAAGTACATATAGCAAAGGGGATCATAAATGCTTAGTCTAAATTTGCAGACACCACTCCTCCTAGTGTCATGTGCAGATATATCAAATTGAAGTTTGGCTTAAGAACTAGTAAATATATTCACCACACCAAAAGTGTAGTTGCAGTTTTGTGGCTTTTTAAAGTCGGAATAGCAGGATTATGTCTACTATATCGAAAGCAATACAATTTTAATTAAAGACGACATAGATATATGCTTACTGTACGAAAGGAAACATAAAATTCGAAGGCTTCTAGAGTGTCACAATGTCAACTTATTTGCTAGTACGTTAAAAATGAATGCGGCTACCCTTACCTTGCGGTGCATGATCGTTCAATCGTTATTCGATTCCATCTAATTAAGTGAGTACATGATACAAATATTTATCTTATTCATTTTATTTTTCCATGGGCACAAATTAAGATATATATATATATTTTTGTTTAATACTACTGTCTGTCTGGTACAATTCACGTTCAAATTTATAATTTTTTTGTATTTAGTTAAGAAGTTAAAATACATTATATCTTGCCTTCAATGCGAAGACAAACTTTTACAAGATACATGCGTATTTGCATCATGTGCAGCTTAGTTCATTAATATTTAGACTAATATAATGGCTCATAAATTACTTAAATACAACGACGTCTTACACGTGAAAGATATAAGCTAATTTTGTTTGAAAAATTCAAAAAAAATTTAAAGAAATGAAAAACATTTCTGTTAGACAAAACTTAGATTAACCTGTCCTTGTTACTATAACTATAAGAACCGTTCACTGGTTGCGCCAATTGGATCCTCCACGGCTGCCGCTAGAGTTCTGTGAGTTGGAGCTGTTGCCCATCGGCATGCTTCCACCGCCAACACCAAGTTGATTTCGTCCCATGGGATGATTTCCCTGACTTCCACTCATGCTTCGTGAATTTGAATTGAACTGTTGACCGCCGCCGGTTTCATTTCGTCCTGGATTGCTATTGAAACTACTGCTGTTACTCATTAGGCTTCCAAATCCTGATGATAATCCCCCGCGGCTGAAACTAGAACCGGTGCTAGCTCCGCTATTCATTCCCAAGCCACCTCCGCTACTCATTCCTAGCCCACTGCTGCTACCCAAGCCCATTCCACTGCCTCCAGATCCTCTTTGGAAGCTACTGCCTCCGAAACCTCCTGATGAAGAGAAGCTTCCGGAATTGAAGTTGCTGCTAAATCCAGTTCCACCACTTCCAGTGCTGCCACCGGATTGACCCATTCCTAGGAACTTGTCACTAGCAGCTCCGGAGTATCTACTATTGTTCCCAACTCCCGTATTGGCTCCAGATAGATCAGTACCTCCTCCTCCTCTGGGATAGTTGTTATCTCCAGTGAAATTCCTATTGTTTCCTCCAAAGCTTCCTCTTCCACTCTCGGGCATGCTGTCTCCACTTCTAGAGAAGTTAGCATTGTTACTGCTCATGCCCTGGAAGTTCCCATAGAATCCACCACTCTCCTTACTACCACTAGCAGTTCCTAGTCCTCCTCCACTGCCTCCGCGGTTGAAATTCAAACTACTATTCTGCCCAAGAGAAAATTCACTCCTTCCCATTCCAGTCGCACCTCCAGTTCCGGATCCGGTGCCTGATACCCCAAAGCCGCTTCTATTGAAATTGCTTCCCGATGACATGTCGCCCATGTAATTCCCTCTGCCTTCCCTTCCTTCACCCACACTCGAAACCGAACTGTATCCGCCAGTCTTGCTTGGGCCCGTTCCAGACCCAGGCCCTGTACCAGTGTTCTGCATGCGCAAAGAATTTTGGATATTTTGGAGATTTTGCCACATCTGTGAGTCTCCGCTTTTAGCACTTCCCCCAGCGGAAAGGCTATCCCTGTTAAGCATGCTCACGAAATTGTTTATCGATGAATTAGTAACCCCTCCCGGCCTTTCGTTGCTGCTATTCATATAGCTGCCGACATTACGTCCCGATGCCTGATTTGAGGACCCAGACATGCCACCACCAACACTTCCACCGACATTGCTTTCTTTCGGATTCAACAGTGCGGTCAGAGTGTCTGACAACGTCATCTTTTGCTTATCTGCAGCGGCAGAATCCCTCTTCTTCTTGTCAATCAGAGAATAAACTGCAATCAACTGCTGCAGTTGCTCCGGGTTGAAATCCGTCTTTCCTTGAGCGGTAAGTGCTGCCGCCAGTTTAGTGGCCAGTTCCTTCTTATCAATTTGGGAGAGAAGATTGGCAGCGGCACCACTGTGCTGTCCATTTCCCATCGAGTTCGGTTGCTGAGGACCAGATGCATGTAACCCTCCCGAGAATGATTGCTTCTGGGGTTGGCTCTCGAAGCTACTTTTCGGTGCTGGGACAGGCTGTGGCACTGGCTGCGGATTGAGTTCTCGGATTTTGAAAGCATACCGCAGTATTTTTTCAGTTTCCGATATGACATTATTAAATGCTCGGACTTTAGGCCCTTCCAACAGTCCAGCAATAAGTACTCCTTTCAATTTCTCCATTGCTGTCTCTAAAATCGTACAGTTCTCAAGGGTCAGGACGATCTCATTGACATCCTTCGGATTGGATTTCTCAACCAGGAGTGCTTTTGAAAGCAAGTCCACAACTCTCGGTCCTAGGCTACCAAGGTAGTCTTCCAAGGCTGTCAGTAGGCGAAGAACATGAACGACAGACATCTTTTTCTCCATTTCCTGATGGGGCTGGATATCCTTGGTTTTAAGTTGTTCCTGCTGCTCGTATTCGGGCACTTTAACATGATATTTCTTGTCTTCCAACTCATCATTGGTCATTGGCAATATTAATCGTTGACGCGAGTTTATCTTTATGTTCTCCAATGCCTCATCATAAAGCTCTTCGATGCGAACAGCGAAGAATCGAACCCATTCTGGTTGGAAATCATGGCTCTTGTAGTCAACACCTTTGCGAGTCATTTCGTCCTTGCGTTGCTTCCAAAATTTCCTCCACTCCTCGTCGTACAACGGATGCTTCTCTGGGTCTCTGCGATACTCCTTGTACATTTCATCCACTTCCACTTTAGAACGATCAACAAGATGACGGTAAGCTTGCCAAATATCGCCGTCCCGGAGAGGTGACGGAGAACGTCTTTGCGGTCGCTTATGAATCGAACGGTGTGGAGATCGTGATCGAGTTCTGCTTCTATGACGTCGTCGATGTCCGGCCGGAGAACGTGCCCTGTCGCAGGTGTTCTGCAAAAACTCCTCTACCATTTGCTTATGTACGGCATCATCGAGAGTCGTCTCTACCTCTTCACGGTACGGCCGACGTGGAGGGCCCGCGTTACCACGACTCCCACCGCGCTTTCCACCACGTATATTGATGGGCGGCTCTACTCTATTCCGTTTTGGTGATGGGCCAGTATTTCGAGTGTCAAACGTGGGTTTACGTTTTGGATCCGGCTTGGGCGGCAAATAGACGTTCTTTTTTTTGTAGAACTCCTGCACTTGGTTAGCGTCCACAACGTTAGTGAAGGACGGGCCGGAGTATTCAGAGGCGTGTCTGAAGGAGTACACAGTCGTCATGACACCGTGGCGGTTCGAACGAAACTCTCCGCTGAGACACTCATATGGTAGCTCACGACCGTGATGAGATTCGATTGCCTTTGCAATCCGATCCAAAATGATTCCCATCACCTGAATATTGCCAATGTGTTCCTTGTACTGATTGAAACATGTCGGAAAATGCTTCTCCACGTATTTATAACGATGGTTGTAGCCGAGCAAGTGAGTTTGCATCCCTATGCCATCCATCACTACCTCGCAAAGGCAGCATTCGTAAAACGGCTCAGGATCATTGTATACTTTGAGAATCTTTACCACGTACTCCACTCCAATTATACCATCAACATTTTCATTGACATCTGTCGAGAATGTTTTGGTTGAGAAACTCGGTAGCTCTGTCCTCTTGGGACCAGGGGCTTCTATTTGCTGCCTCTTGCGAGTTTTATCAATTGTCGGAATGATGACACGATTCTGTTCGTATTGCGGTGTATTTGCATCATTATTGTCAGCAGATTTTGCCAGAACAGCGGCCGGGTTAATAACTCGTTTCGCTGGTGTTGGGGTTGTTTCAATTTTCTTGAGCACGCTTGTCGGCGGAACGACTTTGGGCTGTGATGATATTGTTTGAATTTTCTGCTGAGGCTGTGGCGCAGGCGTTTGCTTAGGAGCGTTCTTCTGTGGTCTCTGGGGTTTGGGTGGCACAGAGTTGATGACAGTTATAGCATTTTCCACTGGATCTGATTTTTCAGGATTCTTCCTTACTTCATCGAGATCGTCGCTTATAATAATAACATCGTCATCCTCTTCCTTCTTTTCTTTTTCATTGTTACTGTTATTAGTATTGGCAGATTGTTGGGATACATTTCCCTCCTTCCCATTTTCGGTTGCAGGTTTTTTAGGGTCGTTGGCATTGACCTGAGCCTGTGGCCCTTTGTTTTGGGCCTGCTGTGGCGCCTTGGGTGGTTGCTTGTTCTGATTCTGTTGTGATGTATTCTGCGGTTCCTTCTTCTGACTCTGAACTGGTGGCTTGCTTTGGTTGCTCTGAGCACTTTGATTCGAAGCAATATTTGCGTCCACAGACTTAGGTCCTGCTTGTGTTTCAGCTGGTTTATCCACATTTGTGGTTTTTGCTGTTTCCGAATTTGCATTTGCATTTGCGTTGGTTACCTTCTTAACAGGCGCCTTTTGCAGTGGCTGTTTAGGGTTTGCAGCAGCTGCTGGTTTTTGTTGACCAGGCGCCGGCTTCTGCACAGGTGTACTCACTTTGGTTGGGATTGCCTTAGCGGCTTTTGCACCTGCCGTTGAATTTACAGTGTCAAGTAAGGGTGTACGTGCTGCTGTATTCGGATTCTTAGGAAGTGTGTAATTTGGGTGAAAAAGCTTTTCGGCATTTTGCAGAGCCGAACGATGCTTCTTTCCACGAATATGATCTACGATCGGTGTAGGGCCGAGATTCTCCACGCCGCAGCACTCACAGTTATGCGAGTTGGCACGCTTCGAAACCATCTTAAACCAAACTCCTTTTGCAAGATATTCGATTTTGAGACTTTCAGCCAACGGCAAGAGTGGTATAATCTCACGGAATTTCGCATCGGTATATTTTTGCTTGGGGTACGGTGGAGCTTTAGTAGCCATTTTGCGTTTGCTGTTGTTGATCCGATGAAGAAAATTATGTTAACGTTAATCGCAGCCTAGAGAATATTATTTGACCTTTGATTAATTTTAAGTCCGCTATTTGCGTTTGTGTAAATCCGTAGTTAAAAAATTCAATTTTTTTTCTTCAACTAGAAGTGAATGGAAAGAAAATATTTTGATTATGTGAAGATTAATTTAATGAATAAAATCTTATATGCTAGCTAGACAATAATGTAAAGAAAAGAAGGATAATCAAATCTATGGAAACACATCAAATGAAAAGCACGTGGGGGAAATAGTGCTGCTATGACCAGCATAATTGTTGCATGGCAATCAGTTGTTTGAACGCGATACAAACCATTAATGTATTTCATATCATATGTACCGGTGATTGATCGATATCAACGTACATCGACATAAACGATAGAGAAATAAACAATAATTTGTCGTTCACTTAGACGCCACAACTAGGATCTGATAGTATGTACCGAAGACTCGCAAGCAATTGCATTTGAATTACAAATACTATTCTTTGAATTCATGTAATTATGGCTTGACTTGTTTACACATACTTTATCAGTGCTTTTGTGCAATTACATACATATTTTAATTTGTAGAATGTGGAGAACGTACATTTGACTCCAACCGGCAATCAACTCCATACTCATCCATTCCGATCGCATAAACATACGGCTGGTATACGTATGTATTATCAAAAAAATATGTAATGTAAAATCTGCAAGCAGAAAATTATGTTAAATGTGTCCCCCCATCAACCACCAAACAGAAGATTCCTAGCAAAATAAAACATAACCTAGCATTTCGAAAACCATTTCAAATCGCAATACAAAATACACACAAAATCATTGTAAAGTAGACTCCCTTTCTACATATGGAATTAATCCACCTAAATATTCAAAGAAATACAACTTTTCACTGAGAGAAAATTATTTATTCACACATTTCCACAAAACACAAGTTTTCCGACATTTTGTTCGGAACAAGCAATTATCAGATTTGTTATCGAATATTGCATTGGTGGGATTAAACTTTAGCACATACCTCCGAAGAATATATATCCAAATACATTAGTAAAATAGTTAATTTACTATTTTTGAAATAAATGCTCAAAGAATTGAAACAAATTGAAACCCTAGCAAGTAAATTATTAATTATCCAGACACAAGCGGTAGCAATTGCCGATGGGAAAAAAAACACAGAAGAATCGCTAAAAGTGGGTATACGAAATGCCAATGACGTATAACACTTTGAATTGCGAGGAAAGTGATGCCAAGTTTGTCGCCCAACTGCAATACGAAAATATAACAACCGGGTGTTATACTTGTTAAAACATTTGACTGTGGAGAAAATGTGTTTATTTTATTGTATTGCATTAAATTAACATAATGTTTCATTTTAAAACGTATGGGATTACACAACTGTGAATCTGTGCGCCGTCCTTGAAAGCAACGAATAGGATTCTGAATCCATTTCTCTACAGGAATGACTAAGCTCGAGTTATGACATGTGTTAGATGTGACAAAAATTCTATAAAATCAAGGACAATTTTAATTTTATAGAATACAGTACGTTTTATTTTGTTTTCTCTAGTCAACGGGAGCATACGGGCATGTGATTTACCTTTGAAACATTCATTTTAAGTGAATGAAAAATTCGTCCGTGAGATTACCACCCCCTACCGACAACAACTCTCATGTCTAAGAAAAGGGTCTTATTCCACTTTTCATGACAGTTGCTTCTTTGAAAAGTTATAATTTATCTGAGATCAAAAATTGCCCATGCAGACGACGTGCTATTCTATAAATATCTGTCTATGACCCGTCATTTCAAGTTGATAACACGCTCGACTCCACCAAAGATAATTTCTGTCATTATGACGTTTTGCGGAGTCACTATATATCATGTCATGATTGGATGTCATGAGATATTTCTCTTCGTTTATGACTTGACAGAAATATCTAACATTGAAATTGACCACTTTTTGCTGCTTTTTGTCTGAAAATGTAGTCTTATGTCTCATTTCGACTGTATGTGCACAACTTTAAGTGTCACCAAAAACCTCTCTTGTCGTTGCTATACAAAATGGAATGTTATAACATTATTTGCCCACCGCAGATAAAAAAAATTTTCGGTTGTAGACATCAAGCTTTTAGTTGGAGATATATCTCTAGTGGCTTCAGACTGTAGCATTGATTCGCTATAGAACTAAAAAAAAATGGACAGCGCTACAGTCAGAGGATTATATGGACCTTGTTTCGCTGCAACCAACCACTCGTGCTGGGCGTGCGAGTGGAGGAAGTACCTGAAATTTATGCCGGAAGCGAAGTCCGAATGGTGAGGTTTGAAAAACAAAACACTACGTTTTTTTCGTGTTTTGCATGACTTCAAAAAATATAGCCCGTAAGCAGGGCACACAGTGGTCCCACAGTGGAAATAAAATCCAAAAATGACATATTTTCTCGGTCAAATGGTATGGTATGGGTTTTTCGATTCTGCAAATATGAGAAGCTAAAATTTTGTTGACTTTTGATGATCCGCAAGTTGAGACTTTGAAATTTACAGAAATGTACGTGTTTTTTAAGCAAATTTGATTTACAAAAATTTACATATTTTTTAAGCAAATTTGATGTGGCATATTTTCTGAAATGCACTTTGGAACCTAAAGTTAAATTGTTTAAAGGGTATACGTTTGGCCTTCAAACTTTGTCAACCGTTTTTTCATACACCTTATCAATTTTCTGAAAGCTAAAAGTATTGTTTATCGATGGTGCAAAAATTGAAGTACACTTTTAAACACGAGTCGTTTAAGTGGAACAATCTCGTGAATTTATCGGCATTTTAAAGTTTGTACTATGTTTTAAATTTCATTAAGATCGGTCCACGGGTTCAAAAGTTACAGATTTATTTGCAACGGGACCACTGTGCGGCGTAAACCGTTGATTGCCAATAATTCTATAAAAATATGGGCGGCACTACAGACAGTTGCTAGGATAGATGGCGGAGTGGACAACATGAGGTAATCTACTCCATTAATTCCACGTGGTTATTCGAATAAACCAAATGTCCGATTTATTACATTTGCTACCTACATTTGTTACGTCTGGATTTTACAGTGTTTTGTAGAATGGTGCGACATTGATCACATAGAACGTCACTGAACTGACGTTAAACTGGCATCTCAACTTCAATGTGACACTTTTACTACGTCTACTACATGTGTTATTACCTCAATGAGTAGCAGACTTAACAAAAAAGTGACATTTCTGCCATCTCGGGCAGCGAGTCAGTCACTCGTGTTGTACATGCGATTGCAGGAAGCACCTGCAATTCATTCCGATTTTGTCCGTCCGTTCCTAGACAGGGATACTGGACAGTCCACACTCTCTAAAGCAGTGTAGCCAGAGATTATGAAAGCTGCTCGCACCGGGGATTCAAGTCAGATACCCACCGTCACAGTCGCGCACTCCATGTGACACTGTAACGTTTTCATGAACTCCGTGACTATCAACTGCGGTAGCCAGATATTTATTTAAATAATGCTCTGGCATTCGAGATTGATTGCCGCCTGGAACGAAATTCTTTTTCCAATATTGTTCTGCGTGAACTAAGAATGAGCAGGTTCGTGATTTGTTCACGTTTTTTGCCACATTCTTTACTGCTGGCACCCAATTGAGTCGGGGGTTAATGAGGTTTCGCAAATTTACATCGGCCGTTTAGCGGGACAGTGCTGCGAAGGACTTTTCACCGCGACATGTTCATGAATAAAGCAGTGGCCAATCAAATGCCCGCCTTACATTTTATTGCGCTCGTGGAGACACAGAAAGACATGGTTATCGTAGATCTGTTCGTGTGTTGAGTTGTTGAGTATTTATTTACTATTTTTTATTGCACCGAAGTTGAGAAGGACCTTAAAGGCAAGCGAAACTGGAGGCAGCTAATGATTGATCGTGCAATTTGGAGAGGCTTAGCTAGGGAATATATCGCCCCCACAATGAAGCAAAAGTTAAAGCCATTTGAATTTAGGCTTTCAGAACTGTCAATTCCTCGCGCCTACCTGATATGGAATTATTATCGTATTTATATATATTGCTTTACATTAAAAAAAAGGACGAAAAAAAGGAAGGAGTAGGAACTAGAAGGTTAATCATCCCCATGGACATCACAATGGGTCCAGCTGTGTGCCCTAAATTTAATTCTGGGGTTAAGAACGAAATACAGAACTACAAACCAATTTCTATTCTTCCAGTGATAGACAAAATTATCGAAGAAATAGGTCGCAAAAGACTTTAGGGCTATTTGGAAAAAATACAACCTTTTATAATATAATCCGACTGCTAGGAGACTTTACAAATATCTTGAACACCAGATTGGAAAAATCCATAACTCGATTGTGCTTTTCATCGACTTCAAAAAAGCTTTCGACACGCAAAGACATTCAATGTGTAAGAGGGTCTATGCATAAGTGGTTTGAAGATTAATTAACAGACATAAAATACAAAGTTAAAATCGTGGGTGGATACAGCAAAGATGAAGCGAGTGAGTATGGGAGGATCAGAAATAGGACCCATACTATTTATTATAATAATGACTGGTCTTTGATTTTTTTTCAACATAGCAAAGCCTACGGATACGCAGACAGTCAGTCATAAATCTTTGAGGGTAGCAGAAAGAAAAACGCAACTGGAATTAAACGCTGTAACACCGTGGTGTCATGATCATGGTTTCATTATGAATGCTAAAAAGATCAAGACTATGCATATTCGTCCACCACACATAATGCGTCATTCAATTAAACTTAAAATCCTGGAAACACAATGCCTGCATTGCGTTACAAAATCACTAGAGCCTTACCAGAGATAATAATGATAGCTTCTAAACGTTTATAGATATCGTATCGACATACAAGTATCTCGGCCTTACAGTGGATCACAATCTTAAATGGTTTCACATGAATGCGATTAACAAGAAATTGCGGTGTAGTGCATACGCAATGCAGCACAAACAAATGCTCTAGAAAGTATCCACAGGAACTTACGAAAAATTGAATACAACGCAAAGATCGGGGAGCAATAAGATATACGCCAAATTGACGCCAACATCGAATATGGTAGACGAAAATATGTTTTCAATGAACCAACAGGAATTAGAGTAAAGAGTTCTATCTAACCATAAGCTAACCTCTATTAACATGAAAGTAATCAAAAAAATAACATTGCTATGCTTAATAAATGTAGTAAAAGCTCCATCATTATAAATAACACATAGAATTGTAACCAATCTTCTGCAGACAAGCCAAAAAGGCTTTGCTGATATAAAAAATATTGTAAATTAATTTTTTTATTATAATAAAGATTAAAGACCAACCAATCAATAATATTAACTGATTTAAGTCAGCGAATGCTACAGAGGATATCTTCAAATCCACTACGTAGCGCCCATCCAGAAATTAAAAAGTATTAAAAATGGTCTGCGTTAGATAGCACGTATCATTTTTCGTACGTATATTATTTCGTATCGCACTATGTACACTATTGGAAACCTAATTGCATGAAGGAAACCGTTGTTTTTCAAATCATCACATCATAACCCTGTAGAGGGAACCGATTATGAAAAGCAAATTCATTCCTATTCCTTTTAAGTGACAAAATCATTGAATTGGACTTCATTACTGTGAAAATTCAATGATCCGTAAATAGAAACGCAGTCGTCTCACTTTTCAGATGCTCGTATTGCATTCGAATGCGGGAAATTATTAATTTAAAGTGCAACAATGACTCTCATCGTAATGCAATTGGATATCGTTAATGAATCTAGTTTCGGTCAATTTCATCTGAGTCGGCCTTGTAGCAGGCTTCATATTACCTTTTTCATACGTATTTATAGAAAACGACAATTTCAAGCATGAGCATGACGTAGTTCTAGTAGAATTAAGTTCCATGAGAGTGACTGATGATATATAGAATCATAAACAAGCCCAATTAGCATATTGGGTTGGTTTCAATTCCAGGTGGTTGAAGAATAGGAACGACTTCACGAAATCTTAATGTCAGATGAAAAGACCAAGCAGGCCGCCAACTTTGCCAACTGAAATGTATGACATGAGAGAACGAGAGTTTGGACAGCGCTGCAACCAGTGTTGGGACCTTACCACAGCTGTGGTAGATTCACTAATATTTCAAGAAATCTCGAGGTTTGGATGCACTTTTACAGAAACCTCGATAGGCCGTTGCAACCCAGTTGAAATGTCATTAGATGTCAATTTTGAAGTTGCCGGCAAAATGGCTGTTTGTTGACAGGAAGGGAGAGTGTTAAGAAGAAACGGGAAAGAGCCTGCTTATATATTTTGACACCTAAAAATGAACACCAAAATAATCTGAAGTTCACGCCGTGAGCTTGTTCGGTTTGACAACCTCTTACAAAGCGATGAACTCAAGGGGGTTTCAACTAGCTTTAGCCGAAAGCTGAAGGCTGAGGTTTCGACACCCCAAAAATGTATGCCGAAACATCGGAGGTTTGAAGAAATTTGACGAAACCGATTTCGATTGGTACGATCATAGGTTGAGCTCATAATTGCAACATGGTTACCCCTGCACTGCACAAAACATTTTTTACGATACCACAAATACCGCCGCAAGTTTCCAGCAAGTCAGCATTGTCAAAAACGTATTCATAAATGCAAATTAGTAGAAAATACAAAATTAATTTGAGTGACGTTTGTATTGGAAAACAAAATATTGTGAAAAATGTCAAAAAAGCGACTATGCTTAATTTTTGATAAAATAAACAGAACCCTTTTACACCTGTCGGGTTCCCTGCAATCCTGCAACAAAACAAACCTTCACATTGTTTTTATGAACGCAATTGCCGACGGCTATCATACATTGTCAATGCAGATTATGTAGTCCCGGGACACTGTGACAATCCAGAGAATTGCGAAGCGGACGAAATCTTGCAGGGCTACCGTAGTTAGGTTAGATTTAGGTGGCTGACTGCCGCGCATACGGACAGCAGACACACTTAGGCCAAGCAAAGGCCCATTCCAATTTGTGCTTTTGATAACGCGAAGAAGAGGGCTGATTCTTATGCTGCTCAGTTCAGCTAGATTAACAAAGAAATTGGCCCCAGAAGTCTGAATCTACGAGATGTGAGAGCACTGCAGCTACATAGCAAGTGTTCGATGGTTTCTTCCTCATATTCGTCCATGAAGCTTCTACAGAAATCATTATAGGGAAGGCCTAGTTAAAACGCCAATAAGAGATCTGAAGTTTGGCCTGCTTAATCTGATCAAGCTAAGCGACCGCTTGGTAATGAGGCCATCCGCGGTTTGTTTGAGCAAGCGTTTCAAGTTTTAGCAGATGATTTATAGTAGCAATAGGCATGGAGGGTGGGTCTCCACTCGGAAAGAGTACAGAGTTTGTGCCCTTTCTAACGTGTTCGTCTGCTTCGTAATTCTATGGAATTGTAAGTTAGATGTTAAAATACTTTGCCATATCGTTAATAGATAGGCGGCAATTAAGGGAAGTCTTAGAATTAAAGGTGATTGAATCCAGAGATTTGATCGCTGCCTGGTTAACAGAACAGATGACGATATCTGTGCGCAATATTACTTTGTTTTTTAGCCAGGACAGGGTTCCTTAATGGCGGCTATAGTTTCAGCCTAAAAGACGGTACAGAGGTTAGGTAGTCTGAAAGATAGCTGGATATTTAGATCCTTGGAATAGACGCCAGCACCATCACCCACATCCATCTTCGATCCATCTGTGAAGGTTAGCAGTGGACCTTCCAGCGTCTGGTGTTCAGACTCCCAATAAGAAGAAGCTACCGTAGTTAGACTTTTATAAACTTGGCCACAGCATTAGCCCCTTTTCGCAGTACAATTTCAAAGGATAATACACACAATGTAGAATAACTATTGTATTACAAAAATGTGAATACAAAGAACAAATTTCCTGTTTCATTTAATTGAAAACAGTGATAATAATATAATATTGTCATACAATAAATGTATTACATGTACAATGGCAACACTTTCCACCATGCCAAACGGAAACGGGAAATGGTCTCTATCCTTGTCTTTCAAGAGAAGACAAAGATAAGAGACAAGACACGTCAATCTTGGCGTCTAGCATTAAGTTAGTCTTAAGTGTGGATTTGACAAATAAAGTAATAACTATAACTCTCGCTTATTTTAAATTTTTTATGATAAATGTTGCACACAAGAGAGGTGCAACATCACTGGCGCAGTCGGTAAGCAAAAGAAAACCGCTTTTTTCAAAATCTACGAAGATATTGACCACGTACAATTAATTTGATTAAATGTTAAATGTTAAATAGTGAAAGTGAAACAACTTCAGATTGTGGAAAGCAATATATTAAGGCGTTTTACAATTATAAATGAAAAATAGATGCAATCAGAACCAGAAACTGAATTTAAAACAAAATAGTGAGAGCAAACAAAAAAAAAAAAAATCACAAAATCCACTTCGAAAAAAAAATGTGTTTCATAGAGAAAAGAAAACAGTTATAAAAGCCAACTTGGTCGTACAACAAAAAAAACTCTAAACAGCTACCCACGCTTACAATTGCTTTACTGAAGTGAGACACAACAATACACACACATACATACATCTGCTTCATCATACCAAACAACAACAGTACATTCATCATACGGAATTTTCCATACTACCCGAAGCTATTTGACGCTGGTTTGCGATATTCATTTAATTATTTCATTATTATATATTCCTGTTATATCTTGTTTCTTAATTATAAACTATAATCCCTTTATACATTATATATCATCTACATACTTCCTTATATATCTTATTAACATTATTAGTCTACTAGTTCACTTACTTAAATACATACATACATATATCATACACGCATTCATTTAATAGATTCTATTGTAATGGAAGTCTTTGAGTTGCTTGTTAAGTGCATTGCACGTATTCAGCCGTTTGACGGTAACGAAAAACAATTGTCCAATTTTATAAATAGAATAGACGCACTGACTCCAATGATAAACACATTAGAGATACCCTTCCAAAAAATAATAGTTGGTTACGTACAAGACAGACTAACTAACGGAGCGAGAGACACTATGTTAAAACATGGACAAGTTGAGACATGGACAGAACTGAAAGGTGTTTTAAAAAGATTCCATGGTGAAGCGACTCCAATAACGACGCTTCTTGACAAAATAGCCTTGTGCCGTTGTACTGGTACCATTGAACAGTTTTACAACCAACTAAGTGGCTTGTTGATACGACTTAACAACGCGTATTCACTGAAAGATCAGCTTACAAACGACCAAATCACATGCAATAAAAGAATAGTTCTAAATTGTTTTAAATCAAATTTGCCAGAACCAGTAAAAGGAATTATTATTGTCAGAGATCCTTCTACAATGGATGATGCCTTTAGCATCATTCTGACTAACGGTTACTCTACGTACACAAATACAAATAGACATTGCTCAACTTCGAACGATTACCATGAGCCATATCCACGAACCTCTGATTTTAGACGTAGAAATTTTAACCGCCAGTATAATGATACCCAAAGACGTCCGCAATTTCAAAATTACTCGAACAGACAAAATTATAATACGCAACACAACTACAGCTCACAACAAAGATTAGGCAACAATAGTAATAGCAATATCACCGAACCAATGGACTTTACCGTCCAAAGTCGTCAAACAAATACATTTAACAATAGAAACATTTCTAACAACCGTCGTGCAGATAATCGTGGTGTTTTTACTCCAAGTCAACAAACTAAGAAAACCCGACAATCTTACCAAGTTTATGACGAAACACCAATGGACATTCATACTAATAATAGGACAGATTCAACCCAAAATTTTCCCCGGAACGAACTAAGCAATTACCCTATATAACAATAGACACAAAAATTAAAAAACTTAAATTTATTGTAGACACTGGTGCTGAGTTCAGTATAATTAATAGTAATCTTTGTCAACCCAAGTGGAAAACACAAATAAAAACACAAGCACTAAAAGTATTCGACAAAGTTATTAACTGCAATATGAAGTGCAAGTTTCCTTTGTTTGAAGTATTTAACTTACAAAATTATTTAGTTGAATTTTTGGAATACCCATTTCATAATAATTTTGATGGCATAATCGGTAACAACATTTTAGTGCCACTGTATGCAATAATAAATTATAAAGAGCGAATACTTATAACACCCAGTGCAAAAATACCTCTTTTTCTAAATGCACACGAAGAATTTTATTACAACAAAAGTCATTCTGATGAATCTGTCAACTTATTTACTAATGAAATTACAAAATTTAATGTTCAGGACTTTAATTTCGCTTCTCACCTTAACAAAACTGACATTCTAAAAATTAAATACATGTTGAATTCTTTTAAAGACATTTTTTATAACGACAAAGACAAACTCACCTTTACTAGCAACATTAAGCATAGGATCATAACAAAAAATGAGATTCCAATCTATACACGGAGTTATCGTTACCCTGAAATACACCGAGAAGAAGTTGATCGACAGATCCAGGAAATGCTTGAACAAGGCATTGTTGTCAACAGCAGTTCTCCATATAACGCTCCAATTTGGGTTGTTACAAAAAAAACTGACAACTCCGGAGAGCAAAAATGGAGAATTGTAGTTGACTATCGTAAACTAAACGATAACACGATTGACGACAAGTTTCCTCTTCCGAACATCGATGAGCTTTTCAACAAGTTGGGTAGGTGTCAGTATTTCACCACAATTGATCTGGCGAAAGGATTTCATCAGATTGAAGTCCACCCTGATGACAGATATAAGACTGCTTTCTCCACGGCAAATGGCCATTACGAGTTCACTCGTATGCCATTCGGCCTAAAGAATTCTCCTTCCACTTTCCAGCGCCTCATGAACTTCGTGCTAAAAGATTTCATTAACAAAATATGCGTCGTATATTTGGACGATATTTTAATTTTTTCCACCTCATTAGAAGAGCATTTATGTTCAACAAGAAAAATATTTGAGCGCTTAAGAGAGACCAATTTGAAATTACAAATTAGTAAATGTAATTTTGCTGAAAAGTCGACTAAGTTTCTGGGTCACTTAATTACAGAAGGAGGCATCAGACCTGACCCACTCAAAACGATTGCCATTCAAAAAATTCCACTTCCGCGTAACATAAAAGAAATTAAGTCATTCCTGGGCATTACTGGGTATTATCGTAAGTTCGTGAAGGACTACGCTAAAGTTGCTTACCCAATGGTAAAATATTTAAAGAAAAATAGAAAGTTTATTACGAAAAACGACAGTGAATATGCCGAAGCATTCAACAAACTCAAATTATTACTTATATCAGAGCCAATTCTTCAAAATCCAGATTTCACAAAATTGTTCACTTTAACAACCGATGCTTCAAACTTTGCGTTAGGCGCTGTTTTAAGCCAAAATTCTCGACCAGTTTGTTATGCGTCACGCACACTTAATGATCATGAAATTCGGTATTCGACAGTAGAAAAAGAACTTTTGGCAATTGTTTGGTCCGTAAAGTATTTTCATACATACCTGTACGGTAGAAAATTTGTTATTCAAACAGACCATAAACCACTTATTTGGCTCAATAGTTTAAAATTTCCGAACATGAAACTACAACGCTGGAAAATGCAGCTGAACGAGTATGATTTTGATATAAATTATATAAAAGGCAAGGATAACTATGTAGCTGATGGACTGAGTAGACTTTTTTGCAATAACACACCAGGTAACATTACAAGCCAAAAAGAAAACGAACAAAGCGACTTGACAAATTTTGAATTAAATAATAACGAACGTCTAAGTGGCAATGATAATGATATCATGTCCACTAATGCAACAATTCATAGCGCAGTGGAAGACGATTCGCACTATATACATATCACAGAAAATTCAATCAACATTTACAAAAACCAGATATTTTTAGAAATTGGCCCAAAGGAAAAACTTATTACAAAGATTGTTAACAAAAAATGCAAAAACTTTATCTACGTAACAGAAGGTAGCGACTTGTTAGAGATAATGAAAAGATTCATTATTGATAGAGGTTTGATGTGTATCTATTGTGAGAACACGCAGTTGTTTCTTAAATTTCAAAATACTTATGTGAAATATTTTGCCAGTAACAGTAATTTAAAACTACTTAGATCGTGTAAGAAGTTGATCGATATAACTGACAAAGATGAAATGTTACAAATTATAAAGAACGAACACTTAAAAAACAATCACAGAGGGATCTCTGAAGTTTTCAATGAATTAAAACTCCTCTACTACCACCCTAACATGCTTAAATTGATACATAAATTTATCAATAATTGCGATTTGTGCAATGTAAGTAAATATGATAGGCACCCTCCAAATTTTCGTTTTGAACATACCGAATCACCAACAGGATTTAATGACATTGTGCACATGGACATTTGGCATCCTCGCAGAAATGTTATGTATCTAACAATGATAGATAAGTTTTCGAAACATGCTACGATACATAAACTTGGTGACAGAACTTGGGTATCTATCCTCAAGGCTATAAAAGAACGATTAATTTATTTAGGTAGAATGAAAAAACTGATTTCCGATGGTGAAACATGTATTATCCATAATGTTGTAGAACAATTTTTGAAAGATAACTGCATAACTTTTCATCAAACAACAGCATTTAATAAGACAGGAAATTCTGTTATTGAGAGGCTACATGGGACTCTTAACGAACACTTGAGACTAATTAACGCAAGCAAAGAAAAAACTGATTTAGATAACATAGACGAACAAATTTTTAGTGTTATATTGATTTACAATGCAACAATACATTCGACAACCAGATTACGACCAATTGATTTCATAAATAAAAACTTAAGCAAAGATGATATAGAACAACTAGCACATAAATTTCAAATACAAAAAACTAAAAGAATAGAAAAATTAAATAAAAACAAAGATAACACTTATAATTTATGTGAAGATATTGTAGTAAACAGAGATATTTCAAAATGTACACCTAAGTATAAAAGATTGACAAAATATAACCTCGATGGAAATTATATCACAGATACAAGCAATCAAAGACTAACCAAATATTGTAAAAGACAAAGAAAAAGAAGGTTTAAGCACCAACAAAATTAATAACAAAATATTAGATTACATTGAAGATGATTGTTACAAAAAAAATGTTTATGTTTTTCAATTTGAATTATTTATGTTAAAATTTTACTAAAACTAAAACTACAAATTAATAATAAAATATTAAACACTTTGGGTACCTACTTAAAATATTTTCCTGTTAATATTTAGTTCAAGCACCGTTCAGTAGTTTGTAATAAATGTAAATCTTTATGCGTTTTATGAATTAAAAAAAAAAAACACTTAACATAGGTATCATTATTAACTATTCAACTTCCTTCTATGTATAATTATATTGTATCTTATTTTTGGTGGACCAAAAACTTACGGGTGGGAGGTGTCATACAATAAATGTATTACATGTACAATGGCAACACTTTCCACCATGCCAAACGGAAACGGGAAATGGTCTCTATCCTTGTCTTTCAAGAGAAGACAAAGATAAGAGACAAGACACGTCAATCTTGGCGTCTAGCATTAAGTTAGTCTTAAGTGTGGATTTGACAAATAAAGTAATAACTATAACTCTCGCTTATTTTAAATTTTTTATGATAAATGTTGCACACAAGAGAGGTGCAACATCACTATATAATAATATGGGTGGCGCTACAGTCCGAGGTGGACCTGGGCCTAGCTTCTCAGCAAGCACTTGTGTTGTGCGTGCTATTGTTCTTTCACGCGTGGATGGGACCTACAGTTTAATGCCGACTCCGAACGACGAATTTGAGAAGCTTTTTCTAGACAGGAATACTCTTTGAGCATTGTCAGTGACTCGAAAGAGGTGGAGCCGTGAATTATCAAAGGTGGTAAATTCGGGTATCGAACCTGGCACTCTCTGCGTAGGAGTCGACGCACTTACCCACTACGCCACAGCGACCCACAGTGATAATACATCATCTAAAATCTACACTGTATTCACATCCCCCACTCTTCACTAAACTGACCATACCTTGAAAATGTTAAGCCCGAACACCGACTGCGAGGCCAATATTAGCTAGTGTCACATTACATCACTTTTACCTCTAACAAAGGATGCTACCTTCAGCGTCAAAAATTCTAAATCGGACTGAACAAAATATCAATTGAACATATTGACAATTGACTGTGAAGTACGCACTTCGTCTACCGCCGCACCAAGGGAAAATGTACAAGCAACATCAGTTTTTTTTTCACCGCAGAAAAGGCTGTTAGCAGTTGAGTAATAAACCCTCAAAGGAATGAGCTGTCTTTATTCAACACATTGATCATAGAGGGGATGTTTTTAATGCCGAGGAAGAGGACGGCGGACAATACGGTTTTCTTCCCCTCACTCGCACATCACCAGTTTACAAACAATACACCTCTTGTGTAATTACAGAAGCAAAAAACAGACAAACAATAACGTCTAACTCCCTAACTGACCAAGGATAGACTTCTACAATTGAAGGAATGGGAAAAGAAAGGACAAGAAAGTGGAACTACAAATCTCCACTTTAGGCACCATTTAATTAATAAGCGTCCCACTGTGTTCCTGGATATTGAAGCTGTCCCGATTAATCCCTTCCAATACCAGTCATATTCTAAGTCACAGAATTCCAAAGCGGGATGAAGAAGTGCTTGGTCCTTCGAGAGAAAAGAAGTGTGTGCGAACTTTGGTTCTGTTTGCAATCACGATATGTACCGGCTGTACAACAACATGAGTCAGGCGTTTAGGAATTCAACGTCAAAAGTAGCTAGGTTATTAAGTTCGCATGGACAATTTGGCCTTGTCTTGAAGACTCTTCCACTCCGAAACGTTCTCCTACACAGTAGGCTGCGTTTAATATGGCGTATACAAGCGGAGAAGGGCTCATGTCTGAGACTCGGGTCCACCCCAGATTGGAGCGACAAAGACGAAGAAAACGAGGGTGGAGGACCCAAGTGTCGAAAGACCTCAACCAGCAGTTGGCGTACCTTACCTCCAACAACATTGACCACACTTCTCCTAGATACTTCCCAGAGAAGAACATCTAAACCCTGATTCCGGAAAGAGAGCCGTGGTAAAGCGGAAATATATCTTTTGGAAACGCCATGCACTTCTACACGGATAGAAGACGGAGTAGGAATTGATGTATTCTCTGAACATCTTAATTTAAACAAATCAATTGGTCTACCTTAGCGATCGATTAGGATCGATCGTAGGCTGCAGTTTTTTGGTAATGGTACATCCTGTGCCAGTTGATCATCTACGATTCATTTGATCAAGCGTTTCTACCTTTGTTAGATGTTTTATGATAGCGATAGGCATGGATCGACACCCGGAAAGAGTTCCCTTTCTAGCAAGTTTGTCCGCTTAGAAATTCTCTGGAATGCCAGTGTACCGGCACCCACATAAGATAGATACTAAAATACTTGATCATGTCGTTATGAAGTCAAGGGAAATCTTGGAGTTAAAAGTGACTGAATTCAGGGATTTGATCGCTGCCTGGCTATCGGAACAGATGGTGATATCTGTGCGAGATATTACATGGTTTTTTAGCCAAGACAGAGCTGAAAGACGCTACACTGATTAGGTCACCGGAAAGATAGCTGAATGTTTAGATCATTGGAATAGACAGCAGCACCCACACCTGCATCCATCTTCGATCCATTGTGATGTGATGAAGTGGACCTTGCAGCGTCTGATGGTCAGACTCACAATAAGATCTGGGAATGTAGACTTTGTTAGTGCAAGTATTACAAATGTGCATAGTGGCTTGTGCTGTTCTCTATATTATAACCAAGCAACTGAAACCCAGAGATAATGGAGGATAGAGATTATCCAGTCATTATCTTAATGAAAATGTTTGCTCTCAATTCTCCTTTCACCGCCGTAAATTCAAAAAAAGGCACTGTATGTGTGAATTGTAGAAAATATCCCAGGCGAAATTAAAAATTGAAAGTTAGACAACTTCTGGATTTTAAATTTCAGACTGTGCATTGCAATAGTGAACAAAACCAATTTTCAACTCCCCTATTAAACCTCGAGTTGAGACCAACTCCGCTTCTTCCCACTTCCCAGTTTCCGGAGAGCTGAGCAATAATGACCAAAACGACCCTAAGTGGTCTTAAGGAAACACCGGCCACTGGAATTCACTGGCAAAACTGGCTGGTTATCATATTAACGCGACAATCCCTTGTTTCCTTTATACCCACGTGGCAGCACAATGAGCGTACTTTGGCTTAAGTGCATATTTTTAAAGCCATTTACTATCTACCTAGCACTAACTGAAAATGAAAAAATTCTAGACTTTTACCAATGGTTACTCCGACCATTGACTGTGAAACACGATACATTTTCTTCTACACACCTTTATCCCAAACAAAGAAATCTCCCAATTTTATTTTGACAGCCGTGACAAATGTTAAAGAGATTAGTTAAGTAATAACTTAAGATTTAAGCCCTTAAACACGTATCACTAATACACACGGACATTTCGCAATTGCTCCCCTATCAGTGTGTTCATAACGGTCATTACATGTGTTTTCATACGACGAACAATGTTATGATATCATAGTAAAAAGCAGAAAGTACACGTAGGATGTGGACATCATTGACATTATGTCATCCTTGAAGCAACAATCAGGGTGTGTTTTCGCAACTTCTGCCGGAAGCGGTGACTCATTTAGTTTCATCCTCCGTCTCGCTCTCCATTGTCCTTAAAATTAAGGACCTGATGAGCATATCAAATTAAAGCAGAACGCTGAGACCAAATGGTGTCCCAATCCCATGAGACAAGGTTATAAATATAGTTAAACGTCGAAAAGTGGAGAAACTACAGACCCATCACGTAGTCTCTGCGGTGTTTGAATGTTTGTATGCACATATAGCACTATTCCGGTATCGATTTTTACCGACAATTGGAATTCAACTCACATTTCACTGCAGCGCTTAACCCTCCAGATTAGGAATGACCTGACGACAGGCAACTCTCAACTAAACCACAACTATTTGCAAATGACTTTCTTTTTTAAATTGCCGACAAAAGAGACTGATGTCTGTCCCACCTGAAACGCCCTACCAATGCCGGATACTTGACCCACTATTCTAATTCACATTGCCAGTGACAAATCGTTAAATTCGGATTAGATGGCATTTAGCTGGGCTAGCATAGAATACAGTGCCGCATGGAAAACGGCCTGGTTGCATGTTCAGCTGTACTCAAGTCAAGAGGACTTGTTGACAGAGATTGATGATTATGTATGCTGTACTGTCGATGACACGAAACCTGAAAATTTGCGGAAACCAAAAACTTGTCTTATACTTGCATTCGTACGAATAAATGTTTCTATTTAGTCGAGTGGATTATTACTTTGCTGTTTAGCCACAATAAATGGGATCATTTGTGTTTCTTCGGCAAGAGTGAACGGGAGCAAAGTTTTTGTTTAGTCTCATTCAACGATGAAGTAAACAACTACATTAAACGCGACTAATTAATTACGGTTTTTTAATGCCCATTACAAAAAAAAAGCGTGAATTGTACGGTCGTTTTTTGGAAAGAGAAACTAGTTCTGTCACAAGTTGTTTTGTGTGTCATGGGAAGCATTAGAAAGATGTTATACATCATAGACCTCGTAATTGATAAAGGCTAGCGTGAATTAAAAATTGAGTGTGAGTGTTTTCTCAGTATTTTGAAGAAAACACTCCATTTGGTGTGAATAAAAGCTGTACGAAAACCCTCCGCTTACATATTTTAACATTTGAGCGTTGCCTCCATTTTGGCGTGGATAAAGATAACAAGTATTGAGTGAACTCTTAAAGAAGTAGCATTGGCGGACGGTAAAATTTAAGAATTTGAAAAATACTGTTTTGGAGAAAGTTTGGAAGAAGTTTTGGAAGAATGCTTTGACGGGTTAAGTGAAGAACTTTCAAAAAAGGAAATCTGGAATGAAAGAACACGATTTCATAAAATTTTTACAATTTTATTCGTGATTGCAGGTAAAAACCCAAACTCCGCACATGTTGCGTTGGAAGGCTGTGGAAGAACAAATTCATCCATAGATTTGCTGCTCCGCGGATATATTTAAGTAGCACTTTAATAGCAAAAGATTATATTCAGCTGAGATTTACGAACGCCATCCTAAGCCTGCCTAAGGTCAACGCTTAATAGGAATTTCATTGAAAACCCGCCTATAAGCAAGCTCATTCGGATGTGCTGTACTGTACCCCAACACTTACCAAACTGGATCTATGAATCCCAATGTTCTCACCAACTCCAACTTGGAATCCCGGGTCACCGATGTATCGAAAGAATATTTTCATCTTCTCAATTCTTGCATTGGCACCACCTCCCGTTTCTTAAGGAATATCGGAAAGAAACTAATTACTTAACCATTCCATGCTATGAATCTCAAATGCATACAGGTTCCTCAAATTAACCCCTGTGTCCCCGCGAAACTCCTTGAATTATAGTTCTTTGTTTTTTGCGTTTGTATGTATACAAACATTATTGCATATACTTTGCACCCATCTTTAAACACCTTTGCACCCATCCTTAAATATCTAGAACTCTAGTTTTCACACGTCAACTTGATGAGGGAAAGAGCCTTCTTTTTTTAAACATTTTTATTCACATCAAATTGAGTGTTCTCTTTAACTAAAACACTTTACTCATGATTGTTTTCTCGAAGTGATCGCTTAGTTTTTAGTCACTTCACCAAATAGCTTCACTTATGTGTGGATAATTAAAATCGCGCAGCTTTTAGTTTTAAAATACTTGGACAACTCAACGATGGATTTTCAATGAATCAATGAAAGTGTACAGAAGAGAAGGCTTGACTGACAGTCGATAAAGTGATACAGTCGAACCGCTTCGTATCAGACATATAAATGATAAATCATCCCCAAGAAACTTAAATAACTTGGTCATAAAGGGTGGCACGTCATTGGCATTGCTGTGGCACGTCAAACAGAATTGAACGTTCGAGACTTTGTGAAAATTTACTACAAAAATAGCGATTCTATGGTAGGCATGTTCCGCGCATTACGACGAGATTACGCCTGACATAATTGTTCTTCAAACTTACTATAGAAAAACTGTATTTATATAATTCGCAAAGATTAGATCTGAGACAGATATCATAAGGCCTATCCATCACCGACGTACACGCTCTACAGAAAGTATGTCTGCCGTTAGTGAAAGTGTTGGAGAATGTCCAACCCTATCGATTTCACAATGAAAATGTTTATTGGGTTTGGCACTATTGAACCTTGGCCAAAACTTCCGAGGGGGTTAAAAACATATTTCTCTCCACGGACTCAACAATCGTCTTTTGTCCACACTCTTCCTTAAATGTTTGATCAATGTCGGGACATTTCTAAGAAGTGTATCAGCTTGTTACTGTTTATATCCCTACGACCGGAAACGCGGAAAAATAACTACGACTTGATTTTAACAGCCGTTTGGCTGTCAATGAGAATGGCAATACAAGCTGGTAGTATTTCCAGTTTTTTAAAATTCTTGTCACTTTGAGCAGTTCTAGTCGCTATTCGATTGACAAGTGCAAGCTCAATTCTTCGCAGACCTGGCTCTGAACCTGTTATCATATTCGATCCATCAGTATATGGTGGTGTTTTGATGGTTTTATTTGTAAGTCATTCGGCAACATCAGACTAATATGCGCCCACGCCCCAACGGAGGATGAAAATGACGATAGCAAAGATAACTTTTATGATCTCTTAGAAAGGACATACGATCAATGCCTCAGCTACGACACCAAGATCGTTCGAGGAGATATCAATGCAAAGCTGGGCAAGAAAGACATCGTTGCTGCAAAACAACAGCCTGCACGAACTCAGGTTGATGGACTTCGTGACGGGGCGAAATCTCACTGTAACTAGTATGCGTTTAGCACACTTCAACATGCACAAAGGGAACTAGCTTAAAGTGCCCGCCTAGGGCCAGTAAGTTATATATATCGTAATTCTGTTCGTTCAACTAGTTTTAAGCATTTTTGTCTAGTATATAAGTTTTTATGAATTCCAAAATAAAAATGAAGTAAAAAAAAAAAAAAAAAAAAAAAAAAACAAAGGGAACTAGCGGTCCCCTGATCAATCAACCATCAACAAGATTGATGGCATTGCGATCGACATCAGACACTCCTCCAGCATACATCATGTCCGAAAGTCCCGAGGAGCCAACATCGACTCGGACCATTTCTTTGTTGCAGCCAAGGTAAGAACTCAGATATCAAAAGAACAGCAGAATCGAGAAAGGACACCACGGTTTGACGTCGGAAAGTTACAATCGCAATGGACTGCTCTTTCCTGATCGAGTCCACCGGAATCTCTCTCCAAGTTCATCGCAAACATTCGAAGGAGATTGGAGGCGTTATCAAGAAGCCATCAAAAAATCGTCCACTGATGTTCTGGGTTTTACGACATCACTAAGGAAAAACCCATGGTTTGAAAACGAATGCAAGCAGGCATATGCAGCGAAGCTGGAAGCCTACAAAGCAACGCTGCAACGAACAACGAGAGCTGTTCGTGAGCTCTACGGATAGAGACGAGAAAAGAAAAAAAGCACAACAAGCGGGCGATCGAGTATATAAAATTCAGACAGAAGGCTGCCGGGACGAAAATGAAGAACTTGTAGAAGATCTTGTCGCAGTCGATACTGAGAATGTGCAAAGACTTCAGTAGACTGTTAAACGTCGATGAGGTAACTGTCTAGAAAAAGTATCACAAACTTGGCGGTTAGGTGTCGGCATAAAACTGGAACCTACAATTCCACTCGTGAGAGAACAAGAGGGCACATAACACGAGTGTTGCTGTAGAAGCTAGTTCCTGGCCCATGCGCCAGCCATATTATGACATCTCTCCGAAAAGATTTTTTTGCAAACTACCAACCGATTTCTTGAAAGCACCCATAGTACATTCGTCCGGATATACGTTTGGGTTGCGGTTCTAAAACTATGGAGTGTTAACCAAAACTGATCCATGAAATATCATCACATTGGAGTAAAAACTAGACATGGTTTTGCCTGACGGCCCCCGTGCCGGACAAAATCCTTCAGATTCTTATCCCAGACTCAGACCTCGACCCTTCTCATTCGTATTTCGAACTGTTTTCCATTTTGGCACAGGCCAGTTTAGAGGTCGTGCCAAAACCTAGTTCTGCGCGTCAATTTTTTATGGAAATAAATGAAATAGCATACACTTACATCTGAATGTATACTTCTACTAAATGTTTGTTTTCTAAATTGTAGGCACACCAGAGTTAAGAGGAAGTCATACAAAAATAAAACATTGGGGAACACGGCTGTTACCCAGTCGTTTAAACCCACTGAGTAATCGAAACATTGGTTTTGTTTCTTATGGATACCACTGTTTTTATTACCTAAAAACAACAATTTTCGATTTTGTCAAAGCCGGAGATATATCTATCAACAAAAATTGTTCATTAAAATAAAACAGTCCGCAACTGATAGATAGCAAAATGTGATAAGTACTGCTGCATTGATATGTGGTTCTATTTAGATATTATTCATTTCATCGTTATCAGGCCAGATAAAGAGGCAACAGCAATATACACCATTGTTCACAAATCTTTCAAATCCCTTAACCATGATATGATTGATGTATTTGACATTTGTAATGTGAAAGGGTTAAGGTATGAATGATTATTCATATTAATTGCAATGCCTTAAGTAATTATGATCCGTTTGATGTTTAGATAAATACACGAAGTGGGAAGAACTTGAGTCTCGAAGGAAAAGGTTACTTTGAGATTACTTTGTGTTTAAAAATGTATTTTATATTTTCTTTAGATTGGAGGGTTAGGTTAGGTGATGTGGCTACCATCATGAGCAATGGACACACTTAGACCCAAGGGTCCATTGTGTTGCCACTTAGCCGGTTACCATTCTTTGGACCTGGAAACATTGGACCAGATTGATTTAACACCCTTTTCGAATATCTCCATTAATTCGTTTAAGGGCCGTTTGCTGATACTCAACTTAGCGATTTAAGTTTTACTTAACAAGTAAGGGCTTCAGTTGGCACGAATCGAAAAGTAGATCATAAAGTCGGCTAAGTATAACTTAAACTAAGTGGAAAAAATAGTGGATCATAAGGCTTTAAGTTATAAAGGGTTTTTTAATTGGGACAACTTTGTATATATAATTTGTGAACTCACTCTTTCACTAATCATCAAACTGTCACTGTCAATTTATTCAGTAAACTCAACATTTTCATCATGGTAAAGTAAACGAACGAGAAAAGTATGCAAATTATAAAAATTTTCCGCCGCAATTCGGAGTCGGTGTCCGCAACTTTAAGAGCGTTAACTCCAATTTTCAACGGAGCTCAATTTTGGCTCAATGGATTCGTCAATAAGCAAAATATGCGTTATTGGGCGGGTGAAAATACACATGGGCTTCATGAATCCCACCGCTTCATCTACAAAAAATAGCTGTTTGGTTCGGTTTGTATGCCGGCGGCGTTATTGGGCCATATTTTTTCGTCGACGACAACGAATTGATAAATGTGGACTTGGACATGTGGTTTTAAAAGGATGGTGCCACAAGCCACACAGAAAACGTTACAATCGATTTATTGAAGAGTAAGTGTGGTGAGCGTGTTATCTCAAGAAATGGGCCATTCGGTTTACCGCCTCGTTCGTGTGATTTAACGCCGCTTGACTATTTTCTGTGGGGCTACGTTAAGTCATTGGTTTATGTCAACACGGCGACAACGTTGGAAGAACTCAGAGCCAACATTGAACGCGAAATGAAAAGAAGAATGTTAAAAATTGGGTCCAACGAATAGACCACTGCAAATGTGCCCCCGGTGACAATATGAACGAAGTCGAGTTCCAGTTTTTATTGGAAACCCTTTTACTTAAGCACTAATGAATAGTGAATATTCATTAGTGCTTATTTATTGAATAGTAATATTTAATTATAAAGAATTCCATTTCGGAGTAATGCAGGTGTTTGAGTGAATCCTAGATCGAACAACACATACAGAATGGTTGCTTTATAATGCCCCAAAGCAGCTTAAAACACCGCCACAATCGCCGGATCTTAACCCCATTGAACATCTATGGTACAAAATAAATGTGCTGCTTAAAGAAATACCTGCTCCAATAAGCAATAGCTGAAACTAAAAATTCAGGCGGCTGGGGATAGCATTCCGGCATCTTTTACTGAAAACTGGTAAGATCCATGCTCCGGCGGTTACAAGCTGTCATAGATGCTGTAGAAGTTGCCACCCGGTACTAAAATTTTGTTTGTAACTAGCCACAACTTGAATTTAGTTTTAGTGTATGATAGATTTTGTGTTTTTAACACACAAGTGCTTTTATATATTTCATTAATCAACACCTTTTTTTAATGCGGAAAAAACAAAATTTTTGTGAGTGAAAAAATTGTGAGTGTGTGCTTAGTTTTGTGAGATACTGTACAAAATTACCGGGGACAGATGGCAAATGCCAAGAAATATTTCTTACAAAATATCCACGTTTCCATTAGTGATTGCGCCATTTATGGCAACCACAATAATATTCTTAATCACTCATTTACTTACAAAAAAACGAATTTGACATTTAAAATTGAAGTGAAATTGGTGGCAGTTAAAAAAACGTATCTTAGCTAAGCCCGACTTAAATATTTACGAGCAACGCAATATAGGTAAAGTTGAGCTTCAGGCTTATGTGTGACTTGGCTATGAAGTAGATTTAAGTGTAATACCACCAAACGGCCCTGAGTTGTATTCACCCAGGGTTTGTTTACTGATGGTGGCCAGATATATGTGAGCGTTTTCCTCTTTCTCTTCATCCATGCATCTGTTACAAAAGTGATTGTTTAGTAATCCTAGTTTTGCGACTTGTCTACCCATTACGCAATATTCTGTAAGGACTCCTACTAGTTTGCTCAGGTTTTTTCTTCTGAACTGAGGATAGCCGTGGTTGTTCCTAAGTCCATTTTGGGCCATACATGTTTCGCATTTGGACATATTATAAGATTATTTCATTTTTCGATCGCCAGCTCCGTCATTTTTTGAGTTTCTATTTTTTCAGTTGCTTGGAATATCACATACCGCAGAGTCTTGCTAATTTGCTCTTAAAAATGCTGATCCGGATGCCATAATCGCTGCTTGACTTGGGTGTGGTTGACGATGCACTCGTTCGATATCATTCTCATTAACAGCCATTCAGCGGCTTCGAAATCACGAATAGGCGATATTTCTGCCTGGAAAACACTACACTAATCTGGTAGTACAATAGACCGGCTGATCTAGAGATGTTCAGATTAAAATCCACGGTCCCACTCCACTACCGGTCTTAGATTCGTCTGTTAAGATTTCCTTGGCGTAGTTCTTGTTCAGTACCGATTTCGCCTCCCATAGTTGTCTACCCGGTAATCTGACTTTATATTTATTTTAGAAGTCTAAAATCGGGATTGGGTATTCGGTAGTTTATTCGGTAAAACGGTATGAGTTTAGAATACTGACGTGACCTGTGCCTTGATTACTCCTCCATTGCGAAAGTGGTATCAGTCTCCGCTCCTTTGCAACAGATGTCAGAAGGTCACGAGGAGTGAGGTGTAATAGAGTTCTTAACGCGAAAGAGAGAGAGAGATTTCGGGGAGTAGTAGAGAAATATAGTAAGAAGCATGTTTAGGTTATATATTTTGACGTCTAAAATGAACACCAAAATAAACTGAAGTTCATGTTGTGGGCTTATCTGGTTGGACAACCTCTCAGGGACGGATGAACTCAAGAGGATTTCAACTAGTTTTTTTCCCCAAAATCTCGAGGTTTCGAAACATAGAAAATGGATCGCGAAACCTCGGAGCTTTAGATAAATTTTATGAAACCTCTCATTTTCGTTTGGTGGGAACGTAGCATTACTGATCTAGCAACCGATTACAAAATGACTGCTTTTTATTCTTTACACGGTAAAGACCCTATTACGGACAGCTCTCTTAGGAGGACAATTTCCCACGACCGTGGATTTTGAATTGACAAATGCATAACGGATTTTTATTCTGGAGTTGTAAAAATACGACAACAGTATTTTGTTTGTACGCTCTTTATGTTCATTTTTGTTTGTTTGCAAATTTATTGGACTGCATGTGAAATATTTAGTTGGGAATGAATTTTTTCCCATGGACGGATAACTCTTTTAAACGGGCAGAAGCTGACGTCGTTGTCCGCCTATCGGAGCTTTCACTGTATCTGCGGTCATAAGGAGAAATCGCTAAAAGACTTCAGTCAAAATTGAGGCATTGATTTTACAAGACTCGGGATATCAAAATCTATATGCGCACAATTTGATATGCCGCTAGGATTAAAATTGTTAAATTTAGCTTAAATCGAAGTAAGAATTAAGCGGTGAATGGTGCCGTGAACAAAGGCCGTATGAATTAAAGCCATAATTTCTTTTTTCAATGGTAATCTATACCATAATCCAATTAAGACTATTTCACTTTCAAATAAGAACTACAATCACAACTTAAATGTGAACTATCACCACAGTACCCAATGGGAACAAATGCCATAAAATGTTTTGGATCTCTTGAGCACAGCTAATGCAAACATGTTTTTTACAAACTGCGAAATAACGCCGAATTCAAAAAATGTAGTATTTATTGTTTTTTCAAAAAGGAAATAAGGCTAAAAACACTGTCATTTGAAGCCGTAAACAAAGCTTCTACAATTAACAGTGGAAAAGGTATACCCTCTACAACCCTCATGTCACTAGGGTCACTAGGACTTGAGGTAGATGCGAGGTTATCTTACTTGACCTCACTTCTGTTCCATCCAAACTATTGCCACTTTCTGAAAAGAACTGACATGGCTTTAATTCTCATTTGAAAGCAATACCAGGATTATGGCATTAATTCACATTTTTAAGTGAATTAACGACATTATGGCTTTAATTCATATGGTATTTCTTCTAACTAAAAAGAAAAAGTGCGAGGAAATCGATATCAAAATACGTTTTACAGAAGAATGTTACATAAGGTGTATAACGTGCATGTTTGTCTGCAGAGTATGGAAAAATCCTTCGTTCTATGTATCATTTCTACAAAGAAATATGTGTCATCTCTATATATAAAAATCAATGTTTGTTTGTCCTTTATAGACTCTTAAATGGTAGGAGACAGAGCACTGATGTCTTTGTTCAGAATTTTTTAATTTTTTTTTTTGCGTAGCAACGCGCTGTGTAAGGCTGGTTGTAAATAGAATTAATGTGGGATGAACAAATTCTGGCATATTAAGATATTGACTTAATTCGATTCGATAATGGATAAAATACGGTCCCTGTTAAGTGTGAACAGCTGTTACATTCTTCGAAGAGGGACGTTGACCTAATTTTTCATCTTGAAAATAACATGTAGAGCATGTTGACAAAACGAAGGGTATTTAAATGCGCCTTGCAATAAAGCGAACACATCTTGGATCCAAAACAAAAAGAAAAACACTATCAGTCGTCAACTTACGGATCGCAATGAACCAAAGCGACGAAAACATCGGATTTAGACAATTAACGTTCAATGCTATCATTTTAAGTTGTGGTGATAAAAGATGCAAGTCTCCATAAAATACCGCACTATCTAACAGATACACCAATCTTAAATAAACAAAGAACTACCGGCACAAGCTGGAAGCAAACAACCGCCGACAAAAATAGACAACAAATAAGGAAATACCCAAAATGGAATGTGTTATGAACATGAATTGTATTGAAATCCTATATCTGGCAAGCGTTCTAAAGGATAGGGCAAATTAATTCCAATTGTGCCACAATCGGCCCGTGACGTCTTCACTACAAAAAGTGAAAGTGAATCCTCAGTCAACATGGAACGAATCAGGCACTCATAAATACTAAATTACAATTTATTTATACAACACACGGATGTACGCATGTAAATATGAACAGACATCGTTCGAAGCAAAGGAAGAACAGGGCTGCAATGAATATAGCCAATAAGACTAATGAATGTTCAATGCTTAACTGATTGATGAGTTCAACTAACCCGGAATAAGTAACCACAAAAATAGCTCCAGATTTGTCTGTGGGCTTGAACAATTGACTCAGCAGTGAACAAACTCTGAAACTGAAAGAAAATATTCAGTCGCTGTGGTTAATCTTTGGCATGTTGGAAGCAATTAACTAATCCACAAGTCACTGTTGCGAAACGTTTAATTCTCGATTCTTTCCGCTAATATAGCAGAGCGTGTTCTGGTGTTTAGCATTGCTTTGACTAAATGACAAATCAGAAATGTTTTTGTTACAGGAAATGCTAACATTTTGCCTGCATATTTACCGCAGGATGACTAAGGCTTGTAGAATGTCCCTCACTGCCACACCCTCAACACCCCCTTTTCTGATGTGACGGCAGGTTATTTATAATCCGTAAACTTTTGCCTTCCTTCCACCGCGGGCTACACAAGAATAGTTGCGTGCATTTTGGAATTACTCGCTTGGACAGATTTAATTCGAAGATACCCCCACCACGGCGGCCAACCCGGGACAATGTGATTCGCAGTGAAAGTCCTACCTACCCCTCGGGAGCAGATGTTTTCCATTCTACAACAAGAAAGTGCAGCAGCAGAGTCAAGGGCACGCATCTCCAAGAAACGTCACCCATTGAACATGCAAAATCACACTCGACAGCAGTGCTCACCTTGCCCTCAAAATAGCAAACGTGACAGCAGAACGAATCCGAAATGAGTGTTAGAAAAGAAATGCAAATTAAATTGAACTCAACATGCATGAGGCAGAAAATCCTCTACAGTCTACAGTATATGCCGCCCCGTCTTCAAAGCCATCGTTACTATTCTTATCGTGCAATCACCGCTTATTTGCAATACAACATAACAATTCAGCCCCACCACAAAGTGGATGGATGCACTTCATTCGAAAGCCCCATGCAAGGAGCTCGTTTTTACCCCTGACAATGCGAAGGAACGAAAACAAAAAAAACACACAAAACTATTGATTTTTCCTCCCAAACTGCATTGGCAGCAATAAACCATCAGGAGAGTGATGGTGAGTGTGGTATATGGTGCGATGACTCGCAGTTGACATGAACAAAAATGGAGAAAGATCGCTATCGCGAAATCAATGAAAGTTTATATGGATTTTCAATTTAGATATCTACTTACTTGGTGATTCAAGTGTCGGGTCTTATTTCATATCCACACACGCGGCAGAATTGGTAAGGCGGCGATGTTACAACAACAACTTACTGTTCTTACTTAAAGTAACAATGTAATTTCAAACAATTCAAAAACAAAAAAGTTACGCAAATTATAGCGAATTTCTTTTCAACTTTGACTATTGGGATTGAATAACAAATTTGGTGGAAAATGCACTGAAAATTTGAAAATTTAAATCGCGAGGACGAAAGAGAATTTCCACATCCTAATAAACCGTCAGCAAAAATCAAACTGAACCGATTTTGATGTTTTGGTGCAGTGTTTCGTTTCGCTTAGTTTCCGCGATTGTCAAAATGTCATTATGCCGGATTGTGTTGTACAGGCATGTTATGAAATCTGGAATATGTCATGAGATAAATTTCGATAGTAAATGGTTAATGAGTGAAATAAAGTCTGTGTAGTGCGAGGGTATCAGTGGACCTGGTTTAAATGAATGGCAAGTTTCATAAGAAATGGCAAAGGTTAAGTTTAACAATTTAACTAGGAATAGAATTCTCAATTAGTTAGTACAGTGGGCTCCGCTTAGGTCGAATTGTCACGGGATACCAGAATATGTTCGAGTTAGAGAGAGTTTCGACTTAGGGAGGAACTTCTCTACTTATTTGTATGGCTGTTTGAGTAAATTAAGAGACTCGAACATGAAAAATCATCTGCTTACTTACTTATCAGCCCAACGACCCTTGGAGGATCAGAGAATGAACTAAAGCTGCCTTCCATCGTTGACGGTCCTGGGCACAGTGCTTGCAGTCATCAAGACCCAGCTGCCTTGCGTCCACGATGACTTGGTCTTTATACCGGAGGTTCGGTCTTGCTCTCCTTCTCGAACCGGAAGGATCGGAGACTAAAGACCCTCTTAGCTGGAGCGTTGGTGTTCATGCGCTTGAGCCAAGTCAGTGCAGTCGACGAATTTTTGCCTTCCGGACTACAGCCACATCCTGGTACAGCTCGTAGAGTACGAGGTAAAGTCTTCTCCACCATTCACCTTCCTCGCAGACGGGACCATATATCCGACGTAGGATTTTTCTTACGAAGGCACCAAGAATTAGCTCCGATGTTTTGCTTATGGTCCAGCTTTCGGCTACATATAGCAGGACTAGCAAAATAAGGGTTTTGTAGAGCATGACCTTAGTCCTTCGAGTCGGGAGTTTTGACGCCAGTTGTTTTGACAAACCAAAGTAACACCGGTTGCCAAAGGCTGTTCTTCATCAGATCTCCACAGTGATGTCGTTTGTGGAGTTTTCGTTTGCCCCGAGATAGACAAACTCCTTAACTACCTCGAGATTGTAGCTAACGATCATGATTTGAGCAAGGTGGTGTGACGAATCGTTTCTTGGTCGACAGCATATATTTTATTTTGTCCTCATTGACCTTGAAACCAGTTCGTTTGGTCTGTTTCTCAGTCGCTGTTAAAGCTTCCACTACGGCACGTTGGGAACGCGCTACGATGACGATGTCTGCGTACCCCAACAGTTTGACTGACTTGTGGAAGATAGTGCCTTCCGTGTTTAGAGCTGCCCGTCGCACTATCTTCTCCTTGCCGAAATACGGCGCAGGTTTCAAATGGTTCGGAAGCACTTGGCAAGTTCGCAAAAAAACTTCTCTTTACGGACTCTATAAGGGATATCTCTTTACGGACAATTCGTCATGTTCCCGGCATGAGAGTTTTTGTGTATTTCAACCCCTTCAGAACGGTCACCCCTACATAACGTACAATGATGGTCCCGCTACTGGAAGAAGTATATAATATTTCTTAAGAGATTGATAGAATATTTGTATCGTTTATAAACAATCTTGTTTAAATTTATTTCTTTATATATCTCTATATGTACAAGTTAACAAAAAACTAAAACTACGTTGATTCTTCCTTTTGTTCTTCCCTGTCGATGTCCGCTTTCAGTTCTTCTATGAGGTCATCAATATCATCAACCGAGTACTCCTTCTTATTGAAAGGTTGCGATGTTTCCTGCACATAATACGGCTTCTCTACCTGAAAATGTATTCATTTTAAACTGATATCTACATGAACAGAGAATAGCAGATATTGTTACCAAAAAATGTTTGTACTCAGGCGATATAGATTCGAGATAGAGAATCTTGTTCTCGATTGTTTTAATTCGTTCATACACGTGTTTTGGATTCAATACTCTAATGTTTAAGTGACCTTCAATGTTTTGCAATCGCTCTCTCAATCCCGATGGGAGATCATTTTGGTCTAAGTCTTCGCCAGTCTCAACAGCCTCTTGCTTGATCATCTTCTCCGAGTCCGGATCGTTCTTCATAAGCTTATCGAGTGTCTGTAGGTAATCGGGTTTTATTTGTGGTCCTATACGATTCTTCACTCGCCGAACTGTGAAAGGTACGTATCTATAGTAATGTGAAGGGGTTTCGTATGATTACCACGTACTTCTCAAGTGGCCCTTAGAGTCTGCTTGTTTAATGACTATTGTGTTCGTCCTGGCACATGAATTCTCCTCGTTTTCTTCGTGCTTTAACTCGTCGATGGTGCGCTTTGTCGTGGTAAAATCTAAAATATTATTCAAATCGATTTCTTCTCTTTTTTTCTCAACGAAGCAATGTATGCGGCGAACGATTTCCGTCTCGTTAGCCCTTATTTGAACAAGGTCTTGCGAAATTGCCTGAGATTCGACAGGACATGTGTCGAAGTCCAACTTGAAGCGTTTCATTTTCGGCTGAGGTTGTGGGCCTGAAAAGAATTGAGAATGAATTGTAATTGAAACACTGTCCATCAACAAACAATAAGAAGAAACAACTTTATTTAAAATAGCACCATTCCAGGAATAGCTTATTTACATATGTATGTAGGTATGTATGAAAAATAAACCTAAGCATTGTTTTTGCCAAGATCTTTCAGCCACTGACATTCTTTATTCTCCTTCCAGGCAAACTCGTCCGTGCAATATTTCTCCTTTTTCCAGATGGGGACTGACTTCTTTAGCTCGTCAATTGCATACTGCACAGCTTCAAGACTCTCTAACCGATGGGGTGATGATATTGCTATGACTACACTGGCTTCCCTCACTGGCACTGAACCAGTACGGTGATGGATTGCGATTTTACAAACGTCGGTCCATTTTTCTCGAATATCACCGCAGATTTTCTTCATCATTTTGATCGCCATCGGTTCGTATGCAACATATTCAAGAGAAAGAACCTGTAATTGGAAGATTTGTTGTCAACCCCATTAAGTTACTGATTTCCATTCAAGACAATCACTCAACTTAAGCACTTCTCAGTGACAGGTGAATGACGAATGTAATGTTCAAGTGTGTACTAATTAACATGGAATTTCATATCAACTTGATCTGTACATATCCACACGATTTACATTATGCAACGAACCTTTTTCTCCTCAAAGTTATCGCGTGTTGTACCAACAAACAGTGAAATTGCTCCGCACGCATCATCTGCAACAAGGTCACTTATAGTCCCGACGTCCAATTTTTCTGGTGTGAGTTTTAGGAAATCCATTTTTGAATAGTGAAAATGAAATGCTTCCTTCGTTTATCCTCCACTTAAGGGCGGGATTACAGCGATTTCGTCGCCCGATTTTAGTGATACAATCTCTTCTAAATTATCACAGTATTCCTCGTTAATGGCCAATATAATGTGGTTCTTAATTATGTCTAAATTGTACTGTTTACTAATGCTATCAAGCAGATCTGATACCTTAGACCGAGCAGGTACGTGTGCAGTCGTTTCACCGATGCCAGATAAATCACGAGATTTCGCAAAGAATAACAAGCGAACGGTAACACATTCAGTGTTCATTATTGAGCACTTTTGCTCGCTATGATTTGAAAATGATAGAAACTTGAATCAACAGCGAAACATTTTGTAATCTAATCTATCACAACAAGCACCTAATTGAACTGACTGACATTCTGACTGACATCTACTAGTCTCTACAGCTACAGGCTGATTATAAACTGCTATAATTAGGACTGAGGAACGATCATAGAAGCGGAACACTAATTGGGCGCATTCAGCTAAGAATTTGATTTAGATGATTTGAACGTGTGTTTGCAAATTACATTCTGTTGCAAGACTCGGCGGTTTATGAAAATTTCCATAACAAAACGGACCCATTTTTGAAGCTTTTAGCGCCTTAAATAAGAGTCAAAGTCTCGACTGGTTCGTTAATCTAATGTATGAGGAAAGAATTTGTTACTTGGTGTATGAAAGAGAATTCGAGGCCATTGTCCCTTAACAATGTGTTTAAGTGGTAAGGGATGTAACATCGCTCACGACCCCCGCCTGGGAGGGAGGATTGTCGCCTTTCTTTGACACTTGTCAAGCGTGGGTAATGACACTGAGGCAGTGGGTTCCACAGTCGGCCTTAAGAGATAGGAAATCATACGGCACAGACTAGTTTTCAATGTCCCGGCCTGTGCTTGTTCGAACTACAGACAGTAGGTCGGTCTGGACTCATCCGACGGTCTATCAATTGATTAGATGATTCATAGCATAAAGGGCGAAAAGCCCTGATACAGATTCTCTCTCACCCTCTCATTTGCAGTCGCCCACAATGTCTTGTTGGTTCTGCGATACAGTTGCTGCATCGAAAATAAACGACTTTGATTCATGCTAAATGAAAGTTGAGTCGACTTTTTAAACGTCACATTCTTCTAAGCACTGCTCAATTCCTTTGGATTATTTCATGCCACAGTAGAGATGTTGCAATAGACGTGTGTACGCACGAAAGTGCGACCTCTTTGATAACACCATCTCCCTGCACATGGAAAGCATATCTACTTTTATCAGCAGTGGGTTGTCATGGCCTAAATCTTATCGGATTTCGAGTGTAACCGCTAATTGTTCGAATTGGTATAACCTAAAAATTAATTTCAAAAGTAAAACGCTGATCAATTTTGGTTTAATTTCTTACTTGTACATGTAATTATAATTATAATGGTAAATACATATGATGCATAAAATTATTAAGATTAACAAAAAAACACGTTTACTTTGCAGTATTCGTTGTGAACTTGGATAGGTTTTCCAGTAAAGCGATGTACGAAGCGTGCTCGTACGCAGTGCTCAGGTCTGAGAGTTTGTCGGCAAAATCATTGCTGATACCCTTCTCCTCCAACAGATTCATCAAGAGATCATACAGATATCCATCGAGAACGTCTCCAGCAACAGCGTACACCTTGTCATTCCATTCACCATCGTAAATGCAGATCTCGTCAATGGAAAACACATCGTTGTACTCTCCCTCCTGGGGGGCGCCGTGCAAGTAAGAGCAAGTGAACGACAATGTTGTATTTCCTTGAATTACATCAACTTCGAATTGTGGCTTGCTGCGCATCTCCGCCAAATCAGATTTATCGGAACTAGTATCGAGCTCAGGGCTTTCATCGTCAGCATCAACAGTGTGGTTGATATTGAAGCTGACAATGATTTTTTCTCCGCCAAGTTGCTTCACCAATTCGACTTCGGCTCCTTTCAGATTAACATTGAATCCATCCAGAGATGAGGGGACAGTCTTGATGTTCTGTGCTTTTTTTTCAGCCAGAATCTCTTCTGTTAAGAATTCCACTAGTTCTTTTCCGCTCTTTGTCGATGCATACCTGGCTCCGATGAGATTTGGTTCAATGCACTTTAGACCGGTCTGTGATGATAGGGAATTGTGTAATGATTTTGGCAAAAGGCAAATATTTCTGACTTCATAAGAAGAAACACTTTTAATGGTATTTAATGATTTAGCACTGATACGTGCAACACCTCTGAATAAACCCAACATTTTTATTTTATGAAATTTACGTAAGTCCTAAAACAATCGACCGGTACCAACTCGAATTCTTTTTTTCTACTTTGACAAGCACGTGGAGAATGTACTATCCGTCAAGGTGCAGTCAAATGGAATTCGAGACAATTCGGGAAATTGTAGTAGATTGCATTTGGGCATGTTCACATGGCAACGTGACAAAAGGTCGAATTTCATAATATTTGGCATTATTTCACTTTCAAGGAAATCACGAACTGAATTTCTCAGTTTTTTTTATTTGGTATTAGTCTGCTTTCACCAATTCAAATTTTGCAAAAAAATAAATTCAGTTACTTAACAAAGACAAGAATTATTTCAGCAACTATGGGTAAATAATTTTATTAAAACGTCGTGATTAGCGTAGTTTCAAGGGATTTTTTTGGCGTAATATTAATTTGAAAAATACTGATTTTCTCTTTGCTCGCAAAAAGTGTTTCTATTTCGGAAATGCTCGTTCCTCTTCACTGAACCACTTCTTTCTTCTGTGTTTACTTCATTCCACATATAACATACCTGTACATCTTCTCGGTTTGACACTTCAACAATTTGTCATCATCTGCTAACGTCATTCGATTTGCGAAAGTCGTACAAGTTTTTGTTTTACATCTTTGATTCTGTGATGTTTATTTAGAATCCGAATAGTACTATAAAGCGAATAAAATATGAAAACCCGATTCAATACGTACGACATCGTATGCGGAGTCACAGAGCTACAAAAGTAAGCAGTATCAAATTCAATCCCCTTAGAAAACTAATTACATCTATTTTTAGGCTTGTAGGCTTACGGGTCAATCAAATCTACGACATAGATAACAAGACCTATTTAATTCGTCTGCAGCAAGGAGAAACAAAATGCGTACTCCTACTCGAATCCGGAACGCGTTTCCATACCACTGGCTTTGAATGGCCCAAGAACATGGCACCATCCGGGTTCAGTATGAAACTGCGTAAGCATTTAAAAAACAAACGCTTGGAGAAATTCCAGCAACTTGGTGTGGATCGTATTGTTGATTTTCAGTTTGGAATGGGTGAAGCCGCTTATCATGTAATCGTTGAATTGTATGATCGTGGTAACATAATTCTGACGGACCATGAACTAACGATTTTGTACATCCTTCGACCACATTACGAAGGCGAGGAGGTTAGGTTCGCGGTTCGTGAGAAGTACCCCACCAATCGAGCAAAGGAGGCCTCGCCTGAACTTACTGAGGATAACTTGAGGGATATTATATCTAATGCAAAAGCAGGCGATAACTTTAGGAAACTACTAATGCCGCTGATGGACTGTGGACCCACTGTAATTGAACATGTCCTTCTCAAGCACGACATTGCAAACTGCACTATCAAAGGTTCTGAAGCTGAAACCGAACAAGCATCGGAAAATAGTGAACAGAAAAAGTCTCGGAAGCAAAAGAAAAAAGATGGGGGTGGTGGAGGTGCAAACGCTCGACCATTTGATATGGATTCCGATTTTCCAAAGTTGGTAGCAGCAGTAAAAGATGTTTATGATATCCTTCTTCAGGGAAAAAGAATTGCGCCCAAGGGATACCTCATACAGAAGAAAGAAGAAAAACCTTCAGAATCGGAGGACTCGAAGGAATTCTTCTACCAGAACATCGAGTACCACCCTTATCAATTCGTACAGTACAAGGACCAGCCGTTCGTGGAGTATGAATCGTTCATGGCGGCCGTAGACGAGTTTTATTCCACATTGGAGGGTCAGAAAATCGATATGAAGACAATGCACCAGGAGAGAGAAGCATTGAAGAAGCTTTCCAACGTGAAGAAGGATCACGCGAAACGTCTCGAAGAGCTAATGAAGGTCCAAGAAGGTGACAAGCAGAGAGCCGAGCTGATAACACGAAACCAGGTGTTGGTGGACAACGCGATCTTAGCCATTCGCAGTGCAATTGCGAATCAAATGTCTTGGCCCGACATTCACGAGTTGGTAAAAGCTGCCCAGACAAATGGAGACCCAGTGGCGAATACTATTAAACAACTCAAACTGGAAATAAACCATGTCGCACTCACCCTAACCGACCCTTACCGCCCTGAGCCGCATAGCGACGACGAGGAGGAAGATGGGATACCCACTATGGTTGTCGACGTAGATCTAGCACTGTCGGCGTGGGCCAATGCTAGAAAATACTACGACCAGAAGCGCAACGCTGCGAAGAAGGAACAGAAGACAATTGATGCGTCACAAAAGGCCTTAAAATCAGCAGAGAAGAAGACCCAACAGACTCTGAAGGATGTGCGAACCATCTCAACAATTTCGAAAGCTAGAAAGGTCTTCTGGTTTGAGAAGTTCTATTGGTTTATTAGCTCGGAGAATTACCTTGTTATTGGTGGACGGGATGCACAGCAGAACGAACTGATTGTCAAAAGGTACGCCCTGATATTTCCTCCATGATTCGTTCATGTTCTCTATAAATTTCCATTGCGATAGGTATATGCGCTCATCAGATATATACGTACATGCTGAGATCCAAGGCGCGTCAAGTGTTGTGATCCGCAATCCAACTGGAGGAGAGGTGCCGCCAAAGACTCTTCTCGAAGCCGGCACGATGGCAATTTCGTACAGCGTGGCATGGGATGCGAAAGTTGTCACGAATGCCTATTGGGTGAAGAGCGATCAGGTGAGCAAAACAGCGCCTACTGGTGAGTATCTTGGCACCGGTAGTTTCATGATTCGCGGCAAAAAGAACTTCCTTCCACCCTGTCACTTGATACTGGGACTGAGTCTGCTATATAAACTGGAAGACAGTTTTATCGAGAAGCACAAGGGAGAGCGCAAAGTGCGAACATTCGACGACGAGAGCAGTGACAAGATAAAGTTGCTAACTATCGAAAACGAACAGTTAGAGCCAGTCACTGAAGATGTCGAAATCGAACTGGAGGCATCTGACAATGAGGATTCAAAGAAAACCGAGAAGGAAACCAAATCCCCGGACGACTCCGATGACGACAATGGCGAATTCAGTTTTCCCGACACCCAAGTTAAGGTCGAGCACGACACTGGAAAGGTGACAGTTCGCAGCACTTCAACGGTAGAAGCGCAGTCCGAAGTGAGCACACCCGTCGTCAAAGAGGTAGACAATGAGACGCCATTCCTTATTCCGGCGGCTGCCCCACGAAAGAAGCAGCAGCAGAATGCGAAAAAACGAAAGGAGGAGAAGCAAAATCAAAAGCAACAGCAACAGCAGCAGAAAATCGATGATCAAAAAGACGAAAGTAAGTCGAATACGCAAATGAAACGAGGACAGCGTGGTAAATTGAAGAAGATCAAGTCAAAGTATCGCGATCAAGACGAGGAGGAACGTGAGTTACGTATGAATATCCTCAAATCATCTGGAAAAGATAAAATCAAGGCTGATACGGAGAAAATCGAAGAAGTAGCGGCAAAGTTCAACAAAATGAAGCGACCTTTCGAGCCCAAGCAGCAAAACATCGAAGCCGACGACGAGCCTGATGATGTCACTGCCAATGCCGATGTGGAAATGTTGGATTCTCTAACCGGAAATCCATTTGAAGATGATGAACTACTCTATGCAATACCTGTGGTGGCTCCCTATCAGTCATTACACAACTATAAGTAAGTATAGCTGTATTTTTATGGAATGTCATGTCATTTGTCATACGTTTCTCTTCAGATTCAAAGTCAAGCTTACACCTGGCACTGGGAAGCGAGGACGTGCGGCTAAGACAGCACTAATGATGTTCTCAAAAGACAAGAGCTGTTCGATTCGCGAGAAAGATCTGCTGAAAGGCATTAAGGAGGAGGCTCTTGCTCGCAACATCCCCGGCAAAGTTAAGTTATCCGCCCCACAATTACAGAAATTCAAAAAGTAGTACGATTGTATTGTAGACCTTCGCCAAGCAGGGTCCAATTTGTGAAAATGATTGAATGAGTTAAAGCGAAAAAGATTTTCAATAAATACGCCTTTGAGGTTACTTGTTTAATTGTTGTTAAAAGTGGAACATTCTTTTTGGATATCAACGCAGCGCTGACTAAAGATTGTCTACCACCATCGACAAGGGATCCCTCGTATGGTAGGGAGTGTGAGCGTAAGCAGTTGAAACCGCAGAGGCATATCAAAAAATGCTCCAACGGGAAACCAGTGGAGCGCAAGAGGAGTGCCTGACTAGAAGACGGGATGAAGAGAAATTCGTACGTCTAAAGAAAAGAACTCTCGCTTAACACGTTGGCTGTTATTAGGTTGCAAATCAAAAAGCTGTATCAGAGTGGCAAACATTTTTTTTTTTTTTTGTTGTGGAGCATGACCACCGTTGGGTCAATGTCTTAGGATGTCGAAGATTTTAGGTACAGACAGAAAAATACGGTGTACTATCAACTGTTGTATAACGCAAATGACATCGAATCATATACTCTTTCTTTACTGGCGCTACAGTGCGGGGTGGACCTGGGCCTCAGCCAACATGCCTCTTCATCTAGCACGGTCTTGTGGTACTTGCTTCCAGTCACGCACGTTCTGCTGGTTGAAGTCGTTCCTTTACCTCCCTCGGAGTTATTGTCGAAGACTCCGGGCCGGCGCATTGTTATCCAATCGCTGTACATGACCTAACCATCTGAGGTAAGAGATTTAAACTTGTTTGACCAGAGTCTGGCTCATACAGTTCGTCAGTTCGTTTCCTCCTCCAAACACCATCAGTACTTGCGGGACCAAGGATCAAGGACTTTCCTCTCGAAGCGAAGTTGGTTCTCCGAGAGATGGCTTCATTTCTCAATTGCCTTCCAAGCACAAAAACACAGCGATTGGCAAGCGTGATTATTGTCTTCTGGCTCTTCCAATGGTGTCAATGTCATCGGCATATGCTCGCATATATTTTTGCACAGATTTGTGGTAGATGGTGCCTCTCGTGTTGACTTGTGAATCGTACGACAGAGCGTCTCTCTGTCTAAATCCTTTTTTAACACCGAATTATATCATACAAGCATCACCACCTACGCCAAAAATATTGGGGTAATAGAGGAGTATTGTAATCCAACCGTAACCGGGGATAACTTGGAGTAGCCGGGAACTCCACAAATTACATATAAGTGAAGATTCGTCATAGAATCGATCGTTGCAATCCTTGCTATTTCGTTTTTTCGACATGACTTTGGTTAACATTTTTGATGCGAGCAAGGAGAGAAAGAACAAATCGACAAGACAGCTTGGTTTTCATGACTGGATCGTGCCCATCAACAATGGAAGGCAGTTATCGCTGAGGTGATACATGATGAATGCTTGGACCGCTTGGCGTGGTTCCGGAGCTTAAGTATTACCGAGGAAGTTATTAAACTAAAACCGGAGAACTCCCTTCATGGCTATTCCACAAGGAGTCTAAGATTTAATTATGGGCTGTATCAAGGTAAGGGACCAGTTGCGGCGATCAGAGAGGAGTTGCTTGGTACACAAAGGCAATTTGGGGGATTAGTCACCCTTGCCTGCACAGGTCGAATTTACTTTTCCCAATATTCGTGACAACCGTGTGAACCAAATTCAAACGATGCCATTCGGTTAGGTTAGGTAGGGGCTGCTAGTGAATTCACCAGCACACTTATACCATGTTGGTCCATTGTGATACCCCTAGTCAGACTACTACCACTGATTGACTACTCCAGAATGACGGCAAATGGTGACTGGACCAGATTTGAAAATCAGATAAAAGCTTATTAACTTTGCTTTCACTGGGATTCGAACAGCGGACCCCGCTAACCAGGGGCAGTCACTCTACCAACTGCGCCACCCAGTTGTTCAACGATGCCACTAAAGGCGACCACAATACCAACAGCAGATTCTGCCGATCCATGATCAATCCAACAGGACCCTAAGGCATAAGAATTTCCTGCATGTCGTCCAAAACGGAGCATACGAATTCAGTTCGTCCAACCCTTACTGCTTAAGCAGATCAGATCAAGCTCGGATCGTCAACCAAATCCTCGACGAACTTCTCTAACATTACTTACAGAAATCAGAGTATAGCCCTTATTGCAAGTGTCTACTATACATTTATAATCGATCGTTGTCGACTGTCCACTGCGAATTTTTAAGTTTGGTATTTCGACTGTCGATCGCAGTCGATATTTATCGATTTGGCACCAGTTTTTTAAATGGGCCAAAATCTTGGGGAAACTAACTTCTGTGGTAAAAACGAGTAGACTAACAAACAGAAAAAGTCCCACGAATGGGCCACAAAGTCAACGCCACAAATTGGAAAGTGAAAGCGAATTCAGAAACAGGGACCTCTAAGCGCAACTGATCACTGTACTCTACAAGAAAGGAAAAAAGTGACTTCCTGAAAGACCAGTTCACTGTAGCCGTCTTTATTATGCTGAATCCAGATGGCAGTATCCCGGTGGAATTATGGAGAAATGTAGAATGTAAATTCTGATTGCATCCTTACTCGTCATTCTACGGGAAATGCCTTCAGGAATGGAGCACCCTTGAGTTAGCCGGAGACGATCTGAAAGAGATTTAATAACATTCCCATCAAAATCTACAAGAGAGAGTTTGAGAAATGACAAAGGTTCACATACAAAGCAATCAGAAGTCTGTGTACATTCAGTGGTAGACCCAGTTAAAGTAGAACATTTAAAAAGTAAGCTCTGAAAATGTTTGCTAGATCGGACTATTATTTATAGAGTTAAATAACTTTGAGTGGAGTCATCTTTATCTGAATGCTAATCGCATTCAAAACATTAAACACTTTTTTTTCGAAACCATGTTTTCGAAGTCAGTATTCACTGCAACTTGGGAACGGCTCTACCGATCAGTTTGAAATATATATTACTTATTCTAGATATAAAAAAAAATCTGCTCCTAATGAAGGAATGGTTTTTTGTAGCCAAAAAATATGGGACAAATTTTGGTTACAAACAACAACAATGAATTTCTACTTCCACCGTTTTTGAAAAAAATCAAAATTTCATAAATTCCTTCATTCATAGAGAGTGCCATATTTATTAACATTAACTAGTAATTTTTGAAATTGTATGGCTTTCTGATATTCCAGTGCCGAGTTGCAGTGATTACGGCAAAACCTTTTTTCAATGAACTCCGCGCAAATTTCTCGTATTCCACGTATTTTTTTTTATTATTTTTACATTTTTGTCGGTCGCCATGGCGTAGTGGATTAGTGCGTCAACACCTACACAGAGGATGCCAGGTTCGATCAACGAACTTACCAACTTTCATAACTCACGGCTTCACCTTTTTCGAGTCACTGACAATGATCAAAGAGTATTCCTGCCTAGAAAGAGCTTCTCAACTTCACTGTTCGGAGTTATCATAAGACCGTAGGTCCCTTCTACTCGTGAGAGAATAATAGCACGTCCAACACGAGTGGTTGCTGAGAAGCTAGGCCCAAACCCATCTCGGACTATCGCGCCACCCCTATTATCACCAATATCATATTCTTGTTGAGAAATGTGTGGTATTAATTATTTAAATGTGCGACAAAACCAACACAAATTACAGCTATTTTGACGTTTCAACAAGGTCTACCCCTTAAGAAAATAGTTGCTTAGAGTCTAGATGATCGAAAGGAAGAAGATTTGGCATGTAATACTTGTCAGCCATTTCGTATTAGTTGGTTCAGTCACTCTCATTCATAGCAACATTTTACTGGTGGTGGAAGACATTCATAATCAAGCCGGAGAGGGCTACCCATAGACAGCAAAATTGTGCGCACTGTTTGGTGTGTTCATCGGTGTAACTTTCCGCCACACACACGTCTCACAGCTTAGCGCACACATCACACTTCACGCTTGTTTTTTTTTTGTATGGTTTAATGGATGTGCAATCTTTTTCAAGATACTGGTAACCCGTGCTAACAGCATGAACGATTCCCCGGATATTATTCTCCTTTTTACACGTGCATACGTCCTAAGCCACACCTCTGCACAAATCTGCCAATCTCTCCGAGGACTCGCCGTTAGGTATTACTTTGCGGGGCTGGTTAGCATATCACGCTAGGTGATTCATATTTGGCAAATTCGGCTTTTCTTTCTCTTTCGAGGCTTCTTAGCTCATTCTGCATGCTGGGTCCATCTGTCTTTGGTTGTGGTGTCTCATCTGGCTTGCCTCTTTTTTGCCCTTTCTTCATTTATCAGACATGTTGCACTAGTCCCTTTGCCGTTCTCCGTAGGTAGATACTTTGCTTTTTAAAAAGAGACTCATGGACTAGTCCACATACAGGACACAGTTCAGCAGACCGTCAAACGTGCGCACACAAGTGTGCTTTGTATGGCCCGCTTTACTCTCATTGCACCTGTTGCACCTCCATTGACTACCTCATCGCGACATTGTTGCATCAACCAAATTGTTCGTTGATTGCGAGCAAATAATATATCCTGAATTTTGCAACAAGGTTATTTCGAAAATCAGACAAGTCGATCATTCTACGAAGCATACAAAATATATTCTTAGAATTGATTCTCTTGGTTGTGTCACATCACATGCCACTGTGACAAATTTGTATTCAATTTGTCACTTAAATGTCACATAAGGTGACTAAGATAGTATAAACTTGTCACAGTGACATGTGACACGCAGTGTTGATCCTCTCCTTGTCGACTTTAACTGTCTACTTTTTACCGTAGACTATTAGCAAAAATGAATTATTACAGAGACGCCTGACTTCTACCTCTCTTGCCCCTTAAAATTGTTGACAACTATTTTTTATAAAGTGTTCTTAAACCAAATTGACCAATCAGAGAACGGCATTTACGTTATTTCGTGAATAACTGTCAATAATTCATGAATATCTGTCAAGTCAGCTATCTCTGTAATACTTCATTTCTGATTATTAGGTAAACAACGTCAACAAGAGCTGTGTCAAACTGAACTGCCCTGTAAATAAATTCATTCAAGAAAGTAATTGCAAGACACCTTGTTGTGAATAAAGATTTTTTTTCATATGTTATTATCACTGTACACATTCCAAATATAAAATTAAACACCAGAATTTGGAAAATCTAGGTAAAACAAACTCCTTCAAATGCTGATAATTCAGCTCAAATCCAGAAATTGTTTTCGGGTTTTTTGCATGTACATTCCGCACCAAGAGATCGTCTTACATTCTCGCGATCTAACAAGCGTCTTCATATTCGAAGTGAATGGAATAGAGGATGGCCAATGTGATTATTCGGAATAAGATGAATTTGAATAATTTCTACACTTCAAATACAAACATTTCCAAACTTGAGCTTCATAATTGTTTAAAATAAATTTGTTTGTTTAAAATAAATGTTGCACTTAAGGTGTATGCACGGAACTTGTTTTTTATTAAAATATAAATTTTATTGCTTTTTAGGTACATTTTTTAAAGGTATAATTAAAAAAGTCCATTGCCTTATGAATTGTCTTCACTGTCCACAATTTTAAATTGTCTATGTTGAATTGTTTACATTTAGACAATCGTACAGTCTACATTTGTAGTCTAACTGGCACAAGACAGGACACGACTAACAGTATCAGGGTGGATAGTAAAATTCACTCAGAGTTGAATTCTACCATTCTGTCTACCACACATTTTTCAGTGAACTTTTAATTGCAACGCTTTGTCTATTTAAATAACACTTGTCTTCCTCATAACAGACTAAAGCCATTTTAAATTATTCCTCCAAATTATTAAGCCAAACGTAATTTCAAAATCAAGCGTACAAATTAAATATTCACCCTCACAGGATGGACATCGAATTCCACGCGAAGGATTTTTGAACGCCACCAGTTTCAGCCATTACCGAAAAATACAATAATACAACCATATGAGTCCTAGGCATGCGTCCTGAGTATCGGAATTCGAAATTGTGTTTTTTTTTTTGCCAAATCGGGTAAAACCAATCTAGATGTAAATGGCTGCCTGTTTTGACAACTGTTCAGGAAACGTTCGTGAGTCCTGAAAACGGGGAAAAAGTGAAAAAAAAGGAAAGTGTTAAAATCCATCAACGCAGCCAATTGTTTTATTTATTCGAAAACGGGCGCAGTCAAAGTCATGTCTTATATTTAGTCGTTTAAATCCGTGATATCATTTCTACCGTTCGCTGAAGTTCTTCGCAAAAATTTTTCCTAAATTTCTTAAATGGTAATTTTCGAGCTTTCCTTATTCGCATGTTTTTTTCCCCATCTCTCTGATGAGGGAGTGCAAAATGGTAAATTTATAATAAAAAATCAGAAAAAGGATATACCTACGCAGCTGATATCGTGCAGTGAAATAAATGAAATATCATAAAATGAGAAGAGAAATGGATTACAATATTAAAACAAAACAAATCGATTAGAGAAACGGAATACATATACGAAACAAGGATGTGCAAAAAAAGAAAAAAAAATGTTTCAACAGTGGGAAACAAGTGAATTTTAAAGGATATTCCAATGTCCTTGTAGTGAGAAAAATAAGCAAGAAAAATATGAAAATATGCAGTCCAAAGTGAAACAATTTAATATTTTGCAAAAAAAAGAAAGAAAGCTTTTCATTTACAAAAAAAGAAAAAAAGTTATATCCAATTGAGTGTTTGTGTAGAGAAGAAGAAATTGAGAGAAAGGAAAAAAAGGGAAAAAGGGACATCGAGATTAAAGTGGAGTTTATTTAAGTGCATTTGCACTCCACCCAAACACCTATACATGCATACAATGGGGTGGGGATTTCGTATTCCCAATGCAAAGATCGGATATATTTTTGCAGGACTGTTCGTTGCTAAGGCGCTGACAGTTGGAAGCAGTTTTTCTCCCTTTCATCTTAAATAAGAAAATAGTGCTTCGTCAAAAGAGTACAAAAACAAAAAAAAATAAAATGACCCTCCGCCCCCTTACCTACCCCATATAACTCGTCAGAGCACGCACACTTAAATAAACCCGCACACATAATTCTAAGTTGGATAGGGAATTCACCATTCAGCGCCATCTTTTTGGAAAGTATTTCGCACTGTACAGAAACGTTCCTTCCGACATCCACCCAACACATATACGCGCGCACCCACACCCACACCCACATGCAGAGATATACGCACACGCAGTGCATAAAGAGGAAAAAGTTTTCCTCACAGAAAAACAAACTCACTCCGAGCCCACCCACCACCACCATCACATCCTCAACAACAAAAATATGTCATAATCACGAAGACGATGTATGGCACGCACGCATGCATCAACATTTTTCGTTGCTGTTTGCTGCTGACGGTCGATGGATATTCGTGTGTCGTTCTTGAGCGTGTTGGTGCGCGAGAGTGTTTTGTGTTATGATGTCCCACGTTTCAAGCCCTCCACTGCTGCTGCCGCATGGCGTCAACAGAAGATTTTGAGTTTCCTTCGGCAATCATGATCCTACACCAACCCTCACATTTATTTCTTTAGGCGGTGGGGATGTTTTATTTTTATTTTTTTTTTTTTTGTGTTGTTGGTTGGACCTTATTCCTTCGCAACATTTATGCAAACCCATACTCGCACACACACACTCGCCCACACTCGCACATGATTACGTACCCACATGTGTGTTTAGATGGGAAGGGGATGAGGGGATAAACATTATTTTTTAATTCAATTTCACCCCACCAGCTCCAGTGTATCCTGCCTCTGTGACCACCTTCGACTTCATTTACCAACCCCATCCTCTGTCTCAGTAGATATGTCCGGTTTGTACTTCCCAAAGGAGGTGTGTACCTTTGTGTGTGTGTGTGTGTACCTTGGGTTAAGGTGTACATTCGTGTTCTTCGGCATTTATGACAACAAGGGGGCAACAAACAATTTTTTGTGTTCTGTGCGCGAAATATTTACCTTCAAACCTGTGCTGCTTGGAGTTTGTTCGCTGTTTTTCTCGTTGTCGTTGTTGTTGTCGTTACCGTGTCGTCATCGTTATCGTCGTCGTTGTTGTCGTCTTCATCATCTAATGGCTTAACAGAAAGAGCTTCAGTGTTGGGAATACCTTTTTTTGTTGGTGTTATTCGAAGGAGTACAGCGAATAGCAAATGATGGATACAAATGGCAGAACTGTTTGTTATGATTTCCTTCGCCACCTTATATTGGATTGAACTGGACTGAGGTAGTGTTGTTGTTCTATTTTGTGGGATTTGAAGTTCTCCTCGGCACTCCCTGTCTTAGTTTGTGGACCAACGTGTAAGTATTGAACCATTTTTTTCTGGGTTTATGAGTCAGTTTGGCGTACAGTGTTGCTAATGGATAAGTGTACTGATGCAGACCTCATGGTCACAAAGGGAATCTGGAAGAGAGAACTTCATTAATTAAGGATGGACATTATTGTAAACGGGGTGGATTGTGTTATTGCCATTTAAAATTGCCAATTCGGAAACTTATTTTGTTGTGTTCGCGTACAGGGGGGGTATTAGTGAGTGGATGCTAAGAAATTAATGTAGTAGATTGTTTTCCTTCTGATATTCGACTGGGGCAGAGATTATCAAGTGTTATTTTAATTGGGAAATCACTAGACTTGCAATAGTCTTATTTATTTACATTATTCAGGAGTTTATTGTAAAGATTAAATCGCTATAAAGGACTCGTGTGGGTATTTGACAAGCTTTAATAATAATAAGTAGAGGGCCAGGGCCTAACTTTTCAACAACCAATCGTGTTGCGCGTGCTATTCTTCGTTCACAAGTGGAACAAGCGTTGGTACGCGTTTAATGGAGCTTACGAGAATGTTGTATCAAAAACGCGGCGTCCTTAGTTTTCCTTATCGAAATAGATCCGGCTCAAAGAACAATGGGGAACACTAAAGGGGAATTTGTGAATTATCTGCCATTCCGAAACATTTCGAGTGTCTATCACATAAAAGAGCATACAGTAGAATCATAGAAAGAAGAACAGATATAAAATATGGTCTGTTCATCTTTTCAAATTGTGCATTTTTTCGAAAACCAAATTAGAACTTATGTATATCCAACAAAAAACATTTAATTTTATTAAAAAAAAACAACAACAAAGAAAAATTATCTATAAAAGGTATAAAAACAGACTTATTTTGACGTTTTCAAAACTGTAAAACTCTATGGTAGAATGTCGCTCGAAAGAAATTTGTCTCAAAAATTCGATCAACTTTCCGAATTGTTCCTCTTATAGAACAGTTCATGTTTTCGAGACTCTACTGTATAACTAAGTGCTAACACTGTTTTGTATCAGGTCGGACAACAACAACTAACTTGGATCACTTCACGACTTATGCTATTAATGCGTTGAAAAGAGTTTGCAAGTTGATGCAATATATACTGACTTCAGCAAAGCTTTTTACTCTGTGAACCACACATATTATGAAGCTAAAAAGTTTTGGTTTTCATTCGAATGTCTTGATTTGGATCTCATCGTAAAAGTCTCTCAAGTCACTCAAGACCATTTCATGCATCTACATCCGCAAGGCAGTCATTTAGGTCCCGTGCTTTTCATCATTTTCAAAAATACAAACCCACCTTAAGGCTTGGGAACGCGGTGAGACACCTGGCGATTGGCAAACTGGGGTGATTGTCTCGCTTTTAATGAAGGGGGACAAAAGAGACGGGAAAGTCTAGAAAGTCTGTCTCTTAGGTTTTGGAAGCGCGTTCTAGAGCTGTTGTCGGTCTCAGGATGGGGGATGAACACTGCGGATTTCGTCCCAGCAAAAGTACCGGCAAAAGTACAACCATTTTTTAGATTTGGAAAAGGCATATGACAGTCTGCCTCGAGATAAACTCTGGAGTGTCCTGCAGGAGTATGGGATTGAGGGTCCTCTTTTGAGGGCCTTTCAATCTCTACACACAAACTGTAGCAGCTGTGTGTCGGGTTAATGGTGCTAAATCAATATCTTTCACCGTGGAAGATGAACTTCGCCAATGTTGGACTGGATGTTGCAGCGCAGCCGGGGCAAGGAACGTTTCACATTGGGAGAGTTGAGAGTAAGTCATGACTTAGTTATCCTCACATCTTCCCAGACGGAACTCCAGCGCGCACTTGATAGGTTTGCGGCCGTATGTGCTGATTCTGGGATGAAGGTTAACGTGAACAAATCATAGGTTATGGGCATTTCTAGAACACCTGTTTAATGCACTCTACAGGTTAGTGGAGTCCGGTTGAAGCAGGTGGAGAAGTTTAAGTATCTCGTGGTCTTCTTCACGAGTGATGGAGGAGCAATTCTGCACTTTTCCTGTAGGATTGGTCAAGCTGGGTCAGTTCAGCTTGGGAGATCTGTAATTAGGAAGGCCGAGCTTAGTGTGAAAGCCAAGTTAGCGGTTTTTAATTCAGTATTTGTTCCAACCTATAGTCACGAAATTCGGGTAAAGACCGAAAGAATTAGATCGCGAATACAAGCTGCTGAGGGGAAATTACTCGCCGGGATAGGGTGAGAAACAAGACAGTGCGCGAGGAACTCAATGTTCAGCAGCTGCTTCTTCGTAAGGATATGCTTCGATGGTTTGGTCACGCGGTGCGAATGTCCGACCCTCACGACTTCCGAGGCGGGGCTTGAATGGGATTCCATCAGATAGGCGACCACTTATTAGACCTAGGATGAGGTCATTGGACCAAGTCCATAAGCTCGCCTGGTTTCGCTTGGGCATAACTCCTGATGAGTGGGATTCGATTGCGGATCGAGTTGCCTAAAGATCTCTTGTGCGACCTCTTTAGTGGATCAGAATATGATAATGATGATGATGATGATACAAAGCATATATAAACTAAACTACTTAACCGGGTGGTACGTTGCAGGTTGCTTAAACCTTAATATTAAGCAATGATTTGCTATATCCCATATATATCAGTTAAAATATTCTTGCCCTTACAGTGTTGAACTCAAGCCTCTAGAAAGAGTGAAAAAAACAAAAGATCTTGGTGACATTTTTGATACAAACGCTCACTTACGTTGCACATATCGAGTACATAGTTGCATTGGGTTAATCAAAAGAAATTCAAAGCAATTTTCTGACCGACATACTGTGATATCGCTTTTTGTAGCACTTGTAATTTCGATACTGGAGCTGAGAAGCTAGGCCCTGGCCCTCTACGGGCCGTACCACTACCCATATTATTCTTATTCCGGTCGATTCTTGAAGAAGCATATCATATTTGGAAACCAATTTATCGAATCCACAGGGCAGTTACGCTTTATAAAATGCAGTGGACTCGAAACTCTCTCTAACGCGAACTTTTTCTTTTCGCCGCATATTCCATACATTTCCCTCAATTTTCAAAAACTTCTCTCTGACTCGAACAAATCATGGTATCCCGTGATGATTCGACGGAGGGTCCGGGGAAGTCCACTGTATACTTTCTTCAAAATGGGTTCGATTTTCGCCCCTTGTTAGAAAGACGGTTATCAGTTGTTGGGGTTATTGACTCTTAGTGCAAGAAGACGTTCACACGAAAAGTTGTTCATACGTGTGACCGTGTGAATAGCCAATGCTCTCTATTTATGCTCCAGATTGAACTCTAAGAGCTGACTGTATTTTTGTTCAAATAAAGCATAGAGCAAACTATGGCATAAATTAGCCAATTTCCTCTTCTTCTGAAATACAATTTCGAAGAAAAAACATAAAATTACTATAAAAGTTAATTACATAAACAAATATTCCCCTCAGTCCACCCAAAATTCAATCTCACGATTGAATAAAAGAAAAATGTTTCACAACTATGCCTGGCTTGGAAATTTCTTCACGGGATTACGATATTACGGTCTGTGAAATATCAGCCAAAGGATGTACGTGTATCCTGCTTAACATCTAAAAGGCATTACGTCTAAGCGTGGCGTTGTGATATGCGTAGATATACATATATGTATAACACAAGACATTTTACTCTACTACTGTTATAATCTCGTATGATGCTCGTCTGTAATCGAAATTTGATTACAGTTCAATTGTCGATTAAATTGGAGTTGATTTGATTCAGATTTAGTTACAATGTTCCAATATTAGACAATTATAGTCCACCCCCTTGGACAGGTTGTTATTTTGCGAATCTTGTGGAACTTAATTCAAGAATCAGAAATCACAAATCAAGCAACGCTATCCTTCTAATTTTGTTTTAATTACTTTCCTATTTCCTATTATTTATCAGCAAGTGGTAGTAATTATCTTTTTTCTTGAAGGCCTTAGAATTATCAGTTTCTTTAAATTGCAACTTTGTGTAGAGTTTTCAAAATATATGCGCATGTGTCCATCTTGAGGTGATATCACATCAATCACATCGTCACCCTTTACGGGGGTGAAATCAGTGAGTACGGGGATCGAAATAATGTTCTAAGTTTAAAAATAAAATCGTGTACTATTTTACCTCAGACAATTTAATATAATGAAAATCGATGAAATGTTTAGTGCAGAAATGACGTATTACAGAGATGGCCGACTTCTACCTCTCTTGCCCCATAAAAATGTTTGACAACTGTTTTTTATAACGTGTTCTTAAACCAAATTGACCAAATTGATTGATCAGAGGACGGCATTTACATTATTTCGTGAATAACCGTAAAAAATGTATGAATATCCGTCAAAAAGTTTTCAAATTCGTCTATGGACTAGGGGGCAATTAGCTGTGAAGTCGGCCATCTCTGTAATACTTCATTTCTGGTTTAGTGTGTTCGAAGGTTGAGGACGGAGTAGTCGAATTTCTGTCCACATGGACATCACACATACAGATACCTACAGTGCTACAGACATAATATGTAAGCTCTGTGAATTGTAAGATGCATGCAATCTTTCGAGTCGTAGCACAGTGCTCCATGGAAAAAGGAACCGACTACCTACGTCAAGAAAATATTGACCTGTTTACGGCACTCGAAGTATTTCCACCTAGTACCAGTTCCGATAAAGACGATTATGACCTTAATATCTTACTTTTTCTGAACACATTGGGGAAGATTTGAAAAAAAACGGTCCAGTGGTCTTTTAGTTAGAGACTGAGACTTCTGGAGGCTGACGGACGAGGGCTTTACGCCCCCTATCAGTGACCACGTATTGCTATGGGTTTTAAAACTTGATAGAATTCCAATAACCTGTCACCGAATAAGAAAATCCGTATTTAAACCAAACGCAACAGGAATAAAGTTCCGCTAAAATAATTCTCTGTGTGTTGTGAGTAGTATCCACGGTACGACACGGTTTGGCCCCACCTTTTTTGAGTCACTGAGCATTGTCAGTAATAGCTGTCTGTCAAGAGAAAGCTTCTCAAACTTGATCGTTCGGAGTGGGCTTGAAACTGTTGGTCCCTTCCACTCGTGATAGAACAATAGCATGTCGAACATGAGTGGCTGCTGAGAAGCTAGGCCCTGGCCCTTTACGGGCTGCAGCACCTTCCATATTATTATTAAATTATTATTATCATACTCAGGACAAATCGGCATGCAAGAGATGCAGCAAAAAATATAGACTCCCGACCAAGAATGTGGAATGATTTGACGAGCACTGAATTTGATGCATGATGAAGAGTCTTCGACTCCGAACCAGTGGGACAAAGCAATAGTGGACGCCCACGGAACCGATGAAGCACACAGGTGGAGAAGGACCTCAATCAACTTGGTGTGCGCTGTTGGGGACAGCTGGCTAAAGATCGTGACCGACTGAGAAGCTTACTGGTTGAGGCCCAGGTACCCATCGCCACCAGAAGAAGAAGAATTTGATGCATTGGCAGGCACCATTGATCCGTAAGATGGTTTAAATATAAGTGTCCGAAGAGGGGTTTATATCTTTGAGGTGATTGTGCCTGGCGTGGATATTGACTTGGTACACGATATGTATCCATTTGCTTGTGAAGCAGAACAGACTGCTAGATTCTACTCTTGGAACACCCATCATTTTGCTATCACAACCTCCAGATTGTTTACATCTGGTATTGTACAAACGTCCATATCCACGGATTTGCTGGCACAACGCACTCACTTTTGTTGAAATTTTCCAGACCATTCGGAAAAAAGTTGGCTAAATTTCCTTGATGCAGCGTTTAATTTACTCCTGTAATTGCATAGTTTGTTGACACAGACCTTTGACTTCAAATAATCATACAAATAAATCTAATTGTCTTAAATCAGATTATCTAGGGGACCAGTTCTGATTACAGAAACGAAAGAGTACACACGACCAGAAAGTGTCTCATGTAGTAATTGAACTGTGGGCGCAAATTTTCGTTATTTCGGAGATATGTATTGTTCAATAATGAAGAGATGTTGTTGTAGGGTGCAGTGATGAAAATGCTGAGCCCATAAAGCGCAGCAAATTGCATCAAAAAATTAGATTAGATTAGAGTAGATAGTAGATTTGCAAAATATGGAGCAGGTAATGAAAAAAAAATGTTGGTTGAAATGCGACGAATATTAGGTCTAGTAAAAGCTCGAAATTTAAGGCTACGTTATTGTTGCCATTTTGTAAAGCCCTTCGTCCCTACTGATGCTAGGTCTGGATTATAAGTTGGATGCATAATGATCTTCAAACCACACTAACTACGCGTGCTATTGTTCTTATGGAACGCAATTCATCTCCTATGGGCCAAAGCTGGACGGTTCTGAACGATTGCTTCCTTCAGACGATCTAATTGTTGACAATAGAGGTCTGAATTAAGAGATTTGCCGTAGGCGATTAACTCATAGAAGATAATTCCCTGTCAAGCCCTCCAAATACATAGCAAGACTTTCTTAGCCGTCAATCCTAGCTTGGCAACCGCTGACTCAACGTTATTCGACCATGACCGTTTGTGCATGACGTTGCCGCAAGTGATCCACTTTTCGTCATTCATTCAAATGTCACGTCGAACTTCTTGCGATTCAGTACGGATTCGCAGATGGAAATTCAGCTATGAGGTTTTTTGCCGTTAGCTCGAGTTGTAAATATACATCGAGCTTTGTTTTGTATCCAGCTTTGTTCAAATGATTCCAAACGGTTTCTTGTGCAATGTTTAGCTCGTGGGCAATCGAAACAGTGCCAAGAATAGATCCTTGTGGAACGCCATTATTAACAAGGAGGAACGAAGACAGATTAGTCAAATATGAAAAAAATCAGTTTGATAGGGTAAACTACGCAGTAGCGAGCGCCCTTAAGGAAAGTTTTCACTTCGTTGCTCTCTCAAGATTAATCAATTAGATATAAGAAAGCAATTTTATGAGTTAAGGAAAGCTTGATGTATTACTGTTTGAAATCAATAATAACTTTCTGTAGGTATTAGACTCAAATTAAATAAATTTAAATAAAGTACAAAATGAGACATGAGCCAGTATAGAGCCCCCCTATTCCTGATTCGAGCCCTAAGCGTTCCAGTAACGAGCCCCCAATATATTTTATTAAATAACTATTTTTTCTTACTTTTGCTTTTGAAAAAATAAAATATATATTATTATTGTTACATTAAGCCTTAATTAGTTAACTAAAAATCCACTTATCTTCTTAGTCAAAGTTTCTAGTTTCTTAAGAAATTTCACAAATTACACTGATTTTTTTCACTTATGGAACACTACTCAACACTTTGAATTTTCCTTACCAACTGAAGACGAATTACTGCCAGACTGCAATGGCATGAGAAGGTTTTTATCTTTTGTAAACTCTTTAATTTGTTGGCTGTGGCAATGGGTCTACATTCAGAAACTAAGCCTTTTTTTTAAGATCGGTATTATTTTAGACTTTTTCTAGATGATATGATATGAGGATGTAGTTATAATTGTGTTAAATATGTGTTTTATATAAGGGAGAATTAAGGGAAGCACACAAAATCGGGGTGAATATTATCAAGTCCAATGGCCTTCGATTTGATCTTAAATATAGCATTCCCTATAGTGTACATATTAACGGTGGAGAAAGAGAAAGCGTCTTCGTTAGTATTTTGCAATGTCAGCTGACTTGGGCTAGGAGAGCAAGTTATAGTGGTAAACTTATGGTTAAAATCATAAAGATTAATATTGTCGTCAAGGGGATCTTTTTCTTTCATCAGTCCGATGTTGCAAACTTCTTTCCATAAGAACCTAGATGAACGATCCGAATTAAATCTGTTTTTGAAATAATCACATTTAGCATTCCTGATGAGCTTAGTTACATTGTTTCTAAATATTTTGATGTTCCGAAACATTTTTGCACTGCGGCAACGTTTCCAGCGGTGATACAGGAAATCTCTCTGTTTAATGGCATTTAAGATGTCAGTTGACAGTTAGGGACAGCTGGGTGATTTAAAAAAATAGGTTTTAATGGGAAGAAAATAGAATAAGTAGTCAATAGACCGGGTTGTCAGTTTGCTCGTCAACGTCGGTTTCATACAAAATAGTATTCCAGTCGAGAGAGGCACAATCACTAAAAAGACTTTCGACATTGACAAAAAGAAAATTACGAAATTGTATTGGTTGGCTAGGTCCTCTTTGGATTTGAAGATTGAAAGTGGCAAACACTAGATCATGATGTGATAAAACCGGGACAGATAGTTGACTGTAACATTTGACAAGATTTTGATCACTTAGTAATAAGACATCTAAAAGTGACGGTAGGCAGTTAGGCTTATAGTGTATAGGATGTCTAGTGTTAATGAAAGAAAATCCAAGTAAGTTCACAAGAGAGTTGGAAGAGAATTAGAGCAGATTTAAATTTAAATCATCACACAAGATAAACTTTGGTGCAACATGACATACTTCTTCTAAGATGGGACAAATTATATTAGAATTTGCTCGGTGGCATATAAAAGGTACCAATGATGCGTTTATCTTCACCATTAAGAATATCAATAAAATAGTAGTCATATGCTTGTGTATTGTCGGAGTGTTTAACTACATTAGAATTTAAATACTTTTTTACGTAAATAGGGGTAGCTATTCCCCCTCGTGTGTGAGTCCGATCAGCTCGGTATGGCTTCTTAAACCCACCTAAGGAGAGAAGATTATTTATCAAGTGGGGATGGAACCAGGTTCAGGTTCATCAATTTAACTATTTTGAAAAAGATTACGGAATTCGTCAATCTTATTCACAAGACTTTAAGCGTTCATGCGACAAACATGCAAACCTTGGTGGCTTTAACAGATAGTGTTTAATAATAAATTGGTGTTCGCATTTATGCTGCTAGAATAATCATCATAAATGCTGGCCAGTGGTAATGCACACCCACAGTAAAGCAGCAGTCGAACACAATGTGATATTCAATGATACGAGTTAGTGAGAAAGATAGTATAGTAAATGTTTGTATATTCTTTCTTATGAAAAGAAAATTTTGAAAAATTCAAGGCAAATATACAGTGATTGTAGTAGATTCTTCCCAAATTTTAACGTAAGATAAAAATCAGTTAAATGGACTAGAATTCAATTGCTTTGCAAATGAAGTAAATCTACTACATATGTAGTAAACAATCATCCCTGACATGTGCCAATATTTCTTCTTTTCAGTGTTGGCAACAATTTATTGTCGATGCTGGCTAAATCAAATCTTGCGCTAACTTTGGGACGCTCTTTACTATCATTGTTATTTGCACACCTTTTAGATTCATCATGCACCACAGTGCATGAATATCACGTTTCATTTTCCCAGTCCATGGACCAAACTTACCGAAATTCCTTTCGATTTGTGGGTGGGTAAGTTCAAGGTCATTCTATGTTGCGTTAGCACACTTTGCCTGGGGCTTGTATTTCATATTTATGGTATACAACAGCTTGTCCCGGCAAGCACTCTCAATGCCGATTCCAGAGACGCGTTTAGTCATACAACTCGCCCAATATATTAATGCATAATTCCGCATTAATGCGAATGTCAAAATGAAGTTCTTCCTTTGCAAGTGCTTATGTCTGTGAACCGTCAACCAGGCTAGGGATGGTGAGGGCCTTATAAATACAAGGCAATATTCCATCGTCGAAATTACCGCTGCCCATTGTTATGATCTAACTTTCTCGTCTGTGAAGCGAGTTATTTTTTGATGGAATCATATACATCTGGATATTGTTTTGCCATCGTCTAGCGATACTTAATTTGGTCGGTCGCAGTTTCATTAGTGTCGCGTCGCTGACGCATATTCGATTTTGTTCGTCATAATTAATTCCGTATCATGATTGCTTGTTTATTAGACATACAAATGGCTTGTGTAGTCTGGCACAGCTTGAGAACGTTTAATTGATTAATTAATTTGATTTAATTGCATATTTTGTTAAGCTTAGGACAAAATATTTGTTTTCTTATTCTCACATCGCAAGCCGAATGTGTGTTTTGTTTGACATATGAGAACTGCTATCGTCTCATGTACTTTGTTTAGAATAAGTGTACGACGTAGATTTTGATTTCTATATATTGTTGATGGATGGATCCATCTTCTCAATCAGCCGTTAGCATACAATGATGTACTATAATTGACTGAACGAAGGGATTGGGGAGGCGTCTAGTATTCAGACGAAAGCGCATAATAAACGGAGAAGCGAAGTTTGTTCTGTCCTCCAGAAAGGACACGCAATATCGACGTCTTGGCTAGAGCGGCACAATCCTCCAGATCCTCCCCCACGTTTGATGGCTGGAACTTGATATCTGGGACAATATCTTTGCCTCGGAAATCTGCGAACGGAGCGAATACCGTCTGACGAGAAGCTGTTAAACTTGATCTCGTCACTCCATAAAACTTTAGCCCATTGCTCGCTCGTCTACTGCATGTGGCGTTTCGCAAAATCCAGCCGTTTCTTTCTATTCATTGCACTGATGAATGGTTTCTATGCTGGGCGTCTTGCAAACAGTTCTGACTCCCTTAGTCGTCGCCTAACAGTGTGTACGCCTACACTTAGGTCAAAATGTACATTGACGTAGTCTGTAACTTCAACGGCAGTCTTAAGGGGATACACTTTGACTTGCTTGACTACTTCAAGATCTTGTCGGGAAGTTGTATTGCGAGGATGCCATCTTCACGGAATCGGGATACAATTCGTGAAATGGTTGAAGTTACAACACCATACTCGAGAGCAATATCCTTCGTGAGCCTGTCATTGTTAAAAGCTGCAATGATTGCTTCTTTGCATTATTGTATAGTTGCATTATTGTATAGTACACGTGTTTATTATAAGAATAACCTATTTTATAGATCTACCTTACCTACACATTCTCTATTTGCATTTGTTTGCGCGTCCAAAATGTTCGTCTTATACCACTTATTTAATTGATTTTAACTTCTGCACGAGAACAATCACAAACCGATACTCAAAATCAAATGGTTTCATAAACAAAAGAAGCATTTCAAAGGAAGAACCAGATTGGATACCGTTACAGGAAGCTACGCAGTACTATTTCTGATGTTGTACCCGTTTTAATTTTGTTTGCTCGGTACTGTATCTTCGAGGACTTCGTCCGTCCTGGATCCGTGAGCTAGAGTTGGGTAAATTCGGGTCTGTATAGTTCCTGGAACAATGCCCGCTGTCTGAACTAGTTCCAATCAAACATGTCCCATAGTTCCGACATGCCCAACGAGTTGTAAAATACTAACGCATGTAGAGGACGACGGATTGGCGAAGTGTGTTAAGTGCCTGCCTTCGGTTAGTGGGGTCCCTGGTTCGAATCTCAGTGAAAGCAAAGCTTATACACTTTCATCTGGTTTTTAAATCTGTTGAAGTCACCATTTGTCGTTGGGATCAAATTAACGGCCCTATCACTGGAGTGGTCAATCAGTGGTAGAAGTCTGACTTCGGGTATCCCAACGGACCAACATGGTCTAAGAGTGCTGGTGACTTCACAAAAATCTTAACGAGCAAGAGAGATAGAAGTCGGGCATATCTATAATACTTCATTTCAGTTTTTTTTGTATGTTTTCGGTTCGTTTCGTCGGTCTTGCCAATTCGGTTTGAAATAAATGTTACTTGGTTTGAGTCGGTTTAGGTGTAAACCGTGTTAATGCGGTTTTTCAACCCGGGTTGACACACCAAATCGCTACCATAAAACATCTAATATAGCTAAAAGCACTTACTCAAAATGAATCCAGCTTCAATATGTTGAGAGTGATTAGTGAGGAGATCAAATTTGACTGGCATATTCTAGGAGGGGTCTGACGTAGGTGATGTAAAGGGATTTAGTAACGTAAGGCTTTGAGAATTCAGCGTTTAATGAAGCCAAGAGAAGAATTGGCTCGTAGGATAATATTTTTAATGTGTAAATGGAAATTGAGCTCCCTATCACATATAATTCCAAGGTCGCGAATAAAGGAGACTGGGTGCTAACTCGTTGTGGAGGTGGTAGGTTCTGTGAGGTGGGGGCGGGAACGTTTACGAGAAACAAGTGATGGACTGACATTTGCTTACGTTAAGTTCAAGGGAGTTTTTGTCACACCACACGAAGAAGGAATCTAGGCTGTTTTGGAGTGCGTGCGAGTCGGTGGAGTTAAATATTGTTTTTAATATTTTCATGTCATTTGCGTAAATGGATAGAGTACAGTTTTTAATTACATGGACAACATGGTTTATGGCTAAGACAAAGATCAGAAGCCCGAGGTGACTCGCTTGGGGGACGCCCGATGAGGTTACAAAGGGGTCGGATGTAGAATGTCTGAAGAGTACTCTATAGGAGCGATTCTCAAGGTACGATTTGAGCCATGCGATCATTTGGGGCGGGAAACCGAGGGCATTTAGTTTGAAATATATTATTTGGTGGTTGATTTTGTCAAAGGCTTTGCTGAAGTCTGTGGCAACTACGTCCACTTCGTAACCTTGCTCTAATGTTGCAAGGGTAGTGGAGACAAATTCAATAAGGTTAGTTGTGGTAGATCTGCCCTTAAGGAATCCATGTGCAATACACTTGCTATGCAGCTGCAGTGCTTTCCTCATAACCCGTAGATTAAGATTTCTTGGAGCTTACTATTTTGATAGTCTGGCTGAAGTAAGTACCTTCAAAACGACTGGATGGCGCAGTTGGTAAAGTGCCTGCCCCTGGTTAGTGGGGTCCCTGGTTCAAATCTCAGTGAAAGAAAAGTTAATACGCTTTTATCTGGTTTTCAAATTTGGTCCAGTCGCCATTTGCCGTTGGGATCAAATTACCGGCACTATCACTGAAGTAGTCAATCAGTGGTAGCAGTCTGACTAATGGGTACCACAATGGACCAATATGGTCTAAGTGCGTGAATCCACTAGCAGCCCACCTACCTAACCTACCTAAAATGATAAACTGGTTTGCCGAATAGGTACACATTGATCGGTGTGGTAGCACAATGGTGGCTCAAGTGTGGCCACTTCTACCTAACCTAACCTACGTGCAATTAAAACTTGTTGATGATTCGATTTTTGATATAAGCTACGTGCGTTTATTACGGTCGGCACTTTATATCAACCTTCCTCTAGAGCTTTGTTGTTCAGGGGATGAATTATTCAAAAAATAGTCGGCTCACTGATTCAGCGTGCATAACTTTGATGGCAGTAATTGCTGTAACGTTTCCAGTTCATGAAGGGTTTATTCCCATTTCTCTACAGCAACCACTCGTGTGCGTGCTATTGTTCTGTCACGAGTAAAGGGACACACAAGTTCTATTCGCCCATATGAGAAAAATTACATGACAGATATCGCGAATGATTCTTAATACAAAACCAGAACCACTACTTTATGTGTAAAGCATTCAAAATGATTTCTTATGTCTCTTCTCGGCGTAATGAGAAGCGACAATCGTACATTCTTCATTGGCTCTGACACCCTTGACATTTCGCGTGGTGTTCCAATCGTCTTGCTGTCATTTAATTTGACAACCTACAGCTTTTATGACGTTACGTGTCTCAAGTACCTAACGAAGTCCATTTCCCTTCAACCAATGAAGTGTCTATCAAATTTTCACTTTCGCGTTCGTCTTCATCTTCTCCTGATGTACAGCATTTTCATTATCGTGTTCCCCTATCCCCTCACTCGCCATTTTGTTCAGGTGACGTAGAGATATCTTCAAGGCCACCGAATTACAGACCCTCCCAGCAGCCGTTAATGTATACAATTTTTGAAAACATTTCATCTCCAGTTTGATGGTGAAAATGAACGAAATTAAAAATAAAGTATGCACCCTTCCAGGGTCAATTGTGTCTGTGTGTGCGTTTTGTTTCTCTCATTTTTTTTGTGTGTTGTTTTGTCTTTATCCTCTTTCGCTCGAAAATGTACATTTATACGGTCGCGTATATTCAGGTCTTTTACAAGGAATGTCATTAATTTTTAAAGGCCATCTGCAACTTTGAGTATCTGCGTTGATGACTTTCCCTTCGAAGGAGAAGTAGAAGATAGTTCCATGTTAATTGCTTGTCATTAGGAAATTAGACCGAAGCTGTAGAACTTCTGTGCAATTAAATATTAAATTTCGTTTGGGTACTATTCTCAGGGACCACACATGGTAACTACACATAGTTAGATAGTTGCAAGCTCTACGAAAACAGATTTACATTTATTTTCATTTAACACAGGCATGATATGGATACATTTTACATTTGTAAATGCACACGATAGCTTGTGCCTACATTTAACGAAATATTTATTAAGAATTAAGAATATATGTACATGTTTGTACTTCGACCCTACCATGGCCCCACCCCTCCACTTACAGCAGGAGATAGGTCGTTTACATTGACTCCAGAGACTAATTAGTAAAGTTATCCGGTTGTATAATTTTATCATAAGCACACAGTACCGTGCGTAATTTTATAACAACATGTGAAGTGAAAAGGCTGCACAGTTGAATAGGAGTGCTTTTCGTATGTGCTTCGATGTATAAACATGTTTGTGTGTGCTCCTTTCAAGAGGGTTGGTTTCTGTATGCCTGTACACAGAAATGTCCGAGCTTCATTTGACTTTTGGCGAGAGGACTTTTGACTCGCTGCATTTGTTACGTATACGCCTTGGTAAGTGAATGCGAGAGTTTGTCATGATCTAGTTTACAAAGTTTTCTCTTTCTGGAGGTGATTCATGTGTATGCAGTTATCGTGGAAGCCATTAGTGGTTTTAAGGACCACACCTGCCCTATATATTGTGGCGGTACTGCATTAAATTCACATTTTATAAAAGGTACCTTCCACTAGTTCATTCATTGGGCTCAAAACCTTGTTTCCTAACTTTTTTAGAATGGTCTAAAGTTTCTGGATGGTGTTCGCTTTGTTGGAGATAACACTTCATTAAACGTAATTTATCATTAGGTTAGGTTAGGTTAAAGCAGCTGTCTGCCAGCATGCTGCAGTCCCACGTGGGCCCGTTGTATGGTGACCACGTGGATCCTGGAAAGTGCTGAAAATGCCAATCACAATCATTGCTTATCTCAGCCTGGTTATAAAAAAAACAAACCGCTTGGTGACTTTTGATTTAGAAGGAGAGAACGATTCAATTACTCGCTTCTCCAGCTTCCGCAGAAGTCGGTGTAGGGCAGAGGCTGAATCTAATGGCGTGTGTTCCAATTGCTGCCTCTCCAGCTGCCACAGAAGTTCATTCTGCTCAGAGTTTGTGATTATCTCAGGCCATAATTGCATCGTAGTGCGGCACAATGTACTAGTAAACCATCTACGTGAAGCAATAGTTGCCATCATTGCCATGTCCACCAGGAAAGAGCACTTAATTTGTTTTCTTATTTAAATTTTTAGAGCACTGGCATATTTTGTCAAAAAGGTAAATTAGTTGAAGCGCTCATTACAAACTTTGCCAACACACTTTGAAAATATTGCTACGAACGCCACTATCACCTTTTTTGATAAAATTGTACTTTTGTTTTCAATTTTTATTCATCATTTTAATTCCACGCTTTCCTTGAATTTTTCAATGCACTCGCGGATATCTTTAGCAACTATTCGAAACGAAAATGGTTGTTATGCGGTCAAAAACAAAACATACCCGACTTCACAGCTGATTGTCCCCTAATCCATCGACGGATTTGAGTATTTTTTTGACAGATATTCATGAATTTGTTTACGGTTATTCACGCAATAACGTAAACGCCGTTTTCCGATTGGTCAATTTGGTTTAAGAACACGTTATGAAAAACAAACAGGGTAGCAAAAACTGTTGGTCATTTCTAAAAACGTCTTCAATTCCCACGCTCATTTACAATGACATTCCAGCTGTCAGTTCCTTAGACAAAGCTAATCTGCTTGCGGCTCATTTTGCAGCTAGCTCAACAATGCCAGATTCCAATTTGTCTCCACCTGTACTTGAGAGCGTAGATTTCACCATGGGACAAATCCACTTCCGCACTCGTACAGTTGCAAGAGTACTGAAAGATCTCGACGTGCATAAATCCGCTGGCCCGGATGGTATTCCCCCTATACTTCTGAAGAGGTGTTCTTCTGTGCTGGCAAAACCACTGCGTAAGCTTTTTCATCTATTCTACTCTTTAGGTCTCTTTCCGAGCAGATGGAAAACAGCATTTGTCCAGCCAGTCCCTAAAAAGGGCGAATCTTCGTCACCACCTCGTAACGACCCATAGCACTTACGTCCCTTCTTTCTAAGGTCATGGAAACGCTGATAAATCGTCAGCTTATGAAATATCTTGAATCGCGGCAGCTTCTTAATGACCGACAATATGGTTTCCGCAGCGACAGGTCCACTGGTGATCTGATAGCTTATCTCACCGAAAAGTGGAACCAGTCTTTGCACAATGCAGGAGAAAGCAAGATCGTTGCGCTTGATATTTCTAAAGCATTTGACAGAGTTTAGCATCAAGCTCTCTTGTCGAAAATGCGTGCCTATGGTATCGATGAATCTCTTCTTCTATGGATTAGAAATTACCTTTCGAACCGTTAAATTCAAGTTGTTTTGGATGGGTTCAAGTCTGATATCCACCAAATATATGCTGGTGTTCCCCAAGGCTCAGTTCTGTCTCCGACACTCTTACTCATTTTTATAAATGATCTCTTGTCTGCTCTACTTCTAATCCAATCCATTCCTTCGCTGATGACAGCACCCTTAGCTTTTCATATTCGTTCCAAGACTCACGACCCCGCCATTCGGCCGTAGAATTGGAACGGCGGCATATGTTAAGCACGTTGAATTCCGATCTTGACAGCATAATTAACTAGGGAAAAAACAATATAGTGGAATTCAATGCTTCAAAAACTCAATGCTGTCTGCTGTCACTCAAGCGAACCCTTCATAATCAGCCATTATCCATGAATGGCGCTTGTTTCGATGAAACCGGAAAACTTTCCATCCTTGGTATGTGTATCAACACAACACTTAGTTGAAGCGATCACATATTTGAGGTCGCCAAAAATGCTGCGAAATGTTTAGGTTTTCTTAATCGATGCAAGAAATATTTCACCCCTTCTGATTTGGCTTTGATTTATAAGGCGTACATCCGCCCCAAGCTTGAGTATAACGCTCATATCTGGTCTGGTGCCCCTGAGACCACGCTGCACCTACTTGATAGAATCCAAAAGCGAGCGATAAAACTTATAAGAGACAACAATATCGCAGAGTCATTAGATTCTCTCGAACATCGACGTACCGTCTCTTCTTTGTCCGTGTTTTATATTTATTTCAACAAACGATTCTCAAGTGAGCTAGCCAACTGCATTCCTCCTCTCCATGAATTCACCCGCAATACTCGTCTCGCCAGGAATGCCCATCAGTATACCCTTAAGCCTACTTTCGGACGCACAGTTAAATTCAGAGACTCATTCTTCAGCCGCACTGCACGAATGTGGAATGCCCTTCCCAAGCTAATATTTCCCACAGACTACAACCCGCAGATATTTAAGACCAATGTACACAGGTACCTCCTCTCCCTTTCTCCCTCTATACCTTCGGCCCGTGCTGTGTCTTGACCACATAAGGGTATTAGCAATCCCTTGAGCACGCGAAAATTATATAAAAAAAAAAACATTTTAAGGGGCAAGAGAGGCAGAAGTTGGGCATCTCTGTAATACTTAATTTCTGATATGTATCATAGACATGCCAAACACTGAAGCTGTGTTTATAATTCTGATGCATAAAGTGGCAAACATAAGAAATGAAATTTAAAAGGCTGTGCTTGCACTATTCAGAGTTTATAACATTTCTTTTTCCATCAAGCTTGCACTCACGTTGAACCACACGGGACAGCCATAGGTGATCATTGGCCGGATGAGGGCCATGTAGCAGATAACCTTCACCCTCACATCGAGTTGGCTGTTGTAAAACAGTCTCTTTGTAAGGGCAAATGCGCTTCGGGCCCTGGCCAGAGCAGCATCTACATGTTTGTTAAAATATAGATACTGATCTAGCCAAATCCCCATGTATCTGACTACAGTCTTTTGCGCCAGTGGCTCCCCGTGTCTTCCAACGATTGAGAATTTTCGCCAATTCTTTTTCGTATCCGCCGAGGCCTTATACAACGGCGTTCTAACAGAGTGGTTTCCGACTTCCGGAAGTTGATACTCAACTTCCAGTCATCGCAACTTCTCATGAATGAATCGAAGTCCTGCCTGCGTGAGAGTAGTGATTTCCTCGATCTTTCTGCCTGATCTGTACACGATCAAGTCATCGGCATACGCAATTACGTGAGGAAGAGAACTTATCAGATCGCTCAAGTAAATGTTGAACAGGATCGGCGAATAAACGGCACCCTGTTGGAGACCATTTTTAACTTGGAATATACCTGTGGAGGTCACGTTGCCATTTTTGACTACGAACCGTCTACCGGTAAGCATGTTACACAGTAGGTACAGCAGTGGTTTGCTTATGCCTAGCCGATTGAGCTTGTAGAAAAGACCTTCTAACCATACGGTGGCAAAGGCCTTCTCCAGATCAATCAAGCAGGCACCTGTACATTGTTTCTGGCTCTTGTTCCATTGGATATCCGACACCAGTTTCGACGCGGCATGAATAGTGTCATGCCTCGCTTTGAAACCGAATTGGTTATCCGGAATTATATTTTTGTCCTTAGTCCAGTTGATCAGAACTCTATTTACCACTTTCTCGAATACCTTGCTGATATTCGGCAGGAGACTTATTGACCGGAGGTTGCATGGATTCGAAGAATCTTTTCCTCTCTTGGATATGGGTTGCACAATAGCCGTTTTCCAATACTCCGGATAATGTGCATTATTCAGAGCATTGTTAAACAAGATTGTAGCACAATGTTGGAGATCCCGTCGATTCCAACAGACTTTTTCTTCTTTAATGATTCGAAGACCGCTTGGAGTTCTGTCATCGATATGAACGGGGGAAGAACCCCTTCGTCGGCGATGGCATTATCTGCCATGTTATCATCATTGAACACGACAAAGCCAGTGTTCTCAGATCGCCATTGTTGCAGATCCTCACAAAGAAGAGTGTTGTTAGCCCGTACTCGGTTCTCCAGGTCGTGGTTCGGCCGAATACTCATTCACCTTGTACACTTCCTGAAAGACCACGCCAAGTACCTCCACTTTTTCTTGCGGATCTTCGACCACAAAGAAATTATGGGGAAAATAAGGGGTGATTGCACTTTTAAAATCGTTGATTCGATATCGATTTAAAATCAGAAGGTAAAGGGTTCCATAGTCAAACACTGTGAACGGAAAATAAACGCGATGAATTTAAAAAGTTATTGCGATAAGTTATTAGATTAATTGACCTATTTGATCGAGTAAAATTAAGCCTGTTGAACAAATACTCCAGACTACGACTGTGAATCATTTGTGGAGGAAAATGCAGTTCCTGGGGTTAATGTACTCTTGAAGACTGCACCCCAGTAAGTCCATGGCATAATCAGAGATATGCTCATATCTGCGAGTGCCATAAATATATCGAAACGCATCATTCAAAAGCCACTTGTAATTTCTACATGGAGAGCGAGTCAGGATTATAGTATATTAATTCACCGTTTCTTATGAGAGGCAGTATTAGGGCAGTTACAAGTTTTTTTTCGTGTGCCATAGTTTACGGAGGCGGACAGAGATGCGACCAACAATCATATTGATATGATCATATCCAGATAGATCTTTGCTTATTGAATATCCAAGACTCGTTGCTTTCTCAACGGTTTTAATTTTAGAGGAACCAAGAAAGAGTTCGGGGATATGGTCAAGATCAAGCTTCAGTTTAGAATTAGCTACTAGCATTGACTTAATTGGATTTAGTTGGAGCCCGCTTACATTTGACCAATCGTAAATATGTTTTAAGACGTTGTTCATAAGAGTCGTAAGTTCATCAAGATTTGGAAAAGGTTTGTCCAGATACAATTGAACATCATTAGCACATAAGTGTAATGAGCAATGCCTACACATGGGAGGTAAATCATTGATGAACATGCAGAAGAAAATCGAACCTAGTATTGAACCATGCGGAACACCCTGTTCTACTTCCAACAGACAGGAATGGCTTTGACCCATTACTACTTTTTGTGATCTCCCAGATAGAAAACTTCTTCTTCGTAATCTAACCGCTTTATCACTGAAATCAAAGTAATTCTGAAGCTAGCAGCAGAAAATATTATGGTTTACTTTGTCAAAAGCCTTAGAGAAATCCAACAGACACAATTACGAGATGAATTTTTTGTTATAAAAAGACCTTATCTGTTCGAGAACGTTAATCAAAGCTGTTGTGATCAAAGCAGCTGTGATTTGTTCTGAAACAGATTGCTTACTGTAAAGGATATTATTAATAGACAGTTGTTTTGTGATCTGATTCGCTATAATTTTCTCAAAGATTTTGGATAAGCAGGGCAAGACATTAATTGGTCTAAAGTCAGGTGTAGACGCAGGGTTAGTTTTCTTTGCGATAGGCATAATAATTTGGTCTTATTTGGCGCACCCTGTACATAATTTTATTTTAAGTTCTTGCTAATCCTTTTCCTGTGGGCCTGCTCGTCGACTCCTGTGCAGTTGCCTGGGTTCGATTCACGGTACGACCAAAATTATTTTCACGACCTCACCTATTTGAAGTCACTGATAATGTTTAAAGAGTTATAACTGCCAAATCTCAAACTTGGCAGTTCGGAGTCGGCACAAAACTGTAGGTCCCTTCCACTCGTGACACACCAATAACACGGACAACACGAGTGGTTGCTGTAGAAGCTAGACCCCGGCAAGCCACCCCTATTTTATTTTATTACAATTCCCTTTCCTCGCCTCCAAATTCACCTTAATAAAGAACTTCCGAATCGTTCCTCAAATGAGGAGAACAACGAACATAAGTACGACATTAGAAAAGAATAATGTCTACACGTGCACTTAATTACGCGACTTGTAGTAAATCGTAAGAAGGAACAATATCAACATCCAGCATAGAACGTTTCATAAATCCACTCAACTTTAATCATAAATTTTTCACGACATGAAATCAAATAAAAGGATAAATTCCACTAAAGAACGGCACTGTTTTAAGTGTTCAACTCGTAAAACTTAATCTGCTAAGACTGAGAGAACACTTAATGAGTTCATTGCTCTCTCACACGTACATCTGGCATTTGCGTCCTCTATTGTGGAACACGGCCAACGACACAGACGAATATCCACCATCCTTGCATGCGACCCACATTTAAATACGGTGTCAATGTCCTGTGAAAAGCATAATCCAAACAAATAGCATCCAGAGACTGTTCCGTGAAGATAATGTAATCAAATCCAGGCACAAGCAGCGAACACCCAAAAATAAACGATTTGCCATTCTCATTACACTCAAAGTGAATGTGGCACAATGATGCGACTGAAGCAGCGCACACTACCCCCACAGGAGCTCCCTGAGACTGTTGTCGCAAGTACGAATTTCATGTCCTTGCACCTCGCTGACGGGCACGGGCACCGGCACCGAATCTGCTCGACTCCCCTGTCGTTTCATGTTTAAAGGGAATTAGTTTCCAGGAACTCAGCATCCATTTTTCTTTCCTGCTTGGCCGACTTCGTACGACACTGATGCTATCCTCCTCATAAGTTATTGAGCCGGTTCATGTATGTATGCATGTGCCTCTTCTCATTTGAGTCCTTTCATCAATGGATTCCTTACAAAAAATGAGAAGAAGAAAAATTATAAATGAGACGAAATAATAAGTAATTGGAAATAATACGCATGAAAGGAGAAGCCAACATGTGGGAGGATCCCCTCGCTTGGGGAATGGATAAAAAAGAAAAAACTCTTCAGGGGTGAGCAGAAGTTTATTGATTTCGGTGTAATTGTGGATATTGAAGGAGTTCCGTTCCGAGAACCGTATAACAAGCGAGTCACAGCGACAGCCAATGGGATAAGAAGACAAATTGTTATTATTAATAACAAAAAACTGCTTATGAGGAATATGTGTATCACTTGTGCACATTCATATGTTTGATTTGATGGGCCCCCACCCCCCGACTGAGGGGTTTCGTGTGGGCGGCCTCTTGGGCTGCCATTGCCATTGAGTATCATTACTGCTGTGACGAGTCTCTGTTGTATCATAATTTATGCATAAAATAACGAGAATCAAAGTGGATATATATTCCGTCACTCCAACTGCCTTCCTCTGCACATATTTTATGCTGTGTGCTATCGAACAGTTTGAAGCCGTCTACAGGTTCCATCAAAAGTTCGTGAACAGCTCGTAAATACATTTTCAAGTGCACTTACGGAATTTTTAATGAGATGCGATTGATTAAATATCTTACTTGGGAAAATCAATTTATTCAGAAGTTCTGCTGGAAAATAGTTAATTTTAAAACCTGTAGTTTAATTTGGTGGCAGTTGAATGCAATTGTACTCGTTCATGAATTGGTCCTAGTGTAAGGGATTATTATTTGTTTACAAGAACACGCATTCGTCAATCTTACACTCTTTATTGTTTGCGTCCTATCGCTTAGGCAGAGATAAAGGAGAATAGAGATATCCAACTTCTACCTCTCTTCCCCCTTGATTTCATCTGACAGCGTTTTTCATGCATTTTTCTCCCGTGTCTGAATACGCGTGAGCTTTTGCGAACAACGGATACCCTTCCCCAACCTTGGTACGGGGTAGAATAAGAGTTCTTATTTAAAAATTGGTTCCTTAGTTGAACGTTGTTCCTTTTCAAATTACGGTGTTAAATTTTCAACATATGAAGGGGTAAGGGACGACTGCATGGCGCAGTTGGTAGAGTGCCTTCCCCTGGTTAGCGGGGTCCCCGGTTCGAATCCCAGTGAAAGCAAAGTTAATACGCTTTTATCTGGTTTTTAAATCTGATCCAGTCACTATTTGCCGTTGGGATCAAATTAACGGCACTATCGTTGGAGTAGTCTGACTATGGGTATCACAATGGACCAATATGGTCTAAGTGTGCTGGTGAATTCACTAGCAGCCCACCTACCTAACCTAACCTATGAAGGGGTAAACGAACGAACAAAGCTTATGTTCATGAAGCCGATTCATTAAACTCCCTATAATATATTTAATTTGTTTACAAATTTAATTTAATCATTAAATAAAGATTAAATTGTTCGTCTTCTTATGGACCTTCGGGGCCTAACTCAACAACTCCAGTCGGCCCGATCACTGGCCAGTTGCCTCCAGTTTCGCACACCCAACCGGCTGAGGTCCCCGTCGATTTGTGTACCCCCCTTGTACGTGGGCGTTCTATGTTGGGTTGCTCCACAGGTTCAGATTCTCTGGGTTAAAGCCAAGTTGGTCATACACTCTACATGTCCTAACCATCTTATGCGTTGGGTCTGTAGACGCCTGGCAGGCTGTACAGCCAGTACAGTTCGTGGTTGAACCTTTTTCTCCAAATGCCATTAACGCAAACAGGACCAAAGATCGCGAGCAAAATTTATGCTCTCGAAAAGACCAGGAGCCTCTTCATCCACTTTGCATATAGTCGCTGCCTCTGCGCCGTAGACCAGGACGGGGATGATTAAGGTCTTATACAGAGTCAACTTAGCCTGCCGAGAGAGCCCATTGAAAGAGCGATAATCAAGAGTTATGCTCCATGTGTTCTCGGTACTGATGTGGCTTGTACTGTTTACCGCGGAGCCGAGGTAGACGAAGTCCTTCACCAACTCGTCGTTTGTTGTGCCTCCTTTCTTGATGACAGCATATACTTTCTTTGCCCTCGTTTACCCCCAGATCCACATTAGCCGCTTTCGTCTCAATGCCACCAAACGTCTCATTTGACGGCTCGCTGTGTTCTGCCAATCACGTCAATGTCATCCGCTCATGCCAGCAATTGTACGGACTTCTGGAAGATGGTGGCTTTTAGTCTTGGCGTGCGAGTCTTGCACGATCTTCTCTAGAATGATATTAAAGAAGTTACATCACAGTGCGAAGCGTTGTCTAAATCCAAAACAAATGCCAAAGTGACAACGACTGGTAGGCTCTGGCATATAGAATACTTTACACAGAAATGAAGTATTACAGAGATGCCCGACTTCTACCTCTCTTGCCCCTTAAGATTCTTGACAACTATTTTTTATAACGTGTTTATAAACCAAATTGACCAATCAGAGGGCGGCAATTACGTTAGTTCGTGAATAACCGTCAAAAATTCATGACTATCTGTCAAAAAAGCACTCAAATTCTTTGATGGACTAGGGGGCAATCAGCTGGGAAGTCGGCTATCTCTGTAATTCTTAATTTCTGACTTTACATGCGTGAGCGTCAGCAATACTTTGACAGATACATAAAATACATGTGTTCTTATGGCAGGTGGCATATAGACCAACGCTGCCGCTGACGCAACGGATGTATTTGCTCAACTTTTTAACTTTACCCTTTCCTTAAGCATTGACAATCATCAAATTGTGACATTTCTATTGAATATGATTTTCTTGTTAAACTTTGGGCGTGGGTTCTCTTCGAAGCAAAGTACAAAATGTATAAAAATATAAATAAATATTTGTAATTGAGTATTTACAACTTCAATTTTGAATTGAAACTTGCAAATGTCAAATGAAATCAGCTGTGCGTTGTAGTATTCATTGTGTCATCCCCTTCCTTCAGGTACTTCTACTTGACGCTACGCATGTAAAGTATACTATGTGCCAGGGCCTTATGTCTGAAATAAAATAGTGCCGACTTCATGTTTCGGAGAGAATGCGATGACGCGCTGCATTGAAACTTTTACTCAATTTATCAGCTGTTCTCTTTCTCATCTACGAGTTGAAAAATATTGCCGCCTTTCTGCATACACTCATTTGAAATGACTTTTGCCGTTAAATTATTTTTAATTATTTAGACAGTTGACACAAAATATCTCAATTTGGGAGAAAATCTCCCTCACAACGCACCTCTCTGTCAACGTTTTTTTACGGTCCTCTCATCTCTCTCATTTTTCAATAGCGCAGGTCGACGCTGTTTTTTGTGCATAGCCATTGAACTGAAAAGCCAACGCCAACGCAAACGCACTATTGTGATTCAGGCATTAAGCTTTAGTTAAGATATGTTTGAGCTTACATTTGGTTAGAACATTCCACTTCCATTTGAGGTAGTTACAATCTGAGATAATAAGACATAATTAATGAATGCACAACATAGTGTTTGTAGTCTTGTATATGAATAATACCTTTAGGTTAGGTGAGGTTGAGGTGGTTGACTGCCGCGCATACGGACAGCAGACACACGCAAAGGCACATTGTTTTACCACCCGGTTCAAGGATACCTATACCGCAAACCAATTTGTGCTTTTGATAAAGCGAAGAAGAGGGCTGATTTTGATGCTGCTCAGTTCAGCCAGATTAACAAAGAAATGGGCCCCGTGAAGGAACATAACAACTGTTCGATGGTTTCTTCCTCATCCTCGTCCATGCAGCTTCTGCAGAAATCATTACAGGGAAGACCTAGTCTACAGGCGTAAGCGATGGCTTGGGATCGATCATAGGCCATAGTTGGTTGGTAATGAAGCATCCTGTGCCAGATGTCCATCCGCGGTTTGTTTGAGCAAGCGTTTCAAGCTTTAGCAGATGTTTTGTAGTAGCGATAGGCATGGAGGGTGGGTCTACACACGGAAAGAGCACGGAGCTTGTGCCCTTTCTAGCGAGTTCGTCCGCTTCGCAATTCTCCTGAATGTCGCAGTGTCCCGGCACCCTCATAAGTTGGATTTTAAAGTACTTGACCATCTCGATAGGCGGCAATTAAGGGAAGTCTTAGAATTAAAAGTAATCGCTGCCTGGCTATCGGAACAGATGACGATATCTGTGCGCGATATAACATCGTTTTTCAGCCAGGACAGGGCTTCCTTAAAGGCTATAGGTTCAGCCTGAAAGACGCAACAGTGATTAATAATAATAATATGGGTGGCTCGTCAGTCCGAGGTGGACCGGGGCCTAGCTTCGGAACGGCGAATTTGAGAAGCTTTTTCTAGACAGGAATACTCTTTAAGCATTGTCAGTGACTCGAGGTGGAGCCGTGATTATAAAAGTTGGTAAATTAGGGATTCGAACCTGGCAAAGAGGGTGCTGCGGAGGAATCGACGTACTAACCCACTAAGCCACGGCGAGCCACGCTACAGTGAGGTAGTCGAAATCCATCTGTGAAGATTCGCAGTGGACCTTCCAGCCTCTGGTGTTCAGACTCCCAGTAAGATATGGGCGGTATGCTGGTTGAGAAATTCTTCTCGAAGAGGAGGTTAGGTAAAGCAGAGTTGAATGTCCAGACTGCAGTTCTTTCTAGCTGCTCAGCGATCTTAATCTAATCGCCGTGTTAGCTGCTGTCTGTCTGCCAATTTGTCCCATCGGTGGCAGGTTGAGGAGTATGCTTAGTGCTTCGGCGGAGGTAGTCGTTAGCGCCGCGCTAATGCATACGCATGCCATCCTCTGGGATGATGTTGATTCTCTTATCGAGTGCGATCCACCAAATAAAGCCTTTATATTTAATAAATTTTTATATATTTTATTTATTATTAATAATAAATATAATAAAAACGTTTGCATGAATAACTTAAAAAAAAGATTCTTTGTTAATTTTACATTTTACAAAACTAGCTACATTGCAAAATTTTACGGCAATCTTGATGCATTAGTTATAGTTGCAATATCTTGAGCTCATGAGTTTTCATGATTCATGAATTAAGGGTATATAGTAGAATTAGTTATTTTAGTTAATTTGTCAGGTATGAGTTACGGAGAGGCTGTATTATATAAAGGGTGGTACGACGAAAGCGCACGATGGTAATTGTAAATAAAACAAAAAGTTTTCAGAGAATTTTTTTATTATTACAGAATGATCTAAGGTCTAAAATATCGGTTAAGTGCTCGTTGGTGGCATACCTCCATCCGATGGTAGATATTATCATTGACTCTGGGACATATTTGAGGTTCGAATTATCTCATCCTTTAGCTCTTGAATTGTTCTTGGCTTATTGATGAACAGCTTTAAATATCCCCAAAGAAAGAAGTCCAACGGTGTCAAATCACATGACGGCCAATTAACATCCCCACGTCGTGAGATAACACGGCTATTGAATTTCTCTCGCAAAAGAGCCATTGTTTCGTTGGCTGTGTGGCAAGTGACACCATCCTGTTGGAAGCACATGTCGTCCAGGTCCATATCCTCAGTTTCTGGCCACAAGCAGGCCGTTTTCATCTCGCAATAGCGAATACCATTCACGGTAACTGATTCGCCGACCTTATTTTCGAAGAAGTACTCTGCCAGCCCATAAACTGCACCAAACAGTCACTATTTGTGGATGCATCTTTTTTTCATTTCATCATTCCTATATTCTCATTTGCCCAAATGCGGAAATTCTGCTTGTCAACCAATCAACTGAAGTGAAAGTGTGGTCTATTATCCTGGTCAAACAAATCACGAAATGCACGGAATGCATTTTGATTTGAACGGCCATTTTCGTAAAAGGCTTCAACAGTCTTAACGCGCTGCTCAATGGTGTATCTGTCCATGGTTGAATTTGTCAAACAACGAAACAAAGAAATGTCAAATGAAGTTGGGCAAGAAAACTTGACGTTATGGTGTGACTCACAATTAACATCATGCATTATGGTTGTAGCACCCTTTAAAAGGACTGGGAAAATAAATGTTTTGTGGAACATGATTTTGGTCCTTCGAGTCAGAAGTTTCGACAAAGCTGTTCTGACAAGCAGATGTTTCTGTGAAGTCGAACCTCTTCTACCGACTGTTATCGGTCTATAACGGTACAGCTGTCAAGCAGATAGGTATTGTGGTAGATCCAAGAGAAGCAGGTAGTGCTGGAACGGGAGATCGAAGAATTTCTCTGCTCCATCAAGATGAGTTAGGCACTGTTATACATCGTGCATTAAAGTTGGACCATCCTTTACTTAAGATTTAAATTGTGGTCAAAAAGTTCCAGTTAAATTGGCATTGCATTTTATTCACGAAAGTCCATACAATGTAAGTACATGGTTTTCAAAATATAGGTCAACTTTTGAACACCCTCCCCGAACAACAAACATGGATCGTCAGGCAAATTCACCAATCAGCCGCAATTTTTTCTCACCAAATTCAAAAATCTCCCCATACTCCTTAAAAATCCGCGAACTTGCCGCTATTTTTGTGGTGAATCCGGGAATCTTGTATGAAATACATGAGAATTCCAATGCACTATTTTTTTTTACGCCTCGTTTGGACTCGTGGCTTATAATGGCCGGAGACGGATATCTCTATTATCCCTTATTTCTGGTTTAGGCCCTTTCTTACAAACAGTACTTGAAATTAACTAATCGGCAATCCTCTCTCTGTGTTCTTTAAGTTTTCTCTTTGTTCTCGCTTTTTTGTTAATAATCTACTACACTATTTACTCATAATCTGCATACAATCTCCGATTGCCTTAAAGCATCCAATGTACAATTTATTTACGTGACAGCTGATTTGAAAGTTTTCGGTTGTTCTGAAGTTTGTTTGGTTTGGAAATTAATCATGAAGAGATACTTACGCTCGAGGAACGATTACAAATTGTTCAAATTAAATTTGAAAAACATAAATTCAATAAACTCAAACCATAGATATTATTTTAACAAACTTTGCTGTTGAAAAAACTGTTTTTATTCGAGAGCTAACTACTCCCCTCTAGCCGTTTCAAATAGTCCTCAGCGCTTTTTTTTGGAATCATTTGGAATAGTGGCGTTGATTCTCAACCTTTATTGGTGAGTAACCATAGAAACTAAAATTATGCATGCAGTTTTGCTCGCCACTGTAGGTGTTTGTTTCAGCAACGACCCAAAACAGCCCCCTTTTTCTTCAGATTTGCAAACAAGAAATAGTTGAAGACGCTAAGTCTGGATAATATCCTCGATGGTGTAGGTACATACTTCATGAATGCATGGATTTTTGCCACGTCGTTTGAAGTGGTCGGTTGCGTTGGTTGAATGTGATATCCTGGCACCTATTGAGCGTAAAGTTTTTTCATATTTAATGTGATGTGTATTTCTTCAGCCGTTCAATAGGATTTCATGATCTAGCGTGACATCTTTTGGGCGGTCTGAATGTTCGGCGCTAACTTGTGCCGGTACGGACACCACGCCACTCAGAAATCATTCCTAACCAGAGTCCACGTAGTCTTCATTAAGCTTTTCCTTTGTTTCACTGATTAACGCAGACAACGTCAACGCAGATTCGCTTGGTTGCCTGCTGCCAATAGCTGTCAAACACGAGCTTAATGACGCAGCTTGTTCCAAACTTGACAGTAGTCTCTTAGAGACGACAACCGACGACGACGACAGTGTTGCATTTAAAGTTCCTGCCGGGAAATTCCACTTATCCGAAAATCTCTTTTCCCACCAAGGTCACACTTTGACCCCATTGCTGGGCGTATGCCGTCGCTGAAGCTAACCCGCATTTGCGTGAATACAATTAGGAGTGAAATACTGTACGACAGAATTTAAAATATTGCAATCGTCTTTTATGACATTGACCTCCCGTAAAAACTGTGACCTTGGAGGAGATTTTCTCGATTCCTCGCGTGTGGGAGGCAACCCTCGTCTCTCGGCATAATCCCCTGAATACATGCACATCGTCTTAAGTATAATTTGATGACAGATTAAGTCTGAAATAACTCTCCTACATGATTTCGAAAGAACTTGAAAAATAAAGAAAATCATAAACGAAGAGAGAAGCAAAAAGGGAGACCCGAACCAGATTAGCACGAATGATTCAATCTAACTCCATTCAATCTCGGTGAAATGTAATGCAGATGTAACCTTAGGTTTGCGCACAGAATACCCCGCCTCACCCACAGCCAGATGTGTGTAGACACTCGGCCCACACAAGAAATGGCGTATCATCGTCATATTCGAAATTTGCATTCGTTTCAGAGAACACACAAACAATTCGCAGCACACGATATCTTTCTCATCACCCTGTGAGTTACAAAAAAAAAAGACGCAAAAAAAAAGAATAAGAAGAAAGATACGAAAAACGGAAAAACCATTGAAATGGTGGGAATATATAAAAAGGAGCTTCAATTCCTGGGAATACTTAAGGCAGCTGATACAAGGGCACTGGCAAGAAGAAGGGCAGACACTTCTACTCCCAGTCCTTGAACGCGTAATGAAATGGATCGATGCGAATATTCGAATGCTTTATGGAGAGAATTTGAAGACGGAATGAGGGTTTTTGTCTTCACATAGAGTATCAAGTGAAGCATTCTTTATTCATTCAAATTACATGATATGACTGGTTGCTGCTGGTGGCCTGGTGGTCGGGTGGCCGGGTATGTGCGTGCGTTATATTACGTTTGCTCTATCACTCATCGTTGGTCATATCCTGGCAGAGTACACTCCATCCATGCATACACACTTCGGGGAATATTTTTAGCTTTGATCAGCTCTCAATCTCTCGGTCGTTCAAGTGGCTAAATGGTGAAGGAAAATTGCCAAAATTGAAGTCATATTTAATTTTGAAATGAATATATGCATGATAATTTATCGGAGAGCAAGGGATGCCATGGCATAGTTATCCGCCCACTGAAGTACACATTCCTGTGGGTTATTGCTTATTCCGTAGGCAATTTAAGAGCTTATTTTATTTTAAATGCTCTCTTAATTTTATGCAGGAAAATGATGGCCCAGAGACTGTCGTGTCGTGTCGTGTCGGTTGCGACGGTAAATTGTTCTCTGGATGGGCAACAAATTCCAACTTAACAACCTTAAGACGCCGCCACCGTTTGGTGCGAGTATTAATGGATTCGAGTATCGACTGATGTACGCACATACATATTAAATGGAAGTGTTTGTTCGAGGACACTTCTTGAGTCAGCTGTGGTTGACTGTTCCATTAGCTAAGCGAACTTGTTCACTCATTTTTTGGATATGAGTTAATGAGCGTTGCGGTGTGAGCTGTAACATTTGAGATGAGAGTATAAACAGGCAATCAAGAAAGAATTGTTTCTGTTAAGTGCATCATCTTGAGGGAATTTTGTACGTATACACCATTCACTTATCGCGTTACGTTTCAATTAATCGAAAGTGTTAACGCTGGAGTAATTCAATTTAAGGCAGCGATGTTGAGGGACTCGTAAATGCGCTAGAATGTTCGCGAGCTGATAATTGGAATGACACAATAAATGGATACAGCCGCTAAGGGGTGCAACTGAATGACTATCATTTCAGAACCCGATCGGTCCAATTGAAACCGCTTAATAATACAGGGTCATCAATTCCATGATTACTTACTTACTTACTTACTCAGGCTAACGACCCATGCAGGTTCCGAGCCTGAGCGATAGCTGCATTCCATTGTTGACGGTCCTGGGCACCCTGCTTCCAGTCATCAAGACCAAGCTGTCTTGCATCCGTGATTACTTTGTCTTTATACCTGAGATTCGGTCTTCCTCTCCTTCTCGAACCAGGAGTCTCGGATTCGAAGACCCTCATAGCTTGTGCATGTGCTCGATGTGGCCAAACCAGTGCAGTCGAAGGATCTATGCCCTCCGGACTACATCCACATCATGGAACATCTCGTAGACTTCGCGGTTGTGTCTTCTCCTCCATTCGCCTTCCTCGCAGATGGGACCATATATCCGACATAGAATTTTTCTTTCGAAGGCACCAAGAATCAGCTCCGCCGTCTTGCTTATATCCCAGCTTTCGGCTCCGTAGCAAGACTGGAAAAATAAGGGTTTTGTAGAGCATGACTTTAGTCCTTCGAGTCAGGAGCTTTGACGCCAGTTGTTTTGACAAACCGAAGTAACACCGATTGCCAAAGGCGGTTCGTCGGATCTTCACAGTGACATCGTTTGTGGAGTTCACGTTTGACACGAGGTAGACAAACTCCTTTACTACGTCGAAATTGTAGCTGTCGACTGTGATATTTTGCCCTGGTGTTGTGTGACGGATCGTTTTTTGGTCGACAGCATATACTTTGTTTGATCCTTTGAGACCAGCTACCTTCGCCTCTTCTTCAATTGCCGTAAATGTTTCCACTACGGCACGTTGGGAACGCGCGACGATATCAATGTCGTCTGCATATCCCACAATTGGACTGACTTGTAGAGGATAGTGCCTTTCGTGTTTACAGCTGCTCGCCGCACTATCTTCGCCAGTAACAGATTGAAGAAATCACATGACAGCACATCTCCTTGGCGAAACCCGGCGCAGGTTTCAAACGGCTCGAAAGCACACATTCGAGCCAAAAATTACTTGATTTTTAAGAAATTGTCTGGTTTCACTTTTCGGTTGCTAATGTTTTGTCCTATATTGTATGGCAAAGCCCCCGAATAAGTGCAACTTTGTGAAAAAATGTTTATTCTCCATATGCATCCTTTTGATAACGTCTGCACCAGAAACTAAACGAAGAAGAATAAGACATGCAATAAAACAGCTCTATCATCTGCGTCCAATCATTAAAATGGTCGCAATTCGTACAAGGGAGCGTACGAACTGTGACGAGGTTTCCATCAAAGGCCCATTTACATTTTTTAACTATACAGGGCTTAAGCAATCGATGTGCATGCTGTGGTGTTGTGGATATCTGCGTCGACCCCTACGCAACTGAACCTTGCTGTCTGGGTTCGATTCCCGGTACGACCAATATAATTTTCACGGCCCAGCTCTTTCGAGTCGCTGACAATGCTAGAAATGTAATAACTGCCTAGAAAAATCTTCTCAAATTTGGCCGTTCGGAGCCGGCATAGAATTAAAGGTAAAAGCATGCACAGCACGAGGGGTAGTCTGTAGAAGCTAGTCTCTGTTCCTCTACAGGCTGTAGCACCACCCATATTATTATATAGCTAGCCTGGCCCCTTTTCTTGGGAGTTTCCCTCACACGCAGTTCTTTTCAGAGTCGTATTGAGGGCTATGGGTCGCCGTGGCGTAGTGGGTAAGTGCGTCGACTCCTACGCAGAGGGTGCCAGGTTCGATACCCGAACTTACCACCTTTGATAATTAACGGCTCCGCCTCTTTCGAGTCACAGACAATGCTTAAAGAGTATTCCTGTCTAGGAAAAGCTTCTGAATTTCGCCGTTCGGAGTCGGCATTAAACTGTAGGTCCCTTCCACGCGTGAAAGAACAAAAGCGCGCACAACACGAGTGGTTGCTGAGAAGCTAGGCCCAGGTCGCGCCGAGGGCTATGAACTCCTGTTGCTCGGAGGTGGAGGAGATTTATTCTAGAGTCATGTACCTAAGCCAGATTCATTAAGGCTTCTGAGAATGAGAGATGGTTCTGACTTCAATTCTTCCTCTGATATTAAGTGCTTGCCCAGTTATCTTTGTCTTTTGTGGGCTAGCCTCACAAAATCTCAGTACGTATTCTGGAATTTCATTAGATTCTCCACACACTCTGCAGGGACTTTCTCAGGTGTTGCCTGAGTCTGCTGAGCTATGTTAGAATACAGAAGTTATCCTTTCTCATTTTGATACATGCCTCAAACCTCTTTCCTTAGATTACTGCAATTAGCCCTTCAACTCAAGAGTACAGAATTTCATGTGCGGCGAGAATTTGTCACTTCTTCTAAGAGAATAAGCGGGATTAAAACCATAAATACATCCAAACATGATCGCCTAACCTACAGCTGCTCTAATTATTGTTAAATTGTGTTGAAGTAGTATTCAGAGCCAGATTAATTAGTCAAAATGCAAAGTAGCTTAACTTCTCCAATCCACTCCAGAGACTTCAATGAAAATGCGATTGTGGCTATCACCTCAAAAACTATTCCTGTAAAAAGTTGAGCGGGCAAATATTAAATTCTGCCAAAGTAAAATACAAAATTCAGCGCTAACAGCGATGTACGGGTATCTAATTCAATTAATTGCGTGCTTGACTATTCCTCCTAAACACACTCAATTTAATTGAAAATTTACTAAGTACTTTATGCAGTTTTGAGCATTAGCTTCGCAGCGCTTTTGCTAAGTCATAACAGCGATGTCGGTGTCAATTTTCGTCTTCCTCGTTCGCGTGTGAGCTCGCAAATCCCTCCACCACCACCACCACTGCGTCCCTGCACCATCTCACTAAATATGCGAGAATTTCTCCCTCTAAAACTACTTGGGGCATGGAATTTTGTGTACGCATTCCCGTTAAATGCTTACACAAGTACGAAGTTCTGGATTTTGTTTTTTTTTTTTTTTTCGTCATGCTCGTCGTATAGCGTGCCTGGCATAACAAACTTCACCCACATTGCGCTGCACGATGTACTCCCCGTAAGGTCTTCGTAAAAATGCAGTTTTCAGTTTGTTTATACTGCAACTGCTAGTCGCGTTGCAACAATTCAAGTTCTCCGCCCACAACGTGTGCCTACGCCTCGGCCGAATCCTCCGTACATCATCCAGAGGGAGAGCTCCCACTTAACCCCATAAGACTATTAAAAACGTTGCGCTCGCTTCTGGATATGCGCTACATTTGCTAATCTGAGAGCAAGATAAATGCAAGAGCGGGAGAGAGAGAGAGAGAGAGAAATGAGAGTGCGTCGAACAGTGTGTTATTTTGCGAGTTTATCGGAACTTAATTCAAATATCAAAGTCGTCCGATTGACAAAAGTTTGGTATCAAACGACAGGTAAAGCCGCAGGCCTTAACGTTCTGGAAATTTTCTCCAAACAGTATTTACCGTGGTATGATATCTCAAACAATAAACATTTTTCAGTCGGAGAAATGCAAAGCATCAGTTGCATATCGTGAGTCAAATTCATTTTGTTCGTATGAAGTAAGTAGCCTAGTATTTCTTGCCTGCTGCTTAAGGAATCCTTTAGGCAAGTTTGAACCTTGTACGACATCAGCAAGAGGTAGTAATTATAGTTTCGCTTGAAGGCCACAGTCTTATCCGTTTTGTTTTGTACCTTGTGACTTTGTATAGATTTTCTAAACATGTACGCGAATGAAAAATACGGTTTAAAATATTCCTCTGGATGCAGCCTTTCAGAATCCGTTTTCGCTTTTTGCTTTTGCAGCTGCGCTCTCCTTCCATTGTGATTTTTGTGAATTAACATCACTAATATAAATAACGATTATCTATCTATCTACGACCAATTCAACTTCGCTGTTGGGGTTGGTGACCGAAGTAAGCTAATTTCGGTCCAAAGTTTGGACATTTTGGAAGTTTCTAGAGTGCTACAGACATATGTAAGCTGTATGAGTTGCAAGATAGTGGCAAGGAGGGAACGAAGTAAGTGCAAGTTTACAGAACCATAATGCGGAATAGTTGGATCAGGAAAGTGGATTGCCGATAGAGTTCTATAATTTTGTCGCAACATCAAGCATGACATGGAGTTCTGAACGACCTTAGAAGGCAGTTAACGAATCTATACGACTGGATGGCAGTTGGTAGAGTGCCGTCCCTTGGTGAGAGGGGTGCCCGGTTCAAATCCCAGTGAAAGCAAAGTTAATACGCTTTTATCTGGTTTTCAAATCTGGTGCAGTCACGATTTGCTCGTCACGATATGGTGTAAGTGTGCTGGTGAATTCACTAGCAGCCCAACTACCTAACCTAACCTAAAGGATGCATACCCAAAGTGCTAAACAAAAAATTATAGAACTGATGTGGAATAAAACTTTCGTCTTTAAGATTGAGTGGCAAGACAGATGAAGCAAATCTGTTAGGTTAGGTTAGGTTGAAGTGGCTGACTGCTGCGCAGAGGGACAGCAGCCATACTTAGGCCAGAATAGGCCCATTGTGTTACCACGCGGATCTAAGGATACCAGTCAGTGCTTTTAATAAAGCGAAGAAGATGGCTGACTCTAATGTTGCTCAGTTCAGCAAGATTATAGAAGTAGTTGGTCTCCAGATGTCTGAATCTGCTGGAAGGTTAGGTTAGGTTAGGCAGGCGGGCTGCAAGTGCATTTACCAGCACACTTAGACCATATTGGCCCATTGTGAATCTGCGGGAAGAGAGAGCAATTGTTCAATCGTTTCTTCCTCATCCTCGTCCCTGCAGCTTCTACAGAAATCATTAAAAGGAAGGCCTAGTCTTGAGGCGTGAGTTCCGATGGCACAGTGCCCTATTGAAACGCTGATAAGAGTTCTGAGATTCGGCCTGATCAAGCTAAGCGATCGTTTAGAAACGATTATAGGCCAGGGGTTTTGGTGAGGCACCCAGTGCCCGATGTCCGTCTGCAGATTGTTTGAGCAAGTGTTTCAAGCTTTAGCAGATGCTTTATAGAAATGATAGGCATGGAAAGTGGATCCCCACACGAACAGAGTATAGAGTTTGTGCCCTTTCTAGTGAGTTTGCAATTCTCTGGAATGTCGCAGGGTCCTGGTAGCCACATAAGATGGATGTTAAAACACTTGGCCATCTCGTTAAGCAAATCTGGTAAAGGAGTTTGTGTTAAGTTCATTTACCGGGACTACCAATTTGAAAAAAAAATCTCGAACAAGTCAAGAAAAGAATAATAACCTGATCACTCTGACGGAAGCTCTTTTGCTGAGAATAGACACAAAATGAGTGACTTTGAGGAGAAAGATATGCACCAGAAGCATAGAAATATAAATTGTAGTGATGAACAAGGAAATAATGTGTAGGAATTTGATGAACAAATTTTCAATTGCATCAGGTGCATATCTTTCAAGTCGTAGCACCGCGCTTCATAGAACAAGGAACCTCCTGCCTCAAGAAAGTATTCCCGAAGAATTTCCAACATAGTAGCAGCTGCGATGAAGGTGATGATGGGAGTAAGATTAATTTAAGAAAAAAAAATTCAAATTAAGAAAATAAACTTAAGTAAACAAATAAATAATTCTAAAAATTGCTAATCATTTATTTACGATTTACTTATAAACGATCAAGGTGAAGATGCACGTAAAATGTGTTAGTTTTATCAAAGTATATATATTTTTAGCTAGCTGACCCCGCTACGAGTTTCTGTGGCTCAGTAGTTATAAGTTAAAGTACGCTGAATTTTTCACTCCTTGCAGTGATGTGGCGATCAATGGGTGATTGACCAGGAAATAATTATTTTCTAGTTTCTTTCCACTGTGTATTTCACGTGTGGTTCACGTGTTAGCCAGATAAATAAATCTGGTGGGGCATAATGACGTACATACGACATCTGAGTATCCTGGCCATATTATTTATGCATATGTCGCTGACTGTCGATTATGTTGCATTCTGCCGACATTCTGTGAGTTTCTGTCAGCATCGACAGCATAATAGGTTTGCTCCCGTATCCAAAATAAACAAGACAAAACAAGAAAAATCTACGAGAGTATATTCCCGTATCCCAAAAATGTGTGTTTTATGTCAAACGAGCGCTCTCTCCAGAGAGGAAATAACTTTCCCGCTCTGCCCATATTAATAATAATAATATGGGTGACGCTACAGTCCGAGGCGGACCTGGGCCTAGCTTCTCAGCAACCACTCGTGTTGAGCTGTTGTTCTTTCACGCGTGGTAGGGACCTACAGATTAATGCCGACTCTGAACGGCGAAGGTGAGAAGCTTTTTCTAGACAGGAATACTCTTTGAGCATTGTCAGTGACTCGAAAGAGGTGGAGCCGTGAATTATCAAAGGTGGTAAATTCGGGTATCGAACCTGGCACCCTCTGCGTAGGAGTCGACGCACTTACGCACTACGCCACGGCGACCCACGCCCATATTAACCCAAGAAATTTATGTGGGTACTTTGATGGTTTCTGATGTCTCAGATACTCAAATAGTTTGCTGTGCATTTGGTTTCGTTTCCTTTATGTAAATTTATTTAATTTGAAATATCAAACTTACTTGTTAGACAAAATTACTTAAATTTAGCTTAACTAACTTAAGACAATTGTTATTAATACTAACCTACTGACCCTATGCGGGTACTCTAAGCTAGTGTAATCTACTTTATAAATGTGCCTTTTGGCTTAATCTATGTTTTTTTTTGGTCTTTATGACTATCTTTTATTAATTTAGTTTTACCGGGAAACCATTTGGTTTTGTTTTCCTATGTATTTGATGATAGTATGTACATATGTATGTATGCAAGATTTCAGACTTTGCATTTCATAAATGACAATTTACACAATTGGCTTAACTGCGTTCCCGAACGTTCTAGAGATTTTGTCTCTCTCTGAGAGATTTTTCCCCCACTCCTTAGGAAATGACAGTCTTCACAATTTGGTGCAGAAATAACGGGAACAGACCTAATATATTCCTTGGAACGGAATGACAATCGTTCTGTTTGAGCTTTGACATTGCCAGTGCAGTATGATTAGAATAAAAACGTTGTTCGTTCGTTGTTTTTCCCTTTTAAAATTGGTTGACAATTCATTAATTTCGGCGGGCGATTTGTCAAACGTTGAGTGTCAATGTCAAACGCATCTGTCAGTTCTTATAAAATTCACAATACTATAAGTATGATAAGACTTTTAAAAAAATAATGGAATCGAGAAAGTCGTTCTCAAGTTATCGCGTAACCAAGGGAAACAGGGAATTTTATATACACTGATGTAGAGTCGCCTTTAAGCGTTAATAAAACCCAAACGGCCCAATCGATTTATTAATTTGTTGTTCTCTTTAAAGCAAGGACATACTAACTCTTTGATAAGTGCCAATATATTTTTGTTTGAAATGTGCAAATGATAAGTCATTTGAACAGATAAGCACAAAATTATTGATGTATGATAGCTGACTGCATTCCATGTCGAATGGGTTGAATCCATTTAGAAAAACTCAAGCTATCGCAATCTAATTCGACACAGACAAAAGTAGCAACACTTAAACAACTCAAATTTTTTATAGACAAACGTATTCGTTTCGTTTGCTTTCCTTTTTGCTTGATAACAGCTTTGCAATCGGGTATGATTCGAATCTAGCAGTAGTTTTACATCTCCGATAGTAAGTAAGCTTCACGCAGAGTAATCTTAATCTAGAATCCAACACATTTTTTGTATGGTTTGTAAGCGTCTGCCCAAAAGTTCAAAGTTAAATTTATTTGTAGTAGTTGATTTACAAATTATTCGTAGTTGTAGATTTGTACAGTTTTAGTAGTTACATCTAAAATGTATTATTTTAGAGATACAGAACAAAAGTTCTTTACAACTTTTATATATTTACTTCAAAGTATATAAAATAAGCAAAATTTAATACATTAATAGGAAAAGTTAAGGGAAAAACACTACAATCAAAAACCCCTATTATCACTCTTACCACTAATGACTCTTATCGTTAGATTGAACCTAGGCTCAACTATGGAACGTGCAAGAACGATATAACTATGTATAATATTATAACTTTAAAAATGATTGCTTTTTCCTTAATTTAAGATGTTACGAGTAAGCTCACTCTCTCAATGAAAAATTTAAAAAATTTTAATAAATTCTGATGTAATTTATCAATGAGATGTGACATGGTATTTACATTTGCTTTTTCATCGAGCCTCATAGTAGAGAAATGCTAGGGCAGATTTAACATTAGCTTTAGCACCTTGTTTTGACACATTTGTAGTTTTTAATGTGAGATTTGGCACAATCGGCCCACACAGGTGCACCGTACATTAAGACTGGTTGAAAAATCGTTTTGAAAATTAGTAGTTTGTAATCAATACTAAGTTTTGATTTACGATTGATAAAAGGATATGGAATTTTAATGATTAGGTTTGCTTTCTGAACCGTATTCGATATATGTTTTTCAAATGTGATTTTTTTATCGAAAGTAACTCCTAAGTACACTCGATGCTGGTCGAGTTCAATTGTAGGTTTGTTTGATGAAGGAATTGCTGTTTTCTGAGCCAAGTAAGATTTAGCTGCATTCGGTTTGATTTTCCATCTGAAGCAGAATAACTGAAACGCATCAAGTGCAAGAAGTTAGCGTGTCCCGTGCTAAGATATTGGGCAGTGTCATCATTGAACAAAGCTAGGAAAGTGTTACCATTAGGTACTGGTATGTCATACATGAAAATATTAAATAAAATGGGAGCCAATATACTTGAGATACGCCAGAGTGAGTGGTATATAATGATGAACGTCTGCCCAAAATATTCCAAAGTTGTCAGTTCGTCGAAATTACTATCTGTGGGTCTGTGTCTTCAATATGCACTCAAATGTTGCATACTGTTGATCAGTGTATGTATATAAATTTAATTTTCATTTGTTTGAAAAAGACAGTCTACTGCTGAATTAACATTCATCAAAGTTGAAATTAGGGGTTTTTGGAAATTATCGAATTTTTCTGCGGAATTTTTTTTTATTTTGTTTTTCAGTAAGAACCTTCTACAGAGGAGTAGGAAACTTTGACAAAAAGATGAATGAAATCAGTCAAACCGTTCTCAAGTTATGGCGTGACCAAGAGAAATAACGCTTCATTTTTTAAATATATACTAGCAGGCAACCATTGTTTTGCAATAAACATAAATTATTTCTAGTGAAAATTCCGATAGTAAATTAAAAAATAAATAACTTATAGTCTCTATACTCTAGCGAATAGTAGATGAATTTGTATTGCTGTACAGTTCAATAACTCCAGACATTTGTTTTTTGTTTTAAACTAAGCTTTATTTACAACTTTTTCTTACGAATTCTAGTTGGTACAATTTACAATGATTTATTTTAATGAAAAAATATGAAAAAGTTAAGTGCAATCTGTTGCCATAAGTGGTTAATGTACTGTGCACATGCATCTTTATACGTTGGATACTGTAGTCCATTTACTTTACGTACATCTTGAATCCCAAAAGGGCTGCTAGTAAGACCTAATAACTATGCCAATTGCACCGAGAAAGTAAAAGTATAAGTTAAGGATACCAAGCTCCAGAGGAGTAAAGTTCCGCTAGATTCGCAAACTAACATACTGTGCACCGGGCGAGTCCTCGGATAATACACCCACAATCACAAGACGTAAATATTTCACAGAGAAATATACATTTAAATGAAAATTGTGGAGTGACAGGGGCATGGTGGAAAAGAATGATTTAAAAAAGTTGTAAAAAAAAAGGAGAAATCCTTAAAAGCGAGCCGACAAGAATAGTATGCCATTGCCGTTGCGGGCGAAAGTTAAAAACTTCCAGCGTTGTCAAACATAATTGAATAAATTGCATCCTTAGCGAGGAAAAAAAAAAAATAAAATAAAAAATGAAATATCTAAAGAAACTCATTCATACCGAAAACTGGGTCAGATAACACAGACTTGCAAGTGGGTAATGGTTTTATCCTCTTCTCCGTGGCGCGCAGCCCACGCTCGCGTTTTAACCTTAACGGGTTTTGACAAAACCATACTTTTCGCCTGCATTCAGTTGGCCGTTCTATGCGAACTTGATGTACAACCTCTCGCAGGATGTGTGCAGGATTTCGCCTTGAATTGCTGTCGGACGGTGGATGGGGCGTCCCTAATTGGTTACATTACAATGTCTAGTGTGTGTATCTGCCGACAAGGACACACTGTAAGCCGCAGAATGGAAACAATTTAATAACATCACACTTGACGTAGTGCCACTTAACGAATTCCACTGCCAACGCTGACTGCACTCACAACTGCAGTGTGTAATGCTTGATCTTAATTAAACTCCCGTATTAAGAATGTGTCATGAATGTAAGCCCAGCTTACGTACTCGGCATATCATTCGGAGGTGCACCTGATGGCGAAGCCGAGATAAAACATGGACCACTGCAAAGTATCTGACCAAAAGCGACGTGCACTTTTCAATGTTGTGTACCCAATGGCTGTTGTCTGTTGAATAATTAAGAATTATTCGCTTGCCATTCGTTGCTACCGACTGAGTTTGGGATGCTGGCTGTGTTCGCCAGCTCGCTTCTGGGGCAAGGATGTTTCGATGTGGAATTTTTCACCATCGCACCGCACATACTCACCAGCATGGCATATGAATAATGTACGATGATGATGTGGAAGGATTTAAGGCAGGATGCCTTTTTGTACATGCAAATGTACTCTCACTGGAGTTCTGAAGCAACATTTTTCCTTGCTCAGGCTCCGTACATGTGTACATCTGCACATATGTGCAAGCAGTTCCATCATCATATTAGTTTAAAGTGAAGTTGGGTGCTTTTCGTTTTTCTTGTTTTGTAAACGAAACGGGCACAAGGATGAGTGTGGTCTGAGATAAGTTCATATTATAATTCTTTTTCTGTTTTTTTTTTTTTTCATTTTCATACTTCTCTGCTTTCAGTCAGGTACACGCGGTTATTTGTAGAAAACGCTTTGAGGTTGACTGCCTGTCTTCAAAAACTAATCCATGCGCACGTGTAAAAACATTTTATCAAAGAATCTCATCTCAAATTGCTTGGAGCACATGGGAGCTCCAGCGATCTCTAGGTTACGTCGAAACCTTCCGTGACGGTTTTTCGCTAGACTGTCAGCAGAAAGTGAGAGAAACTGTTGGGAATTCTTGGGGGGTGAACAATAAACTGGGATTACCAGTCGAGTTGCATTAACCCTGCTGGCGCCGTATGGCGTTGCGAAATGGGATAAACAGAAAGAATAAAAAGAATCTGCAGCATTGTCGGAAAGTGTTAATGACTTTTATTGTCCCCTTCTCGAGGAGAATATGCAGAGAGGCGATTATTGAGGGCATTCATGAAATCTTTTTGATGCAATTAATTTCACTTGGCTATTTTCAACATTTATTCAGACTGCAGCTACGGCCACGGACTTTAAATATGGCCTTTATATCGGGCCTGCCGTGGTTGGAGATGTTTTGCAAACATAACCTTTTGAATAATACGAGTGTCAGCGGAAGGGAGTTCGATAAATCACATTGAACTAAGTGGCACAGTGAAGGTTTAAACTTAATTTCAGCTGAACTTTAAGACGACTACAAATTATTAGCCGTTTTCACAGTGAACTTTATTTCAGTTGAACATCGTTTGTGTAATGCGATAAAGAAAGATGGCAACACTTAACATTTGGTGCATGTCTATGCTACGATTTGTACGGTTTTTCGCACTATTTTCTATCCTTTGTAGTTTTCAACAGCATTTGATCTAGTCCAAAGAGATTGATGGAAAAGGTTGCGGGGCATGTAAGTCCATTGAAAATGATTTGAATTCAAGGAATGGACCCCGTTAACGAACTTCAGACATCTTGAGGACATAATTCGGAAACTTTGATAAAGGGGGAGGTTCAGAACTGTGGTTTAAAAAGCACTCTCGCTTAACTACAAAATTTAAACCATGAACTCAAGGTTTAAACCAGGGAAGTTGCGGATGTCGATTTTTTAACACCCGTGGATGCGTCTTTGGTCCTGTCTGCGTTGATGGTTGTTGGAGAAGAATATTCAACCACGAACTGTACAGGCTGTACAGCGGCATGAGCCTAGTCAGGCGTCTACGGATTCAACGCGTAAGATGGCTGGGCCATGTAGAGCGCATGGACAAGACTGCTCTAGCCCCAAGAGTCTTCGACGAACCAGTGGGACAACGCAATAGAGGACGCCCACGGAACCGATGGCGCACCCAAGTGGAGAAGGACCTCAATCGACTTGGTGTGCTCAGCAGGAGACAGCTGGCTAAAGACCGTGCCGGCTGGAGAGGCTTACTGGTTGAGGCCTAGGTCCACCCCGGACCGTAGTGCCACCAGAAGAAGAAGTAGATGGGTGTGAGGATTTTTGAAGGCTCACATCAGCGGATGCTGATCTAAATGTATTTTTGACGAAACCTTATGAGGCTACCAAAATGTGATAATAATATATTAATTTATAATCATTTATTTAGTAATAAAAGTTCCAAATACTTATGTAATAATATACAGTTGACCCTCCCTAAGTCGAACTCTCTAACTCGAACTTTTTCGTCATATTTTACATTTCAATCGAATTTCCATACAAAACTTCTCTCTAAGTCAAACTCTAATTCGAAGACATAACGGTGTCCCGACTTAGAAAAAGCCGTCGCTTTTTCAGGCTCCGATCTGTTTTCCAGAGCTTCGTAACTCAAGCTTGAGCTATTAAACAGCTGCACTAGGCACACTAGCTGATGGTAGCGATATAAATTTACGCCCTATTGTTTCAGTTTTTATGAACCCTCCTATTTTTATTTCGATAAGACAGAATTTCTTCTTAAATAAGTTTCCAGTGATACAATTATGTGGAGTTTCTTCATATTCATCTTCAATCAAGGAACCCATTAGGAGTTCATCGTTTTTGAAGCACAGCTTTTTTTTATCGAACTACGTCTAGTTCGGCTTGTTCCAGACGTTTTCTTTAATTGTTTCGTTGGTCACTGAAATAAACACCTTTTGCTTATAGCGAGGGTATACGTAGTTAGCGGAGACGTACTAATTGCTTTTAGCCAAAGTATACCACAGGGTCATGATGGCTAATCGACTTGAATCCAAATTGTGTGGCCTAATCATCGCCTAATCCTTTAATTTTGTTTTCCTTTCGCGACGATTGTGGATGCGGATTGGGGTGTCAAAATTCACACGGAAGCTCCGCATTTGCGGATGCTAATACTCGCAACGTCGTTGGTTTAAAAGAAGCTGTGAGATCGAAAAAATCATTGAACTGAATTCTAAACCAAAAAAGGAGCTTAAACTTCTAGTGAAACTGGGCATTAATGTATTAATGATCCATCATAGTGGCGATTGCATATACAATTGTTGAGTGGAACATTCTGCCTGTGGCATTTGGGTCTTCATTGCCGCTTCAAACCCCACAGAAGTCGTCTTTCAAGATTCTCAGTATTCTATTTCGACTCTACTACAAGCTTCCCATATTTTTTCGGCAGGCTTTCATCCAATGAAGATATGCCCTGGCCCTCTAAGGGCTAGTCTATTATTATTATTATTTCATCCAAATCTTATATTCATTGGATAGCTGTGTCACCCTTTGGTAAAAATTTCGCACACTCCATCTCTTCGATCGCGGGCTTCTCAAGCTATACCATAGCTTCTTTATGCATTAATCGCATTGTTAGCGCTAGTTTTGTTCGATCAGATCTTACACTTAGTGCACTTGAGCACGGATGGAGCTGGATGTGATGGAGCTTGAGATGAAAGCCTCGGTGACGGTGGACCTGGTGGCATGCTTAAAAGGTGAGACAATGGGCGTCCTCTTTTGCGAGGATTTGTTGCGATGCTTGAAAATTTACCAATGGCATATAATTCGTTTCCCTTGCTTGCATTTTTTATGTTCCATCGATATAACAGGCAGCTATTTGCAGCAGCAGTTTTGATGTACCATCAAACAGTGGTGGTTGATTTTGTGCAAGTCCATCAACATGTCAGCAAGATCAACCCTCCCATATTTTTATTGTTACATCCAACATTAGCTGGCCGAACTACATATGTTTGTGTACTTGATATCCTTGCGACAACATCACTTGCCTTCAAATATTGGATTTTCAGCGATAAAATTGGAAACCAGTTGAACGCTTTTGTTGTAGTAGCAGCGACCTTACGCTGTCCAAATTGATTTTTTCAAAAAACCTCTCGTCCTTCTGTCCAGCGTCGCCTTGTATGCTGCTTGCTTCGCTGAATGTGCGTGTCTGCACTCGTTGTCAAACCAGGGGTTTTTTTGGGGTGGCGTTTTAAAAACCAGCACATCAGATGCAGCTTCTCTGATGGCGTTTTGACAACGGTTCCATTGTTGGTCGATTGTTTCGCCTGACAGGGTTGGACTGTCTGAGAGCTTTAGGTTGACTCGATAGGCAAAGTTGCTAGTGGTCAATTGCGATTGTAGCTTTCCGACGTCAAACTATTTTGGTCTTGCATTACTCCGTTTTCCTACCGATATCCGTGTTCTTACCTTGGCTACAATAAGCAAATGATCCGAGTCGATGTTTGCTCCTCGGAATGTTTGGACATCGAGAATGCTGGAGAAGAGTCTGACGTTGATCGCAATGTGATCAATCTGGTTGACGGTTGATTGATCAGGAGACCGCAAGGTCACTTTGTGGATGTTGAGGTGATTGAACCGCGTACTGCCTACAAAGAGGTTTCGCCCCGTTACGAAGTCCAACAGCCTCAGTCCGTTCTCGGACGTGTTGTCGTGCAGGCTGTGCTTCCCGATGACTCTAGCAAAGACGTCTTCCTTGCCCAGCTTTGCGTTGAAATCTCCTAGAACGATCTTGGTGTCGTAGCTGGGGCATTGATCGTATGTTCTTTCTAGGAGACCGTAAATGTCATCTTTGCTGTCGTCATCTTTATCCTCCGTTGGGGCGTGGGCGCAGATCAGGCTGATGTTGCCGAATGTAGACTTAAAGCGGATTGTTATGAAGCGCTCGCTTATGTATTTAAAGCTTAGACTTCTTGTCTAAGTCTGCCTCGAACAACAATCCCGCATCCGAACAAGAGCTGCCTTCGCTCTTTGCAGCAATCACCGAAGTAAATATCGCAGTTTTTCATCCTCTTTGCGCGGCCCATCCCACCGCACCTCCTGAATGGCGGTGATATCTGCCTTATAAGCTTCGAGGGCTTCCGCAAGTTCATCGGCTGCACGTGGTCTGTTCAGGGACCTCACATTCCACGTGCAGAACCGAAAGTCGTTGTCCTTATTTCTTTGTCCATGGTCGTCAGCAGTAGGGTCATCAGTATCCGAGGCTTCTCGTCGTTTCTGAACTAATCCTTTTTTTGACACAGTGGGGAAGTTAACCCCACGCGCAAACCCCGAACCTGGAGGACCGGGTCCTGGTTTAAACCTCTGGACAAGGGGACCACTGCATACATTAGTTCACCTCTAAGCGGTTGCTTTAACGGCTATCCAGAGGGCGCCACGAGGAGGCTGTATGTCAACTTGACCTGTGCATTTACCAGTGATCGTTGCTGGCATCTCGCCAAGTTGAGAGCAGTCAACAACTTTGCGCTGGGTGCACAGGCCCATGCACTCACGGCCCAGTTGGAACAAATACCGAGTTGAAAACCGCTAGCTTGGCTTTCACACTTAGGTCGGTCTTCCTGTTTACAGATCTCCTAAGCTGTGTCAAAACTGACCCAGCTTGACCAATCCTACATGAAAGTTCAGTATTACTCCACCCATCACTCGTGAGGAAAACCAAGAGGTACTTAAACATCTCCACCTCCACTCTACATGTTATTGGAGTCACATTGAAGTCGAAATCCATTATATTATAAATTTCTACTGTCGTCAAAACTTTCGGACTCTTTACAAAAGAAGCTGCATAAAAGCATACAAAATGCGACCATGGTCGACCAATTTTGTGTTTGAAAAATTGCTGAGTTAAAACTTAATGCATTTTTTCCACTCTTATTTTTGTATCCTATATTCTTACCTGCTTTTAGAATAAATATCACTTTTTATCAAAACACTGAACTGAATACTCCGATTTTAAAGAAAACCGAGCAGGAGTCCCTCAAGGGTGTGTCCTTGGCCCTACATTGTACCTATTGTACACTAGAGACATACCTCAAACTGAGGGTACACTTGTGGCTACACTTGGCGATGACACAGCTATCCTGGCAACTCAGTCGAGTCCTCAACTGAAAAACTTCAAAGAACTCTAGACAAAACGAACGATCTGTCAAAACGCTGTCGCATTGCTCCCAATGAGACCAAACCAACGCATATAAATAATACCTACAGAAATATTGAAACTCTACCAGTTTTCATTAATTATGTACAAATACCGTACGCTAATGAAGCAACATATCTTGGTATGACACTTGATGCGAAACTCAAGTGAAAAAGAAACGGGATAAGCTCGAACACCGGAGGATATAGAGAAATTTACTGGCTATTTGGAAGGCACTCCAAATTTAGCGGGTACAAGAAAATGCTATTAGACTATGGGGTTGTACCAACGCAAATTACAGAGGATTTAGTCTTCTTCTTCTTTATTTGGCGCTACCTATCATAGCACGGTCTCTGGCTAGTTGTCTTCAATGTCGCACGCCAAGTTGGTTCAGGTCCTTCTCCACGTGGGTGCGCCACCTTCACTGCACGTGGTCTGTTAAGGGACCGAACATTCCACGTGCGGAACCGAAAATCGTTGTCCTTGTATCGTTTGCTGGGGTCGTCAACATTAATTCCGTCGGTATCCGAGGCATTTGGTTGTCTCTGAACTGTAACATTTTTTACGTGGTGAGGGAGTTAACCTCACGCACAACCCCCAACTGGGAGGCCAGGCAATACTCTTTAACCTTCGTGCGGAGGGTCCGGGCTTATCCGGTGTCGGTAACCTCGCTGAGGTTGTGAGCGCCGCCGTTGTCCCTAAAACTATAGGGATCTTCCGCCGCCATCTCAATTCCAAGGCCCCGACCTGCCCTTGAAAGAACCTTCTAGACCTGTGCTTCCATAATGTCGAAATAGCTCTAGAAGGACTGCGCATCAGGTAGCTAAAGAGAGATGAGCCCTGGTACAGGCACACTCTCCCCCCTCTCTCGTCGGCAGCCGCCAACGACGTCCCACGGGGGTTGATTACTCCATCTTCAATCGAAGGTGCTCGGCTCCCAGATTTCACCACGTGGAGGTGGGAGTAGGAGTTCGCTGATAGAGGCTAAGTGCAGACGTTTGTGCCTGCATGTGACGCCATACCAACGCTTTGAAATCCGAGAGGATTTATTCAGTCCTTTCAAAATAAAATTATGCGGGCTATTGTGAAAGCTCAATCTCTCTCAGGAATTGTGATCTACCGTCGACGAAGAAATAACAAACTCCACTCGAAAGCCAAGTATCAGACTTCATGGTCATTGTAACAATGTTATCCTCGAAACCTTGGACATGATACGTTTTGTACACCGACTCCAACGTACGAAACCGCTCGATTTGGCGCACTAATAATAAACCCACCTAACGATGGTCATGGCAGGTGGTTTACCGAAGATCTACCTGCAACACGCCAATACATCTTTAAAAGTAAACTACTAGATAAGGAAACTTAGTTGCAGTACAGAAAAACCAACCGGAAAGGGGGTTTTTAGTCAGTAAAAATCTGACACTACTATGTGGACACGGGTCACATAAAGGCTTGTTGAAGATTTTCATCAACCCACGAAAAAAAAAAAACTTTTTATTAAAACTTTATTGTAGTTTGAGATTTTTTTTTCTAAATTCACTTTGAAATTTTTTTTTACTTGTGTAGTAACAAAGAAAAGCAACACGGAACTAGGCTTATTATCACAAAATTCATTAATAAGCACTCACAACGTTCCAGGCCGTCGTCTGAAAGAAACCATTAGCAAACAAAAATTAAATTATCAAACTTAGGAGCTAAAACGTACGATGTTGCCTATAAGCAAAGGGCTTAAGTCTTTAGACCATGATGACGTTACAACAGCCCCAGAAAAGTTGCCTTCTTCAATTGGAATTCGAAAACAGAAAAATACGGCGCCAAACGTAGGCCATGCACACGGCGATCAATTGAATCGGACCGGCCCTGCTCTCTGAACACCATTTCTGATTAGGCCTTCGTTTTCGAAGGCAGACCAATTTTGATCATCGCTCAATTCACTCTCTCTCTCTCCCTTCTATTCTATAACCATCCAATTTCGGTCATGTTGACACACGATTATTCAATTATTTGACATCAAAATATTAAATCCCATTCAACCGCGCAGTGTACGCGTTGTGCACACCATCTCCCATCAGAACAATGAACGTGAACGAACTAGAGTCGAAGCCAAATCCTGTGGCCATTGTAATCACTTTGTTACATTTGCCCTCGGTCACCAACGTATTTATGATGCAGTCCCGCCCATCTCCAAGTCCGCCCCTCATTTCACTGTACATATTAAATACACGCCCAGAAAGCATACTAGTTTAGCAAACTACCCTAACCTCCGGGTGCACGAAACATAACAACAACTCATTCAAAGTTATTACAACAGCCAGCCAGCCAGCTAGTGAGGGCATTGTGGATCTGTTTTGTGCACGGATAACTTCCTGTGCTGGTCCCGTGAACAGAACAGCGTTGTTACAGGATTGTTACAATTGATACAGATACAAACAGCGTTTCCGAAAAACGGTCAAGTCTTGCTCTCTGCCCCGGAATCACTATAGACCTGGTTCATGTGTGTTTATGTGGGTTGGGGGGGATATTATTTCATAGTGATTAATCACATGGAAGTGGACAGAAGCAGTGACTATCTCTATCAACTATCCCGGTGACCTCGCCAGTAGTTATCCTGTATTGCTGCTTTTCGCTGGAAATTTACAGTTCAATAGACCAAAGGCTATCCAATCTTTCTCCCTCTCTCTCACACACACACACACTCCCATGCACAGAGTTTGTGTACACGGAATTTTGTTCATATTTGATCAGAGTAACTCCGTCAAAAGACCATTCCGGGCTCGGTTAATACAGGACAGGAAGACTAATGGACATTTCTCTTCGTACACGTATCATGTGTGGCGGGCTGTGTTGGTGTATGTTTTTATGTGCGTCGTCAGTATTTTTTTTTTTTTTGTTAGTCGAGTAATTTTTCTGACATTTCTTACCGCAGGAACTTTTCAACTTTCAATGAAAAATGACAGAGCACAGCACAAAGAGGAGCGAGAGAGTGCGCGCAAAACAAAAAAAAAATCCGAAAAGGTTGGCGTAAAGACCGTGCACGATTAATCTATTAGAGTGTAGCAGCTCGCCAGTGACTTGGGGGGTTTCGAGAGACTCCACCACACATACAGCCAAGCGCACATACTCAGTGAAAGGAGGTGGGTAGGGCGGCGAATAACATCTTTGGACATATGAGGTCAATGTGGGCTAACAAATGGCTGTAGGGTGTGACCAAGACGACGTTGCTCTAAGAACATGCACGTGCAACAACCGCTTGTTATAATCATTTGTCCAAGGGATTGTTAACACATCTCTCCTCGGCATGGTGTCTGGCCGTGTGTGCAGTTAATGCCGGAACTTTTTTACACTCGTTCTTCTAAGCTGGTTTGTAGCTCGTAGCAAGACAGAATCCCTCGTGGCGATTAGATAATTTGTCGCCTTGGGCGGTGGCGCAGAGATAATTTGATAAGTTACTTAGCCGCTTGTCGATGGGGACGAAAGTGTGTGTGTGTGTGTGTCACTTTTGGGGAAGGGTTAGCTTGATACCGAAATCCATTGAGACGTTGCTCGGAACGGTTCCATGGCGTACATGATCTCCATAATAACATACTAGTGCATAAATGGATGAATTTTATGATGATTAGATTGCGAGGGATTTAGTATTTTGACGGAGAAGCTCCTCACCGCTTCACACACATTTTCCTTGTAGAACATAGAGATTTGTACTGAATTGGACAGAGAATCTGTACCAACTACAAATGGGTGCGATGGCGCTTAATCCTCTGTGGGAGTACTTGTTTATTCACAATCGTTCGTGTCTAAGCTATGCATCTAGGAGTGGCTAACAGGCACAGGCACAGGTGGCGCGGGGGTGGGCAAAATTGGAACATTTAGTGTCACAATCAAGGCCTTTTTCCAAGCGGGCTAAAAGAAGCCACCGGAATCATTGATAACAAATGACTGATGCAATTTTTCACAACTGTGCCGGCGTTAATCCCGGCAAAACCATCTCGAATATTGGCGTCGAGCTTCTTCTCGCCCTTGTTGTTGTTCTTTTAACGGGGACTAAGACTTGGTATACCACGAGTGACGTGAATTGCCTTGAGATAACCCAGTGGCTAAATTTCACGAATTTCAGTGTTGCATTGCTTCTGTGGCATATTTCATGGCTTGTTCTTCTAGATGCCTACTACTTTTATAACTAATACTACTACTTTTATAACTAATACTACTACTTTTATAAATCTTCTAAATATCGGTCAATGGTGGTTTGAGAGAGAGCTTGTATTCACAAATGAGCACAAACTGAACTGATATTTAAGACTGAATGACTTTTCTTTGAGAGTTCAGAAATGCATATATTTTCCAAGGGCGTGTTCGTTTACATTTAAGAATCATTTCGATGGGAATTTTTTGTGTCATACAAAAGTTTCTTATAAAAATTATATTTCAGAGGACAACTTAGAAACGGTGTTGTAAAAAAATGCATTACACCAGTGTTTTCCTTATTAGCGTGTTTCTTAAAAGCGCCATTTACTGTAGTATATTTCTATGTGACTTCTTCTTAGGGAGAAGAGAGCGCTGAAATTACAAACAAGATGCACAATAGTTTCTTATTCGTGTGCCGTCATAATACTCTCGTATTAACATCGTCTGGAAAATATCTCCACCTTGCAGTACTCTTGTCAGGAACAGCCTTTCTTGTTCAGGAACATTGGGAAAATTGTCTCGCTTTATTTTGTAGTTGTAGGTCCTTTAAGTTTTTTTTTTAATACGTTGCTATGTGCCACTATCTTAACTTCGACTCCAGTGGAGCGAAAGACACACTTTTTTTTAGCACCGATGTCGGGACATGATACTTTAGATTGGTTATCGCGTATACAGATCTTATCAGGCTATTTGACTCAACAAATATTGCTGTCAGTGTTGGCTCTTAAATTATTGTACTTATAGTAGACATGTCGATTAGGCATCTAAAATGAACGTTCAATATTTAGACTGATAATGTGTATTTAGATCTTTCCAGTAAAGACCCGCGCCTTCGTAGTGTGTGGTATTCAAACTTCCAGTATGATTTGGGAGGATGCTCGTTGAGTAATCCTTTTCGAAGAGGAGCTTAAGTGTCGGTAAATCGATGTCTTCGGGTTTGTTTCTGCCAAAAAAAAGTAAAGTGTGGAGAATTTCGTTCTTTCCACAAAGGCGGCTCTTTCAATCTGATCGCCATACTGGCCGCTGCGAATTAAATCTATCGGCGGAAGATTAATGATTACATATAATCAGATCTGCGAGGGAGGTTGTTCTTGACGCTATGTTCGAACAGTCCACCAAATTCTGATTCTACTGATATGAATAGCCAGTTGACCATGCTAGACTGTATTTCCTATTACACTATGTAGCCTTTTAATAGGAATATTAAGCAGTGGAGACTTTTTTCTGAGACCCGTCAGGATGTTGGGTCAGGATGAAACCTGCGAATTTTGCGTAGTCATTAATCTTGAGAGGGGTTCCATTTATTGAGGGGAACCAAATTCAGGAATTTTATATTTCCTGCTCTTTTCTGCGGACATTCTCTAGCCTATCCCTGTTCCTGGGTATACATTTCCTAGAGGCCGCATTGGCTAACTCACCCCTATTCTCAAATCCGACGGATTGGAGATTCTTTCATTCGTTCGAATAATTGAAACCGCCTCTGGTCCCGTTGTATGGGAGAGTTGGAAATAAATCTGTAACTTTTGAACCCGTGAACCGATCTTAATGAATAATTTGAAACATAGTGCAAGTACTACGAGATCTTATTATGTTTCAAAAATGGTTGATGTATCTGTTAAGCTAACGGAGGAATCTTAAGTTAAAAAAATAAAAAAAAACACCTTTTTTTGTTTAAATGCATAAAATAATTATTTATTATTGTCGATGACTCGAAATTGGGACTTAAAGCAAATTTGTAATCACTATTTATATATATAAATTCAATTTTACAAGTTTTGGTAACGTACACTTTATTTGGAATTAAAGAAACTAAGCAATTCAGTATAATAAGGCTTGCGCTTCAGTGAATCTTTTGTTTTTGGTTCAGGCCTTAAATACGCAATCCACGGATCAGATGATACCAAAATTTGATGAATAACATCTTCATTTGTTGCCGAACGAGAAAATTTTCTACTATTATTAATGCGATAGTACCTATAGTCTTAATTCCGACATTCCTGCGCCTCCTCTGACAATGATCCGACTGGCAAGACTGCTGATGATATTATTTCTGATTTTATGCACTGTTGTTGGCATATAATACCAGCGATATAGATTTGTAGCCATTGTAGCGGTTTCCTGGGCATAAGCTCCAAACTTGTCGGGGTCAATCCAAAAATTGCTGCATATTGTCTCCAGGATAACACTGAATCTTTTTATGAGTTGCTCATCTATTTCCGTTATTTTTGCTGTTGATAATGGGTCTTCAAAAAATCTTCTAGATGTGTTCCCATCGTTGGTTGTGCCAAATCCTTGCTTTATTATATCTACTTTAATACCCATTTTTTGTATGAACTTCTGGATTTGACTCTTCCTTTCCTGGTGTATGGGCTGTGTCGTTTTTGTTGTTCTCTAAGCTTTAAATTCCAAATTGTAGGCTACATGTAGCAAGTCTCCATAAAATGGATGCTAGCGTGCAAGGGTGAAATTTCTAATCTTAGAGCTTCCTGATTTCTTGGTTTTGCTCTAAGTAACTTCAAATCATTCATCTCTGATGGTTTCGCGCCACATATAACACATGGACTAGCAGAAGGCGTGTTTGTCACAGCCTGTGCTACTTTGCCATCTATCATCGTAAAGCGCAATTCATGTCTTACTTTAATAACGGTGTTTAATTTGGCACGATGTTAAGTTTCCGTTTCTATTTGATAAAAAGCTGCCGAAGTTGGAAATATTTCCATCAGTAATCCCACAAGAATCTATATTCAAATACAATACTTGCCATCGTGAAAAACTTCAAATTTGCACAACAAATGCTGGAATGCAACTGCAATTTTTAAAGTATTTTCGATATCTATATAAAGCAAAACGTCACCTTCCTAATTGAAATCTTCAATATTTTCAGAATCATAAACTAATTCCCGATGCCTCAAAGTCAGAAATAGATATTGGCCAATTTATGACACCGCAAACAAAACAAGATACAAGCAATTAGTTTCATAATTATAACAATTTTATGACCCAAAGAATTTTAATTCACAATAATAAAAACATCCTCGGCATCTCGCATAGCGTTTGCACATGCATTGCAAGGGAAATCGTTTGGAAATGCCGAAAAATGCACGACATTGCTCCACTTAAATGCCTCGTACTCCCAAAGTGGTCAAAAGTGGTCTCTAGTTTTTTCAGCATCGATAGACAATACTTTTAGCTTTCAGAAAAAGTTGGTCTCCCGTTGGAGACTCTTGGAGCATTTTTGTTATAGTCCATCAAACATTGAAATGCCCCTCTCAAAATGTGCCTTTTTTTAAAAGCCTGGTTTAAAAAATTGGTAAGCAATATGAAAAAACTGAAAACGCAGTTTGAAAGCAAGATGGGTTCCAACGTACATTAATTTTTAGGAAACATGGCATATCAAATTTGCTTAAAAAATACGTCAATTTTTGTATTTTTCGAAATCCCAACTTTGAGCTAACGGTACAGCCAAACGGATGATCCAAAGTCAACAAAATGTTGGCTTTCTAGGTTCTCATATTTGTAGAATCGAAAAACATTTGACCGGGAAAAAATATGTCACTTCGGGTATTTATTTCCACTGCGGGACCACTGTGCGCCGGTTCCAATATATCATAGACAACACTTCTCTCTTTTTCGAAATCAGCTGTTCCCCGTTCTCACATCTGATTTAAGAAATTTAATGTAAAATTCCAACATTAGGATATTTGTTGTTCCACTCATTCACTTTTTTTGATGACAGAACAACAGTGAAAAAATAACAGTGCAATCATGATTAAAGAGAACTGCTGGCCAGCCAGGAATTGGCCGTGAGCAAACTAACTACATGAGACAAGTCGGATAAAAACGAAATACAGTAGAATCTTGGAAACGTGAACATTCTTTTAAATAAACAATTCGAAAAGATGAACAAAAAATGTATAGGACAACTTTCTTCCGGGGGAGGGAGTCTACCATATAGCAATTTTCAATGAAAAACGTCTAAATAAGTCTGTTTTTATGTATTTTATAAAAAAGTTTCCTTTTTCGTTGTTTCTTAAAATTAAATGTTTTTTGGTGGATATACACATGTTCTAATTCGATTCTCGAAAAATTTAACAATTTGAAAATATGAACGGAGCATGTTTTATATCTGTTCATCTTTCCAAGATTCTAGTGCAATGGAAAGTTTATACAGTAGTAGCTGTAATAGATAAAATTATATTTTTTTCAACTTAAACGGAATCCATATGCATCTTTCAATGAAAAAAAATACTGATTCAGTCTTTTTCGTTTGAACATTATTGCAAATTTTTGCGGGAAATCGTTTTTGTCATGTTTTTCACTATGTCCGGGTATTTTTTTCATTTCCTCGACAAATAAATAGTAAAATAAAAATTTATAGTAAATAATGTTAAACACGATACGCATAACTTACATTTTTACCAGGAAACTACTCAAACTTATAGGAATCCACAAGATTTTGTTTCTGATTCTATGGAGAGAATCGATTCGATGGGATTTAAGAATGCAGTGAATTTCAATTCACATTACCGGCATGCGGATGTTCCACTTCGAACGGATTTTGGAATATGAAATTTTCGATTAAGGTGGACTGTTGATTTGAGAATAGGAGTGACTAAATTAATTTCGCCTGATATGACCTGTAACTTCCTTTTTCTGAATTTGAGAGCATCATTGCTACTGCCTACATGCACGACTTGTTTTATTTTCACAAGCATATACCTTCTGTTACTGAAAGTGGTTAAATTTCTGGCACCCATGCGCAGGTGTCGACCCACGAACCCGCTACGGCACGGTAACGGTCTAAATGAAGTTAAAATTCTTCATTTAAAACAGCATTACCCTCTGAACACACATAACCTTAAAATCGCAAGAACACTTTATTAAAGACTTATTCAAATCCCGCCTTTAAAGTAGACCCTTCATAAAACTCCTCTTAAATTATTATCTTCAACCGCATTATGTTTCCAACCCACTGAATCGGCAAACAAAATACAGTTTTTTTTTTTGTTTTAAGTGAGACTTTGTATGTACCAATTAACAATAATTGCCGCTGGAAGGACAAACACGAACAACTGAACGCTGCCACGGTATAAGTTATATCCAGTTACAAAGGCCTTGTGTGCATTATGCGGTGCATGCGATGCTCCTAGATACAGGATTACAAACGTTTGACTCTATTGTGATGAATGAGAGATAATTCGCAATAAATCATTTAAATAAATAAACTTTGTACAATTGGCAATTGAAACGAGTTTTTTTTTTGCTTTATTATTACTTTTTCCTTTCATTATTATTTTTTCCATTGTATTGAGTCATTGAGGTAGAAATTGAGATTCACTGTCGGGCATACATTTCGCTTAAATCTTTTAGTTTATTGTTTTTTTTTTTAAATGGAAATTGATTTCTGTGTCGGGGCGGTGGAATATATTTCACAAATCTCATGATTTTATTTATTTCTTAATTAAGGCGGCTTTTTAAATATTCACTGGCTTATAGTTCAATTATTTGAACTTACATAAATGTGTGGGAAAGTTAGACATTCTGGATTGGTGCAATTGTCATCATTCTCTGAGTCAATATGGTGAAGCTAATAAGCTCATTTACTCGCTTCTCAGGGCTTTGCTCCCAAGATCAAACTGCTTTACATTTGCGATGACTCTGTAGGAGGTTCGGTCTTTCTCTTCCTCTCGAATCTCGAGACTCGGATTTGAAGACAGTCATTGTACCTGTGGTCATGCTGTCGATGTGCCAAGCAAGTCGATTGACCTTTGATCTTCATATCCTTCAACTAGTTCCACATCCTCAAGAGGTATTTTTTCGAAGACATAAATCAATGCTCCATATAAAAGGTGGTCCAACGAAAACGCACGAAGGTAATTGTAAATAAAACAAAAAGTTTTCAGAGAATTAACTTAATATTTTTTACTATGATAGAATGATCTACTATCTAAAATATTGGTTAAATGCTCGCCACGGCTTCTTTGGCATACCTCTACCCGATGGTTCATTTTATCAATGACTCTGAGACATAATTGAGGTTCAATGTCGTTAATGTGCCGAATTGTCTCATTCTTTGGCTCTTGAATTATTCCTGGCCTTTTGACGAACACTTTGCATTTTAAATATCCCCAAAGAAAGAAGTCCATCTCACATCGGGGCCGTTGAATTTACCGCGCATAAGATTTTTTCGATGGCTGTGTGGCAAGTGGCACCATCCTGTTGGAGCGACATGTCGTCCAGGTCCATATTCTCAATTTCTGGCCACAAGAAGAAAGTTATCATCTCGCGATAGCGAACACCTTTCACGGTAACTGCTTGGCCGAAGAAGTACTTTGCCAGCCCATAAACCGCACCAAACAATCACTCATTGCGGATGCATAGTTTTTTCAACAATCACTCCTGGATTCTCATTTGCCCAAATGCGGCAATTCTGCTTGCCAACGAATCCGAAAAATTGTGGTCGATTATGCTGACCAAAAAAATCACGAAGTACACGGAATGCATTTTGATTTGAACGCCCATTTTCGTAAAAGGCTTCAACAATCTTAACGCGCAGCTCTTGTGTACCTCTCCACGGTTGAATTTGTCAATCACTGAAACAAGGAAATATCAAATTAAGTTGGGCAAGAAAACTTGACGTTAAGGCGTGATTCACAATTGACATCGTGCATTATGGTTGAACCACCCTTGTTGAATATTGGGTAGAACGAATCGACCGCTGCAAACGTACCCGCTATGGCCATAAATGTTTTGATTGTACTTTAAGCCAATAATACATTTTTTCAAAAATATCTCAATTGGTTTGCGTTATATTTAAAAAAAAGTCAAGTCCTTATTGGAAAACCGTTTATATACAAACCATCCAAATGCAAAAGTCAGGGAGAAGGTTCCACTTAATATAGACTCTGATCGACGAGAATTCCGTCTCCCGATCTCGATCTTCCGACGAGTTCAAGGTAACAAAAGTATCCGACAATTGGAATCTCAGTATAGTGCACGATCCCCTTTGACTGCGCCAACTATCGAGGGATAAGTCGCCTTAACATCGCGGAGAAGATCTTTTTTGCCATTTTGTATGCCCGCCTGAAGTCGTTTCTAAGCAATCTGATATGTCCATATCAGTGTGGCTTCATTCCAAGGAAATCCACCATTGATCAGATTTTTACTACGGCAGATCCTGGAAAAAGACCCAAGACCATTCTCAAAGTCAAACCTAACTCTATTATCTATTACAATGAATTTAATACAGAGATTGCAAATCGGAGGCCTAACAGGACATAACTTCATAAAGTAACGATATACATTTGGGTAAAAGTATGGCACAAGCATAATGTACGAGTTTTATTTTGATGTGAACTTTTAGTGATACTTTTATTTATTGTAATTGTCGCCGTTTTGTGTACTCGCCTGAAGTACACCTGATAGGTCCATATCAGTGTGGCTTCAGGCCGGGGAAGTCCACCATCGACCAGATTTTCACACTACGGCGGATCCTGGAAAATACCCAAGAGATTCAGATCGACACCCACCTCTTTTTTTGTCGATTTCAAGGCCGCATATGAACGAGCTATACAACGCCATGTCTAGTTTTGACATTCGTGCCAAACTTATGGATGATGATGGAGAATTCTCGCTGCTCCATCAAGGTGGGTAACGAACTCACCGAGACCTTGAATGTCAAAAAAGGTTATAGACAAACAACGCGCTGTCATGTGACTTCTGTAACATCATTCTGGAGAAGATCGTGCAAGACTCACACGCCAACACTAGAGGTACGATCTTCCAGAAGTCCGTACAACTGCTAGCATACGCGGATGACATTGACGTGATTGGCAGAACACAGCGAGCCGTCAATCAGGCGTTTGCTGTCAATGAGGCGGAAACGGCTAAAATGGGTCTAGTGGTGAATGAGGGCAAAACGAAGTATACGCTGTCATCAAGGATGAACACACAATATCGACGTCTTGGACAGAGCGTCACAATGGGCAGCCAAAACTTCGAGGTAGTCAAGGACTACGTCTACTACCTCTGCTCCGCAGTAAATAGTACAAACAACCGCAGTACCGAGATCAAACGCAGAATAACTCTTGCCAACCGCTGTTTCTATGGGCTCAAGAGGCAATTGAGCAGTAGAGCCATCTCTCGAAGGACCAAGCTGACTTTATACAAGACCTTGATCATCCCAGTCCTGCCGCCAAATAAAGAAGTTGTAAAAATTTGCTCTGTGTTTTTTATGCTAAAACATACTCGGAGGCGGGTGTGCAAGTTTCTTTTTGAGCCAATGTAACTTAAATCTTAGTATTTAGATAATAAAAGCACAATGAACTCATAGAATTAATGTTTGCTGTTTTGTTATTTCTATAGGACATCATCGTTATCCGACATCACCATACACTTACAATAATTAAGTCCTGTTTTAATTTACTATCAAAATGTTCACAAGAAATAATTTATATGGCAAAACAACGTTTTTTTAATACAATATCTTAAAGCTTAAATCATAGAAACCACATCCATCTAGTCCCGACTAAATCATTTTTAAATTAATATCATAATTAAATCTTTTTTTAAGAAAACAAGTAAATACAGTCAAACTCTGTAAGTTGAACATCCTTAAGTCGAATTTTCCATAAGACGAACAAAATTGGTTTAATGTTTCAGAACTTAGACTTACATTTTTCTATATTTTCTATATTTTACAGTCCATAACTCTATAAATCGAAGAAATATTTGTTCCCCCGACGCTTCTTGGAGGTTCGGCTGTATATTGAATTAAGTTACAAGTATAGTACGATCTCGATTAACGCAACTCTCGATTCAAGCAACTCCTCGATTTTCGCAACAGCTAAATTTAATTTTTTAGCAATATTAGCTGCTTCCGTGGAGCCGTGGCGTGGTGGGTAAGTGCGTCGACTCCTACGCAGAGGGTGCCAGGTTCGATACCCGAATTTACCACCTATCATAATTCATGAACCCACCTCTTGCGAGTCACTGACAATGCTCAAAGAGTATTCCTGTCTAGAAAAAGCTTCTCACCTTCGCCGTTCAGAGTCGGCATTAAACTGTAGGAACAATAGCATGCACAACACGAGTGGTTGCTGAGAAGCTAGGCCCAGGTCCGCCTCCGACTGTAGCGCCACCCATATTATTATTATTATTATAACTACTTCCTATGTCAGTTGCATCGGTTCGAGTTGCCCGTTTTTAGATGACCTCGTAAATGCTTCGACAATCGATAAACATTCAATTGAATATTTCTAAGAAAATAAAGCTATATTTTTAAGATTTAATATAAAAATATGTTTATGATTGTACACGTAAAAAATTATTTTCTTTTTTTAATAAATTTCAAGAGTCGTGATGTACTGACTGATACTGATGAATTTACGAGTAAATACAAGATTTTTTTTGTTTTTTTATTGTTATGTTTTAAAGAACAATTTTCTTTTTTTCTTTTGTAATTCATTCTAGAACTGATTTATGTGCGTTTATGTCATATTTTATTTGTATTTTGAAAATATGCTAATCTACTTGAATCTGCTGCATTTTTTTTTCAAATCTGCTTCGCATATTTTCCCAAACAGTCGCTGAAGAAAATCGTAAGGCAAAATGATGTTGTCTCGGTTCTCTCCTTGTCATATGCTCAGGCCTTTTGAGATGCTCACAAGCTGTGAGGTTTTGCTCAGAATACGAAAAAATTTGACTCACCATGCTCTTGTGAGGTCGTTGTGCCTTGTGATACATCACTGAGGTTTGCCAGAATAGGGGTGTAAATTTATTATAAGCTCCCCTTTTTCTGTCCTCCATCAATCGCTATATTTCTTTGAAACTCAATGTTTTGAGATGCGTCCTGGTTTTATATTAACTCGCAAATAAAATATAAAAGTCACAACCAAGTTCGCTTTGGCATAATTTTGTTTTGATGTATGTTTCCAGCTTTAAAATGTTTTGGTAATTGGTAGTAAATTTGTTTCAGATGTGGCAACCATGGAAAGGAGAAAAATTATCTTTTTACAGAGACGGTTTTCTCCAATTTCGCTCCTTCCTTCCGTTGAACCCAGATAAGAATAACAAATAGAACAGTGAAGGGAAATAATTAATATCATTCGTTTTTTTTTATAGAAACCCGTTTTATAAAAGCAAATCATTTCAGTTCTTATCAATTTGCAATCAACCGTTGTTTTATTCTTATTCAACGTTAATACTGAAACACATCCATCCAGTCTCGACTGAAGCGTACATTTTTGTCGAAAACAAATAAATACAGTTAAGCCTCCGTAAGTCGAACATCCTGAGGTCGAAGAAACTTAAAACTACTGGTATAGGAAATTGTAGGATCATATTTAAATTGGTTACAAGAATATTCCGTTTTCACACTCAAAATTTAGGGGTGGCTTAGGGAAACCGTCGATTGGCTGGCATTGTTTGTGGGTCTAATGAACCCGAAAGCATATGCGAAGGTTTTTTTTTTTAATGAATTTCATATGATATTTGGTTTTTAACAAACAGACCTTATGTGCATCCATGTTCGGTATATATTTCATATTTATCTGTTTCTAAGTAAATTATTAACATTTTTCATAATTGCAAGTGTCCCATTATAATCTAAGCTCACATACCATCGCTTCGGCTATGTCAATATGAACATACGAAACGAGTTTATAAGAGAAACATATTCAATCGACACATGCCCAATCGAGTATGGTCAACACAGCTATCGATTGGATTGCCTTTTTTGTGAGTAGATTTTTAGTCCACAAAAAATTATCGCAACTCAATCGCTGTCGGTCACAATCCCACCGCTTTTTTTGTGAGTATATCGCAAGTCACAAAAATATGACCTAATGCCGATTTCTGATGTGGATCATATCTGTTGTTTCTTCGCACTATTAGCCAAAATGCGACATTAAACTCTAGGACAACCATTCACAGTGCAAGCTTATCTCCTGGTTAAGATAAGTGTAGAATCGAACTTAAGCTTCACTCAAGAACATTTCGTTTTCACACTCAACATTAAGGGATGGTATAGGTAAGCCATGGATTGACTTGCATTGTGAACTATTGAATCCACCAACCATGTGAACGATGAAAAAATAGTGATTGTGATTGAACACGAACAGCACCCTGCTGATAAAAGGAAACTCAACAAACAAACGAATGTACATGCATGTAAGGATATTGTTATGAAATGCGTGCATCTATAAATTTGTGTGCTTTCTGTTCTCTTCAGGAGTATTGCCAGACAAAAAAAATGGCTGCTTACGTGGGTTTTCTCTATTTATTTTGGGATTAAAATTATTTAAGTACAATAATGGCAATTACGTACTCTTAAGTTTAACCACTATCAAAGTGGAGTCTATCACTTAACTTCCACTGCGAAAACGAAATATCGATTGATTCTGAGTTTAGGGATGGAGCGAGACTTAAGCTCACACTGTGAATCAGGCAATAGTGTTTCAGAACTTAAGTTTTTCTATATTTTGCACTCCATTACTCAAATATTCCATTAATCGAACAAATATTCGTTCCCGCGGTTAGAGTTTCGACTGTATATTGAATTACTTTACAACCAGATAGATAGATAGATAGTTTATTTCCGTATAAAAAGCTTTCATTTAATTTAGTCTATCGCACAATGTATATTACATAGATGTGATAAATTATGTACCTTTCTTCTGAAAAACATTTATATTTATATTTTAAGTAATTTATATTTGAGGGAATCTGTCGAAAATTGACGGAAAATACGAGAAAAACCTTCAATAACATTACAACTAATTCTTTTAGGAAAAAACTGCTTCCTATTTCAGCTGCATCGGTAGCATGCATCTCAGCGTATTGAGATGAACTCGTGAAATTTTCGTCATTCCACAAGCACTCAATTGAATATTTCCAACAAAAATAAAGCTGTATTTTTAAGATTTAATATCAGAACATGTTTATGCTTGTACACGTAAAAAATAATTTGTCTTTTTTTCTCTTCACAGCAAAATGAATGACCGCCATAAAATGATTCAACCCCATGTCAAAATATGTGATGAATAGAAATCGATATTCTCCAAAAAAAATTCATCGGATTAGGCTTAAGTAAATAAAAATAAAAAATAAATAAATATGTTGTTATAGTAAATGAAAAAAAGGGAAAACAAAATATAGTGAACAAAAAGTAAAATCATTAACACGAAGGAAAATGTCGGATTAAATACAATATGATCATACTCAGCTAAGAGTGGCTTCTTATATTTTATGTTTGCGAGTGCGTGACGTACGAGAAAGCGTGCCGACGCGGTCGAAGGAGACGACGAAGACGAAGTCACAGACGCAAACGAGGACGACAACGACGACGACGACGAGGACGAGCACGAGGACGAGCACGAGGACGAGGACGACTGAAACCGGAAGACGCAAACGACTGATTACATATGTATGCGCATGCATGCCATAGAAGTAGTTGTGCTAAAAAGTCGTATTCATATATTACTTGCGCGCCATTGTGTTTATGTCCATTATCTGTATGTCCAAGAGTCTGTCCATTTTAATGCATAACATCAATCAAAGCTGTGACAAGTTGCCAAGAAATGGATCCAAATAAGTTCTATTGTCGGAACAGTAATAACACCAACAGTAGTAATAACAACAGCATACATCACAATACAAACACCAGCAACCACGGCTCACATTCACAAGCATCGTCGGCGGCTTCCACCTCGTCGTCAGCATCATCGTCGGCGGCCGCTGCTATAGCTGCCGCAACTGCTGCGGCAGCAGCAGCAACAGCGGCCTCATCCAACATCGGACAGGATATGGTACCAAAAGGCAAATCACAGCAACTGAATCGGGGGACCAATACAGGAAATTACATAAATGTCGTGCCCGTACCCATTGGAGTGCAATACCATCGGCGAAAATTAACGCCACAGGAATACCAGTAAGTAGATTACTCAATGCATAATTATCCTTCTCCTCTCCACTGCATCGATAAGCTCTCTAACCGAGGGCCCTTCCCCTGGTTGGCCTCATTATGGATGGTAATTTTTTTTTTTTTTTGCCTCCATGTGAAATAAATTGTTATTAATAACCAGTATCCTTGTTTCACGTCCGCTGTGGCCGCTGAACACGCACTTCAATAAATAATCATAATTGTTAATTTAAATATTTTATTGAATAGCCTCTGGCACATAGGGTGACCATGTGATCTGGGAAAAGCTTCCCACTTCCTGGGGTGAAAATCATTTTCTGTACAAGGCTGATAGCATTCTGTTAATTTGGCTGGTTTTTGTTAAAGCTCAGAAGTTGTTCCCCCTTGAGGAAGAATTAAATGTTTTGCGTTAGATGATCGTACATATTCTAGTGAGTTCCCCCTTACAAAAGTCAAAGCTGATTACTTTTCTTTGAAAATCTTCAAAAGACACTATGGGGCCCGTTGCCACATAGCGAATGGCATTCTTACCCAGTAAAAACACATAACTTCAAATAAAATATATTTTGACTACAACTAAGTTTTACACTCCATCCAGCAGTTTTACTCTCTTGGTTTAGACGCATTTGGCAAGACATTCTCCATCGAGAGTTCTTGCTAACACCGCAGCTAAGCACGGGTTGAGTTCACCGTGCGAGGTCAAGGGGTTTAGTCCTTTGAAGACGGCGAAAGGAGTTTCTTTCGTAGAGAATTGGAAGGACAGCAGAGTTTATGTGCTCTTTCTGGCGACGCTTATGCTTACGAGCAAAATTCGTAACTTCATCTTGGACTGATGAAATTCCAAGATCTCTCTGTGGATATCGTTGTTTCGCATATACCAGGGTGCGTTGATGATGGCCCTTTATTTTGGAAAGTTTGTAGTATGTTTCTATTACTTTCTTTGCTACAACCCCATAGTTGTATGTCCAGTCGGGTTTTAGCACTAGCTTGTATACAAGCAATTTGTTGCTTAGCTTGGAATATTTTTCAATAAGCCAGTACATACCTTTGTATCTTAATTGGAGCTACTCACGTTTCTTTTTGACGTACTCTTTCATTTAAGCTTTACATCGAGAGTCTTTCCGAGGGTTTTTGCTTCATTTGCCTGAGGGTATTTGAACATTATTTATAAAAACGGGCAAGTTATTCACGTTCTTATAGGTAAAATTTCGTTAAGCTCAATTCGCTGAGTTTTTTCCATTCGTGTATCCGGTCTAGAGCACATTGCAATTTTCAAGTTGATTCTTTGACCGTTTTGGCAGTTACCAAAATGGCGGTGTCGTCAGTAAATGTGCCTACTTCCTGCGATATATAATATAATAGAAATATGGGTGGCGCTACAGTCGGAGGCGGACCTGGACCTAGCTTCTCAGCAACCACTCGTGCTATTGTTCTGTCACGAGTGGAAGGGACCTACAGTTTAATGCCGACTCCGAACGGCGAAATTGAGAAGCTTTTTCTAGACAGGAATACTCTTTGAGCATTGTCAGTGACTCGAAAGAGGTGGATCCGTGAATTATCTAAGGTGATAAATTCGGGTATTGAACCTGCGTAGGAGTCGACGCACTTACCCACTACGCCACGGCGACACTGTGCTGCTATATAATAAGTAAAGAAGGGGACCAAGAACACTTCCTTGTGGCACACCAGCTTGTATAGATTTAAATAGGGAGTATTCTTTCTCATATTTCACACGGGAGATTCTATCCGATAGATAGTTCGATAAAATTGTGCAAAGTTTTCTCGGGAGGAATTGTTGAAGCTTCTGTTTCAAGCCCTCGTGCCAAACCTTGTCAAAGGCATGAGAAGCATCGAGAAATAAAGCTGCGCAGACTTGCTTTTCTTCAAATGATTTTTCTATAACATCAGTTATGCGATGTACTTGGTCAATAGTTAAATGCTTGCTTCTAAAACCGAACTTAATTTATAAAGCGTACATCCGCCCCAACCTTGAGTACAACGCTCATATCTGGTCTGGTGCCCCCAAGACCACCCTGCACCTACTTGATAGAATCCAAAAGCGAGCGATAAAACTTGTAGATTGATGTACCGTCTCTTCTTTGTCCGTGTTTTTTCGTTATTTCAACAAACGATGCTCAAGTGAGCTAGCCAACTGCATTCCTCCTCTCCATGAATTCACCCGCAATACCCGTCTCGCCAGGAATGCCCATCAGTATACCAACTAACAAGGACAGTTAAATTCAGAGACTCGTTCTTCAGCCGCACTGCATGAATATGGAATGCTCTTCCCAGCCTAATATTTCCCACACACTACAACCCGCGGATATTTAAGACCAATGTGCACAGGTACCTCCTCTCCCTTTCTCCCTCTATACCTTCGGCCCGTGCTGTGTCTTGACTCCGGACACATAAGGGTATTAGCAATCCCTTGAGCACGCGCAAATTACAAAAAAAATGGTGGTTAGGAATAAGTCGCCTTTCTTATACAACCGGGCTTGAAAGTCTAAGTAATATTCGTTCGAACACTTTAGACATTGTCGGATGAAGTAAAATCGGTCTATACTACTTTTTGTCTGTTGGGGGTTTACCCGGTTTCGGCACCATTATAATTTCCACTGACTAGGGACATGTTCTGTTCTAAATGCGTCGTTAATAATGTAGGGAAGCATAAGAAGCGCATTCCAAGGTAATTCTTTCAGAACCTTTCTCCTGTAATTAAATCGTAACCAGGAGCTTTCTTGGGTTCGAGTTTTTTCAATTCTTCCTTAAGTCCTGTCGAAGTAGCATTTCTTATAGAAAAATTGTCATTATTGGAGTCTGAACCGTAGGAGTATACAGGAGGTGTTTGTTCATCACGTGATTTAAACGTTGCTTCCAAATGATTTGCGAAGGGATCTGCTTTCTCTTTATCGTCTTTGGCCCACTCGTGTTGGTTTTTCCGAGTTGGAGCCGCATGTGGTTGGGGTTTTCTTAAACCGTTGGCTGCTTTCCAAAGTTGACATTTCTGACAAGCCTGCTAAGTAGGCATTAAGATTATTATTTTTATGCGACTTAATTTTCGCTTTCAGAAGGTTAGACAGTTGGGTGAGGCGTGTTTTATGCTGCGGCGCAGAGGTCTGCTGCCATTTCTTACGAGCTTTACGTTTCTCTCTTACTAATTCTCGTATTTCCGGTGGATATAGGTGTATTGTTCCACGCAGCGCACTGTATTACTTCTATAAACTTATCGAGTTCTATTTCTAAATCGTATGAGGTTCCCAGCGTGCTCTGAGTTCGATATTATCTTGTAAGTGATTTCTTAATGCTTGCCAATTCTTCCCTTTTTACAAGGGTATCATTTATACACAGTACAATGGGAAAATGATCTGAACTAAGATCAAAGCTTTCTTCAATTGGAAAGTAGTTTCGAGAAACACCTTTTATGACAAAGAAATCAACAACGTCAGGCATTTTTGTAACATCCGACGGCCAGTAGGTTGGTTTCCTGTCGAGTAAAAATCACAGCTTAGTTTCATATCAGCTCTGTATTAATTTCTGCCTTTTTGTGAGATTAATCTTGATTCCCAAAAAGTAGGGTAGCAAAAAGTGTGTTTGGGTGACTATGCGTACCCATTTTTTGAAGAAGCATACTTTGAAAGTGGTAACCAATGGTTGATGGAGATCAATTTAAACCCGGCTCATCTCATCTTTCGGAACCTTCTCTTGTACCATATTTTTACGTACTAGTCCATTTATCCACAAAACGAAATCGCGAGGTTTGGATGAAGATTTTTCCTGAAACCTCAATAAATTATTCCCACTGAGTTTGAAGTGTTTTCAAATGTCATAAGCTTTCAAAGAAGCTGACAAACAGCTGTTTGCCGACAGGAAAGAATATTGTCGCCACCAGAAAAGAGAGGTAATCTGAAAATGACCAAAATAAGCTGAAGTCACACAGGCCTACTGTTCGGTTTTGCAACCTCTCATGGTCGGATGAACTCAAGGGGATTTCGACTGGAAATCAAGCGGGTTTTCGAAACCCTGAAAATGAATGGTAAGGTTTGCAGAAATTTGATGAAACCTCGCGATTTTGTTAGCATTTAATGACTTGTCAGATGGGACTTGACTGTACATTGAGAACTGGCAGTTGTATGGACATTCCTGACATATTAGGAGGAATGTATAAGACCGAACAAAAAAGAAAAAACCGCAGTACATGTTTAATAACTCTGGGCTTTAGAAATTTCAGGAATAAAATGAACAAAAAAAAAGATTTTGAGTGATGGAAATCTTTATTTGGACCTTTACAATTTTTTCTGTGAAGTGGACAATCCCTAATGTGGCTCCCCCCAGTGTTGATAAATTTTTGTGCCTGTTTTATAGCATTTTCCATAGCTTTCCGATTCACCTTCTGTGGTCCCGGTCTGTTCGAGTGGAGTAGTTAAGTGCCGAAATGTTTGCTAAGTTGGTGCCACACAATTGGGAAATCGATGTTGAAATTCACACAGCGCTAGCACCGACGGATTATTGGATTTAAAAAGCGCCACAATTATTCCACGGTCTCTGAGGAGGTTAGCGCTCCATTGCGCTACTTTCGGACTTTATGTAACCGAAATAACGCCGAATTTCCTTGTTCCGTCTTATTTCACTTTGTTGAAATAATGCCGTGCATTGCTTGTGAAATAAAGCCGAGTTAAGAGAGAAGGCAATAGAATTTGGAAATCCAACCGTAATTGGTAGAAAAACTGTTGAAATAGGAAGAATTGGCCAGCCAGACGAGAAGCACTTACCCTGGGCTGGACTGCCGCCTGCGGTAAGAGAATAAATCCCATAATCCAGCGAATAAAAGTGAAACAATTTTTTAGGGCCGGCCAATATACTAGTGATTCATATGTGTAAAGCCCCATTTTTTCCGAAAGTTCTTCTGCAGGTATAAAAACCTCAGCAGGCCTTCTTAACACGCTGGTCAACGTTAAGTTTCCAGCTCAGTTTGGGATTTAACATAACGCCTAGGTATTTAGCCTTTGTTAGATAGTGAGAGCGGTTCATCGTTTAGATGGGGAAGTGGTTTGTTGGGTCTTTTGGTTTTAGTGGTGAAAATTATCAGTTCCGCTTTGCTTGAGTTGATATTTAGGCTGCACTTTGTAGCCCAGGTACTTACTCTACTCAGTGCGATCGCCATGATCTCACTGATCTTCTCGGATACCAAGATCACCCCATCAACAGTGTACCCTACTACATTGACTACTTCCCTATATAGCCTTAGTTTGCTTTCCTCACCGATACCAAGATCACCCCATCATCAGCGTACCCTACTACATTGACCACTTCCCTACCTAGTCTTAGAAGCATGTTGTTCATGTCAATCCACTTAAGGGAATATCTCTTGGGTACATCATTAATGGTGGATTTACTGGTCGCTGGAGTTAACTATTTCTTCATTAAGCTCAATCAAAGAGCAGATTCTCTCCTTGACGGCGATGAGATCGTTCTTATTTTTAACTTCTCTTCCCTCTTCATTCTGAATTCCTCACGGGGGCCTAGAATTGTCTGAATGTTTTGAACGAGCTTCTAACGCGAATGATTCCTTTCCCGGATCAGCATAACAGATAAGTGCTTAGATCATTCTTGTTTTAAATGCCCTAATTTTTGTCTTCAGTCGCACACACGATTGCCACTTTTTATTTCTTACCCGTGGACTTAAGAGTGAACATAATAATAGGTTCGCTTCTAATGTGGATCACTGTGTGATCGCTGCAGCGTAGTGAGCAAGTGCTTTGACTCCAATTTAAGGCTTGACTTAAATGTACTCAAGTCGATCTCAGATTCGAACGATAAGTACCCAAAATCATCTTCAAATTTCAAAGTGTGGATAATGCTTAGGCGAATTTCTCCTAACAGCACCACCTATGCAGGGAACGAAATTTTCCATTTAAGGAAGAGTGATTGTTGACTTAATTTGACTGACTTGCGCTTGGCGCTTAATACATTCCCTTCAGGCCACGTATTCTTCTTGTGTTCTTCTAGTGCTCTTCTTGTGCTATTCTTCGCGTCACAATTCGGAATGGCAGAGCGGTCCGATGTGACTTATTTATTTGTGGAAAGGTAGCAGTTACAAGTGTCGTGATTAGTACTAAAAGTTACATAGATGTTATATGTACATTTGTATATGCGTGTGGGGCGTATGGCTGACTTCCGACATAGTGTGTGTGGACAGTATATATACTTCTCGAGAGATCACGTGATGTCTACGATTGTCATTCAAATTCAGGTTCTCCTTTCATGAGTGATCACGGCCATAATCGCTGTAAAATGTCGATCATTGTTGTCCGTCACACCATCACACCATCGCCGCTACTTTTCTACTTCTACTTTGTCGGTATTTTCAAAATTGCTTTAATATTCGTAGTTTTCTTCAATTTCCCATGTAAAGTGCCGTGTCTTGGTTTGAAGACCTTTGCTTCGGTTGAATGTCCATCTATTGGGAGAGTACATGATTGTCACGTAAGTAATCTACGATCCTTATTCTTCCTCATTTGGCAGTACAGGGGACGGGTCTCAACCGACAAGCCTCTCCAACTAGCACGATCTATGGCTAGCTGCCTCCAGTGTGCCCGCCTTAAACACGGGTGACGTCCGTTGCGTTGTCCCACGGTTTCGGAGTCATCAAAACTTATTATTCCATTTGAATAGGGAATGAACTCATTAGAATATAATTTGATTGTAATTTGTGCCGAAAAAAAACCCCTAACACTAATTCATTGTCCAATCAATTAACATGTATTTCATTTAAATCCATTTAGGTCGCGCTTGTATTATAATGGCACAGATTATCGGTGTCGAGAGGACTACTATAACCTCGCCACAACGAGTGGTCGGATTAGCTCGTCATCTCCATCGCCCTCATTGCAGCAGCAACAACAACAGCAGCAGCAGCAGCAACACCAACAACATCATCATCAGCAGCAGCAACAGCAACAACAGCAACACCATCAATCCCAGCAGCATCACCACCAGCATCATCACATCCACCAGCAACATCATCATCAACACGCACAGCATCAGCAGCAATTGGCGAATCAACATCAGCACCAACAGCAACAGCAACAGCAACAGCAACACCAGCAGCAACATCAACACCAACAGCAGCATCATCAGCAACAACAATCGCATCAACAGCAGCATCAGCATCACACGACGGATATTGTTGACGAGGTGTTGAACAGTAGTCGCGTTGTTGCCACTCAAACGAGCAGCAATGGTAATTGTGAACAAATAGTGTCGACAGGTTTTGGTGTCCCTAGTGGCGCGGGTGTCGGTGTCAGTGGCAGTGTTGGGGCCGGTGATGGTGTGGGTAGTAGTGCATCATCATTACCGCCACCACCAGTGTTGTACACAGTGCATAGGGTAGTGACAACGGCCCAGATACAAACGGCCGGTGGCAACACGTTTGCCTCGTCGTCAAGTGTATCGAGTGTTGTAAGTGCGGTTCGGGGCGAAGCGGACTGTTTGTCGGCCACAGTCAATGGAGCGAGTGGTGGTGTAGCAGGGGTTGGTGGCACAGCGGCAGCAGCAGCCGCAGCGGCAATTGCCTCAGTGGGAGGCCTCCGAAGTTCACCTGGTGAGTACAAAAATGCATGTATTTTTACCGTAGTCCATCCAATGAACCCTCTTCGGGGAGGAAATGCGTGTTTAATTTAATTTTTTATGAGAAGTTATTGTATTCCCGTCTCCGGGTGTAGCGGGGAATGTCAGAAAAGGGCGCGTCGGTTGGAGCTGGTGCTCGAGCGCCGACGACGGTGTAATTAGCTTTGTAATATCAGTTACCAATATTTCGGAAGCACACACGGCCGTGCACAAGCACAAGTGCTCTCCGAGAAAATTGACACGCATGTCGAACATTTTTTTGAAATACACGAGAGTGTTACATTTCACAGCGCCACCAGAAATTTATCGAGTGTGCCACTGCGGGGGGAGGGCCGACACTTCACAGATAATGAGAACTGTCCTTCAAAGAGGCATAAAAATAATTCCGTAAAATTGTGCTAAAAATGCGATTAAATAAACACAGACACGCACCTTTGACCTTTTTTCATGCACAGGAGCGTGGCAGCGATTCGGCCGTGGTCCTATTGTTGGCTGGCGTTGGGTGTGGCGCTATGGGTCCGTGAAGCTGACGGGGCTGAAGGGCTGGTGGAGAGCCCTGTCTGAGGGCTCGTGAGGCTGGTGTGACCTTTTTAATATTGAGATAAGGATGTCGTTTAAATTGTTATGGGCGTTCAGTTTTGATCGAAAAATATGTAAAATGGGATATTAAATGGCGGGGGGTTGGCTTTTTTTTTGTTTTTGTTTTTCGCCTTTATGGCAACGATGGGGGCGCTTGCACCAGGACAACTCATTAAATGTCTGATGTGACAATGTCGCTGAGGGTGACGCCTACGGAACTGATGTTATTTCACGTCGCATTTAATATTTGCTTTAAACGCCGTGCCGGACTGAAAGCAGACGCCTAGTAATTAGGGCGTTTTTATGCGTTTAAAAGCTGCTAGAAGTGCTTAAATTTATTTCAGCTTACGTTTAGATAGGGGATCTATGTTGATTATGTTTCTTAGTTGATTTTAGTAAATTTTGAATTCATCTTTAAGACGACGCAGGTGAGAGATTAATTTAAGCCAGTAGGATTTCATTACAGTGCATTGAAGCAGAAAGCTGCGTGTTGAATACATCTTTTAAATAACATGCTTTAATCGCCTCGCGTATTGTTTATCATTTTCAGATGTTTTAATTAAAATTCTTTGAGGCGACTTTTGCTGATTTTTTCTTGTTCATCCTTCGAATGCCCAGCCTTAGCAAAGAAAAGAAAATAATTCTTGGAAAAACTTTTTCTTTGCGGGGCTGGGGGACTTGTGCGGTGTGGAATTGAAAGGCTGCCTAAAGTTTCTTAATGGATCCGGTTGGTCTTAGTAGCAAAAGAAGGTCTCATGGTGTAATCACATCATCCATCTAGGGCACAATGGACACATCATGTTTGTCTAAGTGAGCCACCTCCGTAAGGACACCCATTTACCTACCTACTTTATATCAATGGATAAAGGTTCTGCTACTGAATCCTTTTCTTACTCTGAATGCTTCCGGTTATCTGCACCGGCAGATTTGACAAGTTTTGGAAATTGACTCGTTAAATTAATTCATCCACCGTTGAACTATTCTCCACTCCACTCAAGATCAGGGGTCTGCCATTGTGAGTGCCCTCTTGGGGTTTAAGTAGCTCCGAAAAGTGCTCGCTTCATCTGCGCAAAATGTCCACCTCACTGAGAAGCAATTCCCCATCTCTGCTTTTGACATTTTCTTCGATGTTGTTGAACTTCCTTCCTTTAAGTCCGCGTTTTGCCAGATCAATGGTCGCTTTCCAACTTCTCGCCGAACTCCTCCCAAGATTCGTACAGTCAATTTTGTTTCTTCGCACCTCAATGTACTGGTCATGAGAATCAAAATCCGCCAAGATTTCCTACAATTCCTGTAGGCCTTTTTCTTCTCTCGCCAGCGTTACCAGATTTAGCAGTTTGCTGCGAGTTTAGCAGGATTGACCATAAAAATTACACGCAGAAGATTTGTTAGCATTTTTTAAAATCGCCGCAGTTTTCAGCAGTTTTTGAAAAGTCGTGTAAAACCCACTAGCAAATGAGGAAGGTGATATGTGTGAATACTTGCGAATACCTTTTCAATAATTCTCAAATACAAAACACAAATTTTTGATAAAAACAACGTGTTACGAGAATATTTTTCAAAAATTGTAGGCTTTCAACGCAACAAAGCTTATATAAATTCTGGATCGAACACAAAAAACCGACCGGTTTTATGTTTTCCAATTTCTGAGAAAATTAAAATGCAAGAGTTCCTCTTCGTCAGTCCTCGTCAACGCATATGAAATAGTGTTGTCCGGAGGCTAAAAGTGCTCTTAAATGGTAGTCTACAGTCCGGGGTGGACCTGGTTGCCTGATTAAGTTGTCAGCCAAAAAGCCTCACCGCCTTTTTACTCTAGCTTAGATGCGAGCGTCATCTGTTGTGTTTTGCTCCACACGTTCCTGTCTGCCCATGCGCTCTACATCGCCCAGAAGTCTTAGGCGTTGAATTCGTAGACATTTACTTATGCTTATATCGCTGTAATGCTCTTAGAGTTGGGGTTGGTTCATTCAGATGCTCCAGATCCTCCAGAAAGATTACATGCACAACTGATCTCTCGAAAAGACTAAGGACTTCTTCATCTGCTTTTACGGTTGTCCATGGCTCTGGTTCGTGTAAAATTGGCATGAATATATAGTCAGCCCGGTCGTTCGAGACACGTCTCTATTAGCCAATTTCCTCTTGTCCCCAAAGAAAGATAAATTGGCAAGAGTTACTCTGCGATTGATTTCGACACTGGTACCCAGCGCACTGTCAATGAGGCATTTGCTGGCATTGAGCTGGACGCGGCGATAATGTATCTGGCGGTAAGCTAGGGGAACAAAACGCTGTCCCTGCCCTCAAAAGACACACAGCAACGACGTCTTAGGTTTCAATGACTCCGTCGACCTCGGATTCACAATAAACAATAACAATGATAATATCGGTTCGCTATAGCCCGTAGAGAGCCTAGCCAGGGCCTAGTTTCATCAATCACTCCTGGTGCCTATGATCTTGTCCGCTCTCGAGTAGAGGGATCTATAGCTTTATGCCCACTCCGATGGGCAAAGTTGGAAAAGCTTCTACTAAAAAGTTATCACTCTTTGAGCATTGTCAGTGACTCGAAAGAGGTGGAGCCGTGAAAATTATTTTAGTCGTACCGGGAATCGAACCCAGGCAGCGTTGCGTGAAGGTCGACGCACAGATCTACTACGCCCCGGCCGTCACCAGCAATTACAGATTCACATGAACTTACAACTGAATTCAAAGCAAAATAAGCTCAGACTCAAAGCTTTTACCAATGGCTTCCTCGTTACGGAAGTAAGAGCGAAACTGTTGTGGGAACATCAAATGTTGTTTCCATTTTTCAACAGAAATTTCCAGTAAAAGCATTGGGCATTTTTCGAAACTAGTTTTTCCGTTGAATGCATTTGCATGACCTGTACACGTATAGTGTCTTCGAAATTAATTAAACGTACCTGCAATCCAGTTCGTTTTACCATTTAGTGCAAGCTGACCAGTGGAGAAAAACAAATTCGAAATGTTATCAAAAAATGTGAAATTACTTTCCATAAATGTGTGCGCAAATATTTGTTCGTTTGAATTAAACGTCAAGCGACCACCCGCCAAGGACGTATCCAGGTCAAACCGCATGCACATCTATATTTGCTTTCCATTACCAGTCACCGCAACGGTGTAATTGCCTGCCAACTGCTCTGTTTGATTTTAAACGAAAAAAAAGCGAGTATACGCCATGGGTCATACTAATTTCACATTAGTGACACCAAAATTGTTATGACCGTCTGAAATGGAAATTCAATGTTCACCGAGGACATGGTGACTGTCATGAAATAAACCGTAATAAAATGAAAAGCGAAAAAAAAAGAGATTTTGATTTCAAATGACAAAACGGCATTGATCCTGTCGTGTAGGCTTATCTGGCCGAGAACAACTCGACTTCGGTTTCAGCATTTGTGTTGATTCGAGTCAAAGTGGTGACGTTGTGATTTTGAATGCGGTCGCCAGAGGCAGCCGACATGAACGAGCTTATTTCGAATTATTATGACAGAGCGGATTAATTTCGGGTTTGGCTGGGTGTGCGTGTGTCCTGTCAATACAAGCTGTGCTTAGACATCGAGGCAACATTCATGAATGTACACTTTTTTTTTTCCTGCCCAACGCAAGGACTTCCCAATGAAGTCACGTCTGCACATATGCGGGGCAGGGAATATATTCAATTTGTGCGTAGGTGGCGTGTAGTTACATACCTGTACTCACGCCCTACTTTGATTGTCCTTCCCTTCAAAGTTTCCTTTCGGGGGCGGGCGTGCTGTGTGACTGGCAATTGACTTACCGTGGTGCTTATCTTAACGACATATGTCATTGTCATAAAATTCTTCAGTTAATTGTGCGTGGAAAGTAAGGAAAAAAAAAACGACGGAAATTTATTAGCTTCGCGTGATGGAAGCGCGTGCGGGCGGGTTGCCTGAAATATTAAAATTCGGCATGGGAATCCAAATTCATTACAAAATCGATTGAGCCTATAATTACTTCTTGAACGAATTAAAAATAAATTCTCGCACCTCGCAGAGTCAGGGGTGACACATGCTGTTCGTTTTTATTCATCGATATGTGTACGTACGCCATGCGAGTACTTGTCAGAAAGTTTTGCTGAATGTTATGACAAGTTTGGTGAACGTTTGACACAGTTGATGGGAAATAGGATGTGTGCGGGGAGGCTGGAAAGTCTTTGAATCTGAACTACGAAAGATTTACTTTTGGGAAAGTTTTTGCAAGCTTCAGCATTATCAAGTGTATTTGCTTGTCACGTGTCATTATGTGACAAAGAAGAGGTGATGATGAGTACACACAAGCATAGCGTGGTCAGATTTTGCTGTGTTGAGTTAGAGGAGTGTATATAGCCTTATTGGTGGCTTTTTGTGTGCATTTCAGTATGTCAAGTCACATTTGTCAAAATGTGTCAAACATTTTTCCTTCTTTGACTTCGAATATTTTTTTTGGTTCTAATCATCTACCATGGATTTAAGAAGTGTCAAGTCAAAATTTGAAGTTACCGCGCCCATTAGCTTGGGCGTTATAAAAAGTTGTCTGCGAGCATCTTTGGGCAATGGGGGTGTATACAGTGCTCCACAAAAGTTTGAGTACAATAATGCAATTTAGAAAAAAAGAGCTGTCATTCACATAAAATAAGTTAAGAATATTTTTGAAAGGTATATTCCAATAAAACAAGGTGAAAGGCTTCAGTTTTCCACAAAATAAATTAAATTTTGTTATTCGTTCAAAAAAATACAATAACAAAAACCAAAAGAAGTCGCAAAAATAACTCCACAAAAGTTTGCGTACAAGGTAAAATACGCTTTCATTTAATACTGTTAATCCAAGGGTAGATAGTTTCTTCACATAGATTGCTTGCGACTTCTTTGGCGGTTAGAGCGCGTAAATGTTCGGGTTGTAATAGAATTGTATTCGAATGATGACCGTCTGTGGAATTTGTGGACCGTCTGTAAGAATTTCCTACACATGTATGGCAGGTATCTTCTTCTCTGTGTGAAGTGGTATGTCTTCGTTTTGTAAATATTCCCAAAGTGAATTCATAAATTGAACTGGTGGTTAGTATCCAATGATTTCAGTCTCTTATAACTCTAATATCCAGTCAATATCGCATGAATTCGTGCTCGAGTTCGATAAATTTGGATATGCAGGGGCCCTTCATTTTCCGATTCGTGTAGTGTCTTCACATTCCAGAATCCTATCATGGTACACTAGCTAAACGTCGTCAACATGGGATTTTTTCGTATTCGAGACGTAATTTCCTGTGCATTTAGTATGCCATCGTATTGTCATATGTATGTAATTTATTAATTGAAGTAAGATGCATCTACAAATCAGGTTTTCTGTTGTCAACGTGCGACAGGTTTAAACAAACATTTCAGATTCATGTCACATGGCTTCTCTGAAAACTACTCATATCTCTTGGGGCATACATGTAAACCTCTCAGTGTCTTGTTGTTTCAAATTTAATTAATCCCTTCCAAGATACGGATACTTATTATGAATCAGACTTTAAGACATTCCACACATCAAGTTGACAGGCTGGTCAGATTCAATTGGGGAGACCACCGACACTCAGCAGGGCAGAGACAACACATATCTCTCCCTCAGCCATAAATAATCCTGACGACATCTGCTCTCTGGGTTTTGACATCCTTTCTTACGATTCAATCAAACCGAGTCTTAATTCTAAAGGAGCGCACATAAACGCTCCTCACCCAAGGACCAACGCATAATGTTCCTTGACCATGGAATGGGAAGTTGGTCAATCCCATGCCCATGGTGGGTGTCTGGTGCTTGCGTCAGGTACGCCGAAATTAGTCACGCACTTTATTAATCCGTTCCCACCGGAGTTGCATGTGTTATTCAATTGAACTAAAACTAAAATATGTGCACACTCCACTCGATGTGCAAATAATTCCGAGAGCACTTGCTGGCGGCCAGGAGCAGAAATTGCTTCCACCTGCTGGCTTAAATAAATTACCAGCCGTTGGTAATGTTTGCAACAAACTAATCCACTTTTGGCCAACGTCAGGCATTTTGCAGCTGCACATATATTTATTCACAAATATTTGCTTATTTAACATGAAACCGAACATTCACGCACGCAAACCTATTAGGAAACGCACTCGAATGGATGCAGCACGGACTAGGGCAAGAGGAAGCAATAGGACTGCATATTCATGCAGTCGAATGTATTTCAAAGCATCAATTAATGTGTGCCGTATTTAATTTCAAATTTGCCTCATGATTCATGGCGCTCCCATTGGCATCCACCGCAAAAGCAGAAAAAAAAAGCAATAACAACAACGGCTTAAAACAAAATGTGATATAAACTAGATCCACAACATTCGAGAATTCAATTTCAAATTGAAATCTCAATAAAGAAGTGCGCCCCCTCATGCGGAAGGAATGAACAATACGTATTTTTAGGCTATGCACTAATTAAATTTTTTCTGTGCTCGGTTTTTGATTGTGAACAGTTTCGGGAAGGCTCAGCGTTCAGTGGTGATGGCGGAAAGTATGCATCGGTGTGTACACTGTTCAGGCATTTCTCCCCATTTCGGTTTTGGATTGTCTGCCATGACTGACTGAAATGAAATTACTCATGTGGATAATTTTTGTTAATTTAGATACGATTACTTAAAATGCCATCATTCACTCTTGGGAATGGTGGGTGCTTTTTGTTTTTCAGGGTAACCTTATTAGAGACTTATTCAATTTGGGGTCTAGTTTGTAGCGTCTGGTCCGGGCCTGAGCGTTACCTGCTTTCCATTGTCGATGGTCCTGGGCACGCTGCTTCCAATCATCAAGACCAAGCTGTCTTGCATCCGCGATTACTTGGTCTTTATATATATAGATTCGGTCTCCCTCTCCTTCTCGAAACAGGAGGCACGGATTCGAAGACACTAAGTGTGCTGGTGAATTCACTAGCAGCCCAACTACCTAACCTAACCTAAGATAACATCTTAAGTCGAGCAAACCGTGGGACCAGACAGTGATAGAAACCGGAGAGTCGTCGTCGACGATCCATCAAGGGACCGAACGATGTCAAGGTCATCGCTGGACGACACGAGCGATTAGAATAAGTTGGAGTAAGTTCAGCTTTCTGAGTAAGATCAGGTTTTCTACTCTAATTAAGTCCCTTCTAGAGGAAACATTTAAAGGAGAACGTCTTCAATTTGTAGAGACAGCTGCCTCAATTCAGTCTCGATTAGTACATTATATTCAACTTGTCTAGCACGGCCGAAATTATATCCGGAGTGAGTGGAGCATTCAGCCTCAAAGCGGTATTTGGGAGACCTTTTCGGCAAACGTTAAATTCCCAGTCCACTGTCGCCACGCCTCGGCAGACATGCTTTGAATCCATATGACAATTGTTTCAGTCTTTGGTGTAACTTTCGAACATTTTTCCTTTCATAACATCTCTCCATTTCTTTGATCGCACATATTTCCTTAATGCTCTTCCTGAGAGTACGCATTCAAGTGCTTCAAGTACACACTTGCCCAGGACTGGATGTGCAAAGCGTCCAACTCCAAGGGGTATCATAATTTGCTCTCAAGCTTGGAAGGAACTATAGAGAGTAGCACTGTATCACTCACCTGATGTGCGATGAATAGAAGAATGCATTCCGAGTCATAACTTCTGACCGATTTTCAGTTCCCTTGCCCTCTGCACAAACTAGAGACCCTCACGTTTGAATGGAACCCGAACGGAGCGTATGTGTGTACATGGCTTTGAGATTATTTCGTGTGCTTGTATTTTTAATGGTTCTTACTACTTACATTGAAATCATTTCAACTGTAAGCTCCTGTTTGTTTTACCCATGAAGTTCTTAAGCCCCTGAAAGACCCGAACCCCTTGTCCGCCCAAGTACACGTTTCACTTGACCGAACCAGCAGCAGTGCCCTTATGCACACACATGTCTACGTAGGTCCTTAAACAACAAGGAGGACTTATTCGCCTCCACGCTGTACCTTTGAGTTTTATTTAATTTTGAGAAACCCCAACGGGTTTCCTTCAAAACAACGGAAATTGATTGCAGTGCAAACTGTTCGCAATAGAACTATTTGGCAAGGGTGAGAGGAAGAAAGGGAAGCGAAGAATACTTTCTCCATTACTCGAATCGAAGTTGAGTACATCATCGTGTCCTGCATCGCACATACACATGTCCTTCTGGTCCCGTGCACATCCTTTGATGTGTATTTGATTCTGTATCGTTGTGGCCACCTGGCAAGTTCAACTTAACTACAGCCCAAGCTACTCCCGTCTACCGACAACCAGGCAACCAGATGTGCAATGCCCTGCTCTAAACAAAGAAACCACATCCACTGCACTCCAAGCAGCCTTTTTGCTGAAAGAAGAAATATCCTTTCACAATCACTGAGCAAATTCGCAATTTCCACCCAAAGCTGTTCCGATGGAAAGCACTCTCCCACACACACACACGAAGTGAAGGAATAGGGAACCAGCAAAAAATCGATGGCAAATCGATTTCGCCAGACGTGACATCAAACATTGACCGGAGGCGGTGTTCTCCGGCTCCCTGATGCGAGCGCGACTAATTGTTCCCAAGCCAATTAATATGCCCACACAAACTGGGCCAAAAAATGGAGGAGGCGTCGTCGTCTGTCGGCTCTTAAGAGGAAAACCAAAGTTAGAGAATATCAGCAATAGCAAATAAATAGAGAGCACCTCCGTAAAGAACTCAATTTAAAGTTCAAACCCAAACTGAATGCTAAATTCGTGAGCAGGCTGAGAGGCGGGACAGTGGCGGTGGCAGCATAACGACTGGAAGCTTTTAACCATACAGACAGGCGGCTAACGAGGACACATGCCTTTTAAGGGAATTCCGACATCAGAAACTGCGGCTTGCACTCATTCACTAATATCCTTCTCCTGCTATATTTTAAAAGCATGCCTCCTCCCAATTGGGCCCCCCAACTAGACTGTGGCAGCTCAGCATGGAGCTCTTTTTTGTCGGTGTTGCCTGCAGGAGCCGTTGGCATTGGCTGTGGTATTTACGACACATAAGTCGTGCAGCTTCCGACGACGGATAGTGTGCTCAGCCCGACCGACCTCCTGCCAAGCGTTCAATTGCGAAATGAAGATTAGATAAAGGATCTTATCTCTAGCTTCCGTTACGAAGGCAACACCAACACTCACTATCCTCCACGCCACCGTTCTCGAATTCGGAGCGAAAAAAAAGGCAAAGCTCCCCAACTTCCTCCTTCGTCCTCTTCGATAACGACCAAGCCCAGTCCTGTTGTGCTTTATTTGCATGTGTGTGTACGGTGAGGCTGGAGCGAAGGACGGCGTCGTCGTCGGGAGGAGAATGGAAATTGATTACAGTTCAATGGTGCATAACCAGAAGGGAGGTAAGAGATGTATGTAGTCCAGACCACCAGTGTAATCGTGAAGGAGGTATCTACCTATCTGTGGTATGTTCAAGGGAGGGTAGTTTGCTAGATGAATTTCTACTATCGGCTGAGGAGCGAAAACCCGAACGGTTTGGATGAACAGGGAAACTGTGATAACAATCACAAGGCCTAGATGTTCATCGTGCTCGGCCGTTTGTTTTACAAAATCATTATTTTTTGTTGTTGTTGCTGGCCTTTTCATCCTTCACTCTCTAATTGACTTGTGAAATGTATGTCCTGTGTGTGTCTGTGTGTGTGCATTTATGGCATTCTGCGAGAGTGGCCAGGATTATATGAAGTCAGACTGTAATGAGGTTTTGAAAACAATGCACTACCGATGATGATACTGATACTGAATGCATGTACTTATTAGCTTTGTGTACATGTACGAAGGATACACAGAGCTTCTGCAAGGGCAGTCAACTATACGTCACAAGCCCTAACAAAGGACGGTCGTCGTGCGAGTGTAGTTGCTGCGTGCAAGGATACGACCTGCTTTTAATGTTGATGAGTTGAGAAGATGGGTTGCCGTCGGATCCAATCCTTGGTGATGATAATGGTTCCCATCTTTTAAACTTTCAGGTGTCTCGGGTATGAGAGGGATTAGTCGCTATAATTCAGGGGATAATCCGAGACAGATACATTGACGTGTTCCTTTTGTGGGAAGTTAGTTTGAACGTATTTACATTTTATTCGAACGGAACTGGTCGTCAGCCACACCTTGGTCGCTTCCACACGTATGAATGGTTCGACATGAATTCTGGGAGTCAGATACTTAAGGCCTGAATGTCAATTCATTTGCTATAACTTTAAACTCAATCGTGACTATGTTCTACAAAAATTCCGCCCACCCCCCACCTAGACGAGGAGGAAGGCAGTGTCATGACTGAAGACTCACAAAGCTGCAGGTATGGGGGTGTGTCCGCTGAAATCTTTTAGGCAGCTGAAGGTGATGCATGCACCAGGTCACCTGTAAGATATGGTCAGACGAAAGCATGCCCGGCGAGAGGAATCTCAGTATCGTTTTCACGATTCACAAGAAAAGAGACCTCTTGATTGCGCCAGCTACTTTCTGTAAGACGTAGTTTGACACATAACACTGCCTGGAATGGGACGGTTTCGGGAGCTCGAATGCTATGGTTCAAGGTTAATTGTGAAAAAACTGACAAACTCCTTCAATACTGCAAACAGTTGCTTTGGGTGGTAGCACTAACTGGCCATAATCATCTTAAGTATCATGAAATGGAAATGGGATTTCATATAAGGATGATGAAGAAAAGAGGATACTCCTAACTGGCGACTGCTCCTCCAAGACCTCCAGGATCTAACAAAAAACACTATAACCATTATTTTCAGGTTTTTAAGTAGAATGGCTGTGCGACACACTGACATTACGGGTACGATACGAAGGTGTTAAAAGAAGAATTTCCCCTACGGCCATCAGAATGGGTTCATGAGGTCCTAAGTGAAACATGGTTTATGCGTCTAGCCACCTACCGAACCTCACCTAGGGACCATTTTAACAAGAAAACAAGAACAATAATGAGTTATGGCGTGTGTTGGACTAGTTTTTCCGTGATGTCTACTCCTGATAGTTAGACCGACTTCTTTTTTCAATCCGCAATTTTATCTCATTCCACAGGTGTTTGATTGGCTTGAGAGCGGGTGGTGTCGCGAGCCTGGTCGATCTTCGTTTGGTAGAGGTGGGAAGTAGGGTTGTTCGTTAAGATCTCGTAAAGGGTCGTTTTCAACTACCTTGGAACATTATATAGCAACCATTGGCGTGGTCGCCGTGGCGTAGTGGGTAAGTGCGTCGACTCCTACGCAGAGGGTGCCAGGTTCGATACCCGAATTTACCACCTTTGTTAATTCACGGCTCCACCTCTTTCGAGTCACTGACAATGCTCAAGAGTATTCCTGTCTAGAAAAAGCTTTTCAAGTTCGCCGTTCGGAGTCGGCATTAAACTGTAGGTCCCTTCCATTCGTGAAAGAACAATAGCACGCACAACACGAGTAGTTGCTGAGAAGCTAGGCCCAGGTCCGCCTCGGACTGTCGCGCCACCCATATTATTATTATTATTGGCTTCCTAGACGACGTGCACCGCACAGATCCACAAGGCCACGCCCACTGATCTAAAATCTGGCTCTATATTTAGATCACGACCTGAAATTTGCACTAATGATACAGCCAATAAATATAAAACCTCTTTCGTAACTGTTATAAATTTGCAGACAAGGAGTTCAATCGCCGAATTCTTAAAAAAAAAAATCATCCACCTCTCTGCAAGCAGTATTGTGATTTAAAATGTGTTTACTTAATTTGTGCTTCATTTGATTTGAGATTTAAAATTCCCCGCCGGACTCCTAGGTTTCACAATCTACACCGCACACTTGGCAATTACTCAGTCAATCTGCACACTGTCTTCTATAAACTGACCTCAGCGTTCTTTGTTCCCCTGCTCTGAATGCGTTGAAATATGAATTAAAGATGATGAATCATCCAATTAAAGATGAACATCAAGACAGAAACAAAGTAGAAAATAATCCGCTTGAATCCAAAATGAAAAGCGAAATCCTTAAATGAAACTATTCCAGACACATGAATACGTCGCATTCCAATTATCCCCCGTTTTATCGCACATAAACACGCACACATGCACGTGCATAGTCATTTCTTTCAGCCAGGCCAACTACCGACTGGGTGCTGTAAAAAGCACCAGCAATACGGGATGTCCTGAGTCCTGATGTCCTGGTTTGACTCCCTCTTTTTTTTTTTTTTTGTATTTTTCGAAACATTTACTTCTTCCAGCAATTTATCTTGTATTTTCGTTATTTCTGCTGTCGTTAGCTCGTTAAGCTAGACGTTGACAACTCACAGCCACAACGAACGTCGTAGCTGGGTCGTTGACAAAGGAGAAGACAAGTGCGGGAAGAACAACGCGACAAACCTCCTCACGACATGCTCCCTGTAGGGATAGGGATGCGCATTACTCCCCGATATTGTGCGGAGGGTTCCACTCATACGCTGAAAGTAATGTACAAGGTAACTATCAACGTGTGTGAAATGAATTTTCATGGCCATGGGTTTATGCTTGTGCGTGTGTGCCTCGACAAACTGGAATGAGGCGATGATGTTGGAGGAGAATGTATGGGTTCATGTTTGTCGGTGGCATGTTGCCGTGGGACGATGCTAAACTGCGCCGCCACACAAATCAACTTCAGTCAATATCCTGCGGAAATATTTGCAAATTTTCTGAATTATTTAGTCCTGGCAGGAGCTTATCAGTGAAATTTGTTAGTTCACGAACCTTCGATTCGATGTTTTCGAGTACCTGCTGGGTGCCGGAGAATGTTTTTTTTGCATTTATTTTCCTTTGGGGAGAAATGGTTTGAAATTGAAATTGACTTGATTTGATTGGTACGAGTAGTTTCTTCATCGATTGTGAGTGTTACAAGTACGCGAACTGACTTTTATTGTGCAATGATCAGGGATTGGCAGGTGGGGACGGGGTGTGCGACTGACAGACTGTTGTTGAGTCGGCAATCAATTGAGCCACTGTTTGATTGGGTGATGGTAAACTGGTTGGAGCTTGTGTGCGATGAAAAATATATAGTCATTAAATGTGATATATGTGAACTTAACAAAGTAAGACGTAAAATCAGCGGTTCCCGCAATTTTGTTTAATTTAAATTTGTAGAAGTGTCTAATAGTATTACATATTTCGCTTATTGTTCTTTCTAAAGTCGTACTGTGTTGGCACGGTCCTTTCAGTTCTGATTATATTGTCTGTAAGCATTAAACTAATAGTGAAAAGATTTTTCTATTCGGTGTTTCTTTTGTCTGATTGCACACAATGGTTTGTACACCGAACGCCGCGGAGTCTCACCACGGATCTTTTCGATCGGTAAACAAATCGGGAAGGTCTCTTAAAATATCAAGCTCTTCGGACGTTCTAAATTTAATAAGCAATCGCTTCGAATCACTAAAAGACGACTTATCAAACACCATCAATACTGCGGTAAAAAATGAGCTAAAAAGAGAAACAAAATCCTTTGAAGAGCAATTGCTTAGCAAATTAAATTCGTTAAAATCGGAATTTGAAAAGAAACTGGAATTAGTGAAACAAAACTTTAATGATTCATGACTTTCTCTTCATAAGTCAATTAAATCTCTGGATAATGAAAACAAACTTCTCAGAGACCAAACCGATCTTCTCTCTCACAAGAGCATTGCTGGTGATATTTTGTTTTGCATGGAGTACCGATGAGTGAAAAGGAAGATCTCAGAAATACTTTCAAATTATTATGCACTAAGATAAATATTAATTACGTTTCCCCTATATCCATTTCCCGCGCCGCAGCGAAAAACAACTCTAGTGCTGTCATAGTGAAGCTTCCGCGAGAAGAAAATAAAGTGTGCCTTTTAAAGGGTCTATCTGCTTACAACAAGGAGAGCTCACGTCCTCTTTCTCTTCTTGACATTGGCTTTAATAGCAACAGATTTCTTCGCGTATAGGAATGTCTGACCAAACAGAATCATGAAATCTTTCGATGAGCAGTGAAATTGAAGAGCGACAAACTTCTAAAATCTGTATTTACGCGTTTCGGAAGAGTGTTTGTAAAGAAAAATGCAAAAGACAATCATTTCTTTGCAACTCTTACTATTAATCATTCAAAGCTAAAAAATCTTTTATGGTAAGTTCGATAGCCTCGGGCAGAACCGATTCTTATATGTTTGAAGTGAAATTATGTTTAACTCTGTGCGTTTCGGCTTTTAGGAGATATTGGGGTGGGCCAAATTACCCAAGTGGGCCATAATTGCCGCATATAATACTAAGTGTCACAATGCGTAGGTATGTTTTCCCCTACCCTCCTTAATTTTATACCAATTGTAATGCGTGCATATCACACTACATAGTACGTCACACTCCACAATGTAAATACAGCGAGTTCAATAATTCAAATCCAGTTTCCACATTTTAAGGCGCTTTGAAGTTATGATGACAGACTTATTATTGAACTCCATAAATTTAATTACTCAAAATCTTTATTCCTTGCAAGTTAGGCATAAACAAGCATGTACGAGTTTTTGTACGAAAAGGACACGAAAGAAAAGCGAAGGCGATTTTGTGCAAGAGTAGCGTGCAGACCATCTCCTTCATTTCGGCTCTTTAGCCAATCAATATGTCGGCTTAGGATAGCCTTTCAAATTAACTCACCTCTAACGACTAAGATAGTCGAAGGCTAACTGATGGCACAATTTAGTTGATATTTTTTAAATGTCATTTTATTATTTTATTTAGATATTAACGTGGCCTATGATCGATCCCAAACCATCGCTTAGCTTGATCAGATTAAGCAGGCCCAATCTCAGATCTCTTATTGGCGTTCTAACAGGGCATTGTGCCATCGGAACTCACGCCTCTAGACTGGGCCTTCCCTATAATGATTTCTGTAGAAGCTGCATGGATGAGGATGAGGAAGAAACCATGGAACACTTGCTATGTAACTTCAGTGCTCTTTCATCCCGCAGATTCAGACTCCTGGGGGCCCTTTTCTTTGTTAATCTGGCTGTAATGAGAAGCATTAAAATCAGCCCTCTTCTTCGCTTTATCAAAAGCACAGAATGGTTTGCGGAATAGGTAGCCTAAGATCCGCGTGGTAACAAAATGAGCCTATGTTTGGCCTAAGTGTGTCTGCTGCTTGTGTGAGCGGCTGTCAGCCACTTCAACCTAACCTAACCTAACCTAACCTAGATATTTACGTTAGAAAAAACGTTTTTTTTTAGTACTCTACAAAATGTAAGATCCTTATTTATTCAGTTTGTAAGAAAATGCAATCAAAAACCAAGATGTAAATATTCACACAAATTCTGCCGGTATGGACAAGTTTCATAACGTGTATGATTAATCACTTCGAATGCACTGGACCTCCAGCTTAATGGTTTTTATTAAATTAATTAAAGCGTGATGCCATTAGTGAAAGAAATCGCACAATTACAACGGCTGAAATAAAATAAAAACCATGCGTATCCCTTTAATCGAGGGTACCAGGTTCGAATCCCCAATCAACCAACTTTCATAATTCACGACTTCCACCTCTTTCGAGTCACCGACAATGCTCAAAGAGTATTCCTGTCTAGAAAAAGCTTCTCAACTTTGCCGTTCGGAGTCCGCATAAAACTGTAGGTCCCTTCGACTCGTGAAAGAACAATAGCACGTACAACACGAGTGGTTGCTGAGAAGCTAGGCCCAGGTCCGCCTCGGACTGTCGCGCCACCAATATTATATTATTGTGCGTAGCCCTGCACCAAGATTTGCACGTGTTAATTTTTTTTCTATTTTTTGCGCAATTACCTTTGTGTCTAAACATAGCGTATCAGTCATACTGAGAGGTAACAGTTTCAAAATTTTTAAAATTGGAAAAGGCCTTTATCTTGGGAAATTCGGCTTATGCTATCACACCGTGGGTACACCTTTGAGATTGGTAAGGTAAAACTGATCAACCACTTACATAACGCGAGAGGACCTTAAAAGGACCCTGTGTAGAATTCGGCTAGTTTCCGCTATAAAAAAGAAACAATGGGCGAAATCTTTATCTGTTTAAGGTTGAATCTTCCAATATAACTTCATGAATTTCGGAATACCACTTTAATGAGTCTTCTCTCTTTCCAAGAGTTGTTTTAGAACATATACTGCTGAATCGGCTGATTGCACAGAGCCTGTCGACGCCACTTAATTTTTTAATGCTCTAACTCGTAAGTGTTCCTGCCCAATCAGGAGTAGCCTTTTAAATGACCGAGCTGACTGATCGTGAAAGTTAGACGCTTTGCTCGAATACAGAAAACCGATGCTTGGATTCGAGAGAGTGCTTTTTTGTGGAGCAGGAATCCACGCCGGCTGTGAAATGATACCATGTCTTCCGGCAAATGTCCAGTGATGGCATCTACAATAATGGCATTTTTTTTACCAAGGAAGTTCTCGTCTGTATGCGTCTTTTCTCGGGGAAGTTATAATTTCGTTTTATCTTCGCTTGTCACCAGACCCAGCAGAGCGTTTTTCATCTCCTCTTCAGCTCCTGCCTGCTAGAGCCCACACTTAGATTTTTTCTTCGTCAGTTTTTAGGTATATGCAAAGATGTATGCAACCGACTACCGACAATAGTGTCCCCACAAACAACACAAAAGTGTTGCTAACATGTGGTGAGAGTGGGTGCATTTAGAAGAAGCAGCAGAGCCAACACGTAGTTGTATGTAACGGACAGCCGGCCCACAATCTGGAGAATGCATTTTATTTTAAAGACACGTATAGTATCCAGGAAATTTCATCAATGTTCAAACTGCGTACTACTGTACTCCACCCTTCGCGACCGTACTACTATTTTTTAAGGACTAGAAAAAAAGATAGATAAGAGATCGGATATAGGGATCAATCTCGTTCCTTGATTGAATTTGAGTTTGATGTTGCATCATACAGATGCTTGGCAAAAAAGAGTCAGAGCCAGATCTGTCTTCTTTTTTAAGGGAAAATCCAAATATGCTTACGTTTGGGTGTACGTGCCACTCAATTCATTACCTCTTTGTTCTTCAGGTGAGCTAAAAAAATACTAAGATGATTTAAAATTTTTCCTTGAAACAATTATGTTGACTTCTCACATACTCCATTTGAATTTAAGGAGTTGCAAAACTGTTAATTTAAAAACATAAGATTCTAAAAAGTTTCTTACTCTGTGACCACAAGAAGCTCAAAGTTACCATAAATCATTCAAAGCCATTAATACATTAATTCCATTAATACCTAACTTTTTGGACAATTCTTTTGACTCTTTCAAAAGATTTTTGGTATTCTGCTATTCTTCAGTTAACTAAACAAGATATTTTGGAGTTTCAATCACAGTCCGCCAGAATGCATTAACTTTCATACATAAATTTTTAACAAATCCATTTAACATAATTTTCATAAAAGGGGCTGAAATTTCAATTAAGTCAAAACTGTTTTAGATAAAATAATTTGAATTTAAAGATGTTTGACGAAAATATTACAATACCTTGAGTATATCAGCAATTTTATGAATACATTTTGAAAATTAAGGAATCAATTACAATTTTTTCTTTAATGTCTAATGTCTTTGAAGTGATTGAAATGGCGAACATTTTGCAATAAAGTTATGATTTATAATTGATGAGAAGTATTTAACTTAAGAAAACACGTTTGTCTTTAACTCGGGACTTTGTAAGTGCATCTTTAAGAATTTCCGATTAAGTCGCAGCAGCAGAACGAGTTCTTAACAACTTATCTCTTTTTTAATCAATAATTAAGATTTTTTTTTGGAAATTAATTAATATTTTTGTTTGCTAAAATATTTTATAAAAACAGTTTCTCTTAATTTTGAAGGCCTAACATATCGGTACTGTTATTTCTTTTTTCAAAATACTCATTTATGACTGCCGTACTACTTTACAGAATTTCTCTCCGGCAACGCTGGCAGTCACCAATACAAACGGAAAGTAGGAAAATTGATTTTAAAAAGGAAAGAGCGAGATACGGCTGCAAAATTCCATTAAGATATGGACAAATTATACTAATCGATATTTATTGAAATCGCAGAAATATTAGATGAATTATAATGTCGAGCGGGCTTTGGTCGCTAGTTTATTTCCGTTGAACTTTGCTGAGCGTCGCTACTTTGTTGCTTCGGTTAGTTTCATTGGTTCATTGGTCCCTTTCCTTTAGTTGAGACTTATTGAAGGTGTCCTGCGTTCTTCCATTATGCTCTTTTGACCTGTGGATTTATGGCCCTTTGGTCGACGTAATGGGTACCGTTCAGGATTTTTTCCGTCGTTTGCAGGATCCGTGCCCGTGTGCATTATGAATCGACTTAATTTTCTTTTGTCATAAGTAGTAACAACAGATAAAGCGCTACTATTATTTTCCACTCTCTCATGGAAACTAACCCGCTGTGCGCCGCCTTGCTGGAACATGTGAACCTGTTTCTGCTCGTGCATTTTGGTCAGAAGACTTCGAAATCATTGAATGATTACGGGCGTCATTGGCAGTGACGCTGTGCTCAAGCTCATCATTGAAAAAAAAAAAAATGAGGCCCAATGATTTCGCCGAATCCTACAAGGTAGGGATGTATGATGTTGGCAAAACATCGATGTCAACTGAATGCTGATGAGCTGAACATCGATAACCACTAATGTTCGTTAACGTCGATGTTACAGATGAATTTATATAATTCCGATTACTAGGGTAAAAAAACTATCTACATAATGTACATAATCAAGATACATTCTTCACGTCAAAAATCAAGAATGAAAGAATGCAGAAAATACCAAGAAACTCAAAGCATTCTGTACACTCGGCAAAGCGAATGTTGGGGTCAGATCAAGTCCAAACAATCCATAAAATAATTCCAAGAACTCTCTAGATGAATGTTGATTGAACGAAATGCCTACATGATTATGATGAAATTCTAGAAAATTATTCAAAATCCCCAATCAATAGTAGGTTTTCTTTTTCTAACATCGATTATCTGATATTTGAAGAAATTAAACATCGATATTTAGCCTCTGAACAACGATGTTTTATGAACATCGATGAACATCGAACATCCCTACTACAAAGCAACAAACTTTGGGGTATAGTAGTTTCCGTGTTCATTGGCTGCACTTGTATTGGTTGAGGTTGCAAAGTCCGGAGATGTTGTTTATTAATCACAGAGCATAAAATTTAATTATAAACATATCCAACATAATTAACAGATGTTTTCACAGAAGAGTAAACAATTTCACTCAACATTCTTTCTATCATTGGACAGAAGTTCAAGCCTTCAAATCGAGTGGTTTTGTCTGTGGGCGCATATATATGTGGGTGACGCTACATCCGGTAAAGGACCAGTGCCTATCTTCTAATCAGAAGAAGTACTCCTTGAGCTTTGTCAGTGACTCGAAAGTGTTGGGGCCGTGAAAATTATATTTGTCGTACCAAAAATCGTTCTTAGGTAGTTTCAAGTACGTAGGAGTCGAAGCACTGCCCCCAAAACGCCACGGCTGCCACAACTGTGGACGCAAACTCTCATAAGACGTACCGACTGATCTTATCTTAGTGAACAAATTTGGGCATTTCATTCGACCTACCATTGGTAAACTTAAATTGAAGAATTTCTTGGAACATCTCCAAATAGGGTGGTTCACAAATTCCCACTTCTTCGAAGCAAAAATAGTCGCTCCCATCAAAGCCCGTGTGAGTTAGTTGAGTGTGTTGCCCTGCCCTTGCGTGGAAAGGAATTTAAAAGAAACTTCTTGAAATCGCCCTCTCTCGCATCGTCTCATTCATATTAAATTCCATGTCGAAAGCACGCTCCATATATTCTCTATGTGAAGACGTGTCCTGTCACACGTCACGTCATCCCCATAAAATGTCAAGTTCATTCCAAAGACACTTAATCCGAAACAACTGCTTCGTTAAACTCGAACAAATTTAATGTTTGCCGTACATCCAGATCTACTACTCGTTCTGTTTCTCCATCCGGACGAAGGAGGACAGAAAATTAATTTTCTATGCAAAGTAAAACCGAGAGACAACAAAAACAATTTCAAACCGAAATCAAGATGTCACATCGAGACCAACATCGACAGCAGTACACTTTTCAATTGAAATCCCATTTTACGAGGTTCTAGCTTGCTGAAGAGCTTAGTCTGTGTCGCCACTGGAACTGACAAAAAAGGACAGAATTGTCCCTCTTTCTCTCTGCCCCCCTGGCTCACAGGCAGTCTCTTTCGGTTCATTTGATTTCAATTTTATCGCATGCATTATTTAAGCACTTGCCATCGCTCGACCTCGTCCACACCCACGTTCGCGCTCTCCAGCGATGCAAATCCAAATGAGACGATCAATACAATATCTTCTTTCACTACGTGTTATTGGCAGGGACTCAGACTGTCCTCTATCCGTTTCGACAGCGCACAACTAATTCAGAATTCGCTTGAAGGGACGACGCTGAAGGAGCTTGTGACAGCGAAAAAGCCACTCCCCTCCGTCGAGGTATTTATTTCTAAGCGAATAAAAGACGGTATAAATAAGTAGTCTTCATTCATAAGACGACAAGGTGACTAGGATTAAGTCATCATTTGAATTTGTTGAGCGCTTTTAATCCGATGCGGATGCAAGGAGACGCTGTGTAAAGCCTTTCCTTCCGTCAACATCTGACTGGAGGCTCCTTTCATTCCAAATTCCATGCACTCATCCTTAGTTCTGCTCTTTTCACTGGCGTACCGGATACACACCCCCTGAGTGTGAGTGGCAGGGGTGTTCTTGTGAATAGGAGCGAATGAGTGTACCGAGGTGAATAGATTAATATGAGGTCCCTCGGGTGCGAGTGCAAGATATCGAGGTGAACATAAGAGCTTACAGATAAAAAGATGTTTGTTGGCTTTTTCATGTCACCCTTTTCAGTCGAGTGAGTGGCTGTGCAGTCGAGTGAGGCGTGTGCATGGCGTATTGTTTTTCACTTTTAGAGTGGAAGGCGATGCACAAGTGTGTCAGGTGATAAACTGAAGGTTCCGGTTCATGAAAAAATCATGATTTTGATGCAAAAATGATGTGAACTTCTTCACTGAATGGATGTAAGGTAGGTCACATGACATCCAATCTTATGTGTGGCATGGGGATAAAGATAAACGTTTAAGAAGTTTTTGAGATTGTGTGACGAGGTTCTTCTCTGTGGTTTGTTTGGGGAGTACGATGTGTGAACAGAGCTTGAACTGAAAATGTTTTTAGTTCAAATGGATAACCGAATGAATTGTCACAGCTGTGGAGCAGTTCCTTCGTTTGCCTTATTCAAGGAAAGAAGCTTAAAAGAGAACATCAAGATATTCCTGATTGTCAGATGAAAATCGTGTTGGACTCACTTTTACGGAACGCTTTGACTAGAGCGTATGTCACATCTCTCTGCCATCGAACTGCTAGACAGCGCGTGAATTGCCTTCGTTTGGGTCTTGTGAATGCTCAATGTGGTCTGTGACTGTAGTAAAATATCGTTAATTCGGAATGGGTGGGGGAAACTTCGGACCGAATTTTCAGAATTCATTTGAATTGCACTAAAACGCTTGGATGAAAAGGTGCAATAACTTAAAACGAAGAATTGTTTTATTAAGACAGAAAACTTCTAAATGTGAATTCCCGGGATTCCCCCAATAGACATTTGCATGATTTTCTTCCTTTTTTTTTCCGTGGGTAGGTGGAAATCTTCGACAAGACTCTATGGCGAACGTTCGCACATAGAAGTGTGAAATTTTTACTAAAACCCCCTCCCTGAATTTATTAAGACTACAGCTAAGTGAAGCACTTAACCAGTAGTTTCGGCAGGTTACTCTTCAATGAAAGTTCCTGCTAACACCGCAACCATTCGAGGGTGTAGACTATCGCACGAGATTAGCCCTTTGTAGTCGGCGCAAGGTATTAGTATCCTCAAGGATCGGGTAAACTGCAGAGTTTATGTGCTCTTCTATGCGGCCCTTATGTTTATAAGCAAAGTTCTTAACTTCATCTTGGAGTGTTAATATTCCAAGATCTGTGGATGTCAGCGTTCCTGATATACCATGGTGCATTAACGACAGTTCTAAGCACCTTATTTTGAAAACTCTGTATTATGTTCAAATTACTTGCTTTGGTACAACCCCAAAGTTGTACGCCATACGTCCAAACAGGTCTTAGGATTTTCTTGTATACAAGCAGTTTGTTGTCAATACTTAGCTAGGAATGTTTACCAATAAGCCAGTACAGATCTTTATATTTCATGTCAAGTTCTGCACGTTTCTTCTTAACGTGCTCCTTCCACTTGAGTTTCACGTAAAGACTCATCCCGAGGTATTTTGCTTCATTGCCTTCAACTGGCGAGTTATTAAATTACTTATAAGTGAAGTTAATATGGACTGATTTGCTTTCATTGGGAACAATTCGCCATAAGTTCATCCATTTTTGTATCCGAGCGTTAATTTTGCTATAGACTCTTCAACCGTTTCGGCTGTTACCAAGATAGCGGTGTCGGCAGCAAATGTGCCTAGAACAGTGTGTTCTTCTTGTGGTTAATCACTAGTCGGATCACTGGTCACTAGTCAGAGGGCCAAGAACACTCCCTTAAGGTACACCAGCGTTTATATTTTTAAAAGCAGAGTATTAAATTCCATGCTTCACACGGAAGATCATATCAGAGAGATAGTTCGCTAAACTACTATACACTTTCCCCGGTAGAGATCGGCATAGTTTATATTTCAAATGCCTTTTCTATTACAACAGTTATGATTTTCTACATGTAGAAGAAAATACTTGCGACATACAATCAATGGCTCAGCTTCGACTCCAAGATCGGTCTGAGAGATTTCAACGCAAAGCTGGGTAAGGAAGACATCTTTGCTAGTGTCATCGGGAACACAGCCCCATATCCAATAACAGACTCAGGCTGGTTGGCTTTCTCACGGAACGTAATCTCTCTGTAGCTAGCACGCGGTTCTCACACCTCAACATAAAAGGACTTGGTGCCCTGATCATGATGGACTTGCGGTTCCCTGATCAAGCTCATGCAAAAAGCTGGACGCAGCATCGATGATCAACAAGGAGTATGCCGGTTATGAAACATCCCCCAGCTATATAATCTGGAAATACTGGCGAACTTTGGCACTGACAACACCTACAGAATGCAGAGGCAGCAGACAAGGAACACCAGAAGACGACGGAAGCAGCTTTATTCCAAGGTTGGAACGTTCCAAGGTGCTGGAACGAGTACGACCGAAGAACGTTTAAGGTAGCAGTTCTGTCTGTGCTCCCAACGGAGCTCCTCAATTTACCGAAAAAACAAATGTTAAGGAAAGTAAAAGATATGTATTTATCGTAAAAGTAAAAAAGTAAAATCAAAACTAACTGCAACTGTAACGTATAACTTCTTAAAAATAATAGTTATTTTTAATAATATTATTAATATATTTTATGAATTGTGAATACTTTAATTTCAACATTTTTATAATCAAACAATTTTAGTATAATTAAATTAGTCTTCTGCAGACAAGCCCTTCCGGCTTTGCAGATAATAATATGTCCTCAAATTCAAACTGAAAAAAAAGCAACAGTCAACCCATCATACTTGGTCTCCGAACGTTCCAATGAGCTAACAATGACTCGGCCCATTTTCTTGTTGTACCCAAGGCACTTGTGTTTGAAGTATACAATCGCAACGGAAGGTTAGGATCCTTACCGATCTAGGCTCCCAGGATATTCCTCTAAGTTTGACGCTGCCAATGACAACGAGAGTAGTTCGTGACGAACAGAAACGAAGGGGAGACACCCGCCATTTCAGGAGGAAAAAAGAAGGAGCGTAAGAAACGTGCGATCTAAGAGATCGAGAGATGTATGACAGGGATGATGCCCGATACTTTTAGCAAAGACTGAGTGCGAGTAGAAGAAAATACGAAGAGAGAGAAAAGAGAAGAGAGAAAAATTGAAACAATTCGCATACACAGCCGATATTGGCGGGGCTACCCATCTGCCCATCGCTTCTCTTGCCAACACAATCGTCTTAGGATACAGATAGAATACCGAATACCGAAACGAAATAGAATTAGTCAATACAACCTGCCGACGACTTGCCCCATTCCATAGTACATATTTTTTTCTTTCTGTTCATCATCAAATCGAGTTCGTCAACCTGTTACAACTCGGGTCTGTTTCTAACTTTCGGGTTGGCACAATTCTTTTTATATTAATTTGATATAATTCCTCGCAAAAATCTCTTTTATTTGGAACCATTTTTTCCCAAAAACCAGGTTTCCTGAATTAATAAGCAAGGACCTAAAAGGGTTTTACTGTATGCCTAAAATCTTGGTCTAAAAGGTCCAAGGGTCGCACACTGTTCCGTCTAGTGTATGCTAACTGGACAAAATTGTGTTTCTTGTTTATTACATGTTATTCTCACAACTTATTTAAATTTGTTAATTTTTATATAATATTGCAACTTTTAATTTAAATAAGATCAATTTAAACTTAAATTAATTAATAATTGCAAGTTTGCTTCTTCTGATAATCGATTTTTATTGAAAGGTCCTGAAAATAATTGATTCGTAAAAAAATCAATTTTAGAAAATTTTGAAAAATACACAGTTGTACCGAGGTGTTCAGACTTTGACATATCTTAAAATAAAGTTCTCTAATAATACTCCCACATGTGTAAAATTTAGCCAGTAAAAGCTGTGTACACTTACTTTACCGCGCTTTATACCCTCCAAAACGGATAATCTTTCATAAGCTTACTTCTAAAATTTAATTTAAGAATTATTAAGCAATAGAGATGTTATGGATGAGATCACGCTTTTGAAACTAACAAATGTGTGCACTTCCTTCATTGCACAACTTTGAATGTGTTTTTTTCCGCTTTACTTACTTACCTATCAGCCCAACGACCCCGACAAGAGTCAGTGCCTGAGCTAAAGCTGCTTCCAGTCATCAAGACCAAGCTGCCTTGCGTCCACGATGAATTGGTCTTTATAACGGAGGTTCGGTCTCCTTCTCGAACCATGAGGCTCGGATTTCGAAGGCCATCTTAGCTGGAGCATCGTTTTCCAAGCGCTCGATGTGGCCGAGCCAGTGCAGTCGACGGATTTGCGGTTGTGTCTTCTCCTCCATTCGCCTTCCTCGCAAGCGGGACCTTATATACGACGTAGAACATTTCTTTCGAAGGCACCAAGAATCAACGAGTCTTGCTTATCGTTCAGCTTTCGGCTCCGTAGCAGGACTGGCAAAATAAGAGTTCTGTAGAGCATGATTTTGGTCCTTCGAGTCAGGAGATTTGAGCCCCGTTGTTCTGAAAAACAACAACCGGAAAAATTTTCCCGGGATTCCGAATTTGGCCGACGCTGCGAATAGTTCCTTGCGATGAACGCTGTGGTATGCGGCTTTAAAATCGGTGAAGAGGTAGTGTGTATCGATCTAAAACTTGCTGGTCTTCTCAAGGATTTGCCTTAGTGAGAAGATTTCCCGGGCCGGAAGCCGCACAGATACGTGCCAATCAGTGCGGTGCAAAATAGCTTTAGACAGTACGCAGGGCATAATCTCCTGGGGCACATTGAGCAGTGATATACTTCTTCAGTTGTTTCAAGAGATAGGATCGTTTACTTCCTACCTATAATAATGCACTTCACAAGGCTTACTTTTGCTTCCACTACGGCAGGAAATGTCTTTCTTGGTCGCTGAATGTGCTGTTGTGCTGTTTCCTGTCCAATCTGTTTTAGTAAAGAGTGCTGTTCCATTGAACCATTTAGCTACGCAGAAAATGTCTGCGAAAAATATGGCACATGTCTTTTAAAGTGATCGAATTGCAGAATCATGATTGAAAATTCCAAGCCTTGTTGAACAGGTGGGTGATCCTCTATTACTTGGACCTCTAGAATTCATTCTCTCACTCAGTCCGGGGTGGACCTGGGCCTCAAGCGACATGCCTATCGATTTAGCACGCTCTTGTGCTAGTTACTTCTATCTACGCACTTATTGCTGATTGAGGTCCATTTCCAGCTGCTTGCGCCATTGGAGGCGTGGTCTTCCTTTACCCCGTTGTCCCTCGAGGTTGGAGTCGATGACTTTCCGGGCCGGAGCATTGGTGTCCATTCGCTCTACATGACCTAGCCATCTGAGACGAGAGACTCGAGCTCGTTTCACTAGGCCGATGTCGTTGTACAGCCCGTACAGTTCATCGTTTATTCTCCTCCTCTAATCATCATCAGTACATACGGGGCCAAAGATAATATGAAGGACTTTCCTCTCGAAGCGACCAAGAATCTCTTCGTCCGCTTTGATTAGTGTCCATCCTCTGTGTCAAACAGCAGGACTGGGACTATCAAGGTCTTGTATAGCATATCTTGGTTCTTCAAGAGAGGGCTTTATCTCTCAAATGCCTTCCAAGCCCAAGAACACAGCGATTGTCAAGTGTGATCCCTCGTTTTATCTTCGCGGTCGTGTCATTGTTCGCGTTAACTTCGGAGCCTAGGTAGACAAAGTCTTTGGAAGTTGTAGCTGTCTAAAGTAATGTTTTGTCCAAGACATCTGTGTTGGTGGACCTTTTTCGAAGACAGCATGTACTTGGTGTTTCCTTCATTGACCGAAAGACCCATCTTCACCACCTTTTTCTCAACGCTCACAAACGCCCCACTGACAGCCCGTTGTGTTCTTCCGATAATGTCAATGTCATCGGCAGATGCGAGCAGTTGCACAGATTTGTGGAAGATCATGTCTCTAGTGTTGATGTTTGGGTTACGCACGATCCCCTCGAGAATACTGTTAATGAAATCGCGTGACAGTGCATCGCCTTGTTTGAATCCTTTTTTAACGAAAAATCCTTAGTACGACGTTGAGGGAGCAACGGGCATTCTCCATCGTCATTCTTCAAAGACGGACGAGTTTTGCAGGGATGCCAAAACTAGGCAATTCACTCTACAGCTCGTCTCTATAAATACTGTCATACGCGGTCGATAAATAGGTGGTGAGTATCGACTTGAAATTTTTGGGTCTTGTTCAAGATCTCCCTAATATGAATATTTGGTCAATAGTGGATTTGGCTCAGTCCGGGGCAGGCCTGGGCCTGAACCAACAAGCCTCTCCGGCCACATCAAGTTGGTTGAGGCCCTTCTCCACCTGCGTGCGGCATCAGTATCGTGACCGTCCTCTATTGTGTTGTCCCGCTGGTTCGGTGTCGAAGACTCTTCTGGCTGGAGCAGCGTTTTCCATGCGGTCTACTAATACTACTCAATTGCTTCTTGAGCCCAAAGAAACAGCGATTGACAAGATTAATTCTGCGTTTAAACTCAGTAATGCTTATGTTGATCGTACTGTTTACTTGCTAGCCGAGGTACACGAAGTCCTTCAATGCCCCGGATTGTAGAAGAAGAAGAAGAAGAAGCAGTGGATTACGCTGGCCTGAACGCCCGCATTGAACAGGATATATTCAGGAACCGTATCCCTCTGTAGTTGACAAAGGTTAGGAGGTCTCCTTTCGTTAGGATCGGCCAAACGATGATGAGATTCCATCCGTCGAGTATACTTTCATCCGACCAGACTTTATGGTCAGATGGAGTATACACCTTACCAAATCATAGCCATCTGCTTTAAAAAGCTCGGCAGGCAGTCCATTGGGACCGGCAGCCGTGTTGGACTTTAGTTTGGCGATTGCTATTGAAACTCCACTTAGGTCGGGAGGCTGCAATTCTTGTGCATCATCGCCTATATTGGATGGATGATGAAATTTGGTAGTCACCGCCGCGCCACTGATTTCTTGGTTTTGCTCTAAGTAACTTCAAATCATTCATCTCTGATGGTTTCGCGCCACATATAACACATGAACTTGCGGAAACCGTGTTTGTCACAGCCTGTGCTACTTTACCATCTATCATCGTAAAGTGCAGTTCATGCCTTACTTTAATAACGGTGTTTAATTTGGCACGAAGTTAAGTTTCCGTTACTATTTGATAAAAAGCTGCCGAAGTTGGAAATATTTCCATCAGTAATCCCACAAGAATCTATATTCAAATACAATACTTGCCATCGCGAAAAACTTCAAATTTGCACAACAAATGCTGGAATGCAACTGCATTTTTTAAGGTATTTTCGATATCTATATAAAGCAAAACGTCATCTTCCTAATTGAAATCTTCAATATTTTCGGAATTTTTATAAGCTAATTCTCGATGCCTCAAAGTCAGAAATAGATATTCGCCAATTTATGACACCGCAAACAAAACAATATACAAGCAATTAGTTTCATAATAATAACAATTTTATGACCCACAGAATTCTAATTCACAATAATAAAAACATCCTCGGCATCTCGCATAGCGTTTGCACAATACATGCATTGCAAGGGAAATCATTTGAAAATGCCGAAAAATGCACGACATTGCTCCACTTAAATGCCTCGTACTCCCAAAGTGGTCAAAAGTGGTCTTAAAAGTGGTCGAAATTGGTTTTTTCAACATCAATAGACAATACTTTAGCTTTCAGAAAAAGTTGGTCTCCTGTTGGAGACCCTTGGAGCATTTTTGTTATAGTCCATCAAACATTGAAATACCCCTCTCAAAATGTGCCTTTATTTAAAAGCCTGGCTTAAAAAATTGGTAAGCAATATGAAAAAACTGAAAACTCAGTTTGAAAGCAAGATGTATGAAATTGTTAAAAAAATTCACTTTAGGTTTCAATGTACAAAATTTTTAGGAAATATGGCACATCAAATTTGCTTAAAAAATACGTCAATTTTTGTAATTTTCGAAATCCCAACTTTGAGCTAACGGTACAGCCAAACGGATGATCGAAAGTCAACAAAATTTTGGCTTTCTAGGTTCTCATATTTGTAGAATCGAAAAACATAAACCATTTGGCCGGGAAAAAATATGTCACTTCGGGTATTTATTTCCACTGCGGAACCACTGTGCGCCGTTATCCCAGCACCAACTATATTTCCACTACTAGACTCCCATCCTTGCAGTCTTCTCTTCGGTTTTTGTGAACTTGACACGTTCGTCTGGCCTGTTGGTAGAGTTTCCGTACGATATTCCTGCAGTTACATCCCTCAATCTTCCCGATCGCGCGCTTCTCACCTTTCTCCATCTGATCTTAATTTGAGTCCACTCTGCGGAAATCTTAAATAGTTAAAACTACGCTTTGCTTTAGTGCTTTCTTCTTTTTGGATAAACTCTACACTCCCCTAGATTCAATGCAAGTCGTGCAATTCATTCTTGTCTTTTTATCCCTCAATTTCCTTAGGACAGGAGTGCGCGAGTCGTTATCTGTCCGAAGGGAAAGTTTTGAAGTGAAAGCATGAAATAAAACGAAGTCAGGAACACCGCCATAGTAAATCTCAAGCACAACCCTCAGCAACTGAAGAAGACTTCTTAATGACTTTGCTTAATTTGGATTCACCCTCTTCAATTAATACACCAGAGGACATTTTTCGCGATTCATTATAAGATCTTATCCCTTACAGCCGAGCATATGAATCCACTTCAAGTGCACGGTGCACCCGCTAAATAGCTGCATTTCTTTTTTCTCCTGCCAAGCCATTTAGAACGTTAAAAAAAAGTTCCAACAAGCCCCTCAAACAGAAGCGAAACGTAGCCGAGAGGAGCCGACGATCTGTGAGCACAAGGCACAAGTTTCTGCAATCCAACTAGGATTTCAATGGAAGTCGAACCGACGTGCAGACAACCACCGGGAACGAACTTCTCTAAACTTTGATTTATATAATAAATATCCTCGTGAGTGGTTTACTCCCGCCAAAGTGTGGGAGGACGCTGTGTGAGAGCGAGTTTGTTGGCGGGGGTGGTGGTGGCGAACTAGATTAAACTGTGGTGGCGCGTTTCACTGTGGCTGTGTTATCCTTGAAAACGCCGAGAAATTTCTCAAAATTCGTACACGTTTTTTGGTTTTTTTTTTTCGTTCCTCTTTTTTTTTTGCATTCAGGCTGTGTGGGTGGATGGCGGTTGGTTGGGTTTTCGTTTGATGCTCTCATTTTCATTCTCTCCGTGTTCAGGGCTTTGTGCTTTTAGTTGAATTGTTTTAGGAAATTAAAATTGAACTAACGTCGGACTTTGACCGAGTGCGCTCGTAGTTTGTGTGGTGAAATTCATTTCCGGTGAGAATCAACATCGAACTGGGTCAAGGGATGATGACGATCCCCATATTGATGAAACGTATACATATTATGTGTGCGAGGGTGAGATGTTGTGGAAGCGCCTACTATCCCGAGGGAGGATAGGGAATGTAGGATCATTGTCTTCTAATGAATGGTAGATTAGGGGCAGATATTTATCTCGTCAACAAAACACAGTTGAGGGGTCGTTCCCATACACACACACACAGACATGTGTGTGTGGGGGTTCGGCTGAAAGGCTGCGTGCGACGTTATGGAGCAGTAGTTGCTGAAAAGGCTGCACGGTGCGCCATTAGTTTTTATTTTTATTTCCACCCCATCAATCGAATTCGAACATGGGGACATTTCAAATGTGTTAGTTGGCAATTTCCGGATTTTGACATTAGGGATTAAGTACCGTGCTTATCACGAAACGATTCTCTTATCGTGATTGTTCATTGGGTTTAGTATTTCTGTAACTGCTAAGCCATTAACTGCGGATGATGGGAGTAGTTTTTAACTTTCCCTAGGCGTGCCAGTTGGAATAAGTGGTTATCGTTATCGTTACTTGCCTACACATCATATTTGAATGATTCTCATTTTACACATTTTACATCGAATTTTTATCAACAGAGCGGCGAAAGCATTTGCATATGCATCCGAACAATTAACAAGCGAAGTGAGGATTGCCAGCGACTGGATGGCGCAGTTGGTTGAGTGCCTGCCCTTAGTTAGTGGAGTCCCCGGTTCGAGTCCTAGTGAGAGCAAAGTTAATACGCTTTTACCTGGTTTTCAAATCTGGTCCAGTAACCATTTGTCGTCGGGATCAAATAAACGGCACTTTACCTGGATCAGTGGTAGTAGTCTGACTGTGGGTGTCACAATGGGCCAATAGGGTCTAAGTGTTCTAAGTGATTTTACTAACACCCCTTCCAACCTACCTACCTACCTAGGATTGCCAGCGTTCTCAGGGAGTCCTAAGCTGGAACAGTAAGACTCAAAAATTGATCCTTTGTACTGCCAGTCATCATCCTACATTTGCTGGATTTTTTGCAGTCTCTTCTCTAATGAGAAGCCTACAGCATTAGCTCTCACCTCACACCGTATTGCTGTTACCTGGTCAGAGTAAATGCGGGACAGTGGCAGACGAAGTGCTCTGAACTGTCATCCTGTTTTACACCGGCGTTGCAGTGAAGAAGTAGTCGCACATTTAGGATATTGGCAAAGGTGTTGTGGCCTACTAGTAAGCCGGCAAGTCGTCTGTAGTATTTTCTGGCAATTGAGATAACAAGATCGAACCTGATTTCGTACAGAAATTAGAGAGTATGCGCTGGTAGTTATTGGTGAAGGTATAATGCGACGCGACCTTTATATCTACTGTGCCCCCTTTTATACCTTTGCTTTTTTATGAGTTCCCCTCAGAGGCAGTTCTTTTCAGAGTTGTGTTGTGGGTTATGGACTCATGTTGTGCAAGGGTGGAGGAGATTTATTCTAGAGAATTCTCTCAAAGCCAGTTTCCTTTAGAAATCTGAGAATGCGAGCTAGTTCTAGTGACTTCGATTCTTCATCTGATATTAGGTGCTTGCCCAAATAACTTGGTCTCTTGTGAGTTAGTGCCTCTCAAAATCCCAGTCCATATTCTGGAGTTTCATTAGATTCTCCACAGATCTGCAGAGACCTTCTTCTGATACTAATAGTTTCCTAAGGTACTCCCTGAGTCTGCAGTGCCCTGTTAGAAAGCTTGTTAGGATACGGAGGTTGTTCTTGCTCATCTTGATACCTGCCTCAAACCTCTTCATGTTATGTTGACCGAAGAGTCTTTTGGCCTGCTTCATGCCATGATCGTTGTTCCAGGTATCTGCCCGGTTCGTCCCTTCTAGTTCCTTGAATTCTTCCCTGATGTTCTATATCGCAGAATGGTTCGGAACCTATAAAAGGTTCCGATGCTCCTTTCAGAGCGAAGTAGTCGGCCATTTCATTGCCCTCTGAATACACTCCCCTAGATTCAAGCTTCTGAATACATTCCTACCCAAGCCTGGAGTTGAGGATGAAGGAGTCCAGGTCCAGGATAGCGGCACGACTGTCCGACATTATTACTATTTAGCAGTTGGTATAGTTCCTGTTAAAATTGATTTGAACGCATCTCCTTATGGTGTATGCTTCTCCTTGAAAGATGCTGGTGCCCCTGTTCTTTCATCAGTTCCTTATTCATCAGCCCTAACCAAGGACGCAGGTAGTCACAGTGGAGGTTCAGATCCTGCGAATGTCTACTCTGATCCTTGCATATCAAGTTCACCGGCGATCCCGCATGACTGCCGAATAAATTCAGAGAGGACCTGCATTGCTGAATTATCTTGAATCTTGAATCCGAACAGCGAAATTGAGAAGCTTTTCCTAGACAGGAATACACTTTGAGCATTGTCAGTGACTCGGAAGAGGTGGAGCCGTGAATTATCAATGGTGGAAAATTCGGGTATCAAACCTGGGACCCTCTGTGTAGGAGTCGACGCACTTACCCACTACGCCACGGCGACCCTTAACTACATATATAAATACTCCTCCCCTTCCGCCTGTTCTTCACAATATACTTCGTGGCCATTAGGATCGCATAGGTTTCCGCTTGGAAAACCGACGCAAATTTACCTAGTGCGGTGTGCAGTCATTTGTTGACACCCTCCACGAAGTCGCCAGCGCCCGACCCTTCATTGGTTTTGGAGCCATCCGTAAGGATTCGACTTCATTCCTTTCCTGGCAGGGCCAGTCCTGAGTGCAGGGGAAGTCGAGTTTGTATATGCGCCGCAACTGAAGTACTGGTATTTGTGCGTCAGACGGGATATCCACAAGACTGGGGTCAAATGAAATGCGGTGCGCAAGGTTCCCGAAAGTGCTACAGTGCGTGTTGACTTAAAGACCACTTCTTTACAGACGGAAAATGGCCTTGAGGGTGCATCACATGACGTGAAGGGGGTGGAGGAGGATATTCAGCAGTGCATCAAGAGCTGAGCCACGTGTACTAGGGACGTTTCCTATGCAGCCGAGACATGACTGCTCTTTGAAGCTAAGTGAAAGCAGCAGTTTCGTATTTACGTTAAAGCTTATGCCACCAAACGACCGACTCATTGCAGAGAATGGGCCTTATCATACCCGTGTAGATCTAGATGGATCTTTTTGGGGGGAGATTCTAAGACCTACCGAGAATCCCCTTGCCCTGTCAGAAAGCTACCAGCGCCTTGGCGATTTTCGACTCGATGTGTCGACATCATAAAACTACTTTTCACAATCTTATTCGATTCAAACAAAAGATTTCATACTTAATGCCATGAAGTGTGGCTGATGCGGATTAAATAGGAAAAGAATGGCTTCGAGTGCTGCCGTTGGTGGTGTGCTATGACACCCTGTTACTCCTAGGCAGACCGATCTTAACCTGACCGCACATTGTTTTCTTCTACGTAAGCAATTACTGAGCTAGCCACCTTTGAATAAGACACGAAGACCCTGTAACAGAATTGCAACCATCTCCAACAGAATGAGGTCTTAACCAAGACAGACATTTGAAGAGCATCAGCTAGGCTACCTCACATAACAGAGGTCTACCAGGCAGCAGTTCTTTAACGAGAAAACTTCAACTATCTCAATTTAGTATAATTGTTCGAAAAAAAAATGTCTTTATTTTCTTCTGCTCCTTAATTGGAAGTATTCAAGAACTGTGTTCGTTGTCCCCATTGCTTTTCTCGGTGGACATCAATTCATTGGCAAACACATTGAGGTTAGGTAAGATTTGCAAAGGTACTTTGCAAGATCCCTTCTGTTCCAATAGCGATATTACTTAAGGGCCCATTAAAAGAAAAGAAAATCCAAACGGATTTCACTTTCTCTTCGCATCGAGTTGGTTTCACTCTTAAGTGTCGTCAGTCGCCACCCCTCGTAGAGTAAATATTAACAAACCCGCGGAAATGTAATTGAAGAACGTGTTCGACATCTGCCAGTAACGAATCTCGAAAAACTGAGAAGAAGAAATGAATTTACATGAAAATGCAATCACAATGTACAAGGACTCCCGAATTTCCTTTTCCGTTGTGCTTTATTTTGTGTTTCTCCTCTGCTCCTTGAGGGAGGTTTTATTTTTGTTTTAAACATTCCTCCTCGCTTTGAGAGAGAGAGAGAGAGAGAGAGGAAAGCTCTTTGTAAATATAAAGCGATTTCAAGACTTTTTTGCGTTTCATCTCTGCATGAATGTTGGTTTTGGTTTTTTACTTATTTATATTTATTCCCTCAACTCAACGCCCGCCCACTGCATTCACTCGTCATTTTTTTGCTTTGTTAAATCTCTAGAATCTCCCCTTCTCTCTTGTCCTCGCCCTCTCACGGATGAAACCACATCACAGAGCGAGTGGAGAGAAATCCTTTGTTGAATTTGAAGGGATTTCCCAATGACAGCCACAGAACAGAAATAGAAAAGGAAAAACCATCTAAAAAGGTTATGAGCTAAGGCCGGTCGTGTGCGAGAGCTCGTCCAGAGCGGGCGGGGGAGGCATGCATGAGAGTGCGAGGCCATTGGGAGTGAAGACGACTGAAGGGAGAGCTCCAAATGAGACCATATTACATGGTTGTAGTGAATCAAGGAAATCAACTGAAAGCCGTGCGAAACCAATGGTGAGACAGCAGAAACCGGAAAACCCTCTGTACATTGTGCTACATAAGTCCTCGAGCAAAAAGGAGAAACAAAAAGTGGAGCAGGCCTTCCCATGTGGCCATTGCTAGCGAGGTGTACAAAAGGTAGGGTGATGGCGAATTCACTCGCTGAATATGAGAGCCAGATCGAAATGCACACGGAAGTTGGGGCGAGGGATATGCGTAAATTAGTGGTACGCCGCCGTGATACAAATTCAAGCTCTATCCTTGCCTCCACCAACCGGCAGGATTTGCTGACAACGTTACGAAGTGTGAAGAATTCCTTCCGCTGGAGGAGACGAACAAATCGAATGGGCACAGAAAACTCCGAGATAAATGAGATGATGAGACTTTGAGATTACAGCCACCGACCCACCGCTCCCCCACCACCCCCATTTCACCATGTTCTTTCTGCACAGCCATCATGTGTGTATGTGTGTTTGAATTTTTCTGCTTTCACTTTTCCATTTTTCTCATGTTGACCCAGAAACAGAAACACTGGTGCGTGAGAGCTCCACCGAGAATTAAAGGGGAGCCCGTTGGTTTGAGGGTGGTGGGGGGCAGAGACCTTTGGGTCGTGTCGTCGACTGTGCGAATATCGGTCGGTTGGGGATTGTGAAAATTGTGGATTATTCTGGAATCATTAAGTACACGAGTCCGCTGAGCCGTAAGTGGGTGAAGCGCAATCCGACGGTACTGCCGTACGTACGGATACAGTTGCTCCAAGAAATAAACATGCAATAAATAGAGAAATCAAATAATTTTGCCTTAATTAATATTTATTTTCCGATTGTGGCGTTGGCGTTGGCTTCGGATTCGTTGGAGTGGAATGTAAGCAAGATAGATAGACAGTGAAATGTGAGCAAACTCTGCTATCCGATTGTAGTTTCCAGTAAGCAGTTGGTTTTCGTAAAGGATTATCCTTATTTTCATGGTAGGTGATTCGTGCAGGTTCTTCGGTTCCCATGATGAATAATCAGACGCTGTCGTTGCCTGCCTGCTGTGCTGAAGGGCGTTTCATGAGAGAGACGAATGTCGAGTGGCTGCCTTAAGCTTGTTGCAATTAAAATATGCGACAGATGTTGTGTTTAATGTTTCCAAAGCAAAAAAAAAAAAAAATGGAGACTCGGTGATGTGCAGAGAAGGGAACACTTCAAAGAGGGAGACTTGAAGACGTGGCATTTGTGAAAGAGTAGATTTGTTGATATTCTCGAATTAATTTGTGATTGGGTGGGGTTTTGAGAAATCGATGGATTTAATGGTGCAGACAAGCATGTACATTTTATTTGAACTGCTGAGGAGGCAGGGAGGCGGTGAGGTTGATGCGATGATGATCTTATGTTAATCAAATCTCTCAGTAAGTTGGCAGTCGGTGGTGTGATAATGTTGAAGGACGATTATATTATTTTGGAATAGAAGACTTGGTTTGCTTCGTTCGTTTAACTTTCCGTTGGACACCCGGGTCTGGCCAGACACATTTACTTTTTAAGCGTTTTTTACTGATATTTCTAATGAAGCTTTCGACTTAAAAAGCTAGGTAGCTTAATAAAATTTTATTTTCCACCGATTTATGCAAAACCCCAGTCTTATGAATTTCAAGAAGAGGGCAAACAAATTAATGGAATACAGACACCTTCGGATGAACACATGGTGTCTGGCTGGACCCTGTACGAACTCGATTTCCGCAACTAATATAAATCAGGACAGATGCAACTACCAGGTAGCATTTTTAAAAATTTAAAATGTTGGTCCATCCATTGTTTTGATGAGCAACTGCCTATGTTTGAATAATGTCATTAAAAATCGGAACATTATTAGCTCTTACAAAGCCTTTTCCATCCGAAGGTATTCAGAAGCGTAATGAGCTTTTTCTATTCAGCCAGATTCAGCTCTAACAACAAATTGTCTCAAGACGTTTTTTCTTGCCTTTATTCGGCTTATTGTGGACGTGTAGAAATTATATCTTAAACAAATTTGGTCCGCTGACTCTTCTTTATCCACCTCGGATAAGATTTCACTTTTTTTTTAAGAGAAAACTTTTTTTTGTGACACCTATGTTAAACGTATTTCCTGAACTAATGATGGAACAGTTCGACACTTAGAAACTAGTTCGTTTCCAATGACTTGCGTGCACACACGTCCAAATTTATTTGTCAGGATCGAAGGAATCTAACAGTAAAATAATGACGGCAACAGGCGAACAGACAAAAATGAATCTTAAGACTCATGCTGAAACAATGCATAACAAGAAGTTGCACTAATCGACGTATCCTTTCTGAAAGTTGTACTTATAGAGTCAACCAAGGCGATGATATTTGTTTTGTAAGAATCGAGGAGTTGCGCAAGTCGAGTGTTGCATAGATCTAGTTCGCACTGTAAAGGAAATATCATGCATTTTGACAATTCTACTTATTTTTAAAGCAATTACCGTGATAAGTCTAATTAATTTTTGTGTTTATTGCTTGTCAAATCGGTATGCAAGAATCATCATCTTCTGACCCGCATGATCCACTAAAGGGGACGCGGGTAAAAATCCCGCACGAGAGATCTCCATCTCGATCCTCCGGCATCGACTCTAACTCATCAGGGGTAACCAGGCGAGCTTATGGAGTATGGTGAAAAGTGTCGTCTACGTAATTGTATCCATAAAATACGTTTCGTGAGTGATTCAGCAGACAAATGCATCGCTTGCATTTTTACCCCGCCTGCACATCGGGTTTCGCACTGACTGTGTGACAAGTGAATTTCGACGTTCCCACGACGTGTGTCTGCCTGATCTACCAGGCGACGCCTGATCTACCAGGCACCTCTCTCTGTTTTCGAGAGTGAGTAGCGTTTTGATTGTCAACGAAGTAGTTTGATAAACCCACGCAACAGGAGTTTGTCCAACCACCTCATCCTGGATCTGGCAAGCCTACCTGATGGAATCGCATTCAAGGCCCGCCTCGGAAGTCGTGATGGTGGGGATATTCGTGCCACGTGATTAAGCCATCGAAACATAGCTTTTTCCGTTCGAAGAAACAGCTGCTCAACGTTGAGTTCATCGCGCACTGCCGTGTTTCTCTCCCTGTCCTGGCGAGTAATTTCCAATGAAATCTCATCTCAGCAGTTTGTCTTCGCGCTCTTTTTTTTCGGTCTTTATCCAAATTTCATGACCATAGGTGAGAGTGGGAACAAATACCGAGTTGAAAACAGATAAATTGGCCTTAACACCAAGCTCTGCCTTCATGATTACAGATCTCCCAAGCTGTGTTAAAACTGTCCTTGTCATGGTTACAGATCTTCCAAGCTGTGTCAAAACTGTCCTTGTCAGCTTGACGAATCCTACAGGAAAGTTCAATATTACTCCTCTCATCACTCTTGAAGAGGTACTTAAACTTCTCCAAATGCTTCAATGGGACACCACTGACATGTTAAGTACATTGAACAGGCTTTCTGGAAATTACCATAGCCTCTGACTTGTCCACGTTAACCTTCATCCCAGAATCAGCACATACAGCCACAAACCTATCGAGTGCACCCTGGAGTTGCGTCTGGGGTGACGTGAGAATATCTACACAGGTCATCCGAAAAAGAAGATGACTTACCTTCCACTGTGCCAATGTGAAACATACCAAGCCTCGGCTGCGCTGCAACACCCAGTCCATATAAACAATGAAAAGTAAAGGTGACAAGACGCACCCTTGGCAAAGTCCAACTCCCACGGTCAAAGATGTTGATTTAGCATCGATAACCCGAACACAGCTGAAATAGTTTGTGTGCGGAGACTGAATGGCTCTCAAAAGATGACCCTCAATCCCATACTCCTGCAGAACACTGCAGAGTTTACCTCGAGAAACTCGGTCAAATGCCTTTTCCAGATCTACAAAAGAGCTTTAGATGGATTTGGCATGCTCTCAAGCCTTCTCAAGTACCATTCCATTAGAGTGAAAAGCTGGTTGTTTGTACTTCAGCCGGGACGACAGCCGCACTGTTAACCCCACATCCTGGGATCGATAATAGCTCCTGAACGCGCTTCCGAAACCTTAGCGTAGACATTAACGATAAGACATAAGAGAGAATTTGGACAAGTCTCTTGTGTCTCCCTTCTTAAAAAGAGGGACAATCACTCCAGTTTGCCTTTCGCCAGGAGTCTCACCGCGTTCCCAGACCACGTTAATGCCTCCATAGAGCCAAAAGGCTCGCTCTTTGCCCATTGCCTTAAGTATTTTGGCCGAATTTCATCCGCACCGGCGGACTTGCCACCTTTTTTGCGATTCAATCGCCAAAATGACTTCCTCAACCGTTGGACTATTCTCCGCCCCACTTAAGACTTCAGGTCTGTCATCCTCAGTGCCCTGTTCGGGATTGAGCAGCTCCGAAAAGTGTTCGCTCATTGGAAACACACCATCTTTGGATTTTACTCTTTCGATGATGCTGAACTTCCTTCCTCTGAGACGGCGATTGGTTCGTAAGGACACAGCAAACATACTTACGAATGATATGCAATAGATGCAGCTCAAGAATGTGGAATAATAATAATATAATAATATGGGTGCGCTACAGTCCTGGGCCTAGCTTCTCAGCAACCACTCGTGTTGTGCGCGCTATTGTTCTCTCACGCGTGGAAGGGACCTACAGTTTAATGCCGACTCCGAACGGCGAAATTGAGAAGCTTTTTCTAGACAGGAATACTCTTTGAGCATTGTCAGTGACTCGAAAGGGGTGGAGCCGTGAATTATGATAGGTGGTAAATTCGGGTATCGAACCGGGCACCCACTGGGTAGGAGTCGACGCATTAACCCAATACGCCACGGCGACCCCACCCAAGAATGTGGAATAAGGCTCTAAAAGTAACGACAAAATTGAGTATCCATGCGTACTCGTAACTTTGAATCTGAATACCCGTTCCTTTGATATCGTTACTAGTTACTTTCGTTACTTTATTCAAAATTAATATTTTAACGTAAAATTGATACTTCTGATCTGAGACTTCGAATAAGAATGATGTATTCAACAGAATAAAGTATTTAGGTAGGCATGAATAATACCTACTTTTTTTGTTAATTACGTGAAACACACAATCATAAGGGCTGGACGTAGGATCACAAAATCCGCACACAAATTAACCATACCAATAACCAAAGTTTTTGTTAGCAGAACACTTTTCATTATACCTACCTCTTTAAAAAGCTCAATGGAATTAATCTATTAAATCGAAACAGACGTCCACAAAATATTTGCATTTTCAAAAGTAGCGCACATCAAACAATTGTATAGAAACGTTACTATACCGCATCGACACCTACCGATACGAATAAATAAATCTTACTATATAACATCTCAAACCTGTCTAACCCGAGGATACAAAATACATAACGAGACCATCCGATTCCACACAAGACATTCTAAGTACGCTCTTTCTCTTTGTATCTCAAGAGAGATTTAACACACACACAGGACGGAAAGGGTTTACCATCAAATCATATCGCTGCGGGATGGGGCACAACACATCAAAAACAGTATAGAGACCATGTATGCGATGAGAAGAGAAGAAAGGTATAAAGGTGACGATACCATAAAAGTAACGCTTTACATTGAAGAGTAACGTTTCGTTATATGGTACTTTATTGAATACTCGTTACTAAGTAACGAATATATACATTTTGCTACAGTACTAATGTGAAATGATTTAACGGGCACTGAATTTGATGCATTTGTTGGAACATTTTTGGCCACTGGTGCATCACAAGTGTTGTAAGAAATTCATTAAACAACTTACAAAAATCGGTTTCTAAGTGTCACAGTATAGTAATCTGGCCAGTCACCATGTGTCCGTTGTAAGGTTTTAACATAAGTGACCGACGGATGGTTCTGTTTTTTAAGTCTTAATTAAAACACACCTTCTAGAATCCAGATCGATAACTCACATCTGCATGGGGGAAGAGACGGAGAGTGAGCAAAGCCTATTGGAGGAGGTAATCCTTGGACGTTCACTTGTTGATTAAAATGATAAATTCATGATAAGCTTAGGTGGCTATATTTGCTTCTCCGAATGGTTTCTTACCAGGTGATCCAATGCACCAACTAGGTCTACGTGAATCCCAAGACCCACTCTAACCCCAGGGTTGGCCTTCATTATGCAACATAACTTATACCCAAGTTCATTGCAATTTATGTATGTCACGCCACTACCCTTGTTCACCTTTTAAGACCAACCATCCATCATAATCAGTGTCATTGCACAGCTCGTAGACTTACACCTTTTCTCCTTCACAAGCACCAGTCCTCCATTAAATTTCTCATCAGAAACATGTCGAGACTCCGGAGACATCAAGACATCGAAGAGCCAATTCTTGGAACTCTCTTCAGTACAAAAGGGTTCAAGTGCTTCAAAATGTCATGCTTCTAGAAGCAATGATTTGGTCTGCATTTTATTAAGTGGGTTCTTCTTCTATAAATGCCAGACGTGAAATTTTCTTTTGAATGATTCTGGATACAAAATAACCTGTCTGGCTTATTGTTTGACTTTCGCCTCCAAGGGGAGCGGGCAAAGGATGCATATATTTCGAATTGTTGAGGGACAACCTCAGTCTAGTGCATTTAAATGAAAGATATTGTCATAGAAGAAAATGTAACGTGTTATTTTTTTCCGGAATTTCGTCTCACTGTCTCACGATGAGTGGTCCCGTCAAAAAAGAACTCAGTTAATGTACGTGTACAACCTATTCCGAAATGGCAACGACACCAGAGCTTGGATAGATCTATTATATCCAAGGGTTCGAGTTAAGCCAACTTCCTTATGCAAGACAGTCAGTGTGGACGTCTTGGACAAAACATTGCTATTGTAGTCGAGTCCGTTAATTCCACTAAACTTAGTATGTCCCTTTAATACGTTTCCATAACCAGATTAGAGCCGGGCATTCATACAAAATGTGCTCGGATGTCTCATACTCTTCCAGGCAAAGGATCAGACTTACCTTGTCTTGGCGCAGGTTTATTTTATCAATGTGGTAATCCAGGCCGTAGTAGCCACCAAGAAGACTCGTTGGCAGATTTTAGGCCTGATTAATGCTTTGGATTTGCCTGAGACCATCATCATTCGGTCTAGGCGAAGTTTGTTTTCCCATCCGATAAGCAGCGTTATAGCTGTTGTCCAGTTGACATTAAAGTTTGGGTTCGGGATGCAGATTCCGAGCCAGCCCTTGCGAACTCTCTGTGGATTCATTGTCTGCACTCCCCCTTTGTCCAGGGACCCAGCCGATTTCCACTTTATTGTGTCTGGCGGTCTAAGCGGTTTGACGAAAGTGACTTAAGTGCTACATGACTGTCTGGAAATTGTGTCTGGCGCAAATCTCAATGACGTGGATTTCGGATTAGAACACGGTAGAACTTGACCCCAAAGGTATGAAAATCCATCTGTTTAGTCAAAAGATTTCGGCTCAAACTCCAGAGTTCATCTTTGATCCGTCTGCGAACCATACCAGACTACTACGGCCTAGTGGAAGAACACCATTTCCACTTCGAGTAACCTGCCGAGACAATGAAGCCTGACCATAATATCCGGCATCGAACAAGACATGTCTCTTTTAGGGATTGAGTTGAGTATCCTGGCTTTAACTTGACTTATAACCTATCTGCAGTTTGATGGCATCACCTTGATCATCCCTGCCCTCGTCTATGGAGCGGACGCTTGGACAATGTCCAAAGCAGATAAAGACGTCCTTGGTCTCTTCGAGAGAAAAGTTCTGCGTTCAATGTAAGGTCCTGAGTTCATGGTTTTTGCAGAAGAACATTCAACCATGAAATGTATGTACAGCGACATGAGCCTATCCAGGCGTCTACAGACTCAACGCCTAAATGGCAAGAGAATGTAGAGTGCATGGACAACACTGTAAAGCCCAAAGAGTCTTCGATTCCGAACCGATGGAGCACCCAGAGTTATGTTACAGTGGAAAACGGTTATAAAACAAAACACCAAATTACATTAAAAAAGCCAAAGTTGACTTTATTCTTAGTCGTCCAAAACTCGAGTGAACTATATTTTCTTAAAACATAAACTAACAGATAATACAAAAATAAACGATACCGACAAAGAGAGACCAAAAAAGAGAAGAGACACGTGACAATAGTTCGTAAACAACATACATATATGTTTGTACATTCTTGTTGCGGAGGCGTCTTTTGTTTGTCAAGCCTGCTTGGCAACAGGTTGTTGGTGCTTGGGTTTGGGCAGACTGTACCCGAACTTTGTGGACAAGGAGACACATGTTTGTTAGCAGACTACATATTACAATGTTGATATGCTGCTACTGGAGAGCATGCCACTCCAGGTGGAGAAGGATCTCAACCAACTTGGTGTGCACGGTTGGAGACAGCTGGCCCAGGTCCACCCCGGACTGAGCTTAATCCACTATTGACCAAACATTCATATAACCGCAGATCTTGAAAAAGACCTAGGAGTTTCAAGTCGATACTCACCACCTATTTATCGACCGCGTATGACAGTATTTATAGAAACGAGCTGTACAGTCAATTGTCTAGTTTTGGCATCCCTGCAAAACTCGTCCGTCTTTGAAGAATGACGATGGAGAATGCCCGTTGCTCCCTCAACGTCGTACTAAGGATTTTTTGTTAAAAAAGGATTCAAACAAGGCGACGCACTGTCACGCGATTTCCTTAACAGTATTCTCGAGGGGATCGTGCGTAACCCAAACGTCAACACCAGAGACATGATCTTCCACAAATCTGTGCAACTGCTCGCATCTGACGATGACACTGACATCATCGGAAGAACACAACGGTCTGTCAGTAGGGCGTTTGTGAGCGTTGAGAAAAAGGTGCTGAAGATGGTACAAGTACATGTTGTCTACGAAAAAGGTCCACCAACACTGATGTCTTGGACAAAACATTACTTTAGACAGCTACAACTTCAAAAGTCTACCTAGGCTCCGAAGTTAATGCGAACAATGACACGACCGCGAAGATAAAACGAGGGATCACACTTGACAATCGCTGTGTTCTTGGGCTTGAAAGGCATTTGAGAGATAAAGCCCTCTCTTGAAGAACCAAGATATGCTATACAAGACCTTGATAGTCCCAGTCCTGCTGTATGACACAGAAGCATGGACACTAATCAAAGCGGACGAAGAGATTCTTGGTCGCTTCTAGAGGAAAGTCCTTCGTATTATCTTTGGCCCCGTATGTACTGATGATGATTAGAGGAGGAGAATAAACGATGAACTGTACGGGCTGTACAACGACATCGGCCTAGTGAAACGAGCTCGAGTCTCTCGTCTCAGATGGCTAGGTCATGTAGAGCGAATGGACACCAATGCTCCGGCCCGGAAAGTCATCGACTCCAACCCCGAGGGACAACGGGGTAAAGGAAGACCACGCCTCCAATGGCGCAAGCAGCTGGAAATGGACCTCAATCAGCAATAAGTGCGTGGATAGAAGTAACTAGCACAAGACCGTGCTAAATTTTTTTTTTTTTTTGGCAAGAAGTTACATTTTTGGATACAATTTTAGGGGTACAGAGATTTGGTTTGGTACCTTACTACTAAAATATTCGTACAATTTTTATTAAAGATAATATCACAGATTAATATGCAATTCGAAGGAAAAGCCACTAAAAACCTTCATTAAAACAAAACAAATCCGCAGGGGGAAGAGAGAAGCGGTTTCAACACTTGATTTCAGTGTACAATGATAATGTGAGACTTAAATGATTAACAGGGAAAGTATAAAGAAAACAAAAACAAATAAATAAATAAATTAATAAATATAATAGATGTAACAAGTGAATGAATAGAAAATAAATAAATAAATAAACAAATAAATATATAAATATATAAATATATAAATAAATAAATAAATAAATAAATAAATAAATAAATAAATAAATAAATAAATAAATAAATAAATAAATAAATATATAAATAAATAAATAAACATATGAATAAATAAATAAATAAATATATATATATATATATATTTAAATAAATAAATAAACGAATAAATATACAAACAATTTTTATATTGCACTCATCGCGAGACTAAGTTTGAAATCAAGTCGTTGTCAGATACAGAGCAAGAGATATTATACTGACTGCTTAGTTTTACAATTCTATCTGAGACCATTTCAATGTTAGCCATTTTATGTAGTTCCTCTGTTGAGAAAAACCAGGGAAGATTGAGTATCATTTTGAGCAATTTGTTTTGTGCTATTTGCAGCTTGCGCAGATGGCTTCTTGCACAATTGCCCCACACAGGAGATCCGTAAAACATAATTGCTTGGAATATTGCTTTGAAGATTAATAATTTGTTGGCGTCACTCAAATTCGAATTCCGGCATATGAATGGGTAGAGCACTCTTATTGTCGTATTAACCTTTCTAATAACTTCCTGAACATGAAGATTGAATGTAAGTCGCTTATCTAAATATATGCCAAGATACTTTACATTCGATTTCCACTCAACTTGAGTACCGTTGATAAGGAGATTGTTGCTTGGAAGTAAGCAGGCTTTTCTTTTACGAGTGAAAAAGATAGCCTGAGTCTTAGAAGCATTAATGTTTATTTTCCAATCACTACAATATACTTCAACAACATTTAAACCAGATTGCAAATTAGTTTCAATGTTAAAACCAATTGCATCTGAAGAATAAATGCAAGTATCGTCAGCGAATAAGGCAATGTTACAGTTTGTCAAGTTTGGGAAGTCAGAAGTATATATATTTAAGAGGACTGGACTAATAACAGAACCTTGTGGGACACCTGCATTAATCATTCGATTTCCTGAAAGACTTTGGTTTATCGACACATTGAAACTTCGGGATGATAGGAACGATTGAATAATTTTAATAATATACAGTGGAAAGTTAAGTCTTAGTAGTTTATGTATTAAACCAAACCCCGGACTTTAGCGGCAGAAGAAAAACGTTGCCTTCACTGGGTTTGAACAGGGCACGAAAGGGCATATACTTAACCAACTGAGCCATCCAGTCATCTTAATTGGAACATAATAGCCCGTTTTTTTTTGTTTTTTGCAGGCTTGTTCCATCCATTGTCAAGCGAGATTGGTGTTCTGAAGTCACCCTGTGACATGAAAAGCTTCCAGGCTGCTGTCAAAGCTTGAAGTTGACAGTTGTCCAGTTTAAAGAAGATGTCTTGTAAATTTGTACTCACGGCATAATAAGAATTTAAATAAATCAATAGAAGTTAACATTGAAATAAACACAAGTCTTTACACATAATAATAATAATAATAATAATAATAATATGGCTGGCGCTACTGCCCAAAGAGGGCCAGGGCCTAGCTTCTCAGCAACCACTCGTGTTGTGCGTGCTATTGTTCTGTCACAAGGGGAAGGGACCTACAGTTTTATGCCGACTCCGAATGGCCAAGTTTGAAACTTCTTCTAGACAGTTATTACTCTTTGAGTATTGTCAGTGACTAGAAAGAGGTTAGGCCGTGAAAATTATTTTTGGCCGTACCGGCTGAGAATCGAACCCACGCAGCGAGGTTAAGTTGCATAGGGGTCGACGCACGTACCCACAACGCTACGGTCAGTCTTTACATATAAAAAAGGAAGTTTGAGAACATAACATAATAATAATAATAATAACCGCTTAATGGATATGGTTTCATTTGAGGTTCTTCTACTAAGCTTAGCTTGCTCTTCAGTTAAATCATTCCCTTACACCAAGTTGCTGAGGCAAGAGACAACAATTAATTGCTTTCACTAACAAATCGTGAATTGGTTAAACATTTTGAAACCTTGCGAAGTGCCCTTCTTCTTTAGGAATAGCGCATGATGTGCGATGTAAATGAGCATGCCAATTCACAGTCATCACCCGATAGTTTTTTTCTCCTATTTTATCGACGTAGTCTTAATGACTCTTCAACCCCGCCGCATATGTGCCAAACACTAAAACGTTTAACGGACGTATCAAAACATTCTTCTTGATGACTTTAAGAATACATTTTATTTACATTCCATATACCAAGCCGAACGAAAAGGAGATGCGGTATTCATCCACAATCGCCTGAATGAAAACACTTTCAGCACGATCTAGCAGTTTCTTTGCATCTGCGGAGTCCACCATCAGAACCGCCGCGCCGCCCATTCCTATTCAATTTTCTTTCATCGCCCCTGAGGTGGGCACCATCGAATTTGCAATAAGCAACCGATTCGCGAACAAACACACACACCCTGTGTGCCTTTTGAATGATTGCACCCGACGAAATCAGTTCATCAATTTCGATTACACGTTTCGAAATTGTATACCAATAGCAATTTGAAGTTTTCAATTAACTTTTCCCTTTTCCTTTTGGCACTTGAACCGAACGCGCAACGCTGTCGATGGCCACCCATCGCGCTCTCAAGCGACTGTCTTAGATCGTCTGACCAATTTTACCATCTTCTCTCAAGCGGGAGTTTACGAACTTTGATTGAAGGAAAAGTACTTTAGCAATGAACGACGAAAGAGGCAGCAGTCTTAATCAATGGCGAATGAAAATTAATTAAAAACTTCACTCCCACTCGGGGTGACAATCCATTAGAACGTTTCGCGTTGGCCAGAGCGCTGACTTGAATTCTGTATCACATGAAAATTAATTACGTATTCGCCACCATGACTAACTCCATCAGAGCAGCCATTCATTCAGAATGCATCGATGTTGCGATGTAGGTCGGCTGCACGCGCAAATTTAGGATGTATGTTGCAATGAATATTGAATAATTGCATGAGCAACATAAACGAACGAACCGACGCTATGTTCTGGGTGCGTGGAATGGATAAGGTAGACGGGGGGAAGGGCGCAGCAGCGGCAAATTGTGTCTGCGAGGACCCTAATTCCCGCCGTTAGGCAACGTAAATCATACAAAAAACTGAGCTCAATCTACGTGACTTCGCTTTCTAATTTCCTCATAGCTCTCACACTGAATTCAATGCCATTTCATTTTATCTCTCTCTCTCTATCTCTCGGTCGGTATCTATGTGTGTGTGGGGTGGTTGGGGTGGCAATTCTTTGGAATTTGTTCACACTAAACTCGTACATACAGTAAAAAGTCGTAGCCATGCTCTATTTTTGAGTTGTATCCAGATCAAGGACTAAATTGGAAGATTATGAATTTGTCAGCACAATACCAGTGACACTCGGTTAATGCGGTTGAAGGAGCACCAGTCTAGTTGGCGAACGGGGGGACTACGACGTTTCCAATGTTGGCACGCAAATACCACACACACACACACCCATAGTACTGGTATACCTATATCCTATGAACTTTTCCATTTCTAATGGCTGAACTGAAGGGTGGCATTGGGGAATCGAGAGTTACGGCAGGCGGCGGCGGAAGGCGGATGCTAGAAAGTGGTTTTGCTCTTGGTCCATTTACCATGTTAAACCATTGACCCAAAACGATTGTCAACTCAACCATTTGAATGTGCATTGTTTGCATTGAAAATTTAATTTTTCTCGTCGTTTCTACTGAGATGATGTTTACTTTTCTGACTTGGGTGTGTGTGTGTGTTTAGAGATAATGTGATTCATAGTAACCGCTCGAGTGAGTGTCCTAATTTTATTTGAGCTTGTTTCGAGAGAGACAACGGTTCACCAAAGATGCATGCAAGCCAAGGACCGTGTACATTGACTTTGAGTCATCGACATGAAACGCTTTTAAATTAACATTGTCACATGCGGTACATTTGTTTCGGAGTGCTTGCGATGAAATGAAAATCGGAAACCGGGAGAGGTCAGGGTGAGTCCTGTGCAATGGAGCGCTCAAGGTGGTTAGAGCCCCTTGGGGCGCTGAAGACACAATATTCTGATAATGTTGAAGTTATGTGTTCAAAGGGGAAAAGTCCTTTCGAATTGAGTTGTGGCGATGTTTCCAGATTTATTGGCTGTTAAATTACATGTTTGACCATTCTTGAGCATGGTCCGAGTCCTGTAACGACTTTGCATTGTCTCAGCAGTAACCGCAACGCCCAACAGCAGTGACTTCTGCTTAAGATGGTGAAATGTGTTATTGCGTCATGTGACTGCTTCTTGCAGAGTTGGCAATTTGAGTCAGTTTCACACATGGACTGTATGAAAGTTGCAGCGGTGCGGTTTTAATAAACGAACTTGCTTCTGAGCGACACTTCGCCCATCTTCAGTTCAGCATCATCTCAAAGTGTTGGCAAAAGTTTTCTTAAGTATTTTGGATTGACCATGTTCTTGAAACGATATTTGTGGTTAGCGATACTTCTTCTTCTTTGATTGGCGCTATAGCACGGGGTGGTTCTGGGCTCTCATTGCGTAACTTTTCAGACGACTATCGTCCTTCTGATTCACTTCGATGATATCGTCGATGATTTGCTTCATGTAAGACCATCACTAGCGTCTCGCCTATTGTTACAGTTTGAGCGCTCTCAAAATGAAAATTAAATGTGCTCTAATTTCTCTCAAATTTCACTAATCCATTCTCATTTCAGTTTGCGAAAAAAAATAAAACAAATGCGACCTATCACTCTGAAAATGCCTCAAAAGTGTAGAACAAGATATGTATACACAATTTGTTCTCATTTAATATGAGACGGTACTGAAATATGTATCGCCAAAAATCAGTCTGCGAGACTCATGAATTCAATTTAAACAATTTTATAGAACAATGGCAAGATATTGCAACTATTACATAATAATATAATCAGCAACCACTGCGTGTTGTGCGTGCTATTTATTCTTTCACTAGTGGAAGGGACCTACGTTTAATGCCGACTCCGAACGGAAGCCTTTTTCTAGACAGGAATACTCTTTGAGCATTGTCAGTGACTGGAAAGAGGTGGAGCCGTGAATTATCAAAGGTGGTAAATTCGGGTATCGAACCGGGGACCTTCTGCGTAGGAGTCGACGCACTTACCCACTACGCAACGGCGACCCACATTGCAACATGCAGCATAAAAATGGTTGTCAAAACTTCTTATTTTATAATAATGCTCTTATTATTAGTTACCTAAACGCGTGAATATATTATTCATTTTTATTCATATGCAACAATTCACACTGTGTTGTACATTCATTAATTATGTCCTAGTATCTCAGATTGTAAAAAGTTTTAATGAATCGACTTTTTTCGTTCGTTTACATCTCCATACTGTGTTGAAAATTTAACACCGAAATTTGAAAAAAAAAACGTTCAAATAACGAGCGAATTTTCAAATAAGAACTCTAATTCAGCCTTTTACTAAGGTGGGGAAGGGTATCAGCTGTTGCACAGCTGTTCTCAAGCGCTCACACGTATTCAACAGACACGGGACAGAAAGCGTATAAAAAGCGCTGTCTGATGGCTCAAGGGATTAAAAAGTTGGATACGCATTAAACGCAGAATTACTCTTGCCAATCGCTGTCTCTTTGGGCTCTAGAGGCAATTGAGTAGTAGAGTCCTCTCTCGAAGGACTAAGCTAACATTATATACCACCTTGATCATCCCTGTTCTGCTCTATGGTGCGGAGGCATGGACAATCTCAAAAGCGGATGAAGAAGCACTTGGTCTTTTCGAGAGAAAAGTTCTGCGTTCAAGTTTTGCTCCAGTCTGCGTTCATGGCTATTGCAGAAGAAGATTCAACCACGAACTGTACGGGCTATACAGCGACATGAGTCTAGTCAGGTGTCTACGGATTCAACGCCTAAGATGGCTGGGCCTTGTAGAGCACATGGACACCACTGCTCCAGCCCGAAGAGTCTTCGATTCCGAACCAGTGGGACAACGCAATAGAGGACGCCCACAGAACCGATGGTGCACCCAGGTGGAGAAAGACCTCAATCAACTTGGTGTGCGCAGTTGGAAACAGCTGGGTAAAGATCGTGCCGGCTGGAGAGGCTTACTGGTTGAGGCCCAGGTCTACCCCGGACTGTAGCGCCACCAGAAGAAGAAGAAGAAAAGTTGGATATCTCTATTATAGGTTAGCTCTGGCCTCAACCGACATCTGCACATTTTTTGGACTTGTCTCCGGCGATACTGTGTTCCGCATTCTAACTTCCGCTCTTGTTGTTCATATCGCGCGTCTAATATGATTTTTACTTACGGCCTTCAAATGCTTATCGTAGGTGTACAGCAAAAATGTAGACGCAGCCTGGTCGTCGGTATTGAATAGAGTAGCTCCGAAACAAATTATTTGAATTTCTTGTGTTGCGTTTGGCCTTTTGGCGATGTAACTTTAACTTCATGTCGTAATCTTCAACGCATTCAATTAACCAAGTTTCATCTGACTGCGAACAGTCAATTAGGTGACAGGACTCCGCAACCCTGCACGTCCACACTTCCTAGGAATTTAAAATATTAGTTGGATGTACTTTACTGTTTTTTCCATATTCCGATCTTCGACAACACGAGTCTTCAATTGCCACAAAAAAAATCGAGTTATCGAGTAAAATACAAAATTGATATAAATATTTATTTATCTGCGATAAAACACATAAAAGGTAGACCATAATTATAATTTAAAATAGCCTGTTACACATGACTGAAGAGCGGATTTTTTTTTATTGAATTCTTAAAAAATATTCCACTCGTGAAAGAACAATAGCACGCACAACACCAGTGGTTGCAGAGAAGATAGACCCAGGTCCGCCTCGGACTGTCGCGCCACACATATTATATATATCTTAAAAAATATCTTCAATCGAATTTAAAACAACGTAGGTACACAGAATCATTAGTTGCTTTATGAGTATTTTAATACAAACGCAAAATGAGTAACTAGTTGGTTGAAGGTGGTTGGATCAAATCATCCTCAATTATCGCCAAGTCTTTCCCTATTAGCTCACTGCCGCTGTTATCGTGATTGTCGAACTGAGAAGATTCGGATTCACATCTTAACACCTCGACAGTATCATCCAGAGTGGACAACTAGTAGTAGTGTCGCAGTCGATACTGAGAATTTGGAAGAACCATTTCTGCAGACTGCTAAACGGCGATGATGGCAGAATGTTCCACTCAATATGGACGATGATCAAGTCATGTCAAGATAGCAATATCGAGACTGAAGTCTAACAAAGCTGCCGGTTCGGACGGAATGTCCGCTGGAATCTTTAAGGCAGCTGGGGATCATAGGGTTGGGTGCATGCACCAGCTCATCTGTAAGATTTGGTCGTCGGAAATCATGCCCGACGAGTGGAATCTCAGTATCGTTTGCCCGATCCACAAGAAAGGAGACCCCTTTAACTGCGCCAACTATGGAGGGATAAGTCTCCTGAACATAGCTTCCAAGATCTTCTCTGCCGTTTTGTGTACTCGCCTGAAGCCGTTTATAAATAACCTGATAGGTCCATATCAGTGTGGCTTCAGGCCGGGGAAGTCCACCATCGACCAGATTTTCACATTACGGCAGATCCTGGAAAAAACCCAATAGATGCAGATCGACACCCACCACTTTTTTGTCGATTTCAAGGCCGCATATGACAGCGTGCATGGGTACGAGCTATACAACGCCATGTCTAGTGTTGACATTCCTGCCAAACTCGTCAGGTTGTGCAGGATGACGATGGAGAACTCTCGCTTGTCCATCAAGGTCGGTAACGAACTCACCGAGACCTTAACTGTCAAAAAAGGTTTTAGACAAGGCGACGCGCTATCATGTGATTTCTTTAACATCATTCTGGAGAAGATCATGCAAGACTCACACGCCAACACAAGAGGCACGATCTTCCAGAAGTCCGTACAACTGTTAGGATAAGCGGATGACATTGATGTGATTGATCGAACACAGCGAGCCGTCAATGAGGCGTTTGCTGGTGTTGAAGCGGAGGCGGCCAAAATGGGTGAATGAGGGCAAAACGAAGTATATGGTGTCATCAAGAAAGGACACAACATCGACGTCTTGGACAGAGCGTTACAATGGGCAGTTATAACTTCGGGGTAGTCAAGCACTTCGTCTACCTCGCCTCCGAAGTAAACAGTAGAAACAATATCAGCACCGAGATCAAACGCAGAGTTACTCTTGCTAACCGCCGTTTCTATGGGCTCAAGAGGCAATTGAGTTGTAAAGCCATCTCTCGAAGGACCAAGCTGACTTTATACAAGACCTTGATCATCCCAGTGCTGCTATACGGCGCGGAGGCATGGGCAATCTCAAAAGCGGATGAGGAAGTCCTTGGTCTCTTCGAGAGAAAAGCTCTGCGTGCGATCTTGGGTACTGTTTGCGTTGACGGTTTCTGGAGGAGAAGATTCAACCACGAACTGTACGGGCTGTACAGCGACATTAGTCTAGTCAGGCGTCTTTGGATCCATCGCCTAAGATGGCTAGGCTATGTGGAGCGTACGGACAACTCAGTTCCGGCCCGAAGAGCCTTCGAATTCCAACCCCTGGGACAAAGTAACAGAGGACACCCGATAGCAGGCATCGGTGTTTTGCATCCGTTCGTCAGATCATCCGCCAACTGCCATATCGGCCCTATTATCGATCGTCGATCATCGGATCTCAACCAACTTGGCGTGCGACACTGGAGACAGTGCTAGAGATCGTGCTAGTTGGAGAGGCTTGTTGGTTGAGGCCCAGGTCCACGCCGGACTGTAGCGCCAAGTAAAGAAAAAAGAAGTATCATCCAAAGATAAGGGATAATAGAGATATCCAACGGCAACACTGGTCACTGGTCCCGACTGTTGGCTAGCTTGGTTTATTGCATCTTTGGAATTCAGCAGCCTTGTAGAAACTTTCAAAATTCAAAAAAATTCAAGGTTCGCATCCTTGCTGCGTGCCCCCTAACATTGCAAGGCTCATAAAGGAAAAGTTTCAATATCTAGGTCACGACATTCATACTCCCCACAACTAAGCCCACAGCATTTACACAAATTAATCTAAGGGTTCATCCACTGACTTACTATTTCCGCACGAAATCGCATGAAAAGATGGCCTTGGCATGACTGAACTATGCGGACAAATGAACAAATACACAAAACAGACTTTTGTTTTCTATTCCATCCGTAGATCCAGCCCCCATGAGCTGGCGGCTTCGATTCAATCAAAGAAATGGAAGCGAAATATCGCACTGATTATTAAATGGTTTTCCCTAATAATATTGTCAATTCGCAGGGAATAACGACCTCAATTGTGCTGTACTTGTGCGTCCCACACTGAGAATATGAATCACAGTCGGGAGTTTTTCTTGGGAGCACAAGCACAATGTATCCACCTCCTTGCACCGAGTAACCGCCAGCTGAGCAATGGATTCTTTCTATTTTCGCCGTTTGTTTGTTGTTGAATCCATCGATACATTAGCGTAATGGGTGGCATTTCAGTTTCAAGCGCTCCAACAAAAAAAAAAAAAATACCAAAACGAGTACATGACACACTTTTGTACTTAATGGGGGCGGAGTTCTGAAATAACTTTGAAGAGGGTTTTGTTTTGTTTCGTTCTGGTTTTTTTTTTGTCCCAACAGCAACACACGACGACAAGGTATCCTTGAGCACAGTCGTCAAAGTCAAAATGTCACAACTTGCCAATGGACCTCTCAGCTGGGGCCACAGCTCGGCGCAAGATGATGGGAAAAGCAGAAAGAAGAACTTCGAGGCCAATACACGAGTATTCATACAAATTGGTCTTCTCCCGACGCGCGGCACTCATCAAAGCCCACCCGCCAGCGCGAGAAGATCTGAGACATTATTTAAAGGGAACCTTATTAGGAACGCACTCAACTTAATTTACTCGATCAACGTTTCAAGTGAGAAGGCGGGAATTCCACGTTCGCGCTCGCCCCAGCCCATTCGTTTGGCATCCTTCAATGAAGCTGAAAACGTTTCCTGTCGCTTGAGCACACCTACACGTGCCCATGCGACAGTATCCTGTTCACATTATGTTCGGGTTCCACATTCATAATTAGTAAGTGAAACTCAACTTGGCAGGAATAATTTAATTCTTCAAGTTGAAATCATCAAAATGGCAACGAACACTTCTGAGTGGGTCGAGAGTGGTGGCGAAGGGTGTTCTGTTCGGGCACAGTGGTGTGCGTCTACGTGTGAAAAAGTCAGCAGGCAAACACAGACGCTGGGAGGTTTCCTTATTGGCATTAATTACTAAACGCGGTGGGCGGGCAATTTAGGCGTCAGACTACCATGGCTGAGGTTCGAACCTTGCTACGCTCTGCTATGCCCCGGCAGGAGTCGGGTAGATTTATTCTTCTTGTGTAATAACATTATCACGCAAATAAATACACACTGACAGAGAGTGCCTTAGAATTAACTAACCACCCCGGCCCACCAATCTTGACGGTGATGTGAATTTTTCTCCTTTCCCATCCTCTCTGGGTGCTATGGCGTTCACCTGTGCGGCACGGCAGAATGGTTCGGGAGGGAAGGCGGGCTTTTCTCAAGGGCACACATGCAGAAGTTTCTGCTCTAGACAGTGTGTCTTACAAGTGTTTTTTTTTTCTTTACGCTGGATTCAGTCTAGAAGGTTATTCGTGTCAACACTCAATTATTAATGCAAATCTATTTCCATGCTCAAGTGGAGGCACACGAACGGTGCTCAATGGGGAATGGGGAGAAATTATTTTTTGTTCTTGGCCTGAGGGGGTAGTCAAGCGGGGGGAGGGGGTCCATCGAAAGTTAGGTGCCAAAATTGAGAGATATCATGGCACTTGAAGTGGCTGTGTAGCATTGCGTTGGTGAAATTGAGTGGTTTGACATTAAGAAAACAGTGGAGAAAAATGAGAGCTGTAATGGCATTTCAACATGATTTTTGTGTACGTTGACGGAAATCTGGAAAGGAATTTGGGACATCGTTAGAGATGTTTGCACACATAGGATTTTCAAATAAAGAACTGACAACTTATAAAAAAACCACATGAGATATCTTGAACATCGTTTGAAGTATAATCAAAACATTTACAGTGGTGCTCAAAACAAAAGTGCGATATATCCTCACATTTGGAAAAAAAAACAACTACACAGTATTGAAGAATCTTGTGATCGCTTAAGAATTTGTATATTTCCTTATTAACAAAATGATAGTATTTAATTTACAGTTAATAATTTTACGATGAATTATATTTTGTTAGGCGTGTTTTTTTTTGAGAATCCATACTCAACAACTATCCACTGGAAACAATATGCGGACAGAAGCCTGTCGTGACGCAGGGGAACAACTCGTAGTAGATTCGCAGTCGATACTGAGAATCAGAAAAGTTAATTTATGTAGACTGTTAAACGGCGAGGAAGACTCCAATACCGCTGTCAGGCAGAATGTTCTAATCCACACAATTGACGATGATCGACAAGAATTCTGTCCCCACGACCTAGACGAAGTCAAGAGAGCGATATCGAGACTAAGGTCGAATAAAGCTGCTGGTGCAGACTGTCTGTCTTCCGAACTGTTTAAGACAGCTGGAGATGAGCTGGTAAGGTACATGCACCAACTCATCTGCAAGATATGGTCGGAGGAAAGCATGCCCGACGAGTGGAATCTCAGTATCGTCTGCCCGATCCACAAGTCTCCTCACCATCGATTATAAGATCCTCTCTGCCGTTTTATGTGAGCGCCTGAAACCATTCGTCAACAACCTGATGGTCCTTATTAGTGCGGTTTCAGGCCGGGGAAGTCCACCGTCGGCCAAATCTTCAGATTACGGGAGATCCTAGAAAAAACCCAAGAAATGCAGATCGACACCCACCACCTATTCGTTGACTTCAAGGCCGCATATACTAGCGTGCATAGGACGAGCTATACAACGCCATGTCTAGTTTTGACATTCCTGCTAAACTCGTCAGGTTGTGCAGGATGACGATGGAGAATTCTCGCTGCTCCATCAAGGCCGGTAACGAACTCACCGAGACCTCCAATGTCAAAAAAGGTTTAAGACAAGGCGACGCGCTGTTATGCGACTTTTTCAACATTATTCTTGAGTCCTAGTGAAGGACTTCATCTACCTCGGCTCGCAAGTGAACAGTACCGATATTAAACGAAGAATTAATCTTGCCAATCGCTGTTTCTTTGGCTCAAGAGGCAATTGAGTAGTAGAGTCCTCTCTCGAAGGACCAAGCTAACATTATATAACACCTTGATCATCCCGGTCCTGCTATACGGCGCGGAGGCATAGACAATGTCAAAAGCGGATGAAGAAGCACTTGGTCTTTTCGAGAGAAAAGTTCTGCGTTCAAGTTTTGCTCCAGTCTGCGTTCATGGCTATTGGAGAAGAAGATTCAACTACGAACTGTACGGGCTGTACAGCGGCATGAGCCTAGTCAGGCGTCTACGAATTCAACGCCTAAGATGGCTGGGTCTTGTGGAGCGCATGGACAACACTGCTCCAACCACAAGAGTCTTTGACTCCAAAACAGTGGGACAAAAAGCCACTTGATGTGCCCAGTTGAAGACAGCTGGCTAAGGATCGTGCCGGCTGGAGAGGCTTACTGGTTGAGGCCCACGTCCACCCCGGACTGTAGCGCCATCAGAAGACAAAGAGGATACTCAGTTTAGTTTTGATTCTAAAGAAAACATTTTTTTTTTACTCACTTTATTTTGTTGTGCCAATAGTTGGTTATGAAATGCAGTACGAATAAAAAATACCAAGAAGCCCCAAATGAAGGCCGCGCCAATCAAGAAAAACAATGATTATTGGGCAAAAGGTGATAAGAAAAGGCGCATCTCTATGCCGAACATTTGGAAGATGATCCAAGTATAATTTCTATATCTGATAGCTCTAGTATTGAAAGAGTGGCGCTAAACGAACTTTGCCAAGCAATCAAAGATTTAAAAAACAACAAGGCTCCTGACTGTGATCTAATAACCGGACAAATCCCGAAGAACTTACCGAATTAATCCTAAAGAACTTGCCAAAAAAGGCGCAAATTAAACGCCTTCTTTAGTCTACTATATGTTCCAGACTCATGAAAGGTTGCAGAAGTGATTATGGTTCCAAAACCGCGCAAACCGTTAAACAACAAAACGTCGTACAGACCCATATCGCTTTTATCAATAATACCCAACATTTTTGAAGAACTTTTATTAAAACGCATTCGAACATTTATCGAAGAGAAGCAACTAATACCTTGAGCGAAAAACTCGACAATTGGCCAGGTATACAGAATAACGAATTAAATTGAAGGAGCATTAGAGGAGAAAAAGGTCTGCTCCACCGCCCTACTTGACGTTATCCAGGCCTTCGACAAAGTCTGGCATGAAGGCCTAAAATACAAACTAATCAGGCTTCTACCTACAAGCTTAGCTCTCGCCAATAGTATATTTAGAGTTAAACACGGAACTGAATACTCGGATTGTAAAGAGATCCGAGCAGGAGTCCCTTAAGTGAGAGTCCTTGGCCCTACATTGTACCTGTTGTACACTAGAGGCATACCTCAAGCTGAGGGTACCCTTGTGGCTACATTTGCGAATGACACAGCTTTCCTGGCAGCTCAGTCAGCGTCAGGCTTCTACCGACAAGCTTAGCTCTCGGCAATAGGATATTTAGAGTTAAACACGGAACTGAATACTCGGATTTTAAAGGGATCCGAGCAGGAGTCCCTCAAGGGAGTGTGCTTGGCCATACATTGTACCTGTTGTACACTAGAGACATACCTTAAACTAAAGGTACACTTGTGGCTACATTTGCGAATGACACAGCTTTCCTGGCAGCTCAGTTGAGTCAACTCAACTGAAAAACTTCAACGAGCTCTGGACAAATAAACGCTGGCACATTGCTCCCAATGAGACCAAATCAACGCACATAAATTTGAACATAAATTTTACCTACAGAAATATTGAAAATCTACCAGTGAAGCATAATATCTTGGTATGACTCTCGATGCGAATCTCAAATGGAAGGCAAACGTGAAAAGAAACGGGATGAGCTCGAACACCGGTATAGAGAAATGTACTGGTTATTTGAAAGGCTCTCCAAGCATGAATAACAAACTGCTATTATACAAGCAAGTACTGAGGCCTATACATACGTACGGCATGCAACGGTGGGGTTGCACCAAAGCAAATAACAGAGAATCAAAATCAAAATAAAATTGTACGGGTTATTGTGAAAGCTCATATACAAAGGGACCTAGAGATAACTAGCGTCGACGAAGAAATAACAAACTCCGCTCGAAAGCTAAATATTAGACTTCATGGTCAGTGTAACAATGCCGTCCTTCAAACTTTGGACATTAGACGTTTAGTACGCCGACTCCAACGTACGAGACTGCTCGATTTGCGCAATAATAATAAACCAACCTACCGATGTTTATGGTAAGTGATTTTACCGAAGGTCTACCTGAAACACGCGAATACATCTTCAAAAGTAAACTATTAGATTTACTATTAACTATTAGGAAACTTAGTTTTAGTACAGAAAAACCAAAAGGGAAAGGTCACATACACCGTTTCTTTTTCAAAAATCTTTAAATAGTGCAGTAGGATTTTGCACGTAAAGCACGCACAACAACCTACTGCCCTGAAATTATGTATTACAGAGATAGCCGAATTGCCGAAAAAGCCGAATGAATTTGAGTGCCTTTTTGACAGATATTCATGAATTTTTGACGGTTATTCACGAAATAACGTAAATGCCGTCCTCTGATTGGTCAATTTGGTTTAAGAAAACGTTATAAAAAACAGTTGTCATAAAACTTAAGGAAAAGAGAGGTAGAAGTCGGGCATCTCTGTGATACTTCATTTCTGCTACTGCCTATTGACCATTGCATTATTTATTACCTCATTTTTCGCGCGAAGCAATTTGTATGGGGATTTAAAATTCGGTGCAGATCAACATTTTCTAAAACTAATATAAAATAATTGATTTTGAATACAAGTAATGGTGGAATACCGGGTAAAAAGTGTGCCAGTTTTGTTATTAGTGCTTGTCAAGTGCTTGGAAGTGATATTTTACTTGGAATCGCATAATGAAAAAGTCAGTAACCAAACCACTTATGCGCCTATAACTATTCACTGTGCATTTTATCATTATGTGAATAGTGAATAATATTAAGTGTTGATTTACTGCATATTCATTGTATTACAATAGACCAATGTCCGAAATAGTGCAATACAACTGAAATTCGCACATTGCACATGCATTATTACATATGACGTCCTACTATTAGTTCGCGTAGTTCATGTAAAGAGTTCATAGAAATTGGTTTCCGTTTAAAGCTATATATAGTTAATATAATATATAGTAGTATATATAGTACAGTGGACTCCCCCTAAGTCGAATTGTCACGGGATACCAAAATTTGTTCGAGTTAGAGACAGTTTGACTTAGAGAGAGGTTTTTGTGTGGAAAGTTGAGGGAAATGTGTGTAAAATATGGCGAAAAAGTTCGAGTAAGGGAGAGTTTCGACTTAAGGAGAGTTCGACTTAGGCAGAGTCCACTGTATATATAATTAATTATATAATTGAAGCAATAAACGCAGCCAACATAGTGTATTATTCTTTCATTTCGCACAAAGCAAATGTAATATTGTGCTATATTGGAGGATATGTACGTACATACATACATGTGTATGAATGAGTGAATTTTCAGCAGATTACACTACACTGAATACATTTAAATTGACTAATTGTTCACCATTCAGTGTACATTGTGTTGAGGAATAATAAAACAACAACAATTTCATGTTAAACTAGTGCTTCGTTTACACTCTTCAGCGCAGCATTCCTCAAAAACTATCACAAATAGACACTTGACAACACCTTAAATCAAAACTTCTGCATTTTAATTCGGCATTAAAACATTTCTTGGAATACAAAATAAAATTTTTCTTTCTTTCCTATTTTTATTTTGTTGTAAGTTCCTATACGAGTTCTGACGGCTCAGAATCCATCACGTACAGTGGGTGTCATTAATATTCGGTTTTTTACTCGAATGTGTGAAAAATTGCAGTTACAGGTTGAAACCAAATGGTTTTTAACCCAATATTTTCATCCTCGGTAAGTTCCTTAATTTTCTTCCAGATTAGCAATTACCACAAGAAATTGAATCTATACGAAAAAATATGAAAAAAGTCCCTTCATTAATATTCGGTTTTTTAACTTGCAGTTCTCTTTACGGTTTAAATCTAAGAACCCTATGCTCAGATTTGTATGTCTGTTTGGAATTATCATTCGTACAACATTATTTGGTAATAGACTGTTTAAAATCATCCACAAGGAAAGAACACTTCGCTGGAAAAACGCGAGTTGGTGTTATGCCTCCATTTCAATGAAAATGAGGCCAAATACAAATGGTGACATCATAAGACGCTACAGGGACGAAGGCCGTATCGAATTAAAGAGGTAAAAAGGGCAGCCCAAGAAATTAACACAGCGCGAAGAACGCATAATAATAAAAAAATCAAAGACAACATCCGTCTTTTTTTTTTTTATGGGTGGCGCGACAGTCCGAGGTGGACCTGGGCCTAGCTTCTCAGCAACCACTCGTGTTGTGCGTGCTATTGTTCTTTCACAGGTGGAAGGGACCTACAGTTTTTTAATGCCGACTCCGAACGGCGAATTTGAGAAGCTTTTTCTAGACAGGAATACTCTTTGAGCATTGTCAGTGACTCGAAAGAGGCGGAGCCGTGAATTATTAATGGTGGTAAATTCGGGTATCGAACCTGGCACCCTCTGCGTAGGAGTCGACGCACTTACCCACTATGCCACGGCGACCACCGTCGTAACATCCGTCTTAGCGCACCTAAGATAGTAAGTCAGCTGTTGGTTGAATGCGCAAAGCGTGTTTCTGTGTCTACTGTTCGCAGAACTATCCAATCAGAAGGCTTCAACGGCCGAGTAGCTAGGAAACTTGCGCAACCGTAATATTCGTCAAAAATTTGAAAAGATCCAGTGTGGTGGGAAGATGTAATTTTCGCAGATGAGAGCAAGTTCAACCTTTCCGGTTGTGACGGAAGGGTTATGGTGTGGCGCAAGAAAAATGAAGAGCTAAAAAGCAATCATTTGAACGCAACGGTGAGGCATGAGGGAGGTCATGATATGGTGTGGGGGTGCATATCGGCCAAAAGCGTGCGCAATTTGGTCTTTATAGAAGGGATCATGAATAAGGAGCATTATTTGAAGATTCTGAGAGAAAATTTGAAAGAATGCGCTCAAAACATGGGAATTTCCAGGTCTTTCAAATTTTATCAGGATAGTGATCCTAAACATTAAACCCATATTGTCCGCGTATGGCTGCTATACAACTATGTCCAAAAGTTGTAGCAGCACTTGCTCAATCACCTGATCTCAACCCTATCCAAAATTTGTTGGCCGAATTGGATCGGCGAGTTCAAGAGAACCCTGTGTCTTTCGAAAACGCTCTGAAGGTTAGGATGCAGGAAGAATGGACTAAAATATATAAAAAAAATTATAGCAAACATGCCAAAGCGATTATTCCAAGTTTTGGAGAATAAAGGATACGCTACAAAATATTAATAATTTTCTTATTTTGTGATGATTTTAATTTTTATCATCAAAATAAAATAAAATAGTTAAAAAACCAAATATTAATGAAGGTACTTTTTTCATAGTTTTTCGTGTAAATTCAATATCTTGTGGTAATTTTAAGAGTTTTTACTAAAAAAATTGATAATCTGGAAAAAAATTAAGGAACTTACCGAGGAGGAAAAAGTTGGGTTAAAAAACATTTGGTTTCAACCTGTAACAGCAATTTTTCACACATTCGAGTAAAAAACCGAATATTAATGACACCCACTGTATATGCAGTACCAAAACTATCCGCAAGGTCATCGGTCAATAACTGCCTATAATATCGGCAGTGAAAAGTGGCTGCTCTTTTATACATTTTGACATCGATTTCGAACAAATAAATTTCGTTTTTATATATTTTGACAGATAAAAATCAAAGCCATTGCGAATCGTTTTTCTGAATCTTACTTCAGTTCACTATCGATAGCGATGAAAAAAAAAAACACAGCTATAGTGTCTTGTTGAAGATTTTAACCAACCCAAGCGACAAAAAAAATGAAATTGCTTCTTCACATGGACTTTTGACTTCTTATAACTGTACAAAGAAATCGAATGGTATTAAATCACACGATCTAGGGGCTAATTCTGATCACCGATGGAGCACATTCAAGAAAATGCTTCATGCAGTGATTGAATTGTTTCACTGGCTGTGTGGCATGTGCCACTGTCTTGTTGAAACCACATATTGTCCACATCAATATCAAGCAATTTTGGCAGAAAGAATTGTTTTATCATGTCGCGATATCGAGCAGCAGTAACAGTGAGAGGGTCATTTGAAATTTACCGAATTGATGGTCCGGGATTTTCAACACTCCTCTCGCGCACTGCATCCAGTCTTGAATTCTTCATTTCATCTCTTTACAGTTGTCGAGGTTAAAGCACTATTCGGAATATATTTTGTATGAAATTTTCGAGCTGTGACCGCCAGCCTTTCATTATTTCTGAGATGTTGTTCAATAATGAAAACACGGTGTTGATCCATTCTTACTCTTACCTAGCCTATCGGCTGTCAAATTGCTGCGTCGACAAAAATTTACTGCACAAATGTCGGCAAATTCAAATCAGCTTTAATTGTATGACTACCTTTATAAAAAAACGCATTCCTGCAAAGGGTACAGTTGTAGGTCCCTGCTCTAAGAAATTAAAAAGCCCTTAACAGCTTATCGCTATACCTTCGGCATCATAAACCTTGTGAGCGCTTTGAAATCTTTATAACTCATGTCACCCATCGCCGCTGAATCAACAGCTGATACTGCCGCCATTACCGCATCTCATCAATAAGTTAAACATCGTCGTTGTTTATTGATCCATTTATCCCTTTTATCAGCAATTCCGGTACACGCAATCACGGCTTTACATAAATACATATTTTTAACCAATATAACTTTGTCCTTGTCGAGTCGCGAATACGTGGGCGGTGTTTGATTTCCATTTCCCCACCCTCCCAGCACATCGGCAGCACCCTCTGGTTCGTCTGTGGCCCCTTCATTAAAACTTTGTGCACCTAAAAATGTATTTACTTGTACAACATCATTATTTAATAAGCATGTTCCCCTCCATTCATACGTTCGGCTGGTCATTTCGGTTTCATAGCGTCCAGGGCAAAAACAAAAAAAAAAAAAAAAAACAAAAAACCATCACGGCCAGCCGAGTCAGGGCAAGAATATTTCATTCAATGAAAACAGTTTCAGCCGTGTGCGTCCTTAACGAACTTCATATGGCCGCTCTCCTCCTCCCTCTGACTCTCTCTCGCACTGCCCAAAGTACCCGCTCTGGTCAAAACATCTCATTCGGGTCAAGGATTCAAGTTGCCACCCCTCCGGCCACTCCGTTTCCTGTCATCGTGCATTTCTTTGGGATTGTAGTCACAAAACCGAAAGAATGGAAGTGTGAGGACGGTAAACGAAATACCCTCGAATGAATACGAGGAGGCAGAGCAGACAAAAGGGAAAACAAATAACAGAAAAAGCGAAACGAAAATGAAATCGAAATGATGACAGAGCACATTAAAAGATGAATGAATCAAACGAACCACACCCCTCCCCCTCCAGCAATGGTCGTCCTTCTAAGTAACTGTAGATGACCATGGCCATTGGCGACGTTGCCATTCCGACTGGGACCGAATAAGTTGGTCCTGATAGAAAGACTAAATTGGCATTTTCCCTCATGTCCTCGTGCCGTTCGTTCACTTGTGTGGTGACCAGTGCCCAGAGGTTCTGTGTAACTACTCACTTCGATTGCACAAAAGTTGTGTGTGTTCTCGTCCTCGGCTTTCTGCCTACCCCGCATTGCCGATTTGTGGCAATCGCTTCAAGGAAAAGCGCTTAGCACAGTCGATGAGGGAGACAATAAAATTTCAATTACAACCAACGGGTGAGCGCCTATTTACCATTGCCACTGTCCATTCATCCCGCACTCCGTCAGATCCCTTCCACAAATCTGCCCAACATCGTATATAATTATGAGTGGAAGCACAAGAAAGAGGATATAAATTTGGGACAGCACAGTGATTTTTTCCCCTTCACCATCACAACCGATTTCTCCTCGGGGACACTTTCTCGTTCGTCTATTCACTGATAATTAAACTGAAACTTTTTAATTATGCTAATCTGTTGACCTTTCACTCTGGTGGGCACACTACTTTCGGGTTTCCGGTTTTATGTTTCGCATAAATTCAGTTGACAAACAATCGCCGACGTCGAATTGACATGCTTTCTGTGCGTTGGCCTTGCCCGCGAGGTCACCCCAGACAATGGAGGATATGCATTTGGGTAGGATATTAACACTTGCTCTATTTTAACACTTTCACTGGCCTTAAGGAAAGTTGGTGAAGCTACTTTATTGTGTCAACGAGCTTAAAGTGTTCTTGAGAATGAGTGATGTTTTGCTGCTATTTTGTTAAGTGATTCAAGACATTTTTCAAAGGCAATCGTGCTCAGTTAGACTCACACCCGAACAACGTCTACAAAGTTAGTTAGTAAGTTTTGTATCACAATTCCTGCTTTGTGCAAAATACCGCATCTCTTTTCTGGTTCTTCAGCAACCACAGGCAATATAAGACTTACCAATCCGGAAAAAATGCACTCCTTTGTATGACGGCGGAATCTTTTGCTGGCATCTTCACATTCCTGTTGTGATTGTGAGTGAATTCGACGTTTTTTTCCCCAAAATCCATTAAAGCTTAATTTCTTTTCCTATCGTCGTTATCTCGGAAAACTTTCCCTTTCCTGATTTCCTTTGTCAAGGTAGTTTTCTGGCTTAATTTTGGACTCGAAGTTAAGCTGGTAAACCAACATCAAGGAACGGGTCAAAACGGATCTATATTGTTGTAGAAAATATATAGAGTCCAAATGTGGATTACAGCCGCGTGTGGGTCACTGGCTATTTGTGTCAGTAGTGTGCTCGATACCTGGCCATACAAGGAAATGGTCGACTCCCTCGCTAGGAAAGGAGCATGGGAACCTTTAGAGGCCCCGAACAATTCTGCGCTGTAGGAGAACATGTCCTCAGGGAAGAATTAAGGGAACTAAAAATATGGAACCGGGCCGATACGTGGAACAACGCTCATTGCATAAAGCAGGCCAAGAAACTCTTATTTCAACATAAATCGGAAGAGGTTTGAGTCATGTATTGGAGTGAGCAAGAACAACCACTCTAACAGACTTCCTAACAGGGCACTGCAGACTCAGGGAGCACCTAGGGAAACTAGGGGCTTCAGAAGTCCATAACCCTCAATACAACCCTGAAAAGAACTGCATGTGAGGCAAGTAAGAAAAGGGGGCACAATATCGAAATATCGCTCTGCAATATACCCTCATCAATAATGATAATAATCAGTAGTCAGACCTCAATCAGCTGAACTTGTGTGGCTGGAAACAACTAGCAAAAAACCGTGCTAGATGGAGAGGCATGTTGGCTGAGGCCCAGGTCCACCCCGGACTGTAGCGCCAGCCAAAGAAGAAGAAGTCAGACCTACACTACTATACGGTTCAAAGTGGCGAAAACAAAAATCGACATTTTTACATTGTGTGATGCACTTGGGAACCTTGAAATTAAGGTGGATAACACATTTCGATGAATTGGAGAAATATTAACACAGCATAAAGTCGTTCCTTTATCTAACTATATTTACTGCATACAGCGAAGGGCCTTGTATTTCAGTCAACATCTCTGCCGCGACATGATGGATTATTTTAAAAATGTTTATACATTTTACAGCATGTCTAAGAAAAACGAAAACCTTCTCCTAAAAATGTTTAAATAAATCGTTTAAAAATCAATATTTGGGAAACTTCAGTATCCCAGAACTAACGAGCTCCAAATCACTCCAATTTGACACTTGTTTTAAAATATTCTTTAGAGTCTTACTTAAAGAATTGGCATTTTTTATGCAGGCCTTAAATTTGTAATCTAAAGATCCGATAATATGAGCATTTGATGAATAATAGATCAATTTAGTGTGTAGCTGAGTTCAAAATATTGTTACACTAAAAATGCTCTTGCGGTCTAAGTTGTTTGTAGGCGGACATGCTTGTTTCACCATTAATAAAGTATTTTCAGTTTTAAGAAAAACTAGGTCTCCAGTAAGTGCCTCTTGCAGCTTTTTTTCTGCAGTCCAATAAACATTAAAACGCACACCCTGCAAAAGCGGTTTTTATTAAGTTCATAGTTTAAGAAATTGATTAGCTCAGAGGTCTGTCAATGGATTCATTTAATTTTTTTTTGAGAGAAAGGTTCACATTTCTTCTGATATTCCTAGCTTCTTCTTCAACCATTAGCAACCAAAAAATGATAACTTTTGTAACACTGCCAAAGTCATAACCCTGTTTTTAAGAACAATTAAGCGAAACAAATTTGTACAATTTTGTCTCCGGACTGGGCAGCGCGGATACCACTCTTAGTAAAATAGTTAGCTTAATACTGTATCTTTCTTAAACTGTTAACCACTTGTTAGAGCTTTGGGGACCTAAAACTGTAGCTCAAGCGAAAGAATAATAAAACATAAATTCTAGAGCACTTAGTTTATTCTTCTTTATTTGGCTCTACAGAGGTGGACCGCGGCCTCAACCAACCAGCCTCTCCAGCTAGCACGGTATCTGGCTAGCTGTCTCCACTGTCGCATGCCAAGTTGGTTGAGGTCCTTCTCCACCTGGGTGCAACACCTTAAATGCGAGCGTCCTCGGGTTCGGAGTCGAAGACACTTCGGGCCGGAGCTAAGTTGTCCATACGCTCTACATGGCCCAGCCACCTTAGGCGGTGGATCTGAAGACGCCTGACTAGACTCATGTCGCTGTACGCAATTTGTAGTTGAATCTTCTCCTCTGAAAACCGTCAACGCAAACAGTACCCAAGATCGCACGCAGAGCTTTTCTCTCGAAGAGACCAAGGACTTCCTTACCCGCTTTTGAGATTGTCCATGCCTCCGCGCCGTACAGCAGCACTGGGATGATCAAGGTCTTGTATAAGTCAGCTTGGTCCTTCGAGAGATAGCTTTACAACTCAATTGCCTCTTGAGCCCATAGAAACAGCGGTTGGCAAGAGTTACTCTGCGTTTGATCTCGGGACTGATGTTGTTTGTACTGTTTACTGCGGAGCCGTGGCAGACGAAGTCCTTGACTACCTCGAAGTAATAGCTGCCCATTGAGACGCTCCACAATGGGCAAGACGTCGATGTTGTGTCCATTCTCGATGACAGCACGTACTTCGTTTTGCCCTTTTTCACCGCTAGAACCATTTTAGCCGCTTTCGCCTCCGCCAGTAAACTCCTCATTGACGGCTCGCTGTGATCTGCCAATCACGTTAATTTCATACGCGTATGCTAACAGTTGTACGGACTTTTGGAATATCGTGTCTCTTGTGTTGATGGGTGAGTCTTGCACGATCTTCTCCAAGGTCTCGGTGAGTTCGTTACCGAACTTGATGGACCAGCGAGAAGTTTAGCAGGAATGTCAAAACTAGACATGGCGTTGTATAGCTCGCCTCTATGCACGCTATCATATGCGGCCTTGAAATCGACGAATAGGAGGTTAGAGTCGATCTGTGAATATCTGGTCGATGGTGGACTCCCCTGGGCTAAAGCCACACTGATATGAACCTATCAGGTTATTTATAAACGGCTTTGTCCGAACCTTATATCCACTGGATAACTGTTTCACCCTCTGGTAAAACTTTCGGGCATCGTTCCTGCCGTACCACCTCTCCATCTCCTCGTTCGCGCGCTTCTCGTGCTCTTTCTTCTCGCACTGAGTTTAACCGAGATAAATCACACAAATTTTACTTATTGTGTTTTTTTGGATGATAATATAACATAGTAATTATTAAACAAAGGTTTATCGTAAGAAAAAAGAATGAATTCCAAAACTAAGAAAGGGTAACTTTAGAGCTGTGGAAAAATAGGGAAATCATAGACCAGTAAAAATAAATGCCTACAAAAAATAAATGCAACAACTCTTTATTCCTAGTTTAATTTTTGGTATCTTTTTTCGCTTTTATACAGAATTGTAAGCCGCTCGAAAGAATTCAACGAATGGCATGTGGGAAAATGCCACAGTGACACTTCTCTAAAGTGGACAGCAGCGGGACCATCCTGATTGTCCGTCATATAGAGGTGTCCGTTCTAAAGGGGTTGAAATGCACGAATACCTTCTGTTGCGATCATGGCGAATCACCCATATAGAGAAGTGTCCCTTAAAGAGAGTTTCCGTAAAGATAAATTCCTCTGTTTTAATTTGCAGTTGTCTTTCTTAGATCACGTCGATTGGTTAATACATTCGGTCCATCTGGTGGTTGTTCAATGTTTACATATCTTTTAAATTTACTTTTAAGAGTGAACGCTTGAGAAACCAAGCCTCATTCTCTTTTGTATTTTCAGATAATTTCCATGAAAAGATTGACTTCAGTCAATCAATCCGGTACACACATGTGCAAATGTAAAATCGATGCAAATGTCCAAATCAGACAGATGTTCCCTCTCTGTATGCTTGTTTGCAACCCATAAATGCAGTTATGTAATCATGTGCATACACTCTCGTGTGACAGCATGGTAATATTGCTGTGGTATTTTAAGAGAACACGGGGGCAGATGGCAGCTCTCTCCAACAGGGTAGGGAAAAATACGATATTCAAAATACTTTAGGGATACCGCCGTGTTTGCGTAGGAATGCAACATACGCCATTGAAGATCTGCTGCAGATTGAGTGGGAAAAAATCATCCAGAGCATGATTTCAATGAAACAAATACAGCCCCTCTTAAGTAGAGAGGGAGACAAAATAGGAGAGGGTTGTTTTGGTTTGGTTTTCCAATTGGCAGCACTTTAACACAAACAGACCCAGCCCTCGCGAAATATTCGATTTCACACCAAAAATCACAGTTCAATTTGCGAAAGCTTTTTTTGTTCCAGCGACGAGACCCTCCATTTGAGTGGCATGCCAATATACAGACTTGCTAGATATGAAGTGCAGAAAATCCTCAATCATTTGTGGAACGCGGGTACACTCAAATTTCTGTCTATTTCTGTGCATGCAACCTTCAATGTGGCAATTATAATTGCCCCACTTTATAGTATAAATGTACCAGTATATTAAATAATTTCAACGAAACTCTATTTTCTAAGAATTTCTGCCAAAATTCTCATCATTCATTAACAAGTATTATTTACAAGCTGTAACTTGCCGTTTGAAGACAAAACTCGTGGGTGTCGGTTGATGGACGGGAAATGCGGGTTTCTTAGAAAAAGCATTTATTTTTAGTCGGCTTTCTATTTTGTCTGTAATTAAAGCAGTACTCGTTTATGGGTGGAGTTGAAATGCAAAGTTTCGGGACGAACCACGTGCGAAATTGTAAGAAATTGCTTGAAATCTCGAAATGAAAAATCAGTCAGTAATATAAATTCGAAAGTGGAACAACAAACCGACGTTGAAATTCCGCAATAAAACTCTGACAGCGCTTCAGAAAATTGAAATTTGATACATGAAAGTCTTTGCGTATTATTTCATGGGTGATTATGAAAAACTCGTACGCAACTAGAGACATGGCCAAGAATTTGAGCTCGGTTTTTCATGATATCGTATGAATGCTTTGGGAAATATTGGCGTGTTTTTTTGAGATACTCAGAAAGCTGAGTAAGAACATTTCAATGCATAGCAACAACAAAACCTACTGAAACTTTAACTTTAATAAAATTCTGCCTGCAGCCTTTACTCAAGGATGCACGTTGAATAATCTCGAGCATAGGTGGCATTTGATAAATGGCAAATGAATCACAGATGCCGCTGACAAAAATTTTTGGCATTGATGTTAAAAGGAGACTCCCCTCCCCCCCGCCCATTCCTGATTTCAAATTTTGTCGATTTTCAATCTGCTGGTAAATGAATAAAAAATTATTTTTTGGGCTTGTAACTTTGCATACATTTACTTGAAGACTTAAAAAAGAAGAAAAAAATGTTACACCATTTTTGTTGTTGTTGTTTTGTTTTGACCAAGAAAAGCCCTTCATTTCGGCGGCGCATGTGATTTCCGCTCACTGAAACATCAGAAACCGAAAATTTCAACGGGATTAGAAAGAGTATATGTTTGGCTCAGGCATGAACTAGGATTACTAATTCCGCACAAAAATTAACAAAATGGCTGACATTTGAATTTTTTTTTTTTAAAACCGCATTTTTTTCAGCCGCAATTCAAGTTAAAAAGTAAAGACGACCGATTTGATTTATCCTAGATCATACCATAGCTACGCTCATGCTCATACAATTAAGTCACATTTGCTATAATGAAGTACCTGCTGTCTCACATCTACTTCCGTCGTCCAGCTATATATTTTTTGTTTGGGTGATTATTGGTTATACTGTACACTGTTCGACATATCGATAAACTATTTTCTTGCTCTTAGCAGTCTTAACATATTTCAGCTTCACTCATTGCAGCAGTAGCAATTGCTACGGCAAGTTATATCACATATGTGGCTTGGTTTTATGAGCCGAGTGAATAAAGTCATATTTGTACAAACATTGGCTAACTGATAAAACTATTTGAATTTCGGCGTCTCTCTCATTGTCACGGAAGTAAATCAAAGTTACGAACCAACTTTTGACACCAAAAAGATACCTGAGTAAAGAGCGTGTCTCAAAAAACACGCCTTATATCAAAGTAATTTAGAAGTTGATGCTGTATAGTCATCGATTTGGGGGTGAATGACGAATGCACTATGAACGAGACTCGGAGTTGTAATAGGGAGGGACATGCTATGTTCCAGCTGCCATTTCAGCTAACCACCAGATTCTACGATAAGCTGATGTATCCAGATGAGCAAGAATAACTTCCTTGTCCTAACAGGCTTCCTAACAGGGCGATGTAAACTCAGGGCGCACCAAAGGAAACTAGGAGTATCAGAAGAAGATCTCTGCAGATTTTGTGGAGAATCTAATGAAACTTCTGAATATGCACTGGGATTCTGAGAGACACTAGCCCACAAGAGACCAAGTTATCTGGACAAGCACCTAATATCAGAGGAAGAATTGCAGTCACTAGAACCAGCTCTCATTCTTAGATTCCTAAAGGAAAATGGCTTTGAGAGAATTCTCTAGAATAAATCTCTTCCACCTTAGCGTAACTGGAGTCCGCAATCCTTAATACAACTCTGAAGAGAACTGCATGTGAGGGGAATTCTTAAGAAAGCAAAGGTATGAAAGGGGTCTAAAGGTCGCGATGCAATATACCCTGCTATAGCTGCTAAGCCAAAAATTCCGGGCAACATTTCACCGTCCAATCATCGAACTCACGGCGTTTTCTGTGGTCGTCCGGCTTAGGTAGATAGTTAAGTGGAAAGTTACTTCAAAAAGGGGGGTGCACTTAGGCCGACGTAGGCCCGCTTTGCTGCAACGTGGGCAAAGGGGAGTTGGAGCGGAGTGATAACAACCGCAGCCAGCCAGATTTGTCGTTGATATCCAGTAGCGACTTGATAGGTATTTCGCTCAGTTCGTTTAGGCTATTAAAGAAGCAGGAGCCTAGAGTGGCTTTCCTAGCTAAGGCGAGTGCAGGGCAGCTGTGAGAAGGTGTTGTCAACTTTCCTCCTCTTCTTCATCTAGACAGCTTCTGCAAAAATCATTCTCTGTCTGAGCGAAGACCTAACCGGCATTGACCGATGATAATTCGTCCAGCTTAATTTGTTTGGTTAATTCCGCAAATCCGTAAAATTTAAAACAATGTATGATAAAATGGTACACGTTTGTGAACAATTTGACGGTTGGATGTCATTGGTAACTTTAACAACAGCTTAATCGCAACAACTGGAAAAACCATCTTTGCTATCTGGTCACCGTGGAAAAGAGCTAAATTAAAAAGAACATCATCTCCACTTCATATGCGGATCTTATTTAATTTAAACACCCTTGGTCAAGCTTTTGAAGGACAGAAAGACGATAAAACCTTTTTGTTCACGGACTTCTCCAATTATAATCCAAACAAATAGAACATTCAAGTTCGGTCAAGGAGCACAATTATCGGGTTGCCCATGCAAAATTAATTCGAAAGCAAAATAATCAGAAAGGAGAGGCGAAAATCCTTCAGCAACTGAAACCAGAACGACACCAAACAAAACCCTTCATGCAGTGTGTAGCGTATCCACAGCGAAACATTCGCACAAATAACAACTACCTTAAGCACTGTGAAAATCAGCGAAATTATCCAGCCAAGGATACGATGCTGCCGCCCGTCGTCGCTCACGGCCAAGCCGCACAGTTTGTCCCGAAATTTAAAGCGGATTAAACAGCACCATCAATACACAGACTAGCGCAAGCTATCGCTTGTATTGAAGCACCAGGAAGTTTTTAATGGTTGCATCATAAGCAATATAGAGTTCATCCGCAGATTTTCTCACCCCTCGCCGCCCGTCGCCCACACGAACAACAGCCATCACCAGCAGCAGCAACGACGGAGCCTAGCAGTCGAAATGTCTTTGTTTACGTTATTCGCATACTGAGATAAATACAAAATAAATTTCCCAATAAAAATTTTATCGCCGTTTCGCTTCCTTGCCACGAAAGAGGTGGAACGGTCCATCGTTCTTATATTCGCCATCGGAATGGAAACGCGCAGACTGGATGCTCGTGGCTCGGTATGGGGGAAGGATAAAGATTGAACTGTGCCGTCCGCAAGCACGAGAAGAAAACCAGCGCCCGAGGCAGCTGAGGAGTGGCTGGTAAATTAAAAGCTTAACAGAGCACGTACTTGGCACATTGTAAAATGTTAAAACTGTTATAGAATCCTGCTGAGATTTTCTGGTGGCCCTGTCCGCTGTCACAGTGCGGGGATGGGGTGGTGGGTGCCAATGCTGGATGATGGTGATTGGTTCGGCTTTAATTGACATTTGTTTCAATTTGTTGGTCACTTGTTTTGTGATGGGATCAAACAGGTCACATCAATTTGACAGATGGTGGCGATACAGAACCTATTGAGAGTGCTTCCATGGCAGACGAGATTAATCGAGTGTAGCTTGACGATAATGGCATGGCATATGGTTTCATTTGCTCGATTATGGTTGACGTTATCACCAAACTTTGTCGTTACGCATTATGGACATTTGAGTTGTTAAAAATTATTGACTTTCGATCGATTTCGTGTCATTGAATGTGTTGTCCTGGAATGGTGACGGATGGCTTTTAGCAGCGTTGGTTTTGCTTCTGTATTTGGAAGCTCATCTGGAAAGTCATGCTGAGATTGAGAGAGGGACAACGCAACCAATGCAGCTTGTACTGTCGTGTATAATATATTGTCAATCCAAGAAATTGTCTTAAGGTGATTATGGGTGAATTGCGGAGTCGGAATCAGGATCCACTCTGGACATTTCTGCAGAATTTTGACACCCAAACTACGCCAGTATCTTCTTGTCGTCGGGAAGTCGTGAGTCTAATAAGTAATGTAAAATAGCAATAATAATAAAAAATGTGTCCTGAGAGTCTACTATAATGATGGTCAGATTGTCTCTATGGTGTCTTCAACAAGATTAGGAGTTTCTCTTTCCGACTGGATAGCACCCAAACGGCATCCAAAGCGTTTGACAAGACAATCGGTTACTAGCTGTTGTGATCCAGTTTTTTGTAGCTTTTTGGAACTAACCAGAGAAGCCTTCAGATCACGTTGAAACTGTGCGGCCCTTCGCCAATAGAATCGTTTGCGACGAAATGATTTCCTTATTTATTAGTAAATTTGGAGACCCTCTAGAATGAAATTGTAGTTAGTTGAACCGGTTCACCATCAATCACTGCTTTCTGCAGAATCATTCGTCTCTAAGGTAGCTTCTATTATTTCACTTTCTCAACTTGCATTCGTCAACATCATCAGAAGCTCATGAAAGAATATAAAATTATTAATGTACAGCGGCCTGAAGCAATAAAATAGATGAAAATGAAATGAAAAAGTCTTCTTCACCAATGTACAAAAGGGAATGTAGAGCAATACACGTTCGTATTTTCAGGCACATTTAATCTGGATTCCAGGGCGCAGTAACGTTTTTGGCAATGAGTAGGCTGGCGAACTGGCCAAGCAAAGGGATAAATTACATAATCCTTCTTTAAAATGTCTAACCTAAGATGGTTTGAGTTAACAAACAGTGCCAGCTCTAGGAAGACTTGACCAAAATTTAACATAGCACGCACAAATGATCTTATAAACACGCCGCTCACTGACAGTGCTGAATTGATTCAAAAATGACACTAGCGGATAGGGGGTTATGCTGACATATTTCCAATTCAGGATAACAGGAATCCTTGTGCCGGGATATACTGTGCGCATGTCGCTACGCAAATATAATAATAATAATATGGGTGGCGCTACAGTCCGAGGCGGACCTGGGCCTAGCTTCTCAGCAACCACTCGTCTTGTGCGTGCTATTGTTCTTTCACGAGTGGAAGAGACCTACAGTTTAATGCCGACTCCGAACGGCCAAGTTTGAGAAGCTTTTTGTAGACGGGAAATACTCTTTGAGCATTGTCAGTGCATCGAAAGAGGTGGATCCGTGAAATATGAAAAGTGGTGAATTCGGGTATGGAACCTGGCACCCTTTGCGTAGGAGTCGAAGCACTAACCCACTACGCCGCGGCGACCCACCGCAAAACTATTATTTAATCAGGGGATCTCCTACAGGATATCCGAAAGGAGCATTTAAGAGTTATTATTGTTCATTATTCATTATATCAAGGCCTCAATATTAAAGTTTATGTTTGCAAAGTTTCACCCTTTTATCTCTAAAAACAAAAAAAGTTAGAGATTTTTGTGCATTGGTGCATAGGCGGGACAAAAAATTAAGTTTGTTAAATGGAATTGTTGAATTATTTTTTTTATTTTTCAGAGTAAATTATATAGTAACTCTTTCTTTTGGGTTTATGAAATTTATGTTTTTTCTTCTAAAAACTCTTATGTATGAAAGTTGCAAGCAATTATGAAAATTACTTAAAAACTTTATTAATAACAAAACTGTATTCTTCAAACTAAAACTGTATTTCTTCAAGCAAATACTACAGTGGACTCTCCCTAAGTTGAATTGTCAAGGGATACCATAATTTGTTCGAGTTACAGAGAGTTTGACTTAGAGAGAGGGGTTTTTGTATGGAAAATTAAGGGAAATGTGTGTAAAATATGGCAAAAAAGTTCGAGTTAGAGAGAGTTTCGACTTAGGGAGTGTTCGACTTAGGCAGAGCCCACTGTATGTTAATTAAGCTTCCAAAAAAGCTTGTTTTCGATGCTTTTGGACCAAGTTCACTAGAAGTAATAATTCAATTTTCTTTCTATTAAGCTACAGTTTCAGCCCCAATTAAGACACGTCTTGTGGTCAACATGTCAGCTACAGTACTTATTCAAATAACTATTCAGAAAGAATGTGTGTGAAAAGTGTGCCCATTTGTTTCTCTGAATCTCTGAATTAAAAAAACACTGTTTGAACTTTGGTGATGTAAAAAGAAACTAAGATGTCTCTTTAAGAATGTGGAATGAAATCAATCTCTTAAATTAGGATCTTACTTACTTACTTATCAGGCTGACGACCCATGCAGGGTCCGAGCCTGAGCGATACCTGACGGTCCTGGGCACGATACTTCCTTCTTCGTGCATCCGCGATTACTTGGTCTTTATACTGGAGACTCGGTCTTCCTCTCCTTCTCGAACCAGGAGGCTTGGATTCGAAGACCCTCTAAGCTGTAGCATTGTCGTCAGATTGCTGTGTGGATTCTTTTGCGAGGGAACCTAGTGCAGCTTATGACCCTATTACGTGCTGCCGCAAAGTCTGTGAGTCGGAAGCCGTTATCTGTTGTCGTGTCATGGAGGCTGTGCTTTCCGATCACTCCGCCAAAGATGTTTTCCTTACCGATATTGGCATTGAAGTCTCCGAACACGATCTCTACATCGTACACCGGACAGGCTCAAGAGGTCATACTAGTCCTCTTTGACAGTGTCTTCAGCCTCGTCGGTAGGGGCGTGTGCACATATGGGGTTGATGTTGTAAAATCTTGGATGCGGATCACAGCCAGGCGATCACTTATCGGTTGAAAGTCGACCTCAACCGTTTTCCCACAACGAATCCGCATCCGTATATGTGCAACCTTTTGTGACAACTGTAATATATGTCGCACTCTTTCTTTTTGATGGTCCCTTGTCCTATCCAGCGCATTTCCTGGATCGCAGTAATATCCGCATTATACTGGGTGAGGATATTTTCTAGTTTATGAGCTGCTCCTGGAGTGTACAGTGTTCTTACATTCCAGGAGGACGCAATCGCAAACCATTGTCCTTTTTCGCGCCGTGTCGTCGTTGTATGTCCGTCCATACATCCGAGGCAGCTTGCTTTCGCGTAACGTAACGTAAATTAGGATCTAGGCTCTTTTAATGTGGACTTGAGTTATTCATGAAAGTTAGAATCGTGTTAGAAAAAGATGTTTTATTCTATTTTATTCAGTCGATTATATTGATGGAACAAATTCAGTGTTGCAATAATCGAGACTGCACTGTACATGTATCTTATGTTTCATGTATATTTTAATTCGATGTCATTGATGAGATTAAAAATTGACTTATAGCATTAAAACAAGTTGTTTTTTATAATTTTTTTTGTTGCATATAAAGTCTATACAATTAAACTTTAATACCTAAGAGTAATTAGAAGAAAATACTAAAAAAAAAGTAAGAGTTTCTGTAGAGATCTGAAAACTAAAACAAAAATTTAATGCAATAATTGCATATAACATTTTTTTTTATTTTATAGACTTTATAACTTCTCTTTTGATCTAACTGAACCAACCACGGATCGGGGTCATACCCTTTGTAATATGTTCCAAATTTCATTATTTTTCATTTTATTTAATGTAGCCAAAGTACTACATTCCATGTTTCACATAATTAATTTTTTTAGATATTTAGTATTCTTTTAACCTTTACAGCTAAGATATAAAACTACATAATAAAATATGTTTACAAAGGTAATTTATTCTTTTCAAGAGAAAACTACAAACAAACAAACCCTCACGCGACTGACACTTAAGGCTAGTATTGAAAGTACCCGTCGCCAGTTCAGTTATACTTTATTAATATTAAGTGGCTACAAGCTCATTATCAGAAAATGTACAACTTTCATAAAAAATGCTTTGTACTTATCAATAAGGAAATCTACCAAGGTGGCATTAGCTTTGTCATGAAGTTTTCTTGTCGAGTAGTACCGTGGAAGATTTAACATCATTTTAAAAAATTTATTTTTGGATCTTTGTAATTTTAACCAGTGAGATTTTGCGCAATCACCTCAGACAGGAGCTCCACACGACAGAATAGCTTGGAAGTCTTATAGATCAAGAGTTTATTGTCAACGCTAAGTTTTGAGTTCCTGCAAATAAGCAGATAGAGCACTCTTTTTAATTCATTTACTTTGTTAATAGTAGTGCTCAAATTTCTTTTAAATCGATATAATTTTAGATTTTACAGAATTTGCTCCATTCTCTCCTACAAAATGCACAAATATCCCATGCGCTGCATAATGGTTCTGAATTAACTTGTACTACAGATTTCAAGCATAGCTGTGGTATCAAAACGACACTCAGTTCTAATTGGCTTCACTTTGTATCGCCACCAAGCACACACACGGGAGAACAGATAGCATATCTAGTTAGTCGTCGCTTTTCTAGTAGTAGCTTGAAGAGTTCTAGCTTAGGTCATGTTTCGTGAATAATAGAAACTAAATGATGATCAGCTTGAGAATACCACCAAGTGTGGAGCTTACACTTTTCATTGATGATTGCTTTTTACATGCTTCCACTTTGGTACCTTTAGGTTATCATAGGGGCTGTTAATTGATGTGCTTATATTCTACTTAGAATGAAGCAATTGAATTTTAATTAAATTACAATGTCCAATCTATAATACCACTTATATTAATAAAAAATATAAAAAATAGTTAGGATGTTTGTTTGAGGTTTCAAAGTGGTATAGCAAGCCATCAATGAAGCGTTTGCTGGCATTGAGGCGGAAGCGGCTAAAATGGGTCTAGCGGTGAATGAGGGCAAAACGAAGTTACATGCTGTCATCGAGAAAGGACACACAACATCGACGTTTTGCACAGAGCGTCACAATGGGCAGCTATAACTTCGAGGTAATCAAGGACATCGTCTACCTCGGCTCCGCAGTAAATAGTACGAACAACATCAGTACCGAGATCAAACGCAGAGTAACTCTTGCCAACCGCTGTTTCTATGGGCTCAAGAGGCAATTGCGTAGCAGAGCCATCTCTCGAAGGACCAAGCTGACTTTATACAAGACCTTGATCATCCCAGCCCTGCTCTACGGAGGCTGTACAGCGGAGGCATGGACAATCTCAAAAGCGGATGAGGGTGTCCTGGGTCTCTTAGAGAAAAAATCTCTGTGTATGATCTTTGGTACTGTTTGCGTTGACGGTTTTCAGAGGAGAAGATTCAACCACGAACTGTATGGGCTGTACAGCACCATGAGTCTAGTCAGGCGTCTTCGGATACAACGCCTATGATGGCTAGTTCATGTAGAGCGTATGGACACCTCAGCTCCAGCTTGAAAAGTCTTCGACTCCGAACCCGTGGGATAACGTAACAGATGACGCCCGCGTTTAAGGTGGCGCACCCAGGTGGAGAAGGACTTCAACCAACTTGGCGTGCGACACTGGAGGAACCTAGCCAGAGATGGTGCTAGTTTTTAGAGGCTTGTTGGTTGAGACCCAGGTCCACCCCCGACTGTAGCGCCAAATAAAGAAGAAGTTTTCAAAGTCGCTTTTCGAATTTTGTTCGAGTCACTGCCTGAGTAATAAAAAAAGCTTCTCAAACTTGGCCGTTCGCAGTCGGCATAAAACTGTAGGTCACTTCCACTCATAAGAGAACAACAGTACGAAAACACGAGTGGTTGCTGTAGAATCTAGGCCTTGGCCATCTAAGGGCTGTCACGCCAACCATAATATGATTATTACAATGTGTAGATAGATTTCTTGTTTGCTTGGATCTACGGATTCATTTTCAAATTCAAGATTAAGCTTTGGCTTATATCTTATTCACAAGTTCCAAAAAAACTTTGGCGAAAGGTGGCCCATTAAAGTTAAAAGGAAATCAGCCACTCAATAAGAGTATCAATTCACATATCTAATCCCCCCAAAATTCAGAAGACATATTGCCTTCAAAAGGACATATTGCTTCCTATGATGGTGATGTCAGAATACAATATTTCAAGATTGTGCGTTTAAGATGTCAAGGACTACACGATGATATTGCGGATACATGACGCATTGTACGTACGCGAGTTGAGCTAATAAACATAAATTTTGTTTAGAAGGACTAAAAGTCGTAACGATTCATCGTTAAATTTTCAAGTGGTTGCTGTTGTTACTCCCATGGAAATATGTTCCATCACACTCTTGAGCACTAAACGCAACCGCTTTGGAATGGAAACATGTAAACATTTCATACTTATGTTGATATCTGTCGCTTCATCTGAATCATAGGGCTCACATAGGGAAGAGACTCCCGAAGCCGATTCATCATTTAAATGCCTCCAAATGTTCGAAGAAATCCAGTGATTCTGTGAGACTACAAGTTATTTTTCTGTGTTTAGCTGGATTTGGAAACTGCAATTGAAAATTTGGAAAAGAGAAATTCCTCCCAATTGGAAGTAACAACCTGACTCGTGCTCCTGGATTGCTGCTTATCCTCTGGGGAGTTTGATAGACGAGATAGCTCACCAAGAATCATCACAACTGCCACTTTTAGAAATTTCCAGTATTAAAACACTTCTTCCAGTAGAATGGGTAGTGTTTTTGGGATCATGCGACGAACGTTGTTTTTCAAGTGTTCCCTTGCTTGGACCTGAACACAACTTAACTGCACAATTTCCAATAAATAAATCAATGTAAAACTCACTTCCCATCACTAGAGGGCTTTCCCGAAGTCAGCAGAATTACGAGCAGACTCGGGTGATATCGACGTGATTCGTTGAGCACTGTGAGCCGTCTATAATGTGTTTCATGACGTTGCAACGAAAACAGAAATCAGTCTGCATGTAAAGAAAGGCAAAATGAAAAATGTGTCTGTAATAAAGCCTACAAAATGGACGTCATTAACAGACTATTACAATGAGCAGCTGTGACTTCGTGGTAGCCTAGCCGCATAGTTATCGTCTTCAATTCTAGTAATCTCTACCAACATCAAGTTGTTGGGCAAACTTTCCCTACCTCGGATCTAGTATATAAAAACAACCTCGGTTTCTTTGCTCTCCGCCGATTGTTACATTGGCAACTGCTCTACGGACCAGAGGCATGGACACTTTCAGTATGTAGTGAATGAAAAAGAGCTTGATCTCTTCAAGAGAAATGTCTGGCGAGTACACTTTGGCCTTGCGTCGTACAACAATATGAGTCGACCCAGGCCTGTACGGAGCCACATCGATAACTTGGCTCCCGCTGGAAGTACTTATTCCAGTGGGGCAATGAAACAGAGATCACATGGGTGACGTGAGGCAAAAATTACCACAACCAACTTATTGTCCACAAATGGATGATTGCTCTAGCTTGAGAGGTATCGGTTGAACTCCTTGGCAACAGAGTCACACAAGGAGAAATACAAAAAAAAACTACAGTCAACGTACATATGCGTTTGTGGCGGAGCAGCTTGTTGGACTTGTATGACGAATGTTTGAAACCTTTTCAATTTTATTTGTTGAAGTAGAAAACAACTCATCCATAAATTAAGTATGACTGCAGCACGCTAGGAGAGTTGGTGGCTATACATGGTGAGAATTAATTTAATAATATATACCTACCTACATATATAATATAATATGGGTGGCGCTACAGTTAGAGGCGGACCTGGGGCTAGCTTCTCAGCAACCACTCGTGTTGTGCGTGCTATTGTTCTCTCACGAGTGGAAGGGACCTACACTTTAATGCCGACTCCGAACGGCGTAGTTCAGAAGCTTTTTCTAGACAGGAAATACTCTTTGAGAATTGTCAGTGACTCGAAAGAGGTGCAGACGGGAATTATCCAAGGTTGTAAATTCGGGTATCGAACCTGGCACCCTCTGCGTAGGAGTAGACGCACGAACCCACTACGCCACGGCGACCCACCTACCTTTTTTTTTTATTTTTATAATTTGCGCGTGCTCAAGGGATTGCTAACACCCTTATGTGTCCGGGGTCAAGACACAGCACGGGCCGAAGGTATAGAGGGAGAAAGGGAGAGGAGGTACCTGTGCACATTGGTTTTAAATATCTCCGGGTTGTAGTGTGTGGGAAGTATTAGGCTGGGAAGAGCATTCCATATTCGTGCAGTGCGGCTGAAGAACGAGTCTCTGAATTTAACTATGCGTCCGAAAGTAGGCTTAAGGGTATACTGATGGCCATTCCTGGCGAGACGAGTATTGCGGGTGAATTCATGGAGAGGAGGAATGCAGTTGGCTAGCTCACTTGAGAATCGTTTGTTGAAATAAATATAAAACACGGACAAAGAAGAGACGGTACGTCGATGTTCGAGAGAATCTAATGACTCTGCGATATTGTTGTCTCTTATAAGTTTTATCGCTCGCTTTTGGATTCTATCAAGTAGGTGCAGCGTGGTCTCAGGGGCACCAGATCAGATATGAGCGTTATACTCAAGCTTGGGGCGGATGTACGCCTTATAAATCAAAGCCAAATCAGAAGGGGTGAAATATTTCTTGCATCGATTAAGAAAACCTAAACATTTCGCAGCATTTTTGGCGACCTCAAATATGTGATCGCTCCAACTAAGTGTTGTGTTGATACACATACCAAGAATGGAAAGTTTTCCGGTTTCATCGACACAAGCGCCATTCATGGATAATGGCTGATTATGAAGGGTTCGCTTGAGTGACAGCAGACAGCATTGAGTTTTTGAAGCATTGAATTCCACTCTATTGTTTTTACCCCAGTTAATTATGCTGTCAAGATCGGAATTCAACGTGCTTAACATATGCCGCCGTTCCAATTCTACGGCCGAAGGGCGGGGTCGTGAGTCTTGGAACGAATATGAAAAGCTAAGGGTGCTGTCATCAGCGAAGGAATGGATTGGATTAGAAGTAGAGCAGACAAGAGATCATTTATAAAAATGAGTAAGAGTGTCGGAGACAAAACTGAGCCTTGGGGAACACCAGCATTTATTTGGTGGATATCAGACTTGAACCCATCCAAAACAACTTGAATTTAACGGTTCGAAAGGTAATTTCTAATCCATAGAAGAAGAGATTCATCGATACCATAGGTACGCATTTTCGACAAGAGAGCTTGATGCCAAACTCTGTCAAATGCTTTAGAAATATCAAGCGCAACGATCTTGCTTTCGCCTGAATTGTGCAAAGATTGGTTTCACTTTTCGGTGAGATAAGCTATCAGATCACCAGTGGACCTGTCGCTGCGGAAACCATATTGTCGGTCATTAAGAAGCTTACGCGATTCAAGATATTTCATAAGCTGACGATTTATCAGCGTTTCCATGACCTTAGAAAGAAGGGACGTAAGTGCTATGGGTCGGTACGAGGTGGGTGACGAAGATTCGCCCTTTTTAGGGACTGGCTGGACAAATGCTGTTTTCCATCTGCTCGGAAAGAGACATAAAGAGTAGGATAGATGAAAAAGCTTACGCAGTGGTTTTGCCAGCACAGAAGAACACATCTTCAGAAGTATAGGGGGAATACCATTCGGGCCAGCGGATTTTTGCACGTCGAGATCTTTCAGTACTCTTGCAACTGTACGAGTGCGGAAGTGGATTTGTCCCATGGTGAAATCAACAAATTGGAATCTGGCAGTGTTGAGCTAGCTGCAAAATGAGCCTACATAAGAACAAGAATTTTGACCGTGTATGGACCTCTTTAAGTTTCAGAAGCTCATGTGAGCGTCAAAGGAAGTCTATAACTATGATCTGGCTAGGGTTTTAAGGATCCTATTTTAACAATTTTTTAATTTTCTTTGATGATACATATATATTAGTATTTTCGTATAGCAAAGTAATACTATTGATGGCGAAAAAAAATAATTTGAATACTTGACAAATAATTCTATTAACTTAATGCTTGGATATGATTTCGGAAAAGTGACTACCGCTCCGCCGTCGCATATATGGCCTCATCTGAAGGTTACAATTTTAAGAAATTCTTCTGTTGTATTTCTGTACTATCACATCGAATGTTGGCTTCCAAGTCCAACTGTTACGCGAAAGTTATGTAAGGTTAGGGTTGGCCGATTTCCATCACTGTGACAGTTGTGGCCCACTTAGATCCTGGTTGGATCGTTTGTGCTATCGCCACCCGGTGCTATCGCCACCCGGTGCTTCCCACCGGCTCCTCTTAAATTCAAAGGAATTACACCAAAGAAAATTAAATAAAACCTAGATACTGTCTAATGGTATTCTAATGGCATACTTTGACAACTCCACTCCTGTGCTGATTTACAGCCAATAAGTTTTCCTGATAAACTTGGCTATGTCTTGTATCTTCAAGTGTGACATTTCCTCTAGGTTACTGAAAAACTAGTTGCCTAGTATATCTTCTCTAGTTTTTGCAAGGGTTGGACAAGTGCCGAGGAGGTTAAGCGTATTTTCTTCCTCCTCGTCTCTACAGCTCTGCAATAGACGTTGTGGGGGCTCCCATTCTTCAGGCAGTGGCCTGTGATAATGCCCACTACTTTCCTCATTACATTCCTGTTTAGTCTTAGGAGTGTATTTGTTTTGTTTGGATTTAGTGAAGGCCGAATAAGCCCCGAAGTCCTACATGTGTCTATTTCCATCCATCTCCGATTAGCGGAGTCGACGGCACCTGTAAGTAACATGGTGTTTATTACTTGGAGTGAGGGATATGGGGAGTCCTGGTTACTTGCCACTGGCTGTCCCGCTCCTATTCTTGCTAACTCATCGGCTCTTTCGTTACCTGGAAAACCACTATGCCCAGGTACCCAGCATAGGGTTATGTTGCATCTAACCGCTATCTCCCTAAGAGATAGACGGCAAAGTTTTCCCATCTTCGATTTAATTGATGGTGTATCCAGAGCCTTTATGGCCGCCTGACTATCTATGTAAATGGCGATAGATAGCCCGTCTATCGGGTTCATCGACGGTAAGCAGGCAGCCTCTTGGATAACTTTAACTTCAACCTGGAATACACTACAATGGGCAGTAGAAGAGACAGGGAAAAGGATATGTCCGGTGATAGCGAGAATATGCCTAGTCCAGTGCCCTCTCTGTTTTTGAGCGATCTATGTAGATTTCCAGGTAGCCTGGTTTTCTTACCAGATCTTTTTCCCTGTCTGGGATAAGAGTTTTGAGCCCAAACTCGTAGTCTAAAGCGGATTTTGTAATCTGTTTGCGTTGGTAGTCTAGCATTTCTAATTATCTCTGCATGACCTAAGCTGTGTGAACTGCTCCAGCGGTTGCACTCCCGTAGCCTTAACGCTGCCTTGGTGGCTACCAGCTTCCCATAGATGTCTCTGGGAAGAAGCTGTAGCAATGTTTCCATGACGGCTGTGGGTGTGGATTGCAATGCCCCTTGTGATGCGTATACAAGCTGATCTTTAAATACTGCTGATCAATTTAAGATTGGATTTGTTATTCAGTGCTGGCCACCAAACAAGGATACCGTATGTTAAGATAGGTCTAATAACAGGCGGTTGCATCCAGGAACCCATTTTTGGCTTAGTTCCCCATTTGAGGCCAAGAATTCTCTTACAAGTGTAAATAGCTGCCGCCGCCTTCTTAATACGTTCCTTAATGTTTGGTTTCCAGCTTAACTTGCTGTCTAAGATTACTCCTAAGTACTTGGCCGGACTATTGAAGCTGAGTTCCTTTTTTCAGCTTAGGGTGAAGAAAGTTAGTCATCCTGTCTCTGGACCGCTCATCGTTGACAGCAACGTTTTGACCGTGGATTATGGACCAATGATTCCACCCACCCATCAGTCACAAATGGTGACTTCTTCTGGATATTGGATGAGGGATGGTGATGAGATTAAATTTCTTGAATTGAAGCAAGTTTAAAAAAAAAAATAACCCAACTGCTTGCTTGATGGTATAAATCAATGACGTTAGGGTCGCCGAAATAAACAATTTGTGGAGCACATCTGTGTTCGACCCAATATGCAAATTCTTTCTAGAATATCCTCTTCTAAACATATTCTAAGGTTGGATGAGTTATGGGAGCAATGAGAGTTTTGCATTTTCTTAAATGCCGTTTTTTTTTCAAAAACCTTTTTATCCTTAAATAAAATACTAGATATTCTTCAAAAAGCTACACGATCCGAAGTGTGATTCAGATGATGACCCATTTCTTTTTTTTTTTTAATATTTAGGATAATTTATATGTTACACATAGTATTATGTGGACATCTCACTAGCGCCTGCTTAGTGCTAGAAATCCGCGTTTGGTGTTCATATAAAAAGATATGACATTTATTTATTACAGATAAAATTTATTATTCACATCCGAGTCACTAGATTTAATTTTCTTATCTTTTGTCAATGTTGCTTAAATTGTTTCTGAATTGCTGAAAGAACGACTGTTTAAATTTACCCCACCTGACCCTAACTTCTTCGACGGTTTCCTAAAACAAATTTCGAAAACTGTCCGGATGAGAAAACTTCTAAACATCAGCACCTTCCGGTTTTTGATACTAATATTTCATCTGCATGATGGCAGTGAGAGCGGAACATACTTTGCATCATTTTTTAAGCAAGATGATGATGATTTTCCACTCCACTCCGACGAGTGGAATCTCAGTATTGTTTGCCCGATCCACAAGAAAGGAGACCCCTTTGACTGCGCCAATTATAGAGGGTCTCCTGAACATCCCATACAAGATCTTCTCGCCCGTTTTGTGCACTCGCCTGAAGCCGTTTATAAATAACCTGATAGGTCCATATCAGTGTGGCTTCAGGCCAGGGAGGTCGACCATCGACCAGATTTTCACACTACGGTAGAGAAGACACAAGAAATGCAAATCGACACCCACCACCTTTTTGTCGATTTCAAGGCCGCATATGACAGCGGGCATAGGGAAGAGCTATACAACGCCATGTCTAGTTTTGACGTTCCTGCCAAAATGGTCAAGTTGTGCAGGATGACGATGGAGAATTCTCGCTGCTCTATGAAGGTCGGTAACGAACTCACCGAAACATTAAATGTCAAAAAAGGTTTTAGACAAGGCGACGCGCTGTCATGTGACTTCTTTAACATCATCCTGCAAGACTCACACATCAACACTAGAGGCACGATCTTCCAAAAAGTCCGTACAACTGCTTGCTTACGCAGATGACATTGACGTGATTGGTTGAACACAGCGAACCGTCAATGAGGCGTTTGTTGGTGTTGAAGGGGAGGCGGCCAAAATGGGTCTAGCGGTGAATGAGGGCAAAACGAAGTATATGGTGTCATCAAGAAAGGACACAACATCGACGTCTTGGACAGAGCATCACCATGGGCAGCTATAACTTCGAGGCAGTCAAGGACTTCGTCTACCTCGGCTCCGCAGTAAATAGTATAAACAACATCAGTACCGAGATCAAACGCAGAGTTACTCTTGCTAACCACCGTTTCTATGGGCTCAAGAGGCAACTGAGTTGTAAAGCCATCTCTCGAAGGACCAAGCTGACTTTATACAAGACCTTGATCATCCCAGTCCTGCTATACGGCACGGAGGCATGGGCAATCTCAAAAGCGGATGAGGAAGTCCTTGGTCTCTTCGAGAGAAAAGCTCTGCGTCCGATCTTTGGTCCTGTTTGCGTTGACGGTTTCTGGAGGAGAAGATTTAACCACGAACTGTCTAGTCAGGCGCCTTCGGATCCAACGCCTAAGATGGCTAGGCTATCTAGACCGTACGGACAACTCAGTTCCGGCCCGAAGAGCCTTCGAATTCCAACCCCTGGGGCAAAGTAATAGAGGACACCCTATAGCCGGCATCGCCGTTTTGCTTCCGTTTGTCAGATCATCTGCCAACTGCCATATTGGCCCAATTATCCACCGTCGATCATCGGATCTCAACCAACTTGGTGTGCGACTCTGGTGACAGCTAGCCAGAGACCGCGCTAGTTGGAGAGGCTTGTCGGTTGAGGCTCAGGTCCATCCCCGACTGAAGCTCCAAATAAAGAAGAAGAAGATAATGTTTTTACTACAATGTAGAAGTGGGCTACAAGTTCTAGTCATTAAGGGTGTCCTAAGAAGACTGGATGCAGCAGTTGATTGAGTGCAAGCCCCTAGTTAGCGGGGTCCCTGGTTCGAATCCCAGTGAGAGCTAATTTAGCAGGCTTTTATCTGGTTTTCAAATCTGGTTCAGTCACTATTTGCCGCTGGGATCAAATCAAAGGCAGTTTCACTTTTCTGATTGAGTAGTCAATCAGTGGTATCGGTTTGACTGTGGGTATCACAATGGACCAACATGGTCTTAGTGTGCTAGTAAATTCACTAGCAGCCCACTCTAAATAACCTAAACTAAGTAAGGGTGTTCCAAAATTAACGCAAGATTTGAATGAAATGTAAAATTTTTTATATTGTTACTTAACTTCTTACTTTTTTTATTGAATCATTTATAAAATAACACAGATGTACTTTACTTTACTTTTGTATACCTTAAAAACCTAAAAGACAATAATTCTGTTGAAAGATATAAAATTTAAATATCGAATCTCTGTATGTAAATTGTGTGACAACCAAAAAAAAAAAAAAAAACAAAAAACACAGATGTTTTGTCAGTACACGCAGTAGAGATCTTCTTGAAATTTGGCGTTCTTGCTGAAGTGAATTACACAGAATTTCATGCACACTCTCACCCACTGCTTCAATATTGACATTTGAATGATTTGTTTTTGAATGACCAGTGTGTCCAGGGTCACCAACTGATCCAGTCTCCCTGAATTTTTAAATTAATCTATTCGCATTTAACACACCATAGGTTAGGTTAGTTTAAGGGGACTGACTGCCGCTCATACGGGCAGCAGACACACTTAGGCCAAACATAGGCCCATTGCTGTTGATCTTAGGCTAGCTATTCCGTAAACCAATCTCTGCTTTCGATAAAGCGAAGAAGAGGGCTGATTTTGATGCTGCTCAGTTCAGCCAGATTAACAAAGAAAAGGGCCCCCAGAAGTCTGAATCTACGGGATGAGAGAGCATTGAAGTTACATAGCAAGTGTTCCATGCTTTCTTCCTCATCCTCATCCATGCAGCTTCTACAGAAATCATTATAGGGAAGGCCTAGTCTAGAGGCGTGAGTTCCGATGGCACAATGCCCTGTTAAAACGCCAATCAGAGATCTGAGATTTGACCTGCTTAATCTGATCAAGCTAAGTAATCATTTTGGGATCGATCATAGGTCATAGTTGTTTGATAATGATGCATCCTATGCCAGATATCCATCCGCGGTTTCTTTGGGCAAGTGTTTCAAGCTTAAGCAGATGTTTAATAGTAGCGATAGGCAAGGAGGGTGGGTCTCCACCCGGAAAGAGCACCGAGTTTGTGCCCTTTTTAGCGAGTTCGTCCGCTTCGCAATTCTCTGGAATGTCACAGTGTCCCGGCACACACATAAGTTGGACGCTAAAGTACTTGGCCATCTCGTTAAGAGATAGGCGGCAATTAAGGGAAGTCTTGGAATTAAAGGTGACTGAATCCAGAGATTTGATCACTGCCTGGCTATCGGAACAGATGACGATATCTGTGCGCGATATTCCATTGCTCTGCAGTCAGGACAGGGCTTTCTTAATCGCTATAGGTTGAGCCTGAAAGACGCTACAGTGATTAGAAAGTCGAAAAGATAGCTGGAAATTTAGATCCTTGGAATAGACGCCAGCACCCACATCTAGCAGAACCCACAAATAGCGGCAAATATCAATCTGTAAAAAAAGTGCAAACATTTTTTTGAGATACTTTCATTGCCTTCTTTGGACTAGCGGCCTCAAATCTTTCTTGGAATCGATTGGACAGGTCTCTGAGTCTTAGTTGAAATGTTTTAAATAATCAAGCACTACTACGACATGCAATGATTATTTACCAATTGTTATCATTTTTCGGATTTGCGTTCAAGATACACCTGTGAATGTCCAAGGAGGTCATTACCTGGAGATTGAGGTGGATAATCCAACAGATTAACCGCCCTTCAAAAACACTCTTTGACTATCTTGGATGTGTGCTTGGAATCATTGATGGACTCATGATAGATTATTTTTATGAATCTTTGAACACGTGAAACATAAAACAAATCTCGAAATGATAAATAGCACGCAGTGTTCTCACTGAATCCTTTTCCCATGAATGGAAATCCAACACCGAAGCAGTAGAATCGTGTCAACCGATTTAGATAGGTGTTTCTTTTTGCGAAATGGTTTATCCTCATGTGAAGCAAACTTCTGTTAGAGAAAGCCCGCCAATCGGCAAGGATGAGGTCTTTCATCTTAGCAAACCCATCTTGGTCGAATGGATCCGCTTACGAGATGAGTCGCATTCGAATTTAATTGCCCGCCACCCGCTCTCAGCTAAATCTCAGATTATGGGACTACAATACATCTGTATCAGACCCGATTTTTTCCGATTTCCAGCGCCTCTCTGCTTGTTTATTGTTGGTTCATGAAATTCAAAATAAACCATTATTTCCATAACACGATCCACACATGATTATTGATTTCCCCGTAGAAACGTTATCCTCTTAGACTACTAATTCCCCGCACACTAACACAGGAGCAAATCTGGAAAAGACCCCAAAAATAGAAGGCAAAGCGCCGACACACAGCGCGGATCCTTGGTGGGTTTTTTTTAAAAACGAAATTTTCATAAACCTACTACAATTTTCACATCATGGCTTTTTGACAGAGAAAAATTCGTCTCCCGAAAAAAACATCTGCATACCAATCACTCTAGCATAGCGAAAGGATTTTCTTATGAGCAAAGCCCAGCAAGGATATACCAACACTTTGATTTATACAATATTCGCATTCTCGACTCAACCCTGACGGCGTGGCGGGGCGCGCCGGAGTCCTGGCGAAAGGAAGCTGCTAAATATGATGAGCACATCATTTTCCATTCCCGTCGTAAATTTCGATTTTATTTTATTTTATTTTCGCCTCCTTTGGGTCTTTTTACACCCCGAACGATGCCCTCCCACCATCCCACCGCACACACCAACACACACGCACAAACCCCACGTTCACACATTCTTAGTGCAATCTACCTCCGAAGGGATCATGGCTTGTATATTTTTTTAGGATGAATTACCCGCGCACATGTGCGCGAGTGTGTGTATCGTGTGCTTGGTGTATTTCTTCGTGCCAGGATATTTAAAGCTTTTAAAAGGAATTTTATGACACCCATAAGGAGTATTGTGGGGTGGTGTAAAAAGAAAACAAAAAAAAAAAATAAGAACGGAATATGCATTAGTGTAGACGACGTGATTTACAAGAAACGAACAACATGTGTGTGCGCGAGAGTGTGTAATGCAAGGCATGGCAAGGACATGCCAGCCATTATTTGACGTTAACTCTAGAAAGAGGGAAGCAAAAGGGGAAGAAAAAAAATAATAATAATGAGGTCACAATATCGCCCAATTTGAAAGTCTTTTATGTCCGCTTTCATGCGGCCCCAACACTTCATGTTATTGTTTGCATTTTGAAATGAATAAAATTGTGTTTGTCGGATGGTGTCGCAACCGTAAGCAAGGCAACATTGGAAATAACTGCCAGTGCACTTAGGTATTCCGGTCAGAAGAGTAACGAATCGGGTGCATGCACGACCTCAGCCACCTTGAAACAGGACCTAATTCAATTAGACTTTTCGACTTATTCTGAGCAATGCATGCTAAATTAGGTATTCAGTGCTTAAAGGACTCGAGTGAGTCCATCAATCAACTCCAATTCACATCTGGTCTGAGCATAAGCTTCCAGGCGAAGTCCTTGTGCGTCTCCACTCTCTTTAAAAGGCGCCAGTATAATTGGGATTAAGTGTGTGTATACGTGTTCAGTGTGCAATTCCCCTCTTATACGAAAATTATTGCGGATCCCGTGGAAAGATGGCTCGCCCTGCGTGGGAGCTTCAAATTGAATACCCTTGTTCTCGGTATTTTCTTCACGAATTGCTTGACGGATTTTTGACTTCAATCGGCCTACGCTCGGAATTGTTTCTGGTAGCGATTTCATTTTTTCTTTTGATTCCGTCTAGATGGAGGCGTGCGTGACATCAAGTCTTCTCCACTTTTCTTTTGAGTCATAACGAAGAGCAGCTGGTATTTGACTCATGGATCTTGTCCTTGAGACATTTTAGGGTTCCTTTGACAGCATTTTATTTAAATTCTTCGAAATCTCTAGGAAAGAGGTAAGTTTTGAATGTAGTATACAAAAGCGGGAATCAATCACCTTTGGCAAATGAATGAGCTTGATATTAAAATTCTCCTTGAATTCTAATGGATATCAACAAGGCCACGTCATCTTTGACCAAACCTTACTTACTTACTTACTTACTTACTTACTTACTTACTTACTTACTTACTTACTTACTTACTTACTTACTTACTTACTTACTTACTTACTTACTTACTTACTTACTTACTTACTTACTTACTTACTTACTTACTTACTTACTTACTTACTTACTTACTTACTTACTTACTTACTTACTTACTTACTTACTTACTTACTTACTTACTTACTTACTTACTTACTTACTTACTTACTTACTTACTTACTTACTTACTTACTTACTTACTTACTTACTTACTTACTTACTTACTTACTTACTTACTTACTTACTTACTTACTTACTTACTTACTTACTTACTTACTTACTTACTTACTTACTTACTTACTTACTTACTTACTTACTTACTTACTTACTTACTTACTTACTTACTTACTTACTTACTTACTTACTTACTTACTTACTTACTTACTTACTTACTTACTTACTTACTTACTTACTTACTTACTTACTTACTTACTTACTTACTTACTTACTTACTTACTTACTTACTTACTTACTTACTTACTTACTTACTTACTTACTTACTTACTTACTTACTTACTTACTTACTTACTTACTTACTTACTTACTTACTTACTTACTTACTTACTTACTTACTTACTTACTTACTTACTTACTTACTTACTTACTTACTTACTTACTTACTTACTTACTTACTTACTTACTTACTTACTTACTTACTTACTTACTTACTTACTTACTTACTTACTTACTTACTTACTTACTTACTTACTTACTTACTTACTTACTTACTTACTTACTTACTTACTTACTTACTTACTTACTTACTTACTTACTTACTTACTTACTTACTTACTTACTTACTTACTTACTTACTTACTTACTTACTTACTTACTTACTTACTTACTTACTTACTTACTTACTTACTTACTTACTTACTTACTTACTTACTTACTTACTTACTTACTTACTTACTTACTTACTTACTTACTTACTTACTTACTTACTTACTTACTTACTTACTTACTTACTTACTTACTTACTTACTTACTTACTTACTTACTTACTTACTTACTTACTTACTTACTTACTTACTTACTTACTTACTTACTTACTTACTTACTTACTTACTTACTTACTTACTTACTTACTTACTTACTTACTTACTTACTTACTTACGTACTTACTTACTTAATTACTTACTTACTTACTTATCAGGCTGACGACTCATGCAGGGTCCGAGCCTGAGCGAAAGCTGCTTTCCATTCCTGACGATCCTGGGCACGCTGCTTCCAGTCATCAAGACCAATTTGTCTTGAATCTGCGATTCGGTCGTCCTCTCCGTCTCGAACCAGAAGGCTTGAATTCGAAGATCCTCTTAACTGGAGTATTGTTGTCCATGCGCCCGATGTGGCCGAGCCAGTGCAGTCGACGGATCTTTGCCTTCTGGACTACATCCACATCCTGGTACAGCTCGTGGCGTTCGCGGTTTTGTCTTCTCCTCCATTCGCCTTCCTCGACCATACATATATCCGACGTAGAAGTTTTTTTTTTAAGGCACCAAGAATCAGCTCCGCAGTCTTGCTTCTCGTCCAGCTTTCGGCTCCATATAGCAGGATTGGCAAAATAAGGGTTTTGTAAAGAAATGATCTTAGTCCTTCGAGTCTGGAGTTTTGATAAACCGAAGTAACACCGTTTGCCAAAGGCAGTCGGATCTCCACAGTGATTTCATTCGTGGATTTATCGTTGGCCCCGAGGTAGACAAACTCCTTTGGTAGGTAGACAACTCCAGGTGTCGACTGTGGTATTTTGTCCTAGGTGGCGTATGACGGATCGGCTTTTGGTCGACAGCATAAACTTTGTTTTATCCTCATTGACCTTAAGACCAGCTCGCTTCGCCTCTTCTTCAACTGTCGCAATTGCTTCCACTACCGCACGTTGGGAACGCGCGACGATTTCGATGTCGTCTGCATATCCCAACAGTTGGACTGACTTGTAGAAGATAGTGCCTTCCGTGTTTACAGCTGCCCGCCGCACTATCTTCACCAGTACCAAATTGAAGAAATCACACGACACCGCATTTCCTTACCGAAATCCGGCGCAGGTTTCAAACGGCTCGGAAGTTCTCTAGTCGAACTGCGCGGTGCATAGTGTGTTTGTTAGCGTAGTGCGACGCAACCTGATCAGTTTGCCCGGGATCCCGAATTCTGCCATCGCACCGAATAACTCCTTGCGATGAAAGCTGTCGTATGCGGCTTTAAAATCGATAAAAAGGTGGTGAGTATCGATTTGATGCTCGTGGGTCTTTTCTAGAATTTGCCTTCGTGTGGAGATTTGGTCTATTGCACTGGTACGTGCCGATTAGTGCGGCACAATGGACAGGATCTTGTAGGTGACGTTAAGCAGGGATATACCTCTATAGTTGTTGTAAGTGGTAGGATCGCCTTTTTTGTGGATGGGGCATACGGAGCTGATATTCCAGTCGTCGGGCATGCTTTCGTCCTTCCAAAGTATACAGATGATCTGGTGCATGCTCAATACCAGAACAACGCCACCGGCCTGGAAGAGCTCTGATGGTAAGCCATATGAGCTTGCGGCTTTGTTGTTCTTCAGCCTTTTGATAGCTGTGCCGACTTCTTCAAAGCTAGGTGGGAGGACTACTTCATCGACTGGAGTTGGGATTTCTTGATTCCCTATCACTCTCTCCTGGTTAGGACCGTTGACCAAACCATGATTTAACGTAAATTGTTTTGTAAGCAAATTGAAGACACAATCAAAAAATCGTATTTTGTAAGTGCTGCTACTTATATGAAATCCAAAGCTGGACGGTAAGCAAAACAGCAAGAAGCTTTGTTTTGTTGTCTTTGAAAAATATTCTGCGACGTATACGACCCCGTTTGGTGAGGATGGTAAATGAAAAAATTAAAACAATAAAAAAATAAAAATGTCATCACTTAGAGGCAGTTTACGACCTATTCCCAAGCCTACTGAATAACGCACACAAAAATTCATAAGAATCGGTCAAACCGTTTCGGAGGAATTTTGTTACAAACACTGTGACACGAGAATTTTATATATTAGATTATTGCTTTAATGTGAATTAAAATTAGAGAGAAACACGCTAAAACTTAACTTAACTATCCATGAAATCTATGGAATTAAGGCCAGATTGCTGGCAGCGTCTAGGCAGTTTTCGACTCGATGTGTTTTAGATATTTGGCGTCATTTGAAAGGAGAATGTTGACACCTTTTTGTTTCACAGTATGTCCCATGCGGAAGAATTAAGGCACTCCTGCGTTGTACAACACTCGAAGAGTACAATGAATTAATGAGACAAAATGCCCATTGGGACCTCTAAAAAGTGCTTCAGTCCATTTGGCAGATATAAACAGCAAGTTATCTTTGCGAACATTAGAGTCATCTTTTAGCTCTCAATAATGCTTACGAAGTGCCAGTATATAAGGAGTAATCTCTTCATGAGGAGCCGGTGTGGAGGCCTTTGTAGCTAAGGCGAATTTCCAGTAGCGCACATGTTGGTTGTGTTTCCTCTCTACTTGTGTGCCTTGCTTTAAACACGTTGCGTTATCCCGCTGGTTTCGAGTCAAGGACTCTTCGGACGAGATGATTTGACCGAGCGTCCTACATGGCTGAATTACTTTAGTAGTTGGATCCATACACGCGTGATCACTGGCTAGTCTCATATCGTGGTAGTTTGTAGTGTAGCTTGTGCACTGCATGTGCCAGCAATGCAAAGATGAGCAAAGGTCACACGCAAATTTTCTCTCGGAGAGACAGAAGACTTCTCCGCATCCGCATTTGAAATTTCCTTTAGCTCTGCTGCATAGCGCACGTCTGAGATCCATAGTTTAGAGGTTATATAGGGGGGCTGCTAGTTAGACCATATTGATCCATTGGGATAGCCCTAGTCAGCCTATTACCACTGATTGACCACTCCAGTGATAATGCCGCTAAACTGATCCCAGGAAGGTGAAGCTAATGCTGTTCAGTGAATGAACATTGAGTTGCACACAATGCACACTTTATGCATGAAAATGGGTGTGACCAGGATACGTACACTTCAACATGAGAATTGAGTGATAAATCTGACTGTTAAATTAGTACACTCATTCTCTCGCTTCTAAAAATTAGAAGTTAGTTGCTGTAGAAGCTGTAGAAGCTAGGCCAAGGTCCGCCAAGGACTGTCACGCCACCCATACTATTATTGAAGGTAGATAAAGGCTTATAAGCTTATAAGGTAAAGAAAAAACGGATGAACAAAGCCAACTTCTGGACCAAGCTTACAGAATCAAACATGGGGGATTTATGCTCAAGAAATATATTGAATGTAGCTACACTCCACTCAATTAAAGTGAATGGCCAAAGAATTCAATGAATTACATACATATGTAATCCTTCTATTACAAGGCTAAAAATTGAGATTCAGAATTTTTCCAAGAAATTATCCTTTTCACGACCACTGTAGGCTCTGCAGAGTATACGCACAATTTTGTGTGCACATCTCATTTCTCTTGAGTTCATTTTAAAATCAAACGAAAATGGAATAGTCAAAGACGCTAGGCGTAGCACCGAAGAAATACGAATATACGCATATGCTGAAAATTTATATACATACATCCACTTTCTGTACGCAAGGATAAATCCCTCTGCTTAAGGTGTCCTTTCCTTTCGAAGATAAGACGTGAACGTGGGTGGTAATGCCAGAGCAAGCGGCAGCGTTGACCAGACATTTCTGCGAACAGTTGAGCCAACTGAACATTGTGTAAATGGACTCCCCATCTTAGTACAAAGGACACACAGCATATTTCGTACCTATGGAAATATTTATACGCACACATTGCACGAAATGGAGTATTCATAGTCATAGATATATGGGAGCATGTATATATGTAGGCCAAAATGCCCATCGGTTAGCCAACGTCTCCCATATCCTGCCTCTTAATGGCTCATGGAAGGCGAATGTCAAAAAGACGAAACGACGCGACGAAGTTTTCAGTAGTAAAGTAGTGTATACCGTATCTCTGTAAATTGTGCAATGTAGTTTTAAGATAAATGTACTTTTTCAATCAACTTTGCCTTCGCTGGCATTCGAACCGAGGACCCCGCTAACCAGGGGCAGGCACTCTACCCACTGGGCCGCCCAGTCGCTTCTGAGATCCATGAATGGTACACTTTTTTGTAGGGGGGCTATCATGGATCAGCTCGTGCTTGTCCTCCTTTTCAGCTAAATTTCGATCTCAACAACATTGCACACCCGCTGTTGCTGCCAAGTTTGAAGGTATGTCACATCTCCTATCTGTTGTCAAAACTATCCAGACGGTAGTGTGTGTAAGGCGCGTTGCTGAACTTAGGCTGTTTTCACACTCGCTAAGATTCGTCGCCGATTCTTTCAAATTCCCTTTTGTGATCGCAAGCCACTTTCACACAGGAAATCTTTCAGTCTCTGCAATTGAGATCTCAATGCTAAACCTTTTCTATTTCCTACCCCCTCTCACACGTGCGTCATCTCTTTCTCACACATGTACAGCATGCATCCAATACCCAACATTGAGAACATAAGAATAAAGCAACTCAAAGGAAAAACGAAGAGAGATAAAAGAGAATAGAAAATCCAAAGGCAAACCCCGAGCACACGAGGCGCGGGCTACCTCTATCACGTCCCACCTCCCTTGCCAACAAGATGGAAAAATCGCAGACGAAATTTTTGTGTGTGAAAGCGGCCTTACCAATCATTCTGAGAAGACCATCCACCTTGGAAGGGATTTGTTTCATCACTAAACCCTCTGCAAACAGTATGCTTTAATTGCTGATGCTGTCTTCTCCACTGTGTCGCTGGTGATGCGTCTACAAATATGAGTGCTGATTTCCCTGTTGCCGCTTGGACTCGCCATGCTGATGCCATCTTGTGTGTACTGAATCAACGGCAAAATGCCATCCAAGAGATCTGCATAATGTTCGTGAACTGAATTTGTGTCATATTCCAAGATTTCGCATGATTCCAAGACACTAATGCTGACGTTATAAGCCCAAATTTCTCCTCGACAATAAGTGCCAAGACTTATCACTTTTCGTGCATTAAATCAATTGAGGTCAACCAAAGGACTCGGCCGCTTAAATTTCTGAACCTCAAAGCAGGAATTTCTACTCCGTAAGCAAATTCCATTTTAATGAATTGCCGAGTGGAAGGCTGGGTCATGTATTTCCGGGAATCTTAAAAACTGATTCTTGGCAGTGATAGTGATTGTGATTCCAGGCAACAACCTGTATATGACCGAAAGCCACAGTGATTATGCCGTTATTGTAATTACAAAAATTTGGGATCATCCTGGAATTTAATCTGCTGAAGTCGTCTGGGTGCTGAAACGAAATCAATAACAATTTTGGAACTAGAGCAAATTTGCATTGCTGTTGGAGCGCTGAGTTTTCATTAATTATGAACAAAATACAACGACAATCTTGACTGTTTGAAGGATAATTATTCTAAAGTCGATTTAGGTGGAACTTAAGCGTTTAATAAATGCAACCATGGACATACAATAATTCGTGCAGAGCAAGTTATTATTGCCCCACGAGTGAATGGGACGAATTTGTCCCGACAATTCTGAATGGTAAAGTGTAAGATGCTGATGTAGTCACCGAACATACCTTTTGTCTGCCATTGTCGAGATTGGTTCTCCCTTGGAGATGGGTATTTGTATTGCAGTCGTTTTTTTTGTAAAAATAAACTGCCGTCTTATGAATGCACGGTGATCCAGTATGATTTCGTTTGACGACATTCTTCAGTGTTGTTTACTCATACAAGATGCACTAGAAATGTCCCATGCATCACTACGGAAATGTCGCAACACCTCAAACAAAATATTTGTCCCAATTCCAAAAAAAAGCACGCTCACCAATATTTCCATAAAGTTTCATCCTTATAATTTGGATTACATCAGGCAAATCAACAACAGATGCAATCCAAGTATAAGGATCATAAAGGGAAAACATCGTGATTCCTTAAAGGATTTGCATATGGTGTTGGTTAATTTTGAAAAAGCGTTTGATAGACCACCAAGACCAGACCAAGATTTGATATGGGTGGCGCTTAGAAAAAGAGGAGTTCCAGAAACCTACGTACTGATTATCGTGGACATGTACGAAGCAGCCAAGACGAGAGTAAGATGTCCTGCTGGAGTCACCGAGGAGTTTCCAATCAAAGTCGGTGTACACCAGGGAAGCGTCTTAAGTCCTTTGCTGTTTATTGTTGTCCTGGATTATCAGCCTGAAGGAAAATAGACGGACCCAAAAGTGCATCAGTTATTCTTTGCTGACGATGGAGCCATCATAAGTGATGATCAAACTTCCCTGCAAGGAGCACCTGATGTGTGGGTGGATGTTCTGGAGGGGAAAATACCGAGTACCTGTGCTGCCCATGCTCCGATCCACTCAGGCCTATTCCAGACATTTATTTGAATGGAATAGTGCCTCCCAAGTGTGAAAAGTTCAAATATCTGGGATCTATGATTGATAGCGAAGGAACCTGTGATGACGATATCTATCATCGCGTAAGCGTAGGGTGGATCAACTCAGCCATCGGGAAAACTCAGCCATCTTCTGTGACCGAAAAATACCCCATAAGCTGAAAGGAAGGCTCTACGCCGCAGCTTTACGTCCGGCGCTCACATACGGTTCACAATGTTGGACAGCGTACAAAAAGTATGAGGGCAAATTAACGGCAACTGAGAGTAACTAGCTTCGCATGACAGCAGAAGTAACGAAGCTCGGTAGAATTAGAAGTTCAAAGGAATCCAAGGAAGCCTCCATGTTAAAGATCCCATCTCTAAGAAGGTTAAGGACTACCGGCCCAGTTGGTATTGTCATGTTCACAGGAGAAATCCTTCGAACCCCGTTAAAAAGGCAATATCAATCAACGTACCAACTCAAGCGCGAAAGAAAGGCTTAGGCCTGCCTTTCTCAACTCCTGGATCATACAAATGCAAAAACACCAACATTTGATCGGCCTCAGTGACGAAGTGGTCCGAGACAGGGAGGCCTGCCGATATTTCTTGAGGTCGAAACGGCGAGCACCAAAGGCGGACCAGTAGGGATGCAGTAAAGTGGGAGGGTTTTGATTCCCATAATTCGGATCATAACCTCGTCGGAAAAGGAAAAAGAAGAAACCATAAGTAAATGACACAAATGAAATTAAGTTATTGGGGAACCAATAATCAACAAATCAACAATAAGCTAGAACACTGTTGGAGCTCTACTAGAATTTAGGCTAGGTTCTAGTGACTGACAGCAGATAGAAGTCACACCTTAGGATGAATGGGTCCATTTTGATGACTGACATCTCAAAGAGACATTAGTGCTGCTTGTTTTTCGGTGTCATTTCTGATGAAGCTCACGTGTGTCAGTGAAATCCAGTTGCGATCTGAATGGTATTTCACTAAAGTCGCTTAGGTTGTCAAAGAAATAGAAGCCTGGTGTGCCCTGGCGAGTGCAGGGCAGCTGTAGAGAAGTGTTGTGCACATTCCTCCTCTTCTTCATCCAGGCAGCTTTTGAAGTAAACGCGTACGTTTGGTTGGGTCAGTCGTTGATCTTAGATGTAAGTGAATAAGCCTTTCTAGTTTTTTCAGAAAAAATTATTTTAGGCTGATAGGTCTAAAGTCCCTTGGATGTACATGGGAGCTCCTTTCCGCTTTGCGTATGCAAACTACCTTTCTCATTTCCATCTGGTTGGGATGTAACACAAGGAGAGGACAGCTTTTCCAGCCATGGTATACTTGGTGGCGCTTAAGAGTGTGTCAAATTCAACACCTTTGTGAAAATGTGTTGCACACGTTTCATTTTATAGCTCTGCGAAGCGACAATTTCGTCCTACAAGTAATATGATTTTATTTCATCATTCACAAGTATTTTAAAATTTCCGAAGCTCTTTGTTGCATCAAAATTAATTGCTGATCATATACTTTTAATGGCCATCACATTTTTCGAGGAGAAAATTGCACGTAATACCGTGGAAATTATCATCGTGGAGGTGGGCTTTTTTTCGCCTTAATCCAAATTTATGAGCAGTGAAAGTAAAACATAAAATAAGCCGCGGCTCATTATTTTGTTTCAATGAGGAGTGAAAAGAATAAGTAAATATTCCATTTTTGTTCCAGTTTTAAAGCGCCACGGGAAATGAATGGCTGATTCCACTGCAAAATGCATTTCACTATTTTGTATTGCATCGTCCTTTGCTTGGGGGATTAAAAAATAATAACGTATTAATTTTACAGGCACAAGTATAACTCTTAATGTTTGCAACGCCTCTGCAATCAATGCGGCTTCCTTCTCATTTACTGTAACCACTATTGTCAGAGATCCCCACTGGAGGCCCGAAAATTGACCAGAGTGGGAATTTCTACTCTGTAAGCAGAGTTCTACTCGGCCATTCATTTAAAGCCGAGTGTGATGCAGGTTAATTTATTTCCTGGAATCATAAAAAGCGGTTCCTGTCAGTGGTAGTGATCCTGATGCCAAGTATTAAGCTGTTTATGACCACGAACCACACAGATTTTGAAGTTATTATAATTATGGAAATCGGGGTTCATGTTCAAAATACCGCTGAAAAAAGTCAATAACGATTTTGGATGTAAAAAAAAAGTTGACAAATTTGATATAAGGGCAATTTGCTAGGGATGTTCATGCAAAAAAGTCGTCGATGTTTCTCTCGATGGAATGCATCGCAAAGTTGAGTATGTTTGCTATATAAAGTTCCTCACAAAATTGAGATTACACTCACAACTTAAACAAATTTTAGCTCTTTCGTGAAAAAAAGTTGTTGATTAATGAAACTAAAATGTAGATTCAATTCACATATTTCATTTATTAATTCATTATTAATGCATTTAACGTTACATCGATACATAACGATACATCGAACAAAAACATAGACGGATGTGTTTGTAAAAATATAGGGAATAAGAAAATGAAATGTTGTCCAATGTTTTTTGTTAAAACAATATTTATTACATTTTTATTAAAATTAATTTGTCCTGAGTTTAAATAAAATATGAAAAGTGCCAAGAGGGCCAAGACACCTTTCGTGCATTAAATCAATTGAGGTCAACCAAGGAACTCGGCCGCTTAAATGTGTGAACCTCAATGTTGGAATTTGAGCTTAAAAACCCTCTTGTTTTGAATTTAGACATCCCAATACTACTGTCCAAACTTAGGAGGAATAGAATTTATTTAACTGGCTTTCCTTGTGCAATGAATCCTGTAAAGTTGGCCACCAGCCTAAATTGGCCAGTATATGGTAGCACCAAGAAAATGCCATACAAACATTCCTCCGAATACCTCCCTATGTTGGTCTCCTGTCTGTCTTCGAACTTGGCCGCACATTTAAATATATTTCTCCATCTTTCTTACTTAATAACCTGCGAAAGTTGGCCAGCAACATAGCCGGCTGCTGGTGGCCATTGTGGCGTTTGCATTTTATTGTGTGTGTGTACAAATGCTATTAATAAAGTGTTCAGACAGACATCACTGTAACGTGATTTTCGTTAATTAAATTTGTTAAATCTTGTTGAGATATTGTATCTTGCGTCTGGCTCTTTCATTTTTGATCATTACCATCGATGATGCTATTCATAATGCTAATCAGCTGCTTTTGTATGGGTTTATAAGCCAACCATACTTAATCTTAGAAGTTCGGAACTTTAAAACTTTTTTTTTGTTTAATTGGCTTAAATAAACACATATGACACAATATGATTAAAAACGAAGTTCTTTAGTTACGCCACCCCTCAACCAACATCGTTTTACATGTACTGTACTCCAACCACGGGCAAATGCATGATCGTACGCGGATCATTTTCACAGACTCTTCTACTTTTGCACTACACGCGCCGATAAATATGAAACCTTCACCAACCTTCGCATTCCTTTCCCACAGAGGAACCTGTGCTCATCGTAAAAGCTGTGTCAACAGTTTTATCAGTCATTGCTTCTCTTCTCGACAACTCGCAGTAAATTCAATTCCAGTTTCTCATCCCAACTTCAAGATTTTTTATATTTTAATAAAGAAATAAAAAAAAAAATTAAGTGTTTTTTTTAAAAAAAAAAATAATTAAGTGTTTTTTTTATGTCAAACCGCTGGCATGAAAACATAACTCTTTATTAAAATGTGCTTAAAACAAACGATCTCTTGATAAGGTCTGTTTAAGTTGGCCAAAAATCCTTGCACCGCAGTTGGTCAACTTTCCCAGGTTTGACTGTATTTTATTAGCTTTGGTAAAAACTATTTCTGATGACTAGCACAGTTGAAAACTTATATGTAATTTTGTATAGTTTGCAAATTGCTGGTTAAGGTCCGACCATATTTCCAACAGATTTTTTACTGAGGCGTCCAACAGGTGTCCTCAAGTACACCGCAAGCTCACCAGAAACATTTTCTTCATTTTTGTTTCTTTTCCAATTTCGGTGAACTAGTTTGTGATGTCGCAACTATTTGAATCCAATTATATTTACTTTCCATTAAGGAGATCCTTCGTTATTCTTCTTCTCCTAATCATATCTCCACAGCTTTTTGCCGAGACTTTGTGTCAATTGATCATTTGTGTATCTCACAAAATTGAGCATACACCCAAAACTTAAACAAATTTTTGCCTTTTTTTTTAAAAAAAGTTGTTCATTAATGAAACAACAATGTAGATTCAATTCACATACAGTCGCCTCTGGTTAATTCAAGCCTGCGATAATTCGAACCGCTCCATAATTCGAAGTTGTCACGAGTTCCCTGGAAAATCTCCTTAAATTTCGAAAAAAATCGATACATATTTAAGCACTTGGTAATTCGAACAAAAAAATCATCGCTACTTAACAAAACGACGCGTTAATTCGAACTCATAGGCTTCGAACACTCGACAAGTCGAAGTTATCAGATTGCATAGAAGAGAGATACTTTTTGAGACAAGTTTAAAGAGAGCCTGGCCATTTGCCTAAGGCAGTGTAGAGCATAAAAGGCGTCTCTTAGTGGAAACATTTTAAAAGAAAAAGCAAAACAGTTCGCGTCTACTCTAAACATCAACAACTTTGCGGCAAGTGAAGGATGGCTTACAAATTTCAAGAAGAGAAATGGTGCTGTGTTGAAAACTGTTTGTGGGGAAAGTGGAAGTGTTAGTGATGCAGTTTGGCACGGCAAGTTGAAGAATTTGATAGAAAACTATGATGCCCGAGGCATTTTTAATACTGATGAAACCGGCCTCTTTTTCAAATGTTTACCTGACAAAACTCTTACTTTCAAAGACGAAAAATGTCACGGCGGAAAACATAGTAAAGAGAGATTGACAGCTTTACTTGCAGCAAATATGGACGGATCGGAAAAATTGAAGCCCTTAGTGATAGGAAAAGCAATAAAGCCGCGATGTTTCAAAGGATGAAATCGTTTATTATCTTGCTAACAAAAAAGCTTAGATGACCACAGAACTTTTTAACGATTGGCTTCTAACAGTTAACGTGGAGATGAAACGACAAAAGCGGACAATTTTACTCTTTTTAGACAATTGTACTGTGCACAACAGTCCCCCTACATTGTCCAATGTGAAACTCTATTTCTTTCCACCGAATACCACTTCCAAATTGCAACCATTGGACCAAGACATCATCTATAATTTTCTCTCTTCTCTCGACAATCAGGTAAGTGCGAATATAACGGTCCTGACGGTTATTTTACTGATTGTCAAGGCATGGAGAGCTGTAACACCAATAACGATTCTCAACTGCTTCAAAAAATCCGATGTCATAAAAGAAGATCAGAAAAATCAGCCTGTAATTACTGAAGATGCAGAAGTAACAGTAGTTCCACTTGGTCAGGTGGATGAAGATGTTGCTGTCTCGGGACCTCTAACTGATGGCGAAATTTTAACTTCTACAGATACAAATGAATTAAGCAACGACGAAGATGGAGATGATACATCATAGTCCTTGGCAGATGTGTCAGTAAAGGAAGCAAGAGCCTCACTCGACACATTACAAAGCTTCTGTCTACGAAACAACACTGAAGAAACAGTATTTCAGGCACTATTTCTGATAAAAAAAGTTATTGATCAATCTCAGCAAAGTGCTTTGAAGCAAATTCACATTAAAGACTTCTTCCAAAAGACTAATAATTAATTCACATTATGTACATATGTATATACATGTATATAAGAACCTCTAACCATTTGATTTTGTTAAAAAATTAGCAGTTAATAAATAACAATTGATTCTTCTTCTTCATTTGGCGCTACAGTCCGGGGTGGACCTGGGCCTCAACCAACAAGCCTCTCCAGCTAGCACGGTCTCTGGCTAGCTGTCTCCAGTGTCGCACGCCAAGTTGGTTGAGGTCCTTCTCCACCTGGGTGCGCCACCTTAAACGCGGGCGTCCTCTGTTGCGTTGTCCCACGGGTTCGGAGTCGAAGACTCTCCGGGCCGGAGCTGAGTTGTCCATACGCTCTACATGGCCTACCCATCTTAGGCGTTGGATCCGAAAACGCCTGCCTAGACTCATGTCGCTGTAGAGCCCGTACAGTTAGTGGTTGAATCTTCTCCTCCAGAAACCGTCAACGCAAACAGGACCAAAGATCGCACGCAGAGCTTTTCTCTCGAAAATACCAAGGACTTCCTCATCCGCTTTTGAGATTGTCCATGCCTTCGCGCCGTACAGCAGGACTGGGATGATCAAGGTTTTGTATAAGGTCAGCTTGGTCCTTCGAGAGATGGCTCTACTACTCAATTGCCTCTTGAGCCCATAGAAACAGCGGTTGGCAAGAGTTACTCTGCGTTTGATCTCGGTACTGATGTTGTTTGTACTGTTTACTGCGGAGCCGAGGTAGACGAAGTCCTTGACTACCTCGAAGTTATAGCTGCCCATGGTGACGCTCTGTCCAAGACGTCGATGTTGTGTGTTCTTTCTTGATGACAGCATATACTTCGTTTTGCCCTCATTCACCGCTAGACCCATTTTAGCCGCCTCCGCCTCAATGCCAGTAAACGCCTCATTGACGGCTCGCTGTGTTCTGCCAATCACGTCAATGTCATCCGCGTAAGCAAGCAGTTGTACGGACTTTTGGAAGATCGTGCCTCTAGTGTTGGCGTGTGAGTCTTGCACGATCTTCTCCAGGATGATATTAAAGAAATCACAATTGATTATTACTCAATAATTCGAACTTTCATATTTTTTCTCTCGACACTTTCGAACCATTTGATATTTTAAACTCTTGTTAATTCGAATTTTTTGTGGGGTCCCATGAGTTTCGAATTATCGAGAGGCGACTGTATTTCATTTATTAATTAATAAATTTATTTTTGTCTTATCGGAAAACAAAACACCTTCCCAAAAGCTTTCCGGGTGGTTAACATATTGCTTAGCAAACTCTAATCGTTTTTTCTTATTTGCTGCGGACATATACGGCTTTCTTCGAGTCATTTTAGCATTTAAGTTATTCTTTCTTAGGACTCTGCAAACGGTTTCTATTTATAGACGCTTATTGATTACAAATGACATCTCAGAAGTCAACTTCGGAACGCCGGTTTTTTGGACTGGACTTGATTGTGCGATCAATATAGCGCTCGTTATGTTCTGGGAGCATTTTTTTTTCTTCTCCTTCCAAATCTGTTTTTACATCTGTAATTACATATTTATTATTTTTTGCACCCCTGCATGCGATCGCTCTTTAGTTTCTTCTATTTTCCGCATAGACTTCCCCTCGCGAAAAGCTTAATGATAAACATTCTCGTTGACAAGCTAGTTTGCTTTCGAATTTCGTACAAAGAAGAGAATATCGATCTTTTCAGTTCAAGAGCGTGTTCAGAGATGATCATCAGGGACATTTGTAGCTTCATACTTGAACAAATTTCCATGTACCGGTCTTGAGAAGCTTGTGTGCAGCGCATACATGGCATCTGTATACTCAATTTTGTGGGTTGTTTTCTTCTTCATCCGAAAAGCACAGTTAGGAAGTCGCATATTTCTGTGGATTTGGCATACGATCTTGTTAAAGACTAGTTATGTATACTAAAAATATTAAATAAAGATAGTGGTCGGCTCTAAAATAGCACAAATATGATGAATTGATAGGTCTGTGCTCAATTTTGTGAGGCACTGTATTCCGATTTATGTCTTCCATCGAGTTGATAAACTCCTCACATTTGATCGAATATAACTAGTGAAGTGTTCATAACTATCACAATTTGTGCAAAGGAAAACAGGACTGCAATGAATCAATTTCTGCAAAAAGATTTGTAGAAACATACACCGCCGTCTTTTGAACCACATATCGACCAGGTTTAACCCGTTCGTTTTGAACCACAAAAAGTTTGAACCCATTGAAGCGATAGCTGCGTCATCTTTGAAGAATTATGATCCAATTATTCCGGTGACGACAAAGACACATACTCCTCGACATTTTTAAGACATTGAAAGTGACGATACGGAATTCTTTATTAACGCCGTACGTGAACAAGTTCAATATTCTCTTGTAGGCTTGTCAACCCTGAATGAGATTCTGACTGACCTCTACGAACTAATGTACAATATTCAAGAGAAGAGTTTTCTAAGCTAGTACTGCGCCCAAACCAATGGGTTAATGTTAGCTAACTAACGTGGAAACAACAAGGATTTTAAACACCATTAAGCGATTGTTGGCCCAACGATCTGTGAGTAATGTTTTTCTCCTTTCCTTCCCGAAGTCAGCCAAGTCCATAAAAACAAAACACTGCATGACCTCTACAGACTTCGATCTGCATGAGCTCCTTGAGGCATCACCGTCTGCAACAGACACGCCAAGGGACCACTTTATCAATATGAGAACCTTGTTTGTTTTTTCCGACAATCGCCCGGAAGCAAGTCTCTCATAACCTTCCCCCTTCCAAAAGCCTAATGACTTCTAGTCCTAATATAATCATCCGGCACTTTTACAACTACCCTTGCCGGGACAAAGGCGTACCATGTGATTTATGTTGCCAACCCTCTGCCCCTCGTCCCGTTTTCACATTTATTCCATTTACTTTGAATTAAAAATGAAAACAGAAAAGAAAGCATTCCAAAGTGAAAGGAGCGTGTACCGGAAAACACAACACACCAAGACAAGACAGAACAGAGAAAGAAAAATGTAACAACATTGCTCCACACCTAACGAGGAAGAAAAAAAAAAACTACAAGGAAAAATACATTCAGACCAAAGTATTTGTGCTACTTACAGTTGGGAGCAACCAGGAAGGCAGGCAGTGCATTTCCTCCCATCAGGGCCTTGTAGTTATTTAAGGCCGCTCTGCAATTAAATGCCTGTGTTTAGCATTAAATTCACAAGGATTTATGTGCATACCTCAAAGACAGATATTAGATGAAACTTCTCCCGGAGTCGGTATGCATGTGTGGGAATACAAAGTCAAGTGCTCAAGTCACCTCGGGCGTAGCAAGCGAAAGAAAAAAGGAAAATGCGGTCGAAAATTGAAAAACTTTACACAATCTCATGCCAGTCAGAGGAGAGGATATTCTTGACGCAGGCACCAATACCACACACCGCACACAGTCTGCGAGGAAGAGACAAAGTTTAATGAAACCGTACAAATACGGACGGGCAAAGATTTGAAGTCATTCTCCTTGCCAGGTCGTGAGTATAAAAACACCTTTGCCACCCACCCTCCCACGGTCGGCTACCTTCGATCATCGGCTTTCGACTGAACGAGCTAACATATCATAAAGGATAACACAAAGTCGGAAAAACTTGCACCGAAATGGAAATCTCACACTCAAGCCCCGCGCCGCACCGCTCCGTCGTTCGGTGAAAAGTTATAAGCTTGTGCTTCGAAAATTCATATTCGAGAACAAAACGAAAAAGCCGAATCAGCATTAAATTCGTAGGAAGTCTGCTATCTTCGACAGGACACACCCGTTGTACGGGTGAGCAGCGTAGCTCAAAGGCTCCACGCTGCTCCACACATTTCATTGTTATCCCTGTGAGTTGAACTTTTTACTGAGGCGCATTGCCCCCACCATCCCCGGCCGTTCATGCATCAGACAGAAGGGTGTATGCTTAAAGCTGTTGCCGTTCTCTGTTTCGGAAAACAAACTGAAATGAATATTTCTTTCGGTTGCCTTTTGCAATCAGTTATCCACTTTTGAGGGGAGCATAGCACCACCTCCGCACATAGAGACATTTGTGCATTTGAGAGCATTAGGGCTGCATTAGAGTAGGCGTCAGCATGAATAGAAGTCTACTCGACGGAGTGAGTTGTGGTGGCAATGGAGTTGCAAATGCACTTGCTTAAATTGCGAATCTCCTAGAATTGGAAAGGATACATCTTTCTAACGATAGTGGTTCTTTGAGCGAAACGAAACGAACATTCCGCCTTTACCCGTGCTGGTTACAGATGAACTTTGAGGGTATTCTCAGTCACCTTTGTGTGTGAGTGTGCTGGAGTCCTTTGTAGTAAAAGACGAATTCTTGCTGATTCCGATGCTGGGTTTGCAATTGCGGGCGGTTGGCGGTTGCACTATGTTTCATAAAATGGCTTCGAGCACACAGTGGGTGCTAACTGACAAGACGTTTCAACTCCGGAATGGTATGCTAGGCATCAAGGTGAAAGAAAAGCAAAGAAAATGTATTGTACGCTGTGAACGGACGCATTTTTTGTACGGCTTTCTTCAATTTACAATCGCACTTTATTAAGCGATGCGATGTTTGATTATTCGAACATTTTTGAAAAGGCCGTGAAAAATGGAATGATGGCTTACCTTGAGAAAAAAAAATCTTTTCTTGGCAATAATTTGGCTTTAGAGCTGGTAAGCCAACTGAAGGTGCACACTTTATTGGTATCACTCAGGCTTTTGTTACTGTTGACCATAGTATTTGAGTGCAAAAATTAGAAAATGCTGCTTTAATGTGCTTTAATTAGGCTCGGTTTCTTTCGTACATGAATAACCGTAAGCAAGTTGTTAAGATTTGTCTTAAGCCTCCATTAAGACGACTGGATGGCGCAGTTGGTAGAGTGACTACCTCTAGTTAGCGGGGTCCCCGATTCGAACCCGAAGCAAAGTTAATACCCTTTTATCTGGTTTTCAAATGTGGTCCAGTCTCAGTTTGCCGTTGGGTTCAAATAAACGGCACTATCACTGAAGTAGTCAATCAGCTTTATTAGTCTGACTATGGGTATCATAATGGACCCATATGGTCTAAGTGTAACCTAACCTAACCCCACATTAGATACTGCTGTACATCAAGGTTCAGTGCTCTGTCCAATTCTGTTCTTGGTTTACATAAATTCAATTTTAAATATCCACTTTAAAGGCAATCACGCAGGCTTTGCTGATGATAAAGCTTGCCCCTATTCAAATAGTTCTGTGTTAGATTTATTGGCTGACATAAACCATGACTTAGAATAAGTTATGCATTGGTTTGGTATGCATAAATTAGTTATAAGTGATGAAACTAAAATAAAGTTTTTCAACTTGTCGTCAATGTTTGTAGACTTTCCTCCTATGATTTTTCGTAGTGGAGGTTACAAACACTTTTGAAATGATATCACATTCAGTCTTTTATAAGAAGGATGTAAATTGTTCGCCCAATTGTTTTCTAATAGTATGAACTGAAGTATTTAAATATTTGAGTCTTGAAATTGATAGTAAATTGAAATCACACCGCAAATCTCGCAACCTACTTACAGTCAATCAAACTCATATTCGTACACCAGATAAGGAATAAATCTTTTTCGATTTATGCACGAACCACAAACTTTGAATGTTACTTGGTTGCAATATCCATGATCTGGTAAAGATCGGTTGTCAAACACAAAAAAGCCTTCCAAGCACAAAAACTGAAAAAACAAAAACCAAAAAAAAAAAAAAAAACAGACAATTAACTGACAACAAATTCATATGTCATATTAGACAAGAAATTTAACAAATTGTAATATTTTGAGTCATGTCGCTTTTTTTTAATCACATGCTTTTTCCATAGCTTGGACAGGTTTCATTGTAGTTTCAGTCAAAATCTTGTCCATTCTTCCTTATCTGTTGCATTTCTAATCGCAATTTTTCTTAGTTGCTGGCCTAAATGAGCCCATATATTTTCGATGATCACCGTCATAAAATCAAGGGACCGATATGGCAACTATAAAGAGGGAATAGTCGGGTATTATAAGCTTTATGCTTTGGGTCATTGTCCTGGTAAAAAATTAATTGGTTGTCAAGACCCAAATTTTGGTACACTTTCTTCCAAATTTTTCTTCAAAATTTCGATTTATTTCTTGTGGTTCATTGCCTATTCCGTGTTATATGAAGCTTTTCTAACCCAGCTACCGAAAAACAATCCCAAACCATCACCGATCCACGACCATGCAGTTGCAGTTGTGACCGTATTTTCAGGAAGGAACTCCGTATTTTGTTTCCGCCATACCATTTGCGGTCCATCCAACACTGAGATATTCAATTTCGATTCATCTGTAAAAAAATACAGTTTTCCAAGACCCAAAATCTTTGAATTAATTCTCTTTCGCAAAGTTTGCGTTTCTGTCTCTATTTTATTATTTTGAACCTACTGTACGAATATGAATTTGATTCACTGTATTAAAAATTACGAGGATTATGTACCACCCGCGGCAATTTTGTTCTAATATGCTAATGAAAGCAATATATTATAGAATAGTTCAACCTAAGTTGCAATATGGTTTAGTCTGTTGGGATGGTACTCCTACTATCAAAGTTCATCCTTTATTAATTTTGCAATAATATATTTTAAGAAAAATATGGAGAAAAAATCGATGTGAAAGTAGTTATCCTCTCTTTGTCAACTCTAAAATACTCTCACTCAGGCATCTTTTCTTTTACAAATTATTAAGGATATTTTTCATTAGAAGTGGTTACTTTGTTGTCAGAAATCCAACCTTCTAGCCATTGCGTAGTTACACAATCACCTTGCTGTAATACCATCTTTCACATCACTATTTGAATTTCTAGTCATCTGTTGCCCCAAGATTACATAGTTAACTGCCGATTCACATTGGACGAAGCAGGATATTTTCATTTTATGATAGAAAAATTAAGGAGTGGCTATGGCAGTTCAACTTAAATGAAATGAAATTATTATTCAGTCGCGTAGTTTAATTTTGTTGTGGTATTATGGGTCGCCGTGGCGTTAGTGGGTGGGTTAGTGCGTCGACTCCTACGCAGAGGGTGCCAGGTTCGATACCCGAATTTACTTACCATCTTTCATTTTCACGGCTCCACGTCTTTTTAGTCACTGACCATGCTCAAAGTGTATTACCTGTATAGAAAAACCTTCTCAAACTTGGCCGTTCGGAGTCGGCATTAAGCTGTAGGTCCCTTCCACGCGTGAGAGAACAATAGCACGCACAACACGAGTGGTTGCTGAGAAGCTAGGCCCAGGTCCGCCTCGGACTGTATTATTATTATTATGATTTATATTCTTTATCAAATAAACATTTGTTTTCGTCACTCATTAAACACCGTTTCGTAATATTGTTAGCTAATTAAAAAAAATGAAATGTTTATTTTTTCTCGATGCATTCGACAATAGTTTCCCGTCAAAATAATTGAATACATAATGTGTAACTGAACTATGTTATACCTTAGAGAAGATTATAGGAATGCTTGCATTTTTCTTAAAAATATCTTATGTATATAATATGAACATTTGAAAGTTTGAATAAATAAAATACAATCTAAAATTGATATGCGCTTTTGCACAAAGTGAAAGATCATCAACTTTTTTTTTTTTACTTTTGAAACCTCAAATATGACGGTTGGTAAGAATAAAGGTCTCTCAAAAAGAGGCAAAAATGGTGGCTAAAAGGTAGTAATTGAGATGATTTTTCAATAAAAGATTGGTACGATGAGAAAGCCCCTAATTTCCACCACTCGCAAAAATGCCAAAACCTTGGCAAACTTTTCCCAAGAAACAAAATCGAATCGTGTGTTTGAAGCTTCTCTAGCAGATTTGTAGAAAGATACTGACGCCGATAATTTCTTCCGCAAATTCCCGTTGATAGCTGATGATTCTTGAAGAATGCAATGTTCTCAGAAACTTCAGTAGAATGGATTTGGCCACAGACAAAGTCCGTTCAATGGTCAAGAAGTGGCAACCGCTTGTGATAAACGATTTTCGTTCCAGGATTTTTTTTAAGAAAAGAAAACAAGACAAACAATCACACAAAAACTAATTAATTTATTTAAAAAAAAAAAACAAGGAAAATTGAGTATCTCTACGAACGAAGGCGAAACGTTGTCGAACGTTCGTTTTTCCGTTAATCGTTCGAGTGGCGTCGTTTTAATTTTTGACAGCGCTCTTTGGGGTGTGTACGGGCTGTCCTGCGGGATGCGTGCATTCAGTTGACACGCTGATTGAAGCTAATGCTGATGTTAAAACCACTGACGGATATTTTTTGCATTGGTTTTACTGCCAAGGGCCAGATGTCACAGCTATGCCCAACAATCTGAAGTCAGGGAGATTTTTTTTTCTTATTTATTTATTCTATTTATTCTCAATGTTTGACAAAGTATAATAAGTGTATGTGAAATAACAATTCCACTTTTGCAAACATAAGATTGACATTTGAGAATAGTTAATGCCATTTATATTTAGTTAAACAAATAGAGTTAATATCACATCATTTAGATAAATTCAGTGTGATAATTCAGTATGAAGTGAACAGTACATTATATTATAGTATAAAAGAAGAAGAAGGAAGGACTCTCAAACTTACAATTTTAGTTGTAATATGATCATATGATACCAAAAACGTTCCCACTAAAATTACCGAGATCATTGCATGCCACGTTGGAACTTCCAACCTACATGCAGTCGTTAGAAAACCATTGCCAAGGATATCGGAAAAAAGTTATCTATCCTTTGCACTAACCAGGGTTCTATCCAAAAAACCAGGGTTCGATATGTCAAGGCTCTCGGAGTTGCACGATGATGAAGGTGGTAATGGAACAGTAGGAGGTACTTTCGAAAGTGCTGTCATGACAAGCCTAAGGGCTACAAACCGCCAGTACAACGGTCTGTTTAATAAGAATATTTTGTAAAGAAACCAAAAGATAAAAGAAAACCACAAAAATATTAGAAATCATCGTTTACAGAGAATAATTTATATTATAATGCAGTCACGTGGCGTGTGGCACTATGCTCAGTTTGAGTTGTGAGTTCGAAAATTGTACGCGAAACTACAAATTTGTCAAATCAATTCAGAAAAATGTAAAAAAAGAAATGCAAAAAAGTTGTGTGAAAAAGCTTCTTGACTACAAGAGTAAAAAAAAGTCCCCTGTACCCGACTTGTGATGGAGATGTAGATTAGGCTAGGTTAGGTTGACATAGTCCTATTGGTCCATAGTGCGACCACTAAACAGAGTTAACCTTGTTGGAGTCGACTGTAGCCTTATGAAAAATGTTCCAGTGTTTTTTGCAAAATTTAAGAAATGTTTTGGTTTCAGTGAGCTTAAGTGTCGATCCATCCCTTAACTCAGATTCAATAGTAATCTCATTTACACAGTGGAAGTTAAGTGATAGATTCCACTTAACATAAGATAACAACTGGTTCAACTTAAGCGACCGATTGCCATGGCCTTAGTGTCCATCCAGAGGGCACATAATGCCATTAGTGTATTAAAATAATTTCAGCCCCAAAAAAAAAAAGAGAAAACCCGCGTAAGCAACTAATTATTTTGTCTGGCAATGCTGCTGAAGATAACAGAAGAGATGATGCACGTATATTATAACAGGATCCTTACATGCATTTGAACATTTGAACATTTCCTTTTTTCAGCAGGGTGCTGTTCGTGTTCAATAACAATCACTATTTTGTTCATCGTTCACATGGTTGGTGGATTCAATAGTTCACAATGCAAGTCAATCCATGGCTTACCTAAACCACCCATTAATATTGAGTGTGAAAACAAACTATTCTTGAGTGAAGCTTAAGTTCGATTCTACACTTATCTAAACCAGCAGATAGACATCTCTCAAGGATGTTTAGATCCAGGCCACGTACCCAAAACTTGTAGAACGATCACTGTCGTCTTCATACCCAAGACTGGAAAATGCTCACATGTCAACCCAAAGGATTTTCGGCCTATAAGCCTATCCTCCTTTCTTCTAAAGACCTTGGAAAAAATTTATCGATGTATTCATCCGACACTTAGTCACAGACAAACATTCGATCTCACAGCATGCCTACAACAAGGACAAATCAGTGGAAACAGCTCTGCATTCACTTGTTGGCACTATAGAAAAATCCCTCGATTTCAAGAAATTTACTCTCACCTCGATAACGAGGGAGCCTTTAATAACATAGAACCTCACGCAATAACCTCAGCACTCAACAGACAGAGGGATCGATCTATAGTGACTTTCCGGCTTCTCAATAACAGAGTGATAAGCTCGAAGCTTGGTGATACCACGATCCGCAAATCTGTGAACAGATGCACACTGCAGGGTGGTGTACTCTCCCCTCTACTCTGGAACACAGTGGTAAACGAACTACTTGTGAAACTAGATGGGTCTGGGTGTGAGGTCATTGCCTGTGCAGATGACATTGCCATGGCTGTATCTGGGAAATATTTATCCACGATAAGAGGTATTATGCAATCTCCCCTATCCAAGCTAGTGAAATGGACTAGCGAATGCGGCCTAGGTGTCAATCCGCAAAAAACGGATCTAGTCCTCTTTACTAGGAAGTATAAAATTCCTAACTTTGACCCTCCCACACTATTCGGAACCACCTTGGTGCTAAGCGACAGCGCTAAATTCCTAGGCCTTATACTAGACACGAAGTTAAGCTGGAAGCTAAACATCAAGGAACGTGTCAAGAAGGCCTCAACGGCTTTCAATTGCTGTGCAGAGCCATTGGGTGCAAATGGGGACTGCAACCCCGAATGGTTCACTGGCTATTTATATCGGTAGTCAGACCCATACTGCTATATGGTGTTGCAATTTGGTGGACTGCACTCGACAAGAAAAACAACATCACCCCACTCGCTAGAGTGCAGAGGATGGCTTGTGTATGCTTGTGTATGTATTAAACATACTCCTAAACCTGCCACCGATAGAACTAATTGGCAGACAGTTAACAACTAGCACGGCGATAAGATTAAGATGGCTAAGCACCTGGAAAGAACTGCAGTCTGAACATTCAACGATCCTACGCAGATGAAATCCTCTGCGAGAAGAATTTCTCAACCAGATCTTACTGAGAGTCTGAACACCAGACGCTGGAAGGTCCACTGCGAATCTTCACAGATGGATCGAAGATGGATGCAGGTGTGGGTGCTGGTGTCTATTCCAAGGATCTAAATTTCCAGCTATCTTTTCGACTGAACCTATAGCGATTAAGGAAGCCTTGTCCTGGCTGAAAAACAATGGAATATCGCGCACAGATATCGTCATCTGTTCCGATAGCCAGGCAGCGATCAAATCTCTGGATTCAGTCACCTTTAATTCCAAGACTTCCCTTAATTGCCGCCTATCTCTTAACGAGATGGCCAAGTACTTTAGCGTCCAACTTATGTGGGTACCGGGACACTGCGACATTCCAGAGAATTGCGAAGCGGACGAACTCGCTGAAAGGGCACAAACTCGGTGCTCTTTCCGGGTGGATGCTTGAAAGGCTCGCTCAAACAAACCGCGGATGGATATCTGGCACAGTATGCCTCATTACCAAACAACTATGGCCTATGATCGATCCCAAACGATCGCTTAGCTTGATCAGATTAAGCAGGTCAAATCTCAGATCTCTGATTGGTGTTTTAACAGGGCATTGTGCCATCGGAACTCACGCCTCTAGACTAGGCCTTCCCTATAATGATTTCTGTAGAAGCTGCATGGACGACGATGAGGAAGAAACCATCGAACACTTGCTATGTAGCTACACTTCTGGAGGCCCTTTTCTTTGTTAATCTGGCTGAACTGAGCAGCATCAAAATCAGCCCTCTTCTTCGCTTTATCGAAAGCCCAGATTGGTTTGCGGAATAGCTAGCCTAAGATCAACAGCAATGGGCCTATGTTTGGCCTAAGTGTGTCTGCTGTTCCTATGCGCGGCAGTCAGCCACCTCTACCTAACTTAAACCTAAAGCAGCAGATAAGGTTGCACTGTGAAATCGGGCATTAATGATTTAAAGAATGGTTTTCCTAGAGTTTAATCTCGCATTTTTGGTAATAGTGGGTAGAAATAAAGGATATGATTCACAGCAGAAATTGGCATTCGATCATATTCTTGTGAGTTGCGATATACTCATAAAAAAAGCGGTGGGATGTGACCGGCAGCGATTGAGATTCGATGATTTTTTTGGTCTAAAAATCTACTCTCAAAAAAGGCAACCCAAGCGATAGCTGTGTTTATCATACTCGATTGGGTATGTTTCTCTTATAAACTTGAGTAATGCGTTTCCGCATGTTCATATTGACATAGCCGAAGCGGTGGTATATAAGACCGCTTATGGACAGTGGCTCAACATTATAATGGGACCTTTTACATTATATTTAAAATATATACCGAACTTGGATGCACATAGGGTCTGTTTGTTAAAAAAACATAAATCATATGAAGTTCATTAAAAAAAGGACCTTTGCATATGTTTTCGAAAACCTTTTCAAAAAGTAAATAATAATCATTGTGATCTAACTTTGTGAACACATCTGAAAGCGATTGATTTTGAAATTCCGTGCATATTAGGAATCCCACTGTACTATCCTCCATTCTCAAGGCAATACGTAAATGATTAAACATATAAGCTCATCAATTCACCAAAACAAAACTGAAGCAACCCACAGATGTTTTCCATCAAATTGATTTCTTTATATTCGTCCTTAATCGAATTACTAGAGCCTCGTACATAGAAAAATCCAAATCCATCAACGCCTCCAGGTGAACGTGACTCCGCTTGGATCAGATTCCGTGAATCTTGAAACATGGCCGCCAAATGGTCCCTTTCAACGAGAGGCAATTTCTTGGGATTGGAACAAGATAGGGATAAGTGGAGCGATGTAGTATCGGGTATCGACACGGGTCTTGGCATCAAAGTCTTAAGCGCATCTCTCCCAAGAGGGAATGCTTAAAATGTCTTATCTTCCTACACAAATTTCACTCATATTGCCCACCCCACTGAAATTCGGAGAGTCCTCAAACCCGGTGTTATTATCATCTCCCAAAATGAACCTACTTCAACACGAACTACTAAAGTTGAAGCGTTTTAACTTTAATGTCGTCAGTTAACCCTTAGGGTTGGAAATGTCAAATCAGACTCCTCCTTCCTTAAGTCTCGCATCTTCAACCGAACAAATTAACCAGATCCTTCTGACAGATGGAGGCCAGAAGGAACAGAACACAAAAAAAACATGAAAGCAGTTTCAAGTACGGCGTGGGTGGTGGTGGGAAAAACTTGTGAACTTCCCCATAAAAGAATGAAAATCTATTCAAATCCTCAAAGCGAAAAACATATGTTGGAACTCCTACCGAAGCGCAGGCATTTGTGTGGGAGCATGTATCACAGTTGTCCTCCCCTCCACATCCGTTGGCTTTGTTGGTTTTCCGAATAACCACTTCTACACACATGCAAAATTTCACACGTACACAGCTGCACATATGGTGTGTGTATACCTTTGAATTAAAATGTCCCAATGTTGTTGAAACGCAGGAAGAAACAGACACAAAAATAAACACACAAGCGCACATTAATCTTTGACTATCTGAGTGTCTCTGCGAGGATCTCGTCCTCCTCACTGACAAAGAGTCGCAGCTTCACACAGAAAAAGGGGAAAACTTTTATTCTAATTTCATCATTTGAATTTCTAGTCGAAAAGTTTTTTCTTCTCTTCCCACACACAAAACCACTTCACGTCTATTACTTAGACTCATACGGGAGGGGACCCGAAGATGGGCGCATACGGGGTTTTTGGGGGTGAAAGTACAAGCTTTCTGTAGTTTTTTCGAGTTTTTTGTTTTGGTTCTTGCACAGATACAGACGAGCCTCGCAAGTTTTTGAGGAAATGTGTGTGAGTGTGTGTCGAACTCAATGGGTGGGTGGCGGAGGATGTGTCAAGTGGGCGGATGTTTTTATCCTTCGCTTCTAAAACAATTTTTTATATTTCGTCTGCAGGAAGCAAAATATTAAATTTTTAGCAATGATACCGTCCTACATCAGGATATTAAAGTGGACTGCACATACAACAACAAGGACGTTCACAGAAGTGGTTAACATTAAAACTTTTCTTTTTGTTTTTGTTTGTGTGTGCTTGTTTTGCATTCGCTTCTTTTCGGAATTTTCACTTTTATTTCGGTTTGCCTAGCCATCCTCGCTGTTTCCTTACAGATGGAGGTGAAGAGGAGGAAAAAGTTGTTCTAGTGGTTTTAATAGGCCTTTTAGCTATTTATCCGAGTTTCCGCTTTTTTAACATCAAGTAGAGATTTCATTTTTTTTTTCCATTTCGAGGTAAATAATTGCATTTATTTTGGCTTCGCAAGCTCTTGTCAGAGTCGAAGGCTTTAGCGTGCACTTGCAGGGGATATAAGGAATGATTGGTGTTTTAGTTTACTTAGTAATGCATTAACGATAAGTGGAGTGAGAAGATTTTAAGTTAATGCAGGGAATGCAGCTTAATTTGATTATTTGTAAAGCGCTTCACTTTCCCTTAAGGGCATTGATGTAAGTTGTATGACTTTGGGTAGGAAGGAGGCCCTGACGGCCTACATTGTGGCCATGTTCCGAGAAGATGTGTTTTCCTAGAAAATGTTTTATAGATTCTTTTCTTCTTCGTCTCTGCAGCTTCTACAAAAATCCTTGTACGGTTTGTTCAGTTGTATTGCATGTGTCCCTTAAGGACTCAGATCCGGCTATAAGGCCCTTGCTCAAGGCTTCATCCAGGAATTCGTCTTATAGCTGTCCTTTTATGGGACTGAGTGGCGTATCCCTGCTCCAAGCTCTTCATCGCGAGACAGTCTGCCCTTTCATTGCCAATGATTCCAGTATGTCCCGCTGACAGCAGCAGAGGGTCAGATGTCAGAATGTCTGTTTCGATGGCTGTTATTGGCGCTTGTTTAGCAGAAAAGATGGTGATCGATCCGCGACTGCCGCCTCATGTATAGCAGCTACTTCGGCTTGAAAAACGCTGTAATCGTCCCTTAGTACCAGTGAATTTTCGAAGAGACAACAGAAGATCCCTGCGCCTTTATCAGGGCTCGCTTTAGAAAGCGAAACTGGGCCAATTTGGCTTTATTTCGTTTTCCAGTTTCAACAACTAGCGATGTCTGTTACTCCTATTCATCAATTACGGATCATTCGTACGCATATATAGTTTGGCGCTTCGTAATTCTTGACATACCCTCGGCAAGGCGACATCTTGCAGAAAAAAGGTTGATATCTTGTTGGACACCCATGTCTGTCCATTTCGATAAAAGCAGGTTTTTGAAATCTATGAACATAAAATTTCGAAAAGCAATTCGGTTCGACATTAAGTTTGAGTTGTCAGGCCTGTGACACAAGGAGGATGTAAAACGGTGTCACAGAACGGATCGACGAATGGACGGAGGACATTTTTCTGGTTGACCCATTCTAATTATATTGATGCCAGGATAATTGGGTTTCTATATTTTTATGCTCGATAAGGAATGGTAGGTATAAATTCTTTTAGGATCTTGGAAGCATTAACCTGGTCTTTTGTCCTCAAACTCAATTGAGTGGCATAGCTCAATAAGGGAACTGTTGTATATCTTTCAGTATTTTCGTTCTTTGAGCAGTCTCTTGGTCGGCCACGTTTTCGTTTCGACTGATCTTTGTTTTCAACCCAACGAGATTTATACGGAGACTGAATGAGAATGAGATAATTCTGTTTAAGCTTTCATCTTAATTTCGTGTTTAATATTTTAGTTATTTCGTAAAAAATATTATATATTATATAGAGTAAGGTGGGGTATTGTGGTATAGACAGTTTTTTCGAAAACTAAGCAGGTTACCGGAATGTTTGTTACAATCAAAGGAGGCGATTTTGAAATAATTTGCAACATGTGTTCTGCCAACTTGAAAGCCATTCACGTTTTTGGTCAATTTTGTCGAACATTCGTCGTTTTGTTGTGCTTTTAAAAAGTTATTTTGGGTTTTAATGCTTTGTTAATTACTCTTACCGAGGTTACCTCACTATAAACCTTATTATATAAATATTAGTTGTGGTGTACGTATTTATTCGTTATTTTTTTTAATAATTTCTTATTTGCTTACAATGTCGACTAATGTGGCATAGGCCAATGTGATTATTGAATCACATTACCCAGTCCAAAATTCCTTCGAATTATTGAAGTTATGATTGCTAAAAAAAGAAAAACATAAAAACAAAAATATTCCTGAATTTGAAAAGTGTTCAAGTGGCCAGAAATTGTGATAAAATGGGATATTGTGGACCACATTAAAAAACATAGTATATACAATACCGGCCAATCTTTTCAACAGGCACTTTTTGGGTTATGCTACTTTTAGAACAACAACTTTACAAAAGCCAATTATTTTTTCTTAAGTTTTAATACTTTTGCAAATATAGTCAAAATAGTAATAAATGGTATACTACAACACCCGAATATTCTCTATATATACTAGCTGTAGCCAGCGCGCGTTGCTACGCATTCTCGATTATGACCCAACATTCTCTATATATACTAGCTGTAGCCAGCGCGCGTTGCTACGCATTCTCGATTATGACTCAACATTCATGTATCCGATAAATATAATTGGGAATACATTTTTTCAAAAAGGAACAACAAATTGGTACCAAAACCTTTTCCACAAAATTCTGAACAAGGTGTTCGGACAGAGTACGAGAACTTTGACACCAAGAATTGATAACGCTAATTTGTAGAGGAGTTAAAACTAGCATTTTTGACTATGGGAGGGGGAGACCATCTCGCTACACTAAAACTACAATAAAACTGCAACTGCTAAACAGAAGAAAAATAAATCAAGGCAACAGATGCACAATTTCAATTGATCATCAAAGAACGTTAAGTGAACAAAAAAAAGTAAGGCTTAGCGGGCTTGGAACATTACTAATTTCACCAATGTTTACAAAAGACACATGTGCACATAAGATGCGCTTGAACTGGGTAGGTTAGGTTTGGTTGATTGCCACCACTGTGACAGTTGTGGCCCACTAAAATCCTGGTTGGATCGTTTGTGCTATCACATCCAAGTGCTTTCCACCGGCTCCTCTTAAATTCAAAGGAATTACACCAAAGAAAATTAAATAAAACCTAGAGACTGCCTAATGGTATTCTAGTGGCCTAATTTGACAACTCCACTTCTGTGCTGATTTACATCCAATTAGTTTTCCTGATAAACTTGGCTATGTCTTGTATCTTCAAGTGTGACATTTCCTCTAGGTTACTGAAAAACTAGTAGCCTAGTATATCTTCTCTAGTTTTTGCAATGGCTGGACAAGTGCCGAGGAGGTTAAGCGTATTTTCTTCCTCCTTCTCGTCTCTACAGCTTCTGCAGTAGTCGTTGTGGGGGCTCCAATTCTTCTGCCATGGATATCGAGAAGGCAGTGGCCGTTGATACGTACTTTATTACATTCCTGTTTAATTTCAGGAGTGTATTTGGTTTGTTTGGATTTGTTTAGGGCCAAATAAGCCTCGAAGTCCTACATGAATCTAATTCCATCCATCTCCGATTAGCGAAGTCGACGGCATCTGTAAGTAATATGGTGTTTATTACTTGGAGTGAAGGATATAGGCTGTCCTGATTATTTGCCAGTGGCAGTCTCACCCCTATTCTTGCTAACTCATCGGCCCTTTCGTTGCCTAACAAACCACTATTGACAGGTACCCAGCATAGGGTTGGGCAAAGTTTTACCATCTTCGATTTAATTGATGGTGTATCCAGAGCCTTTCGGATTCATTGACAGTAAGCGGGCAGCCTTTTGGATAACTTCACCCTCTGCCTGGAATACACTACAATGGTCGTTCAGTCGAAGTCCGGTGCCCTCGTTTGTTTTTGAGCCATCTGTTTAGAGCCTGGTTTTCTTACCAGATCCTTTTCCCAATATTCTCTGTCTGTGATATGTGTTTTGAACCCAAACTCGTAGTCTAAAGCGGATGTTGTAATCTGTATGCGTTGGTAGTCTAGCATTTGTAATTATCTCTGTATGACCTAGGTTGTGTGAACTGCTCCAGCGGTTGCACTCCCGAAGCCCGGACACTGCCGTGGTGGCTATCAGCTTCCCATAGATGTCCCTGGGAAGAAACTGTAGCAATGTTTCCATGGCGGCTGTGGGGTGGATCGCAATGTCCCTGTGATGCAGATACACGCTGATCTTTGAATACTGCTTATCAATTTAAGATTGGATTTGTTTAACATTACTGACATTTACAAATTAATTTTCTCTCTTCCAACTTTCAACTTTTTGTGGGAACCTGTGCGCCGTCGGAATCCAGTCTCTTTCAAAATCTTTAAGTTAGTCTATTTATTACAAACGCCAAATTGCTGTTTTTATAACGAAATAATACACAATCACATAAATCCAAGTATTTCTTAAAGCTTAACGCAAACGCAGTGATCCATCCCATCGCCAATTAAACGAGCACTCTTGGTTCATCCATTGCCAGTCGCTTTCAAATGAATTTTAAACAAACGTCCTAACTCTCTGATTTCGAAGTGCGTTCCGATCCATCTCAAATCTCCAGATGAAATTGCACTTTCGTTGAATTGAATGACAAACTGTTCCACCAAAAGGAAAACTCCGCGGGTAAAATCGATTCATTAGCGTTTTTAGCTGTTTCACTTGAGTGATGCATCACCCAAGTGACTCCCAATCCCAAAGCCAGACCGCATATACAAGTGGGATTACAAAAAAAAAAAAGACTCAGCCGCCGCCCCATGCTGTCGTCGTTCCATTCCCGACGAGTCGTTACAGTGAATCAGAAATAAATTTCATGCGCCATGCGCCCCCTCCCATCCACACAGCACACTTTCAATTAAACGTCTGCCAATAATGAGTTTCTTCGTTTTTATCATCGTCATGGCATTCGAAATAGAATCGTAGGAGTTCGCTCTTCGAAACGGATCTCACCCCATTAGGGATATTGCGGCTGAGGGGTCCGAGGATCCGGGATAAGAGCTGTTCGCCATCGCAGCATCCGCCCCAGATATGGATTTCATTTTCATTGTCTGGGCGTGTTTCTGTGGTTTTATACTCAATGAACAATGATTCCTGTCCACTGGATCAACGCAAAAACATAGCGTTACCAAACCAACCACCCACTTGAATGGACCACGCTCTCTGGGTCTGGTCCGTCTTCACTTGAATATTAATTAGAGCGAGGCAATAAATTTAGCCAACGGAAAAATTGATCTATGTTAATCGGAAGATTTATTATCTTCTCTCAGCAATCGCCTGCGTGAGTGGGTGGGCATGTTGCTAAGTGGATTTCCTTGGCGATGGAAATGGATGCCGGATAGGGTGATCCCAAAGTTATATGAATCGTTCGCGATGTAAAGCAACATTTGTAACTATACGCGGTCCAGAGTAACCGTCGTGGCGAAGATTAATTTAGTTCATAATTAATGAATAATGGAATATCTTTAAGTGAGAAATCTTTTCATAACTTGAAGTGAAAAAGGAAACAATAAAAAGGTTTTAGTTTTTGTTTTTTCGTATTTTTGATGCAATATTTCTTAGTTGCTCCGGATTCTTTAGCGTACTTGCCACTTCCTACATCCGTACTCGTCTACCAAATTCAGGGATTATCGGCGGGAGTTGAAATAGACCTTCCTTTATTTCGTTATTATGTTCTATAGTCGTGAGGCTTCAGAGTAATGGTCAGCTTGACATTTCACAAATATATCTTCATAGTGTTTCGTCCTACTAGAAGTTTCATTGAACTCTCTTGGAGCTTGTCGATTTGTGTCTGAGGAGCTGCTCCCCAGGCCATCACACTATAAAGAAGTATCGATTCTATGAGTGCTTAATAAGTGTGTTTTAATACGGGGTCTTGGGCCTTGTAATACCGACCAGATTGTGACCCTCTTGGCTTCCGCTAATTTGTGTGGCGCTAGAGTCTGCACTAGATCTGCGTCTCAACTCACAAGTCTCCTCCAATCAACGTGATCCCTGGTTAGCTGTTGAGATCTAAAACTGTTTGGGCCGGAGGTGTATGTATGGACAACTATACATGGCCCAGCAATCTTAGGAGTTGTATCCATAGACGTCTGTTTACTCTCACGTCGATATATAGCCCACACAGTTCTTAGTTTAGTCTCATCATCCAGATGTCATCAGGGCGAAAAGTTCCAAGGATCGGAAGCAGAAGTGTTATCTCGAAGAGCCCACGTACTTCTTCATTCGCTTTTGAGATTGTACATGCCTCCTTGCAGTACAGCAGGGCTGGGATAATCAGTGTCTTTAACAAAATTAAAATAATTCAATAAGACGACTGGATGTCGCAGTTGCTCCTGGTTAACGGGGTCCCGGTTCGGTACGCTCTTATTTGGTTTTCAAATCTGGTCCAGTCACCATTTGCCGTTGGTATCAAATTAACGGCACTATCGCTGGATCAGTGGTAGTAGTCTGACTAGTGGTATCACAATGGACCAATATGGCTTAAGTGTGCTGGTGAATTCACTAGCAGCCCCACTACCTAACCTAACGTAACAAAATTAACTTGGTCCTTTGAGAGACGGTTATATAAATGAATTTTCAGTAGCCCAAAGATATAGCGTCTGAAGATCCGAGGTAGATGAAGTCATCAACCACCTCGAAATTATAGCTGCCCGTTCTGTCGAAGGCGTAGATGTTGTGTACTTATGATGACAACAACATTTCCTTCGTTTAATAGGCCTAATTTTAGTCACTTTCGTTTCAACTCCGCATCATTGACGACTTGCTCTGTCTGCCAATCCACCTCAATATTACCTTGCACTCTTGGAAGATCATGCGTCTAGTCTTGGCGTGTGAGCTTCGCACGATTTTTCAAGAATTATATTGAAAGAAGTCACATGACAGCGCGGCTCGGTGAATTTGTTTCCGAGCTTGAACCCATCGTCATCCTGTACCACCTGACGACTTTGAAAGGAATGTCAAAATTTAACATGGTGTTGTATAGCTCATCTGTACACAAGCTGTCATTTGCGGCTTTGAATTCGTGGGAATAGGAGGTGGGTGTTGGGTCTTCTTGGGTCTTTGCCAGGATATGCCATAGCGTGAAAATCTGATCCTGGGCTCTTGGCTTGTTGCCAAGATATTTATTCTTGTCGCCGAGTTAAGTTGCCCCGAAGAATTGTTCCACGTTCTTAAGTACATGAGATGCGGCATAAAGTGGACTACGAACAAGCCTACCTTTTAGTATAATAATAATATGAGTGCCGCGACTGTCCGAGGCGGACCAGGCTCTGGTTTCTACACCAATCATTCGTGTCATGCGTGCTCCACGAGTGAGTGTGAGCTACCGTTTTATTTGAAGATTGCACGGCGAAACTTGAAGGGTTTTTATAAAACTAAAGTACACTTTGAGCATGATCAGTAACTCGAAGAGCCGGGAATTACAAATGTTGAATTCGTGGATCGAACCTGGAACATAGAAGTCGACGCACAAACCCACTACACCACGTGACAAGATTTCATCTAATCGCATTACTTCCTTGCGCAATAAGAACAAATATAATAAAAATGAGTGAAGTTACGCTGAGGTACGTGTTCGAGGGATGATTAAGTTGAGATGCAATTGTAAAAATCTCTCATTCTGTGTTCTTGATGCAGAGTAGTGTAGAGGTGTTAACAATGCTCTCATAATCTCTTCTTATTTCAAAATGGACAGATGGTCCCCTAGCAGCAGAGGGTGGTTATCCTCGTGTTTTTGTATATTTCTGCGTATAAAGGGTTTCCTTTTCTGTTTTATTTTTGACTGGTAGAAAAACTTGCCGTTCGACAGGAGCAATGTCATTAGCATTTGTCAATCAAATCAATTATTATTTAATTATATGAAATAATATTTACATTTATTAAGCATAATTTTCACTATATTCATTGTAAATATAATGCTTCAGAAAACGGAATATGAATAGTTTATTCAAAAAAAAAATTGGTATTGCCCAAGAAAAAACGAGTAGCTTTATATATATTTGAACACAGAACGTGAAATAACATGATCAACACACACATCCACTGAGCCGAGGTCTTTGAAGGATTTTTGTTTCCTTCACACCCGAAAACAAATGCATACAGAAATTCACTACCATCCATCGCATTCGAAGACAATTCAACGTGCCATCGCAAGATCGTCTTTTATGTTTCTGATAATTTTCCTTTGGCGCCTTACCTAGGAATCATGATCCTCGAGCTTAGTGACACCGTATCATAAATCTGACTGTAATCATTCGCCAAAACTAATGTCATGTTGTTGTTCTTCTCTTTCGGGTTTGCTAATACTTATGCGTCGCTGCCGTAAGGTGCATTTTGTTTCTACGACAAATTTAATTTTTTTACAGTGAAGAACTCAAGTTCAGTTAAAATTTTCGATTAACACGTTTGGTTTCACAATTTAATCTGAACGTTGAGAGGCACTTCGTTTGTTCAATGGGATCGAAAAAAAAGCCAAACTTTCCAACTGGTGCGTGCACGTACACACACTACTTAATATATTTTCTATATTTTGTAGGTTATGTTTGGTGCAGTCCTTTAGAGCTTTTGTAAGCTTTTCCTAAATAGATAACAAACACAGAAAACAAACATACAAAATCACCTCAGATAATCCATCCCAGAGTACGGCCAATGAAAGGCAAACAATAAAAAAAAATATTCATCAAATATCGAATATAAAAGAAATTATGGAAGGAAAAATGATGAAGGGATGAATTCCATTATCTAACATCAGTTGTAAGAGCGAAACAATAAATATGCAACTATGTTGCTGAAATGAGTTTCAAACGGGAGTACAATCTCATTTAACTTAAACTACAAATTGAACTCAGTTCAAGGAAAGAAACGCACGTTGAACCAAATGTGGACCTTAAATTTGCACTGAAAGACTGGGCATTAAGAAAACAGAATATGAAATGTTTATTCAAACAAAACAAAGCAAAAAAAAGTTTTATTGCGTATAAAAAAGAAACGGTTCCGAACTCACAACCTGCAGAATCGCGAGCAAAGCACCAACCCACTCCGTCAAGGAACCACATTAGTTTCAAGGTTTTTTTTTCTTCTACCACATTCGGTATAGGTGTGACATAATTACATACATAGCGCTTTATTATAGTAGATCCTATTAAAAAATGTGTATTGTAACTTCATTTGAGTTTAATATTTGCAATTTTTCTTATAAATACATATGGGCTTAATATATTTTGTCGATTTATTTACTTTGGTGAAATATCTTATAAATTATAAAAATTTTTAGCGATGGCTCTTATAAATTTTAACAAAAATTAAAATAATTTTATGTTTTGTTTTTACTGCTTAACTATTCCACACCACTGTTCACTCTGAACGTTCAACAAGGAATGTCATTTTCTCTCCTTTATCTGCAACACTCTTAGAAGCTCTTCTGCCAAGTCTCGCCGTATGTAAGCGTTACAATCGGTTTTGTACAACGGCATAGACAGTGAATAAGTTCACAGTGACAGATGTTAGATGTTAGACATCCGATTTAAAATGGGACCTGAAAAATGTTTCCATTTATTTTTGTATAACTACTTGGAGAGTTTTTATTTTCATTTGTATTCTTTTGTCAAACGTATGGTTTTGCTAAGTGAATTGCTGAGTATCATACACTGATTCACTGTGTACACAGATGGTACACAGTGGATCACATGTGATGGGTAATTTCGAATAATTTCTTCACTATTTCAACATTAATGAAGCTAAAAAAAATGCTGTGAAAAAAATGTCATGGCTACACTATTATAAATCCGAGCTCAACGTCGCGAGAAGTAAAAAGTGATCCACTGTGAACACCTGAACTCAGATATTGCCTTCTTTCAGCAGCAATGATTTCGGGCTTAGTGTACTTTCACAAGTTAAATACATCACTATCATGCATATCAAGTATCAGCCGACTTCTCTGCGACGAGTTTAGAAGAGACAAAGGCTAAGTCTATGAGCTGTGCAAAGATGTGTGTGAAGTTCGACGAAAATATCACCATGGCTGCATTATATCGAGTTCACAATAAGAGTTCATTACGCAGCTATCGTCGAATTCGAGTGTACTGGTGCAAGGAGTATATCTAAACCCTATATTCCGTAAAACGACCAGTTAACAGCACAACAAGCAGATTGCGTACAAACCGGACTGTCAAGGACGGAACGCCGCATTAGCTCAGGCTAAATGGCCAACTATAATTAGCATGAGTGTGGATAAGCTAGTGTCAAAATGTTAACGAAATGTTTCGTCATGTTTGCTCAAGCCACCAACATCTGTGCGCATGGTCATCTGTCAGAAATTCTTCCCGTGCTTGTTTTATTTTTTTTTTATTTTGAATGAGAAATAGTTTCTTATATTCTGTTACAAAATAGACGTGTTTTTTCATGGCTAACGATAGTGAAGTGAAGAAAAAGTCAAAAAAATAGACTATTCACAGTGACTTAATTTTTAACCGTCAGAATATATGATTTTTATTTTGTTGTTGGATGTTTATTTGTTGGAAATCCACTCAAAATATATATATATGAAAAAAATATTTGAAGTCGAATTTTTATACGCACTTTTCAAAATTCGACTTCACTATTTATAGATTTTTGAAAAAAAGAAATAAACATGGGTAATGTGTTTGTTTCCCCGCGACGATAAGGACGTTACTCAATCGAAGTGAATAATTTCCTCTGTGAATAGACTGCGAATCAATTAATCAGCCTCACCGATCGCTAGCTTCACACAAAAATTGGTTCTTGGCTGACATAAGTTGAAGCGGTCTTAACCAACTTTTGTGCGAAGCTGGTTGTTCAATATTCCTTGGGCCCATATTGCTACACCCTCCAAATGGAACTTGTTGACTGCTCTCGCAACCTGTTTTTACTAGAACTATGTTTCGAGATTTTAAGCAAAATTAACTTAAAATATACGAAATGTGTCCTGTTCTTGTGACATCAAATCATCTTTGGTTGATTTTTAAGGATTCAGACACGTGTCACCCTGTTCATAGCGCCCATTAAATTAATTAAGATAGTTCTTTTACAGAGCAGGACGTTGATTTAACGATGCAATAAAATTAATTGAAGACCGAAAGGACTAACAAATTAATATTAAGTGCATGTTATATTAAGTATTATTGTTAGTTTTAAGATAATTAATTATAATCATAAGAAATATTTTAAATTAATAAAATTTTCTTTATTTATTTTCAGGAATAAGTACAAATTCAAATTATCAGCCACATCAGCAACCATGCACTTCGGAAGTTCAACATCAACACCAGCAACAGCAACAACAACACTCATCATCAAGGATATCAAATAATTTTAATTCAACCGCCTCATCATCAAACACAAATTACTCAAGTGGTGCTAAGTCGTCGACGTCGATACCAAGGCCTCTGCAAAATGTGAGTATGATACAACAAGAGGTGTCAGTTTTTATTTTATTTCTAAAATAAGGAAATCCATTTTCCATTTTTGGACAATTAATTACTTACTAGTCTACGAATATTGCCTTAAGTTGTAGCTCACTTAGAGATGGCACACTTCAGTTTTCGGTTTGAAAATGGCTTAAAAGCTTTGACAAAAATATTTAAACCACAAGATGAGTAACTGGGTGTGGATTTGTGACCAAATAGCTCATTTCTAGAATAAACTCTGACGATAAGAATTGAGCTACTGCGTCTGCCAAATATGGACGCTTATAATTTTGTGGGTGGCGCTACAGGCAGGGCCTATACTGGGGAAGAGCTTAGCTTCTACAGCAACCACCACGACAGCAACCGAAATCCGTTCTAAATGAATTGTCCGCTTATCGGTATTGTGAATTGAGATTCACTGCATTCTTAAATGCGTTCGGATCGAATCTCTCCCACATCTGCGCCCTATCGTTTGTCTTGTTTGCGTTGATGGCACTTGGAGAAGAAGGTTCAAACTGTATAGCAACATGAGTGCAGCCAGGCGTGTTTCTAACCGAAATCTAACCTAGACAGATGGGTATTTACCCAATATGCCACGGCGACTACTGCATGTAACGGAAATGCACGCTTACAAATAATACATATCTCAGTGAAACATCATGTAGTGTCAACTGGAATGTGATATACACCTAAGTCTGTTTTTACACGGTCTTTTTTTACACGGTTTTGATATAACACGGTTTGAAAATTGAATATTTTTAATTTTTTTACACGATTTTATTCCATTTAGCACGATTTGAAATTTTATGTACTTAAATTTTTTTTTGTCAAATTTAATTAATTAAATGTTTGATGACTTGTTGTCTGATGACATTGATGAACTGATGATTGATAAAGTTCTTAGCGAAGACGAAATATTACATTTTGCCTCACAGAATGCTGATGTTATAGAAAGCAGTGATAGTGAAGAACCTGTAAAATTAACTGAAAATTTAATTCAAGAAGGGCTTCAACTTGCAAATAAATTAGGACACCATTTCGTCAAAAATGATCCCAATGTCGAAAGAGCTGCACAATTCCAACGTGAGCTGAATTCTTGTATGGCTCGTTACAAGGAATTATACAAAGAGGTAGCAAGAATTGGCGAACAACGGCTCATAACAGAGTTCATTTTTCAAAATGTAGATGCTGAACGAGCAAGAGAAAGTCCAGTTCAAAATTATTCCAGCGATGATAGTGAATGTACATATACGCGTTCGAAGCAAGCGAATGCGAATAACTGATTACGACAGCAATTAAATTTATGTTGCTGTATTTATGATTATCACTTATTTTATTTTATTTTATTTTATTTTTTACCTTAAAAATTGAATAGCCTATTCTTTTCGTTCACAACATAGTTGTTTAGTTCCTGAACTTGCCATACATTTAATTTATATTATGTACTTTTAAGATTAGAGTGCATATCTTTTTTATCATTAATTACTATGCTTGTGAAAATAAGCATTATATATTTGATTTAATAAAATAAACATGAATTCTTGTTCTTAAAAATTCTTGTTTTTCACTAATTTTAATAGGTTTTAGAGATTAGGAACAAATCACCCATTTTTGTATACGATCAATGTCTTTTTTTACACGGTTTTTTTTACACGGCTTCTTCTGGAACCAATCTACCGTGTAAAAACAGACTTAGGTGTATTTCACATTCAAGGAAAAACTCGAATCATAACATGTCGACCTCTCCATTAGTAAGTTCACGAGTCCCGGAACTGTTCTATCGCAAGTCCGGCATAAGCCGCCTTTCTTTACTTAAACGACACCCACGTCGCAATTATCAATGTCAGCCATCGCTTTATCTCACAAAAGGCTCTCTTTAAACATTTTCATAAAAAAATCAACCGTCTCAATGAGACTAGTCCAGTTCCAAAACCGAACTTAAATGTCCCTCGATGTGGATTGAAAAATTGTTTCCCTATTTATCTTGCGATTTCGATGCTTCAGCGGGGACCAGTTCTTATTTTGCTGTCGTACCCAGGAAATAGAAAAGAAAATGCGACATGCCCTGCCCAATCCTTGCCTCAACTAGACTAGCAGGGATATAATGGCGATTCGCCAAACGCTGTAATGAATGAAATGGAATGTCCACGATGTTAGAATTGCGTGTGGAAGACACTAAAGGCATTAGAATCCATCTCTCTCTCTCTCAACATTAAGCTGCTATCGAACTGTCGTTCATCTCTGGATGAGATGGTTGAAAAGATCGATAAGACGTTCCATTGCGAAACAGATCAGCTGGACACACCCTTCCTTAGCCGAAATAACTTCAATAGAAATTTGCAATCCATCTGCAAATTATTCTCTATGTTGGACAATGAGCGCGCTTACTAACACGACAGGTACTACGTCACAAGCCTCTAAGATGATCTGGTCAAGACTGAGCTCTGAACAGTTTAAGCAGCTGATTCCTTTAAGCACAGTAAACAGCAGTTGTGTGAAGTTAGTTGAAGTTGCATGGATGAAGACAGGATGGAAAGTATATCACATCACAGCATCCTTTGCTCCTATCCCGCTCTTATGTCTAGAAAAGATCTTTATCCTTAAGATTCCATCCCCTGAAAGCTCAATTTTTTGGCATTGTCGGTAAGTGCGTCAACTCCTACGCAAAGGGTGCCAGCGACGGGTTCGTTTTCCGAAACTACCACCTTTGACAATTCACAGATCCACTTCTTTCGACTCACTGACAACGCTCAAAGAGTATTCCAGTGTTTCGCCTGGGACTGTCGCGCCACCCAGATTATATTATTATTAAAGCAACTTAAGTGAGGTGCTCATTGGAAATTTACTTCGCTTCATTCCAAGCAGATGATTACCCACCCGTGGTTAAATATTGACTCTCTGATCTGAGTAACAGAACCATGGACCAGTGCATCCTGTGCTTTTCGCGGTGCAAAGTCGTAATGGTTAGACTGTCACCTCTATTCTCAAACCCGCCGGAGCAAGTGTTCATCGAAATTGAAAATTTCGATTCCGAAATCCGTTCTAAATGAATCGTCCGCTTATCGGTATTCTGAATTGAGATTCACTACATTCTTAAATGCATTCGGACCGAACCTCTCACACATCTGCTCCCGATCGTTGGTCCTGTTGGCCGTTGATGGCATTTGGAGAAGAAGGTTCAAACTGTATAGCGACATGAGTCCAGCCATGCGTCTACGGATCCAACGCCTAAGATGTATAGGTTATGTAGAGCGCACACTGCTCCAACTTGAAGAATCTTCGACTCCGACCTAGTGGCACAACGAAACAAAGTATACCCGCGTTTAAGGTGGCTCACTCAGGTGGAGAAACCAATTGTACGTGCGCCACTGGAGGCAGAGATCGTGCTAGTTGTAGAGGCCTGTCGACTAAAGCCCCGGTGCACTCTGGTCTGTAGCGCAAAATTCAGAAGAGAAGAATACCTGCCGCCATACAAAGAAACAGAAAAAAAAGAAGTGTAAAGTACTGACAATACAAAAGAGCACAAAGAATTCAGCTTTTATACAATACACGTCAAATCAAAGCTTGTCAATTGTCCTCTCCGCAAGGGAAACTCGGAATGTATTCTGTTACCATCATGAATAAATTACAGTTTATCTGGCTCACATCTTCAAATTGAGCTCCTTAAAGTTCCACACACATTTTACGGAGAAATTTATTGCTCGAAACCCAGAAGCCCCACTTGGGGTATTGTGCCAGTTGAAAGCGACTCTCCTATGTAGGTTTAGATTTCTGAAATCGAGTGTTTCAACAATTACTTGGAAAGTGAACAAAGCAAAGTCTGTTCGTTTTGAGTACAGTATATGAAAAATGTATCTTCATGGAATATTCGACGAATTTATACCGAACACAAGTACATTTTGTGGATTTCTGCATTGAGCGATGGTTCTCAATTGTCGCTCTTAAGTGGAATGTTCCCTTTCAGAAAACCCAGACGCTGGTGGTGTCCTCTCTCATTAATTACACTATTCAGAACTAACCGCAAGCATGTTATGCATGTTAAACTCAATGAAGAACGTAATAAGTGATTGAATTCGGGTTATTGATGGATAACACACACGAATGACCTTCAATACCACACACCACACAGCCAGAACCACACGTACTCACATGTGTTTGTCTCCTTTTGACTTGGCCGTTACGTAACACTTTAATCAATGGGTATGTACCTATCCCCACCGCAGACGGACTAAAATATAAAAAAGAAATTCACTTGCAATTTCTCGGAATTCCATCTTTGACAAGTTATCAACCACTAAGAATTGCTGCAGCGGAGCATGAGGAGTGATGTTCTGATCAGCTCCTGAAATTTCATCGGATTTTATTAGGGTATCCAATAAGAGGTGGCATTTTAAATTTCTCTCCAGTGATGAACTGCCAACTAGCGTTGCGATGACGTTGGCTTAAGCTGGGAATAGGAAGTTAGTGAGAACCTGTGGAGTTTTGGGAAGGGGGTGGGGGGGGGGGGATACCCTCATCATCACTGATTGACCACTCCAATTGATGATAATGGATTTGAACCGGGGACCCCTCTAACCAAGGGCTGGCACTTAATCAATGGCACCATCCAAAAGCTCGTACATACGTACCGATCATAGATTGAGTGTTTCCTCTATTTTCGTGTGAATAACGATGGAATGTATTGACAGCGAATTGAGGAAGTTAAGTGTGCATCGGGGGTTACTTCTAGAGATAAAAATGGAAAATACTCTTTCGGAATAATATGCTTTGACGGACACTTGTCGATTAAAGGCTGAGTCGCAAATGCTCTTTCGCGCTGTCAGTCTTTACTGGGCATTGCTACGCCTTTTGTAGACCTTACGAGAATGATGTGTCAGAAAGCGGCAGCCTCAGTTTTCCATGTCGAAATGATTGAATTCCCATATTGAAATATATATAATGAAATATATATAAAAAATAATATGAAATTACTGCAAATAAAATTCCTAGAAAAAATTCATTACTTGTGGAAATAATCGTCTCAGTTTGCAAAAAATTCAAATTGAGAAATGAATTTAAGAAAAATGTTTTACAAATGTAGCGGTGCCAGATTTAGCAGTTTCCTGCGATTTTAACAGGATGTGACCATTTAAACCAGACGCAGCAGATTTTTTAGTATTTATAAAATATCATAAGTTTTTATAAATTAAATATATTTAGGAATTTGGATGCGTCGAATAAAGAAGGTTGAAAACACATTTTTGAATGATTCCATTCATTTTTCATTGAACTTTGTATACAATTTAAGTTCAGCTTTCAGACAATTCTCTAATTCGAGACCCTTTATATTTAAATCCGCAAACCGTTATAAATTATGAATTTAAATCTTTAGTAATAATATTAATAATATGGGTGGCGCGACAGTCCGAAGTGGACCTGGGCCTAGCTTCTCAGCAACCACTTGTGTTGTGCGTGCTATTGTTCTTTAACGCGTGGAATCAACCTACAGTTTAATATCGACTCCGAACGGCGAAGTTGAGAAAGCTTTTTCTAGACAGGAATACTCTTTGAGCATTGTCAGTGACTCGAAAGAGGTGGAGCCGTGAAATATGAAAGGTGGTAAATTCGGGTATCGAACCTGGCACCCTCTGCGTAGGAGTCGACGCACTAACCCACTACACCACGGCGACCCACATTAAATATCATTCAATAACTTTGTATATATATGCGAAAGTAACTCTGTCTGTCTGTTACCCTTTCACGTCTAAACCAATGAACCGATTTTGATGAAATTTGGTAGAGAGATAGATTTGATCTTGGTGATGTACTTAGTCTACTTATTCCGGTTCTAAGGGGGAAATGGGGCGAAAAACGCATTTTTTTCATCTTCACATAGTCCTGGCTCATTAATGGCTCATCGGATTGAAAAACTAAAAAAATGCTCTTTAGTAAATTTATCCCTTACTCATTTGAGCTATCAACCATCTTTTGCATTGTCCTGAAGCTGAGCAATGCTCAAAAGAATGCAACTAATTATCGTTTAAAAATGTCCATCATTAGAGACCATCGGTAACAATCAACCAGCAGTGGCGACAATTGACATGCTGTGTGTGTATGATTCTACGTATGCAGTAGCATATAAATTAAACACGATTTCTTTTTCGTTTCCCTCTATGGGGGATTTTATTTATTAAAATTAAATTGCTGACGTTACTCAGCCCGAAGTCAACTAAAAACTAAACTTACTCTACTTATTCTAATATTTCGATGTTGTTGAACGATGTCGTTGAACGATGGCCTTGATGTTGTTCGGTCCCACGGTGGATGGTCGGCGACACTCCCACGGTGGTGTCGTATTCCTTCGCTGCGTCTGGCATGCTCGGCTTAAAACGCTGAGCTAGCGTCTGACTGTTCACACACTTTGCAACTTTGGGAGCGTGTTAACTTATATATATTCGATATCGAAATTGCAGTGTGTGTTCTCTTTTAAATCGTAACAAAAACAGAAACCACCCTTCTGGGAAATACTCAAATTGAACATGTTACTTCGTGCTTAAAACTACACACACACCATGCCAATGGTTGGTCGCCACTGCTGATTGATTGTTGTCGGTAGTCACCAAAGCAGACTGCGGCGTGGTGCTGCCAAATATATTCAATTTACAATGATGCCTTAACAAGGGTTGAAGATCAAGTGATATTAGCTATTACTGGAAAAAGTTTATCTGGTTTTGGCATGAGCAGACCACAAAGAATTGGGGAAGTAAGTCGTGATTTAATGCGAGAACTAGATTACGATACTGAATCTTTAAAACGCCAAAGAATGGATGCCGTTCCACTTTGGAACACAGGACAAAAATTAATCTCTGATAAGGTTATTAAAAAAAGTGGCGAAGGTGGTTTGTTCTTTTTGGATGCTCCAGGAGGCACTGGAAAAACCTTTCTTTTAAGTTTACTATTAGCCCAAGTTAGAAATGATAAAAAAATTGCTGTTGCAGTAGCTTCCTCTGGAGTAGCTGCTACGCTGCTCAACGGGGGATGAACGACTCACTCAGTTCTTAAATTGCCTTTGAACTTGACTAATGAGGAAATACCAGTTTGTAATATTAGCAAAAACAGTGAGCGTGGACGAATGTTGCAAGTGTGTGACTGTTGGTTTGGGATAAATGGACGATGTCTCATAAAAGAGCAATCGAAGCACTAGATCGCACCATGAAAGATATTAAGAGTAACCAGAGTATAATGGGAGAGATGGTGGTACTTTTAGTTGGTGAATTTAGACAGACCCTGTCAGTGATTACTAGGGTCACACAGCAGCAGATGAAATAAATGCCTGTTTGAAAGCGTCTGTATTATGGGTACACGTTAAAAAGTTCCGTTTGACTATAAATATGCGAGTTCAGCTGCACAATGATGCCCAATCAGGGCAATATGAGACTGCTTTGCTAAAAATCGGAGAAGATCGTATGGCGACAGACGGCAACGGCATGATTACACTGAGCCGTGAATTCTATCAAATTGTCGATAATAGAGATGATTTGAAAAATAATGTCTATCCCGATCTGCAAATAAATATGGGCAATCGATAATGGTTGTGTGAAAGGGCAATTTTAGCGCGGACAAATGAGACAGTGTGGTAGATAAACGTACAAATTATGTCATACGTGGAGGGGGATGTTGTCGAGTATCTCTCGGTAGACAATATTATGGACTGAACAAGTAATGTCATAATAATAATAATATGGGTGGCCCGACAGTCCGAGATGGACCTGGGCCTAACTTCTCAGCAACCACTCGTGTTGTGCGTGCTATTGTTCTTTCACGAGTAGAGGGTACCTACAGTTTATTGCCGACTCCGAACGGCGAATTTGAGAAGCTTTTTCTAGACAGGAATACTCTTTGAGCATTGTCAGTTACTCGAAAGAGGCGGAGCCGTGAATTATGATGGGTGGTAAGTTCGGGTATCGAACCTGGCACCCTCTGCGTAGGAGTAGATGCATTTACCTACTACGCCACGGCGCAAGTAATGTCATTCCCTTTAGAAATTTTTGAATTCTTTAGAATTATCAGGAATGTCTTCTCATAAGTTGAGTTTAAAAGTTGGTGTTCTATAAAGGCTATGTAATGGTACGCGGCTACAAGTAACTCAATTGGGATGCAATATTATGTAGGACTATATAGGACAAAATGTTGTAATTCCCCGTAATCCAATAATTCCGAATGATTTTCTGTTTCAGTATAGAAGAGTGCAGTTTCCCCTAAAAGCAACATTTGCAATGACAATAAATAAAACTCAAGGACAAACGCTTAAAGTAGCAGGTATACATTTAGAAAAAACCTGTTTTTTTTCCCATGGGCAACTATCAAAATTTGTTGAAGTAAGATATTTACAGTAAATCACGGTAGCTTTCAGATAGTATGTATTGTATTGTATAATTCGGAAAAGTAGTATCCTAAAAATGAAAAGGCTACCCAAAGTAACTAATACACGCGGACGATGTCGCGGGTAAAAGCTAGTCCGTTATAAATTAACATATTCTATGACAATCATTTGTTCTTACTAATATCAAATGCATAGTAAAAATAATATGTGTGACGCTACTCTACGGCCAGGCCACCACTCGTGTTGAGGGTGCAAGTGGAAGGGACCTTCTGTTTTATACTGACTCCAAACAGCCAAGTTTGAGAAGTTTTTCCTAGACAGTTATTTCTTTGTCAGTCTCAAATAGATGGGACCGTGAAAATTATTTTGTCCGACCGGGCATTTCAGGTTCAGTTGCATAGAAGTCGATGCACAGACCCACAACGCCACGGCCTCCGCAATGTATGTCCTTAATATAAATGTGTCTGTTCACTAAGATCAAGCTAAAAAGTAAAAATAAACATATTTCTCAAGGATAAGTCGATCGCAGTTTTTTTTCTGCAAGTTTTACGTTTTTTCTAGCAGATTTAGCAGTTTTTCCTCCTAGCTTTACCAGGTTTGAACAAAATAATCTGATAACGCTGTACAAATGTCAAAAAGCCCGAGTGACTGGATAATAGCTCTACCTACAAATTCATGCTCGCGATTATGATATTAAGGTGTGTGAAGATTCAACGCGCTACCGACCCATTTCGACTTTAACATGAACTTAGTCTGAACGCGCCGTTGCGTAACTTGCAAGAATGTTGACAGATAAATTTGACAGCTCTCCACTCGAGTTTTAAAACGTCAACGGAAAAAACCTACTTTGAGGATATTTTGTATTCACAGCAAATTGAGTGTTCTCATTAAGGAAAATACTTCAGTCATGAGTTTTCACTCGCAGTATTCCAAAATGGGTTTGAAAAAATATTTTAATTTTAATAGGCAGAGAATCGGTTTGTGTATTGTGACAGAAATGTAACACCATGCTGCAGAGGGTTAACGAGGGAGACATATAAATTTGTGTCTAATTTGTTATTCAATGGAACACTTTTCCAGTATTACTGAATAAATTTGTTTGAACATAATTTCATCAAAAACTGCTTAAAAATCAGCTAAATTTGTATTATTATTGTTATATTTGTTTACCATTTAGGTGATACCCACATGCGTGTACCTAATGTCACGCATCGCTGTACATATGGAAATCGAAGGAACGGCCCAGTGTCCATCGCAAGTGATGCTGGCTGCTGCTCTGGGCTGTGAAGAATTAGGAATAGCTAACAAATTACTAGCGCAAAGTATATTCGGTCTTTGGATGACCAGTGCACTTTTAGAAATCCAATTGAAATCCCATCATCGACCTTATGTAGTTAGAATAGCGTGGCAAAGTCTCCTCGAGAAATTCAGTCATGGCAATCCAATCGAAAAGAAATACGACGAACCAATGATTATGCTCAAACGTAACGTATTCTTTTCGAAAAAGGACGAAGAGAAAATCAAGTAAGTCCGCCTCCAACCCCACCAACATTTCTCAAACAGAACCCTTTAATTTTATTTTATTTTCTTGTGTTTTGTTTGTTTTTCAACAGAGACCATCGGATATTGGAGCTGCTGTACGAGGAGGCGAAACACAATGTACTCACGGGTCGATACATAATGGAGCCTGTGCATTCGGTCATGCTGGGCGGAATACAGGCGCGAATAGAATTGGGTCCCTACAATTCGCACACCCACACAATCAGTTTTTTTAGGTGAGTCTCTGACAAGGCAAACACCCAGCTTTTGGTGTTCATTTACATTGTCACACTTCACTTTATTTCTCTCTCTCTCTCTCTCTCTCTCTCTCTCTCTCTCTCTGTCCCTCTTCCACTCGCACACACAGGGAAAGTCAATCACGATTTCTGCCACAACACGTTGCCAAAAACTCCAGTTGGTCCTGGTTGCCAGTTAGTCGTAAGAATTCGGCGGAAGTTAAACTTTTAGAACAATACAAGCGAGTGCCACAGACAGCAACGACGAGGAAACTCATGAGGAAATACTTGGAATTTTGCTGGGCGCTTCCTTTCTACGGGTGAGTTTGTTTTGGATTCATTTTTCTTTTTGCACCCGCACACCCTCTTCGGTTTCATTTAATTATTTTTGGCAAGAAATCTGATGGAATTAATTAAAACCCGAATCCATCTGAACAACAGACAGCAATGAGAATATGCCACCGCGTCGTCGCGTGCACCCGGTAAGGAGCTCTCCCCAAGGCGGGCAGCTAAGCCCCGGCTTCCCCGGGTGGGGAAGTAACACGAACAACAACCAGGAAGCAACAAAAACTACAACATTTTTGTCCTTAAGTGTGCTAAATTGCAGTTAGACTACTCCTGCATTTGAGAATTACTTTCGACGAAAACGAAAATTCACACAATGTGCAAGTTTTCAGGCCGCCGTCACTCGCTCCAAGGTAGGGGCAACTCCCACTCTCCCACTTGGCTGAAGGGTGGTATGGTAGGTATTCATCCCAATTGTTGGGGTTCCGGGAATAAGTGTCGGATTTGAATAAGTCGCGTTCGCGTTTCTAATTGCTGTTCTTCGCGAAAAGTTGTTGTTCGAGTTTCTAATTGTTCGCCGTGTAACCCCGGCTGTGTTGCATGGAATCACGAAGGAATTAAGGCGGACGTACATAAATGGGTCGCAGGGCTTAGGGCTGAAAAAAAAAAGAAAAAAAAAACAGGAAAAACGAAAAAGAAAACTTCCAATTAACATTTAAGTGGGCATTGATTTGCATTTTTATATCATGGCTGTGTGATCGGGCTTCCTTTGAGATGCTTATTAACTGAGTGTGTTTGAAGGTGCCCTGATTGCAGCTGGGTAACGGCCAAAACGAAAACTGCGAGGGGTAATTACTTTTAAATTTCACATTTATGGGGTGAAAGGAAACCCAAAGGGTATGTAAAAGTGATTAAGTGCTCGGGTCGGGTTGGGATGGAGGCTCCCTTTTTGACCAAGCAAAAAATTACTCCACTTCTTCTGCATTGGCAAGCACTTAGGCACAGTCGATCTTATGGCTGAAAGGTGGTCTTTTCAATTCACCCCCTTCACTTGAAGCGTAATTGGGTATGCCTGTCTCACTCACAACCACAGGCGAACGTAAAACGTTGAAGAGATGTTATCTGGACGGACTATCTACTGACGGAATATGATGCGGCATCACTTCAATCATTGGTGGAACTTATTCACTATATGCGGTGAACGTGAATATTTCTTTATGTACACTCAAATGTTCTTGAGTACATGATGGCATTCTGGCAGTGGAAGGATTCGAATTATTCCGGGACTGCATTCAATGTGTGCGCTGTGTACCAAAGGGTTTGGCAGTAGACTTGCATGGTCATGGTGGCGTATACGCAATATTTTACATGGGGTCGAGGAGGCAGTCTTAAGACTTGTCTTGCATGGTCACGGTGGCGTATACGTAACATCTCGCACCGAGTCCAGTAGACCGTCTTAAGAGTTGTCTTGCATGGACACGGTGGCGTATACGCAATATTTTACATGGATTGAAGGAGGCAGTCTTAAAAGTTGTCTTGCATGGCAGCGGTGACGTATACGCAATATTTTACATGGATTGAAGGAGGCAGTCTTAAGAGTTGTCTTGCATGGCCGCGGTGACGTATACGCAATATTTTACATGGGGTCGAGGAGGCAGTCTTAAGACTTGTCTTGCATGGTCACGGTGGCGTATACGTAACATCTCGCACCGAGTCCAGTAGACCGTCTTAAGAGTTGTCTTGCATGGACACGGTGGCGTATACGCAATATTTTACATGGATTGAAGGAGGCAGTCTTAAAAGTTGTCTTGCATGGCAGCGGTGACGTATACGCAATATTTTACATGGATTGAAGGAGGCAGTCTTAAGAGTTGTCTTGCATGGCCGCGGTGACGTATACGCAATATTTTACATGGGGTCGAGGAGGCAGTCTTAAGACTTGTCTTGCATGGTCACGGTGGCGTATACGTAACATCTCGCACCGAGTCCAGTAGACCGTCTTAAGAGTTGTCTTGCATGGACACGGTGGCGTATACGCAATATTTTACATGGATTGAAGGAGGCAGTCTTAAAAGTTGTCTTGCATGGCCGCGGCGACGTATACGCAATATTTTACATGGGGTCGAGGAGGCAGTCTTAAGACTTGTCTTGCATGGTCACGGTGGCGTATACGTAACATCTCGCACCGAGTCCAGTAGACCGTCTTAAGAGTTGTCTTGCATGGACACGGTGGCGTATACGCAATATTTTACATGGATTGAAGGAGGCAGTCTTAAGAGTTGTCTTGCATGGCCGCGGCGACGTATACGCAATATTTTACATGGATTGAAGGAGGCAGTCTTAAAAGTTGTCTTGCATGGCCGCGGCGACGTATACGCAATATTTTACATGGGGTCGCGGAGGCAGTCTTAAGAATTGTCTTGCATGGTCACGGTGGTGTATACGTAACATTTCGCACCGAGTCCAGTAGACCGTCTTAAGAGTTGTCTTGCATGGACAAGGTGGCGTATACGTAACATCTCGCACCGAGTCCAGTAGACCGTCTTAAGAGTTGTCTTGCATGGACACGGTGGCGTATACGCAATATTTTACATGGATTGAAGGAGGCAGTATTAAGAATTGTCTTGCATGGTCACGGTGGCGTATACGTAACATCTCGCACCGAGTCCAGTAGACCGTCTTAAGAGTTGTCTTGCATGGACACGGTGGCGTATACGCAATATTTTACATGGATTGAAGGAGGCAGTCTTAAGAGTTGTCTTGCATGGCAGCGGTGACGTATACGCAATATTTTACATGGATTGAAGGAGGCAGTCTTAAGAGTTGTCTTGCATGGCCGCGGCGACGTATACGCAATATTTTACATGGACTGAAGGAGGCAGTCTTAAAAGTTGTCTTGCATGGCCGCGGCGACGTATACGCAATATTTTACATGGGGTCGCGGAGGCAGTCTTAAGAATTGTCTTGCATGGTCACGGTGGTGTATACGTAACATTTCGCACCGAGTCCAGTAGACCGTCTTAGGAGTTGTCTTGCATGGACAAGGTGGCGTATACGTAACATCTCGCACCGAGTCCAGTAGACCGTCTTAAGAGTTGTCTTGCATGGACACGGTGGCGTATACGCAATATTTTACATGGATTGAAGGAGGCAGTATTAAGCATTGTCTTGCATGGTCACGGTGGCGTATACGTAACATCTCGCACCGAGTCCAGTAGACCGTCTTAGGAGTTGTCTTGCACGGACACGGCTTCGTATACGAAATATTTTACATGGGGTCGAGGAGGCAGTCTTAAGAATTAAATTGAATTGATTAATTGAAATTAATTGAAGGTCTGTGTGAGACTGAAATTATGTGCGAAATATGACATCGTCCAAATGGTCGCCGTAGTTTCCCCGATTGGTTATATTTTGATGACACTGGCGAGTAGGTCATGTTGAATTTGAACGTTGGCAGGCAGTTTATGCGAACCAGTTCACATAGAAGGTTGTCATTTACCAGTAGCACTCTATGTTGATGGTGATGGTAATGGCACCGTTCAAGTCAGATCGGAGATGCCACCGAACTGTCTCATCATGTCATTGTCATGTGGTGAGCCTCAAGTGGATTGGCATTTGTGTTCGACCAAAAATGGATCTTGTCTCGGCAGATGATTCTCTTCCAACAGAAACCAGACTCGAGGTATGTCTCAACGTTTCATCAACTATTCATGTCCATAGTATCTGAAAAAACAATCAACATGAACTGTTAAAAGCTTGGTACACAGAGAATGGTGCTATCGCACAAATTTGAACGTCAACCGAAGCTTTAAGGCGGGAGCAAATAAACATTTTGCACTCACTTAAAACAATTAATTTCCAAAAAAATATTCCTACTCATTACAGCTTCTGCAACTATTCACATGGCATTTTACTATAAAATACCACTCAAAAATGTTGTACTTCAATACATATTTTTTTTATATACGAAATTGAATTGTGATGTCGGCTTAAGACACACATCAAAACGGACCCTGAGTGACGTTGCGAAACAAAAATATGGCGGATTGTTCAGCACACCTTATTCTCCTTCCACCATGGTACATCCTTTTCGTGAAGTTAACGCCTTGAGCTTAGTGGGGCAGGTGAAGCCACCGACCGCTTATTTCGATGAACGATTTTCCCAAGAGTTTCTTTATTGGTTGATTCCTCTAGCTCAACAGACAGAATCATTTTATAAATGGCAGAGACACTTGAACCAGTCCTAATTTAATTTAACACCCCTATTCTGGTTGTGATGTGGTCACAACGCACGAATGTCAGTGAGGCGAAAATTATGATGAAATTATGATGCCTAAGTAGTTATTTATAATGAATATTTTGCAGCAACAAGAAAATATCAGCGTATATCCCAGGAGCAGTTGGACCATTATACGAATTTCTTGCAAATGAATCCTGATTTTCTTCTGGGCAAAAATGATCCAACTGACCCGAATAGGATGCAGAATTATTGGGCCGCATTCGCATATGAGCTAAACGCCAAAATAAAATCAACATCTGTTAATTTTTCCTTTTGTGTGACAGTTCTTTTGTTGCTATTTTTCCTTGTGATGTGCTCATCAGAACATCATGATGACGCTTCTTGTGATGCTCACAAGCTGTGAGGTTTTGCTCAGAATACGGAAACCTCACAATTTGTGACTCACCATGCTCTTGTGACGTAGTTGTGACTTAAAACACATCACTGAGGTTTGCCAGAATAGGGGTGTAAATCTCCCTTTGGGCTAGCTATTTAAATCATTTATTTTCAAAGGACTAATACAGTGGATAGTGGACAAAGGAATTTCTAAGCTGGAATTATTTATTAGCACAAAGGATCCAACCAGGATCTAAGTGGGCCACGACTGCTGCAGTGGTGGCAATCACCCAAACCTAACCTAAGCTGGAATTAGACAAAATTAATCTACCCTGGACAAACATCGCAGAAAGATACAAACGAAGAAATAAGAAACTTTATGGATTTTTTGTCGTTTTTAGAATTGCCTTCTTCTCAATTTCGCGTGAGGCCCTTTGCTGCTGATACTGCTGATACTGCAGCCAATGTGCCAGAGTAACGTGGCACACGTTTGGGACGGAGCGTCTATTTCAGAAAGCTTTGGTACCACAATGGGAGTCAAGCAGGGATGTCTCTTGGCTACTCTCTTGTTTACATTATTTATGAGTGAATAATGAGAGTTTTCGTCTCAAAGTGCCATGTTAAGCGACAGAAATTGAAGACGACCTCTGGTTTATGCAGGATGGCACGCCACACAGAAGGGTTAACAGCAGAAGAAAGGTCATTGGAAAAAGTCGTCTGTAGCCTTTAAATATGTATTTACTATACACTTACTTCCAAGCTTTCGAAGTCAAATATTTATTCAAGTTGCGAGTCATATTTTCAACAAAAGCTTACTTAATTTAATCTTCAAATATACCTACGAGCTTCAAACAAAGGTGTTAAAAAAAATTGGAGGATTCTCTTTGAGTTTCAAAAAAATCCACGCCAAGCTAGGCGTAGCGATGCAACACAGAAAAAACTAGCTGCAACTTCTTGCAACGGGAGTTATGTTCAAATTTGTTTCCCTGTATCGGATATAAAAAAACACGGTTTAGACTTTGGTTACAAAAGTCACAATTTCTTGGCTAATAATGGTTGGAATGAATGCAACTAGGACCTTGTTCTTAGAAGAAAAATTAAATGGATCCATGAACGGAGCTCTGGGATATTCAATTTCTTACACTAGGATCTTAAAAAAGGACTTTCCAGGACGTGTGTTGTTATGTTCATTGGACTGTAAAAAAAAGCTCCAAGAAACTTAAAACGGCAGACGTAGTTTTTCTGAAAGTTGAAGACGTGCTCTATTGATATTGCAAAAATATACATATCCACCTACCGAGAACTTTGGCCGCAAGAGCCTTTTAAGTTTAGTAATACGCTGATCTACTTACTTACTTACCAGGCTGGCGACCCATGCAGGGTTCGAGCCTCAGCGACAGCTGCTTTCCATTGTTGGCGGTCCTGGGCACGCTGCTTTTAGTCATCAAGACCAATCTCTCTTGCATCCGCGATTACTTGGTCTTTGTACCGGAGATTCGGTTTTCCTCTCCTTCGCGAACCAGGAGGCTCGGATTCGAAGTAAAAGCATTGTTGTGTATCCGCTCGATGTGACTCGACGGATCTTTGCCTTCCGGACTACACCCGCATCTTGGTGCAGCTCGTAGAGTTCGCGGTTGTGTCTTCTCCTCCATTCGCCTTCCTCGCACACGGGACCATATATCCGACGTAGCATTTTACTTTCGAAGGCACCAAGAATCTGCTCCGCAGTTTTGCTTATCGTCTAACTTTCGGTTCCATATAGCCGGCAAAATAAGGGTTTTGTAAAGAAATGATCTTAGTCCTTCGAGTCAAGAGTTTTGATAAACCGAAGTAACACCGTTTGCCAAAGGCAGTTCTAGGTCGGATCTCCACAGTGATGTCATTCGTGGACTTATCGTTGGCCCCGAGCTACTCTTTTGGTAGGTAGACAACTCCAGGTGTCGATTGTGTTATTTTGTCCTAGGTGGCGTATGACGGATCGGTTTTTGGTCGACAGCATAAACTTTGTTTAATCCTCATTGAGCTTAAGATTAGCTCGCTTCGACTCTTCTTCAATTGCCGTAAATGCTTCCACTACAGAACGTTGGGAACGCGCGACGATTTCGATGTCGTCTGCATATCCCAACAGTTGGACTGACTTGTAGAAGTGTAGTGCCTTCCGTGTTTACAGCTGCCCGCCTCACTGCCTTCTCCAATACCAAATTGAAGAAAACACAAGACAGCGCATCTCCTTGCCGAAATCCGGTGCAGGTTTCAAACGGCTCGGAAGCACTTGAGCCGTACTGCACGGTGCATCGCGTATTTATTATCGTAGTGCAACACAACCGGATTAGTTATCCCGATATCCCGAATTCGGCCATCGCACCGAATAACTCCTTGCAATGAATGGTGTCGTATGCGGCTTTAAAATCGATAAAAAGGTGGTGCGTATCGATCTGAAGCTCGCTGGCCTTTTCCAGGATTTGCCTTAGTGTAGAGATTTGTTCTATTGCCGATTTGCCGGACCGCAAGCCGTACTGGTACGTACCGATTTGTGCGATGCAAAACGGCTTAAGACGTTCACACAGTACGCTGGACAGGATCTTGTAGGCGACGTTAAGCAGGGATATACCTCTATAGTTATTGCCAGAGGTAGGATCGCCATTTTGTGGATGGGGCATATGTAACTGTCGTGTCGTCGGGCATGCTTTAGTCCTCCTAAATTCTACAGATGATCTGGTGCATGCTCTCTACCAGAAAAACGTCACCGGCCTTGAAGAGCTCTAATGGTAAGCCAACTGAGCCTACGGCTTTGTTGTTCTTCAGCCTTTTGATGGCTGTGTCGACTTCTTCAAAGCTAGGTGGGTGGACTACTTCATGGACTGGAGTTGGGATTTCTTGATCCTTTTCTTGATTTCCTGTCAATCTCTCCTGGCCAGGCCGGTTAAGCAGCTGTTGGAAGTGCTGTTAAAACACATCTACTATTCCCTGTGGGTCAGTAACCAGTTTACCCTCACAGTTTTGAAGATCCTGGTTGCCTTACCTAAAGCCAGCGGCAAGGCAAAGCAAATAATATGTAACTTCTGAGCCCGTGGACCGATTTTAATAATATTGGAAACATAGTACAAGTGCCAAGAAATCTTTTCGTGGTTCTAGAAAATGATATTTTTATATTTTTTTCACTTAAGTTTATTCCGTTAATGAGTAATCTGTTTGAGCTACATCAACCAGTTTTTAACCACGAAGGGGCATGTGCTATGTTTCAAATTTCATTAAGATCGGTTAAGCTCCCATACAAAGTGAACGACTGTGCGCCATGTCACACAGCCCATGCCACAATCGATATTTTGTGAACAAAATTCCCACATCGTGTTATCAGCCGTCTTGGCGATATCAATTGGTCGCATTAAAGCTGTGATTTGACCTGTGCAGGAACGATGCCATACCAACATTCTGGAAACGATTCAAGCCTCTTGAGCGATATTGTATTTCACAATGCATGAAAAAAATCTAATTCTGCACTTTTAAAAATATATTCAGCCCGCCCGGTATATCCAACAATTCATCGCTCTCATTCTGCATCTTGATAGCTCGAGTCATTGCATGCATTTTCTATGGGCTTGAATGAAATGACCGCGTGTTCAGCTGATTAATGTTTGTGATCTTTTCAGCAGCGTCATTCGGGAAAGTTAGCCGAAGTTCAGGGATCTTAAGAACTGAAGATTCAAATCGTCTCTGTTGAATTTCATAGCATATTTTACGTAAGCTATGATCTTCTTAGACCCATCCTCGTTGCCCTCTTCTTCAAATGCAAGTCAAAAAAATGTGCACAAAATCAAGAGTAAAACCTCTCGGAAAAAGTTCACCCCAAATTGTTGACAGTGATCCAAGGCAAAGCAGAATGTCATTCATTGAAATAAGCAGTCTTTCCTGTCAGGAATGTATACAAAATGTATTCCCTTTCATTGTCTGAAGATAAACAAGTTGTTATCTCGTGTCAAAGACGTGTTTACTTAGAGATGAATCAGACTAAAATAGTCAATAAATTTTGAAATAACAGTGTTGATGCAATTGTCAGTGGATCATGCCAGTGGAGTTCCGGAAGAATATCATTAAGCTCATCGACCTTTCTATGTCAACGAGACAATCTCTGCTAACCGAAAACATTAAATTCATTAAACGTCTCTTATCTGTATCCCGTTCATCATCATCTAGCATTCAGAGAGACCACTGAACCGTCAGTCTGCCGCTGAAACTCGCTAAATCATTTAAGGGATTATAATCGTTCAGCCGGCCATTATGCGAATACATAAAGCAAGACGGATGTTTGCTTTAATTTGCATTAATTTTGCAAGTTTTTCGTTCACGATTGTCGTGCATAATTGTGCCTAGAATATATTAAGACTTTTTGAACGATTTTGTGGCTATTCGACGGTAAAACCGGTCTCACTTAGGCAGGTCAAAATCACCAGCACTCATTTTTGACATGTGTACATACATTTATCACTTGAAATAACAATAAAATCAAACCTGTTTATCAGATTTAACTTGCAGATCAACTTGATAATCTTTTGTATTCAAAACTGCCGGAGAGCACATAAATTTCGAGAAGTGTTTTGTCTGTCACTATGCATTTGCTCTTGATCGGTTTTCAAAAGCTAACACGATAAATGTTTCAAATTCTGTTTCAGCAGAGACCATTTGTGTGCATAAATATAAATCTATAATTGTGTTAAGATAGCTCTTTCCGTGGTGGGGATAATGGAACATCGTTAAGATTAATTTCGGGAGTGACTTCTGAACCAGATGTAGTCGACCAGAAGAGAGGATGTTTTTTCGTATGTGTTTTGGGTTATGTACACAGCCAACCCACTTAAGGAATAAGCAAGAAGTTTTCAGTTCTTTGACCATGTTTAAAAAAAAATCTGGTACTTCCTCCTTGTTAAAGGCTTACAGTGTAAGAGAAGGAGCATCAACCACTTAATTAGATCTTGTCGATCTTACCGAGATACGTCTAGGGTGGGCCAAGTTTCTTTTTAAAAATGCAATAAAATGAACAAAGTTAAAGTTTGTCCCTGTGTTATGGCTTTATTAGTAAGAACAAACAATCCCAATAATCATAAAATACAACGTCATTCAAGTAGCTCCCTAGGCTCCCCTCGCAGTATCGCATTCTGTCACCCCAATTTTCCAAGGCCTTGTGGATGGTTTCGGGCTGTAGCTCACGGATTGGTTGGATAATATTAGCCTTAAGTGCTTGAAATGAGAAATGAAAAACGTCGACTCCTACGCAGAGGGTGCCAGGTTCGATACCCGAATTTACCACCTATCCATAATTCACGGCTCCATCTTTTTCGAGTCACTGACAATGCTCAAAGAGTATTCCTGTCTATCACAACACGCACAACACGAGTGGTTGCTGAGAAGCTAGGCCCAGGTCCACCTCGGACTGTCGCGCCACATATATTATTATTATATTATAAGTGCTTGAATCGTTTCCGAATTGTTGCCATACCTGCGGTCACTCGCGGTTCCTGACCAAAAAAAAAACCAAAGAGGTCAAATCACATCTTCGAAACGGATAATTTACATCGCCGAGGCGGCTTTGGGAATTTGATCGATTGTGGCATGGGCTGTGTGGCATGGGCTGTGTACCATGGCGCGCCAACTTGCATGACCCAGAGGTCTGTTAACATGGCTCTGCAACGACCACCGTTGATCGAATCGTTGTTCCCAGCATAATTTTCCAAGAAAAATGCATCCTATGATGCTTTCGGCTACAGCAGCCACATTTCCATCTAAGCAACGCACGACGAAAGGGGCCCTGGGTGTTGTGTGCTAGCATCTCAGTCTCACGAACTTTTTGCACAAACTTATGTACAGTAGTCGCGGTGGGTGCTTCATTTCGGCCAAAATTTCTTTTCCGAAACGCACTACTTTGCCTACACAGCACTCACTTTGGAAAAGTCACAATAGTCACAATATCCCCCAGTTCACAAGCGGCTGTGTTCCATCCGTTAATTTGAACTTTGTAGACACCGCTTTTAGGAACACTAAGTAATAATTCTTTCATTTCATTGTGATCCAAATGCTTTTTAACCTCAAAGAAACAGCTAGTCGAAGTCTTGACTACCTCAAAAGTGTATCTGCCTATTGTTGTGTGTATTCAGCCAGCAATTCTATCAACTTTTGGAACATCGTGTTGTGCTCCTGTAAAAGTCTCTCTAAGTAAGGTCTGCACGATCTTCTCAGGAAAAAGTGTCATGACAGCTTTGTCAAACAGTTTTATTTAAAATGATTACCCCGGTGAGCTGACTGAGTTTATGAAACAGCAGGAATTCTCTATTCTAATTCTGACGTGTTTGGTCGGAATTTGAAAACTAGACATGGGACTGGTATTCACCCTATCATATGTCACCTCGAAGAATAGTGTTGCATTTCTTGAGTTTTTACCAAGATCTGTCCCAACTAAACGATTTGTTCGATGATGGACCTCCCTGGGTCAACATCAAACTTGTTTCCTAACTCCACGAATAATTTTCAGAGATCGAATTATTGATTGGATCTACATTTTGAATTGAATCATTGAAATGAGAGATCATAAGAAGAAAAGTAGCAAATGCTAAACTTTCGGAACGCGGGGGTCTTCGTTGCGTTCCCTATAGGTTCGGAGTCGAAGACTCTTTGGGCCAAAGCTGAGTTGTACATACGCTCTACATGGCCTAGCTTCATTAGGCGTTGAATCCGTATACGCCTGCTGAGACTCACGAATCTTCTCCTCCAAGTACCGTCAACGCTAAGGAAGATCGCACATGCAAGCTTTTCTCCCGGATATACCAATGACTTCTTCAGCCGCATTTGAGATTCTATATGCCACCTCGCGATAGAGCCGGAATGGGATGATCAAAGTCTTACATAAAGTCGGATTGATCCTTCGAGAGTGGGCGCCATTACTGAATTGACTCTTGAACCCATAAAAACCACAACTGACAAGAGTTACTCGCGTTTGATGTCGGTACAGGTGTTATTATTTATATTGTTTATTGTGGAACCAAGGCTTTTACATCCATAGGATCATCTTTGGCTGGACACCCCATTTTTACCAAAGGTTCTGCTGCAGGCGTGGAAAGCTATGCATGCCTTCTTAACTCGCTGATCTATGTGCACCTTGAAGTTGTACTTCGCATTGGCAGAAAGAAGACGAGGCTGATCGTTGAGACGGGGACGGGGGAAATTGGGTATTTTGGTTTTAGTGGTGAAACGCATCAGCTCCATTTTGCTTGAGTTAATACCATTTCGCATTTGCCATTTCGCATTTTGAAGTAGAGATACATACTTAAGCCAGTATGCTCGTCATGTATCCACGTACCCTACTGCTTTGACTTAGCATTGCTTACTTTCCTAGCATTGCTTGAATGCACCGAGTGCTAAGCATGGCAACAATCCACTGCCATAGAAAGTTGTCCATACCTAGACACTAGGCCTTACCTATAATGATTTCTGTAGAAGCTGCATGGACGAGGATGAGGAAGAAACCATCGAACACTTGTTATGTAATTGCAGTGCTCTCTCATCCCGTAGATTAAGACTTCTGGGGCCCATTTCATTCTTAATCTTGAACTCAGCAGCAGAGAGAATCAGCCCTCTTCTTCGCTTTATCAAAAGCACACACGTGGTAACACAATGGGCCAATGGTTGGCCTAAGTGTGTCTGCTGTCCGTTTGCGCGGCAGTCAGCCACCTCAACCTAACCTAACCAAAACACTTCGGTTAAGGATTCAAGGGTCGCTATGAACGTTATTGAACGTCCCTTTCTGTGTCTTATAAGGTCAGTGTGTAAATCTTCTTGTCCCCACTGCTTCATAGAGAGCCGTTTCGTTTTCTGTGGATCGTATGTGGTTGTTTCCCAAGATAGAGCTTGGTCATGAAATTTCTGATGGACGCCACTGAACTGGCCTCATGTTTATGCGGTTTTTATGTTACAGTTGTGCAAATCCTCTTCACTTCCCTTCTACAAAGTCCATAAAGTCCATCAACACACGGGAAATTGTCACTTTCAGTAATGCTATAAGTTAGTTAGTTAGTTAGTAAGTTACGACTTTAATTTCGTAATATTAGTTGAATACAATTTCCTATAAGTTTCAAGTCTATTTGAGTTTTGGTCTCTATTTGACATGACTCTCAATGCGGTTGCATAGGTCCCAAAGAATTGGCAACTCGGGATACGAGTTTAATGAAAGCAGCTGAACCCTAACTCTTAGTACCGTGCATATTTTGTCAACAGAAAAGCTATTAACAAAATATGTTTCGTCTTTAAGATCGTACCTCAGTAGCGAGTAATATTGTCTATGCTGGAAACCCCGGCCAACGCATACATACCTTTCGTACCAAAATTTGTTGACTGCAGATAATAATATGCTGAATTTTGATCTTAGAGTTACGCCATAATCTACCGTTGATAAGTTCAGATTAACACCACATTCAGACGCTAAGCAAATTAGGTATAGAGGACCTTTTCTCGAAATGAGGTGTCTAAGCACATGCTTGTCTTGCCTGTCTTGATCCATCTCAGTTATTTTAGCTATATATTCGAAGTGCAGCCGAAGAGCTTCTAAAAAAGAGAGGGGACACCAGTTACCAAATATAGCATGTAATTGGGGTGGTGTTAAGGAGTCGAAAAATTCGTTTTATAAAGTAGCGAAGAACTCTTTCTACGTCCTCAAAAGGGTGAAAACCCCACACTTGGGCTCCATATAAAAGAATAGACTTTGTTGTTGCATTATGTTTTGAGCTATGCTAAATATTTTTTCCAGATTGCGGATAATGCGCGTTTCGCTTCTGCAAGCTTTGTACTGAGGTAGTTTTTTTCATGTTGAGGTACGCATTTATCAGTGGCTAGGTATTATTATTCTCTCACTCATTCCATATTTTCACCATTTTTCCTTCCGTGAGTCTGCCATTTCCGTTTCTGGAGATCATCATTTTCGACTTGCTCTGACTCCATCTTTTGCAGTACTCGACTAACCAGTTGATCATCAACTGCATCCTGTCGATCGTATCTGAGAGGAAGACGATGTCATCTGCATACATAAGCGCAGAGATCTTTCGATGACTTAACTCAATTCCCGTAAATGTAAGTAATGGCATCATTGAAGCCGTTTCGGTGTTGGCACCACTTGAAAATCTTTACCAATCATTTTAAGGACGTGTACAAAAAGTCAAGTTAAATTTTGATGCAGTACACCAGCGGAAATAAAATGCCAATTAGTGTCAAGTTTAGAAACGAATACACATCAGTTTGCTGTCAACTCAAACTGGAGCAGAGGCAGTTGACGCAAATCGATAAAATTAATTCGTTTGATTGAACTGAAAAGGTTTATGAACTCCTGTTCATTTGCATATCCTGACACATTTTCCAGCTCGCAAGTGCACTGCAATGAAAAAACATGCAAATATCGCTTGATCCACAACTAATACTCCCGGGAATTGAATTTACAAGTGCTTTTAACGAATTGCACTTAATCCCTTTTTCCCAACTGCTAAACTAAACAATCACGTATGCACTTCCATCTATGAATAGATACTCGTAAATCCTAGATAATACATACATTTCGATTGGCGGAGAGTGTAGGTATTTACTTTTCGAAGATTAGACGGAGAAGAAGGGAGGCCACACCGATTTAAGTGCAATTTAGTTTCAGTTACGTCGCGATTTCCCAAATGTCCACCTACATTCAACGCTGTGTGCAGAGGATCTAACGTTGTGAGGCAAATGTGTATCCATTTCGGTTGATTGTGCTCCCCCCGATCAGGACTGAGAGCAATTGACTTACTATTGTATTTACTGCCTCGTCGATTCTGTGATGCGTACGCGTACCTGTTGGGCGAAGGAACGACTCTCTTTACGTTTTATGACCCAATTACACGTTTTGATTGAAGCTCATATAATTACGTTCAGCGACTAATTTTCTACAACATTGCGTATACCATGGTTGCCTGGAGCCCGTCGTGTCCTTCGTTAAATTGTGTATCGTCTATCGTGTCTCGTGCGAGGCAGCGTGCTCGTTTTGTCGCTCGTAAAACGCGAAACTACGGTATTACACCAGTCGTGTTGCAAGTGCTGACATCGTCCACTTGCCATGGCCAGTGCGGAGGGGCTGAAGTGACTGAAATCCCCAATAACATTGCTGCAAGTAACGAGTGGATTAAGATCTTCTCACTGCAGGAAGTCCTCTCTGTTCGGGTGCACCGAGGACACATCACGTGTGTGCCCTTTTAGGAATTTAAACACTATCACTTTCCAATGTAAACAAAGTACACGGGTCTTACAAGCAGCTCAGCAAAGTTTTATTCTTTAAAAAGGCAACAGCAGCGACGGAGAGAGTAAGAAATGCACTGGTGCTCCTTCTACTCAGCGGACTGTAGGGAGACAAGCAGAAGGTAGATAGAGGCGTCATCCGGCTCATTTCTAGTGCATGCATACAGGCTTGTTTAACAAAAGAAATCTTTTAAAAGCATCGCTTCAATGGTGCGCCTTGTGTTCTGGCAGCTATCCCCTTTCTCTAAAATAAAATGCAGAAATAAAAGCACGTACATGTTAGCCGGCAATTCTCCCATGGCATCATGCCGCGCCGCGTATCGTCCCCGGGAATAAAATGAATACAACGAAAATGGGAACGTGTCCCTGTGGCAATTAATAGTGAGCCGCACAACCCTTTGTTCGGGCTCTGCTGCCGTTGTTGTCTGTTGTTTTTGTGCACTGTATGTATCCAGATATCCATTATGCCATTAGCGCCCACTAATTTTGTCCCCCCTCTCAATTGTTTTTCGAATCATTTGCAGTGCTGCATTTTTTCATGGTCAAGTGGAACAGCCAGTTCGTGGTCTTATGAGCTTAGTGAATCACAAGGATGTTTCAGTAATTGTTGCGATAAACGAGCGTGGTATCTACATAATCGATCCTGTGGAATATGTAAGTAATCAATATTTGATGTCCTTTTTCGTGTTTTGCTACATTTCATTCTCAATTTGCAGACGCTGTTGCTGGGACTCAGATACGAAGACTTATCCTGGGATTTTGCCAAACCGAGTGCGAGTGATGATCCCGAATGTCAGACGTGCATATTTCTGCAGGTGAGTGTGTGCAGCACGAGCTTTGTTTATTTGCATTTCAGCACGCATTATCCATTCTTCGCGAGGGTCTTTTGTTTCGTCGTTGAAAGGATTTTTTGAATACAAAAGCGCCACGGTTGCTGCCGGGAATATGCTAATTGATATGCTACGAAAACCTTGCTCATCATACCAACCACCCACCCTCCGTCCCGTGCCGCTCATTCGAATTTGCAGCGTTCTACAGTGTACAGCCCACAAGTAGGTCGCACCGGGTTTTCTTGTGGAGCTTCTCTGTGGGATTTCTATTTATTCTCCGAATTTCTGATGCACCTATGCATATAAGTGATGCATGTGGTTAAGCAGACATCGCATCATATTACCCGTGCCCTGGGTATTGATTGAATTTGGATATGAATCGAGGAGAGAATCTGCATCGCACGAGACGGCTCTCATGCCAGTCCGCATAAAGTAAGCAGATACCGTCAGATATATCCGTCTTTAGATGCAGATACGTTTCATCGGTAAGTTCTCCAGCAGGTTAGAGGATTTTCGTTACTTCGATACCAGGAAGTATGGATTGATTGCCAACACTGAGATGGCAGATAGATTTCGTTTTCGAATTTCACCACCCGACTAGGGGACTAATTGATACTGAGTGAAAGAGAGAGAGGTTTTCAAAATAATAAAAAGGGTTTCCCCGGGCAACCTGAATAGACTGTTGCTTTTTGGGCTGGAAGACACTTTCATAATGCTTAATGCTAATGTCCGGGCAACCGAAAAATACAAACTCTGTATACTCTGCTCGGTGTACGTGTGTATAGAGTGGACTTGAAGTAATTTGCAATTGAGAGCCTGTATGCCAGGACGAAAATGAGAGTAAATTGATATTTTTTAATCACGCAAAGTTGAGTCGCTTAAAGTTGAATGCCTTTGGTGCAAGAACTTTAATTATCAGATAAAACAAGCTGAACACGATATAATTATTCGGGGGGAAAAAATAGTTCTCAAAGTCTTTTCGCCAACAAAGGAGGATTGTTTCCGTGGAGGCCACGACATTCACTGAGGCGTGAGAGAAGTGAGCTCATGAAAAAAGCGAAGAATGTCGTAAAAAGGAGATTACTTCTTGTGAATGTTATACATTTATGACACTGATTATTTTGGAATCTTGTCTAGCATATAAGTTTACATGTAAATTGAGTCAAAAAAGTCGCCATACATTTAACTTGATTTTCATATTTATTGTGGTGTCGCAACGAAAACAATTAGAGTGTAGTTCGAAATGTTACAGGATAAGTATCCTGTCCTTAATGACAAAACATGAGACAAGATCTTCCTTTTACAATACAACCGTATAATGAAACTTCAACTTCCAACCCCCTGAAGTATTCTGCGATAGCCAAAGTGTTGCCGCAATGTAAATTTATCGTTTGTCTTTCATTGAAGGCATTGGATCGGACAAGATTTAAAGAAAAAATAAAACCGATTTGGTGGTGCAATAATTCCTGCCGCAAGCTATTATCATAAGACATTGACAGTGATTCCCTGAACAAAACCGCCGACCAACTTAGGGCATGCAAAAAGTTACAGTGCTCCACAAAAGTTTGCGTACCACGATGAAATTTGGAAAACAATGGCTTTTATCCACAGAGTATAAATTAAAAATATTTTTTTAAAGGTATATTCCAATAAAACCAGGTGAAATGCTTTTGTTTTCCACAAAATAAATTAAATTTTGTTAAAAAAATACAATAACAAAAACCAAAAGAAATCGCAAAGTTAACTCCGAAAAAGTTTGCGTACAAGGGAAAAATACTCTTTCACTTAACACTGTTAATGCAACAGTAGACAGTATATTCATATAGGTTGCTTGTTAGGTTAGGTTAGGTTAGAGTGATTGCCACCACTGTAGCAGTTGTGGCCCACTTAGACCCTGGTTGAACCCATTGTGTTAACACTCCCAGTGCTCCACCGGCTCCTTTTAAATTCAAAGGGACTACATTAAAGAAAATAAAATAAACCTAGAGACTGTCTAATGGTATTCTAGTGGCCTATTTTGACAAGCCCACTCCTGCGCTGATTTACAGCCAATTAATTTTCCTGATAAACTTAGCTAGGTCTTGTTTTTTTAAGTGTGACATTTCCTCTAGGTTACTGGAAAAGTAGTTGCCCAGTAGTTTCTAGTTTTCGCAAGGGCTGGACAAGTGCCGAGGAGGTGAAGCGTACTTTCTTCCTCCTCCACGTCTCTACAGCTTCTGCAGTACTCGTTGTGGGGGTCCACACTCCACGTGGTCGGTGATAATGCCCACTACGTTCCTTATTACATTCCTGGGTGCTTGTTTACTCGAGCATTGACATGCTAAATCGCTTAAGGTAAGATAAACAGGTCGAATCAAAGCCTTGATAGGCCGAACATCGAAACTCATTCCAAGATATAAGCTTCCAAGAGATTAAAGATCACTTTACGCCAGATCAAACGAATTGTGACACAAACACTATTTAACCGCTCAACTTGAATAAGTTAATAACACCTAACGCATCCAGGAAAAAATAAGGAGAGCAATAGTTTAAAAGCGGTTCAGATCATGTATAGTAGTATTAGTATAGTAGTATTGACTGCGCGACAGTCCGAGGCGGACCTGGGCCTAGCTTGTCAGCAACTACTCGTGGTGTGCGTGCTATTGTTCTATGACGAGTGGAAGGGACCCACAGTTTTATGCCGACTCCGAACGGCAAAGTTGAGAAGACAGGATTCTCTTAGACAGAAATACTCTTTGAGCATTGTCATTGACTCGGAAGAGATGGAGCCGTGAATTATCAAAGGTGGTGAATTCGGGTTTCGAACCTGGCACCCTCTGCGTAGGAGTCGACGCACTTACCCACTACGCCACGCAACGGCAGATCATGTACACCCAGCAAAAGACTGTTGACCAAAAAGTTCATTCAACAGAAACATGTCGCATTCACAAAAGTGTATGTTAATAAGTCGCCCAACTTCTGGCGTAAAGTGATCTTTTCCGACGAATCAACATAAAGCGTTCTTGGGTCTGACGACCGTTTGAAGACATGGAGGCCTTTAAACCAAACAATACTATTAAACAGTAAAACGGTGGTAGAAGTGTTATGGTGTGGGTCTGTATGGCGACATCAAGAGTCGGAAGGCTGGTACGAATCGAAGGAATGATGAAAATGTTCGTGAACACTGATATTCTCAAACGAAGTTTAAAAGCAAATGCTGAAATGTTCGGGATACCACTCAGATAATTACCACAATAACACCATACAAAATGCATGTATTTGGCAGTTATATAGCCCTATCAAAATGCTACGGACCCCGCAGCAGAGCCCAGACCTCACGCCCGTTGACAACATATCGAAACCACTAGAATGAAAGATCCATACCCACGATACCCAGTAATAAAGAGATGATAAAAGAAGCTTTATAAGTTCAGTGGACTAATATAAGTATTTCTTAGAGCATCAAATGTAGCATCAATCTAAAATCGGTTAAAGAGGGTCATAAAGATAAGAGGATATCCTACATAATAATAAAAAGAAATAAGATTTAGAGATTATTTATGGACTTGTAGTAACATTATTTTAACCTGTACGTAAACTTTTGCGGAGTTAATTTTTGCGACTTCTTTTGGGTTTTTGTTATTGTATTTTTTGAACGAATAACAATATTTATTAATTTTGTGAAAAAATGAAGCCTTTCATCTTGTTTTATTGGAATATACCCTTCAAAATTATTCTTAACTTATATTATGTGAATGACATTTGTTTTTTTAATTGCATTATTGTACGCAAACTTTTGTGGAGCACTGTATTCATTTAATAGAAATACACATTTATTAAATAAGAACATGTGAGTCGTATTTTTGAACGAAATATCTGGAGAAGGAAAATTCACGTTGACGCAAATTCAATAGTCCGGATTACCAACTCAAGAGCAATTCAAGAGACGCGATCGCTAATCATTATGGTTGATGTGAAGAAATTAGTGCAAACGTCATCGAAGCCACAATTTTTAAAGGGAAGTACAAAGACGAGGATGTTTTGATTTCACGCATCCCTATGATTCTGAACTACATAAGTATGTACCAATCAACTTTAGGCGGTAACAATCTCCAGTGTGGCTTGCATAGGAGAACAACAGACATACTTTTAATGATTTCTTTTGAATAATTATGTATTTTCTGTTTCGATTTTGAAATACATATCAAGGGCGAACTGATGAAACAATGGGTCGCATTTAAAAAAGTTGTTCATTCTCGTTTAGACGAAAGATGAATGGCATATGGTTTTCGTCTATTCCTACTAGGTAGGTGGGCTGCTTGTGCATTCACCAGCGCACTTAGATCATATTGGTCCATTATGATAGTCTATACCTACTAAATCTTGTCTTTACAATAACGAACACAAAAGAAAAGGAATTATCCAATTTGGTGCAGTCGTTCGGAAGTTATGGAGCTACTTACAATTCGACGATTCATTTTTGTATGTATAGTATCTGATAATATCTATCAGCCCTTACTTTTGAGCTTAGCCTGGCGATTTGCCATGCTTTCTAAGTCACCTCAGGCTTAATTGCCTTCCATTGTGTAAGAATGGCTTTTGTATTTTTCAGTGTAATTTAGACTCTAATCTCAAATTGTTTTGACACGTCCTTCCTATTTAATTGCTTTTATACTTAAATCAGGAAATTGGGGTTTGCCTATGATGTCTCGCGATGCTAAAAATAAGCCATTCCTTAACACACCTAGTTGTATGCTTAGGGCCATTGTTTTGTTGAAAGACAAGTGACCTCGTTATTCCAAGTTTTACAGCGCAGTCCCTTAAATTGGTTTTAAAAAATTACGAGATACTAGGATTACTTCGAGTTAGATGGAGTGTGACTTACCAAGGATGTTTTTGTAAGGAAAATTGAGGGAACCGTATGTAAAATATGTAATTCGAGTTAGAGACAAATTAAAGACTTCAGACCCATAACCCTTTCTTCTTTTTTCTTGAAAACCTTGGAAAGGATAGTGGATCACTCACTATCAGCTTCAGATACTTATCACCTTCCCAACCTGCGTACTGTATATCTAGTGCTCGAATGTATATCTAGTCCGAATCAGGTCACCACAATGTAACCAGAAAGGTATTCAGGGGAACCCCATACAGGCAAAGTGGACAGGCAAAGCCTGGACTGATCGTTAACCCGTCCAAAACAAAGCTCGTACTTTTCACGAGAAGACGTATCATATCTCCGATAGAGCCCCCTAAGCTGAAGAAAAAGAAACTTAGCTTCACTAGTCAGGCCAAGTATTTAGGAGTAATATTAGACAGCAAGTTAAGCTGGAAACCAAATATTAGGGAACGTATTAAGAAGGCGTCGTCACCGTGGCGTAGTGGGTAAGTGCGTCGACTCCTACGCAGAGGATGCCCGGTTCGATACCCGAATTTACCACCTTTGATAATTCACGGCTGTACCTCTTTCGAGTCAGTGACAATGCTCAAAGAGTATTCAATGTCCAGAAAAACCTTCTCAACTACGCCGTTCGGAGTCGGCATTCCACGCGTGAGAGAACAATAGCGCGCACAACACGTGTGGTTGCTGAGAAGCTAGGCCCTGGCCTTCTACGGGCTGTAGCGCCACCCATATTATATTATATTATTATTAAGAAGGCGGCGGCAGCTATTTACACATGTAAGAGAATCCGTGGCGGGATGTCTCACTGGATGTATACGGCTGTAGACCCATCTTAACATACGGTATCCTTGTTTGGTGGCCGGCACTGAATAACAAATCCAATCTTAAATTGATAAGCAGTATTCAAAGATCAGCTTTGTATCAGCATCACAGGGGCACTGCGATCCCACCCCACAGCCGCCATGGAAACATTGCTACAGTTTCTTCCCATGGAAATCTATCGGAAGCTTATAGCCACCACGGCAGCGTCCGGGCTACGGGAGTGCAACCGCTGGAGCAGTTCACACAGCTTAGGTCATACAGAGGTAATCATAAATGCGAGACTACCAACGCATACAGATTATACAACCCCGCTTTAGATTTCGAGTTTGGGTTCAAAACACTTATCCCAGACAGAGAAGATTGGGAAAAAAGATCTGGTCAGAAAACCAGTCTCTATACAGATGGCTCAAAAACAAACGAGGGCACTGGACTTCGACTGCCCGACCATTGTAGTGTATTCCAGGCAGAAGGTGAAGTTATCCAAAAGGCTGCCCGCTTACTGTCAATGAATCCGAAAGGCTCTGGATACACCATCAATTAAATCGAAGATGGTAAAACTTTGCCGTCCATCACTTAGAAGAAAATACGCTTCACCTCCTCGGCACTTGTCCAGCCCTTGCAAGAACTAGAAAAGATATAGTAGGAAACTGCTTTTCCAGTAACCTATAGGAAATGTCACACTTAAAGATACAAGGCATAGCTAAGTTTATCAGGAAAACTAATTGGCCGTAAATCAGCGCATGAGTGGACTTGTCGAAGTAGGCCACTAGAAATCCATTAGGCAGTCCCTAGGTTTATTTTATTTTCTTTAGTGTAGTCCCTGAATTTAAGAGGAGCCAGTGGAAAGTATCGGGAGGTGATAGCACAAACGATCCAACCAGGATCTAAGTGGGCCACAAATGCTACAGTGGTGGCAATCACCCTAACCTAAGCTAACCTAGACACAAATTAGATTTAAAGAGAGTTCGACTTAAGGAGTCCACTGTAAAACCGTAAAACTGCATTCATACACACCTGGAATAAATTCGTCGGATTTTTACATGCAACACGTCCTGTCGTCCGAAGGGGAAATGTTAAATTAAAAAAAAATGTCTCACAAAGTTTGTGGTTTATTTAGACACTGTTTTGAGAATTGGGTTCTTTCTGGGAACTCATCCCTTATGACCTTTAGATCTTATCAGCATTAAAACCACATTGATGGTCTAGAGTTTTGACACACATCTGTTAACATAACACAGTAGTCATGGGTCCCTCCCTGACATCGTTCCAAATCGATCTACGCTGATTTGTTTCCAATTTGACGTCTTGAACGAAGTCTATTGTCCAAATTCTTGATTTCATTGTATCTGCACACTGTTCTACACCCAGATTTGCATCCTCTACATACTTATTTTCACTTTAAGAGCGCGAATATCTTGGGCATATTCCCTTTTAACCTAAATTAGTATCTCATAAGATATGTCCCTCAATTCTTCTCAGTTAGCTACTACAGCGGCGCTAAGCTAAGAATTTCAATCAATAAATTCTATGAAACACATTACGCAAATTGCAAAGAATGACGAAGATTAATTGCAATAATCAGTGACATAAATAACAAATCTACATACTTGCATACAAAACACTCTTGGGAAAGTCCAATGGCCAGGGTAGAAGATGTTGATTTAGCACCGCTGGCCCAACCACAGCTACTACAGTTTGTGTATAGAGACGGACAGGCCCCAAAAAGAGGACATTCAATCCAATGCTCCTGCAGGATACTCTAGAGTTTACCTCAAGGAACTCGATAGTGTGCCTTTTCCAAATCCGCAAAAGATCTGTAGATCGGTTTTACATACTCCCATGTTTTATCAAGTACCATACATGGAGTAAAAAGCTGATCGGCTGTACTTTTTCCGGAACGAGAGCCGCACTGTTGTCTTGAGCTCTTGAGCACAGCTCTAGAATGTGCTTCCATCACCTTTGCGTAAATCTTCCCGGGGAGACTTAAAGGAGATATGCCTCTGCAGTCGGAGCAATCTCTTTTGTCTGCCTTCTTGAAAAGAAGAACCCTAGTTGCCAAATGCCAACAGTCTAACCGCGTTCGAAGGCCACCTTAATAACATCAGAGAGCCATAAAACTCTCATTTGTTTTAAGCATATCTGCAAAACCAACTACTGCTAACCAACAAACTGAACCAACTGAATTCTTCCAAACTAACCAAACTGCCAATTGATAGGTCCATAACAAATAAGTGCTGTCAGCAAAATCAAAGGGTTGCTGTGGCAGTAATTGGCTCATCCTAGGTTGAAGGCGTACGGTTCAATCCCATATGCAACAACTACAAGCAACTGAAGTGCCACCCCTGAAATTGTTGTAGCAGTTGGCCCAAATGCACATCAGAGCTTTATCAACACCTGGAGAAGAAAAATAAGAAACTCAGAGAGCAGAACGTCCTTCTCAGATATTATTATTTTTATGAAGTTCAATCGCAAACTTTCCACTACCTATCGTTGGATTCTTAACAAAGAGAATTGTAATTCGACTCTTCGAAAGATAAATGAAAATTGCTTCTGCTTACTTTGAAACATCGCAAGTTTCTCTTCGATATAATGAACTGAAGCTATAGCGACCAAAGGTGAATGGAATTTAGTGCAGGAAACGCTTTAAGAGAATCCTACAAAATTCCGGCATCCCAAGTGCGAACGGCTTTTAATATAAAGGTCGAAATAAAACACAGAGGTACACACATATGTACACATAAGAGAGACATTGCTGGAGTGAATCTGCTGGGAATGGCTACTAATATGCGACGCACATCCCAGAGGCGATTTGTCAAACACTAGCCCAGTGTACGATTTCAGATGACCCATAAAATATGCATGTTTCCGCAATGACCTTCTCAATCATTTATCCTACACTCTCATCTCCATGTTCGGAGAAAAGGAGGTCATATGAGAAGGAGGCCCATATCTTGTTATATTGCTTCGATACCAAGCATAATTCATGCATTAACATCGCTATAAAAACTGCACACACGCCGAACATTGCCTTCGAATAGCAGAGAATTTCTTCCTGTTCGTGGAAATGTGTCCTTGACTTGTGTGCTGTTCCTTCGGTGTGACAGTAGTCAATAAAGATGAGTTAACGCATTTATTGGGTCCACACTGTCACCACAAACTAGAAGGCCGCGTAGATGTAAATAGGCTTTTTGACCAATTCCAAGCAAAATGGATTCGAAACGTGTGCCACGCTGAACACGAGGGGCGCTTGATAAGTCAGTGCATTTTTTAATTTCCCAGGCAGTTACTTCGAAGGAAACACTACTCGCGTCATCTGCCAGCTATTAACGAACTCCTGTCAAGTTTGTGACTAGGTTAGTATTTTCTTGTCAGCTTTTTTCTTGAAAGTCGTTAATTCGTCTGCTGACTAACCATCACTGAAAACAAGGAAGAGCTTAATAATCGCTATGCTGGGGTATCTGATATCTGCTTCCAGTCATCAAGACCAAGCTGTCTTGCAACTGCGAATCGACCTTCCTCTCCTTCTCGAACCAGGAGGCTCGGATTCGAAATTCCTCTTAGCTGGAGCATTGTCGTTCATGCGCTCGATGTGGCCGAGCCAGTGCAGTCGACGGATCTTTGCCTTCCGGACTACACCCACATCCTAGTACAGCTCGTAGAGTTCGCGCTTGTGTCTTCTCCTCCATGCGCCTTCCTCGCACACGGGACCATATGTCTGACGTAGCATTTTTCTTTCGGAGGCACCAAGAATAAGCTCCGCAGTTTTACTTATCGTCCAGCTTTCGGCTCCATGTAACATGACTGGCAAAATAAAGGTTTTGTAGAGCATGAGCTTAGTCCTTCGAGTCAGGAGTTTTAACGTCAGTTGTTTTGACAAACCGAAGCAACACCGGTTGCCAAAGGCGATTCTACGTCGGATCTGCACAGTGATGTCATTCATGGAGTTATCGTTGGCCCCGAGGTAGACAAACTCCTTTACTACCTCGAAATTGCAGGTGTCGATTGTGATATTTTGTCCTAGGTGGTGTGTGACGGGTCGTTTCTTGGTCGACAGCATATACTTTGTTTGATCCTCATTGACCTTAAGACCAGCTCGCTTCGCCTCTTCTTCGTACGGCACGTTGGGAACGCGAGACGATGTCGATGTTGTCTTCATATCCCAACAGTTGGACTCAGCCCAGTGCAAGTTGAAACTTCATTTTCGGTTCAAACTTCAGTTTAACGATTTATGCGGTACCTGCAACTGAGTTGGATTTGTAGCTTAAGTTAAACGAGAGTACACTACTCTCGATTAAGCCTCAACAACACATCTGCATTTTGTTTCGTTATATTGCCGATGGGTTCGGAGTTGAAAGCGAGGGCATCTGATGATGAAATCCATCCCCTCCTCAGTTTTTCAAATTATTTGTCCCTTTTTGTGCACATCCCAGTACATGTTCTAGAATTTCGTTAGATTCTCCGCAGAATCTCAAGAGACCTTTTTCTGATACTCCTAGTTTTCTTAGGTGCTTCCTGAGTCTGCAGTGTTCGGTTAGGAAGGCTCTTAGAATACGGAGGTTGTTCTTGCTCGTCTTGATACATGCCTCAAACGTCTTCAGTTATAATGACCTAAGAGTTTCTTGGCTTGCTTCATGCCATGCTGCGCTGTTCCAGGCTTTCTTCTTTCCAGTTCCTTTAATTCTTCTCTGAGTACATGATCTCTCAACAGCGCAGCATGGTTTGCGGCTTGTAAAAGGTTCGGATGCTCCTTTCCTGACTAAGAAGTCGGCCTTCTATGCCCTAGAATCCAGCAAAGTCTTACTCTGTTCCCCTGCTCAACTCCTTAAACATCTGTAGTCATTCCCACGCAAGCTTGGATTTGATGATGTAGGAGTCGTGTGCCAAAATAGGTCCACGACTATCCGACATTATTGCTTTGTCGCAGTTGGTATAGGTTCTGCCAAGATTGATTTTAACGCATCTGTTCATGGAACAGACTTCTGCTTGAAAGATGCTGGTACGTTTTCCCATGGGTTCGTAGTTCCTTTTCCGGGCTCAAAATACTCCTGTCCCTGTTCCTTCACCAGTTCTGGATCCATCTGTATACTGTTTTACTTAGTCCAGTTTGTTGTTGACCTTAATTGTAAATATCTTTTGGAAATTTAACATCCTGATCACGTCATCCCTTCAGAATGGCCAAGAGTGGTCGATTTTTGACTAGTATTGCACATTCTGCAACTAGATGCAGTAGAGTCAGCTCCAGTAGCACCTCCCTGGCAGCAATTGGGCAAGTTATCATGGTCCCTGTGATACAGAGGCATACCAACCTTTGAACTTTTTTTGAATGCCTCTCTTGCGCTGATCAGGTTGCTTCTCTTGGACTATGCTCTTGCGCGGTATGTAGGTGTTGATTGTCAGACTGCTGTCCAATTTCACACTCCAAGTTGGTTGAGATCCTTTTCCACTTGTGTACGCCATCGGCTCCATGGGTGTCCTCTACTGTCCCACTGGTTCGGAGTCGATGACTGTTCCGGCTGGACCAGTGTTGTCCATGGTCAACCCACTTTAGGTGTTGAATGCGCTTACTCCTGACTAGTCTCATGTCGTTGTACTGCAAAAAAAAACCATCAACGCAAACAACTTGTCTCTCAAAGAGACCAAGGCCTCCTTAATCTGCCTTTGAGATTGTCCAGGCATCCATGCCATAGAACAGGACAGGGATGATTAAGTTCTTAGTGTTAGTTTGGTACATCGAGTGAGATCTCAACTACCGAATTGCATCTTGAGCAGATATAGGCAAGAGTTATTCTGCATTTTATCTCGGTACTGATGTTGTTCGTATTGTTTACTTGGGAGCCGAGGTAGACGAAGACCTTCACTACCTCGAAGTTATGGCTGGCTGTGTTGGCATTCTAGCTGCTTCGTCGATGTTATACGGCCTTTCTCGATCAGATCACATACTTCGTTTTGCCCTCGTTCACCGCTTCGCAGCTCCCTGTGTTCGACCAATCTCGTCAATATCGTCTGCGTATGCCAGCAGTTGTACGGACTTTTAGAATATCGTGCTTTTTTGTGTTGACGAGTTAGTCTTTCACGACTTTCTCTCAAGAACGATGTTAAAAAAGTCAAATGAGAGCTCGTCGCCTCTCAAACCTGTTTTGACTTTGAAGGTCTCGGTGTGTTTGCTTCCGACCTTGATAGAGCAGAATTCTCCATCTTCATCCTGGACAACCTGACGAATTTGGCAGGAATGTGAAAACTAGACATGGAGTTGTATAGCTCGTCCCTACGCACGCCACCTTGAATAGGTGGTGGGAGTCAATCTGCATCTTTTGTGCCTTTTCCAGGATCTGCCGGAGTGTGGAGATCTTGTCGATGATGGACTTCCCAGACTTCCCTGACCTGCGGACCTATCAGCTAATTCACAAATGGTTTCAGGCGCTCACACAAAATGGTATAGAAGATCTTATAAGCCATGTTTAGGAGACTTATCCACTGGTAGTTGACTCAGTTCAAGGGGTTTCCTTTCTTGTCCACGATTACTCCTAGATATTTAACTTCGTTTACTGTAGCCAGTGTTGTGCCGACAGATCAATGACTATAGTTTTAGTCGTTCCAGTTTCTGATTTTTGGTGAATGATGCTATGCTGGTATTTAGGTTTAGGCCAGCCGACAGCTGACAAGCACCATTCCTCTACGGCTTTACTTCACACCTCCGCAAGGTAAAATAGGTCTTTCTGAGAAAGTGTAGACTCACTGGTAACAAATGCTAAGCAGACTTTTGCAAGGATTGAATGCGTTTCATGCGCCTGAGATGCGCTAGTCTATGTTAGGTCTCCCTCTACACTTGACTCCTGCTTTAGTACAGTAACCCTTGCGCCATTTAAGGGTAGGTGCCCATTGACAATAGCGTGGTCTACTAAGCGAGTACATTTGTATGAGAAATGGGAATACGGTTACCCACTAATCTCTCTTTAGTGCAATGTTTTCCATAAAGACAGGTATTTCCAACATTCCTCAGGTTAAGAAACATGAGCGGCAGTCATTTCACCAACTACCGTTCATATTTTGCTGTCATGTTTTAAAACAGATTTCCTTGCAGATCTTTCATCTTGTAATTGTGACCGTGTTCCTCCATCTAAATGCACAATATTTTTCATCTTTTCAGTTTGACGCGGTGGAGAATGGAATACAGATATCAAAACTGATGCAAATATTCTCAAGACAAGCGGCTATGATGGATGCCTTAATTGCTCATTTTGCGGAACAAATGAGACGACGACGAGAAGGTGGCGAGGGAAATGCCACCGAGCATATTCACGACGGTAAGTTTAGCCAATCAAACGCAACAAGCATCATCCTTGACAGACTTGTCCCGTGTCCTAAACGAACTCCCATTGGATCATATACATACATAGGTACACAATATTGTGTGTTCCATGCCACCCCACGTCCACTGTTTGCAGGCGGAGTGGTTTCGTACACAATTTGAACACTACCCACAGGAATTGCTTGGATGTGGTATCTGTCCTGTTGGTTTGACAGTGCACAAAAAGCAATTTTGTGTCAAACTGGTTTTTGTTTCACTCTACAGGACCGCCACCATACCGGCTGCTCCTCATGAGTCCATGAGAGAATCCTTCCTGTCCATATTGTCGGGTGGGCCAGGCCAACGTTTTGGCATATTTAATGGGATGTACCTTCATTATCTCTCCTACAGCCACACAAAACCCTGAGGATGTTGCTGTCGGGACAGAAACAAGGACAACACTACGACGACGCAGGCACGGACGAACTAAAGTTGTGTTTAACGATTTGTATTTGTTGCTTTAAGCCATCTAAGCGATGCTTATGCACGAAACCCCAAAATCTTCGGGGTAGACTGTGGCAGCAATTGTTCCACTCCTAATCGTGCGCCCTCCAACGACGACGACGACGACGAAGACGACTACACACTCGTATAATTTAGCCTCCTGGGAGCCATGCGGCAGCATGTTCGGAACTGTGGTACAGACACTCGATGCGATAGTTGGCCAAAATCGGTGGGTACACCACTGAAAGGAGAGTTGGAGAGAGAGTGTAATTAATGCACCACGCTCACTCTGTCCCTCTGTCAGCCAGCCGTAATCTTTTCAATGCCATTTATTTATAACTTCCGACACATATCCGGAGGAATTAACAAATTCAGTGGAAGTAATTATTATTCTAACATAGGATCTTAATACTAATAGGATAAGGATGTTTCGCTTGAGGACGGGAGGAGTCTCCGAGTTGCGACGTCCTTCCCCCACCGGCGTCCCTCATCATTTCCTATTCATGGCAGTTTTCATCGGCGCGTCGTAGTGCTTCAGGTGATTTTTTTTTCTCTTCTCGATGTGTATGTGTGTGTTCGCCCTCTTGAGCGGAGGTTGGCCCCGGCTGCTGGGGACTTTAATTAATCTGCCTGCATGGCTCATCTGCGATGTGGATTTTATTTACGGAGCGCATTAAGTCACCTTCACTTTTCAGGTGAAATTGACAGGGCTTTCTCGGTTGACTTTGGGTGATGGGGTTGGATTGGGGTTCTTCTTTGTTTTTTTGTGGAAAATGTCTTCATTGTGGACAAACTTAATTGGAATTTATCGACTAATTCCCATCGGGGCAGCGATGCTAAGGAATTTCGAAAATGAATTGCCATTGAATTTGGGCAATTTATTGTCGCCCGGAAGGGGTAACGTCGATTGTGTCAGTTGATAGATGAAAATGTCAAAGTCACCGGTATCGGACTGAGAATGTTATCTCAAAGTTATTCGGTTGCCTTGAGATGTCGTTATTCCTTATTGCTTGTCGCTTATGATTAGATGTAACAACGTTTTATGGTTGAATTTACGTTCTGCTTGGAAGAGGGACGTGGAATGGGATTCAATGAGTGCCCAGTTTGGAGATAATTAGTTATTCGTCGGGAAGGGTTGCACAGCTGGAGAGGGATTGAGCAAATATTGATTTTGGCAGCTTTCCCGGAAAGGGTCATCGTAAATATTGTAACTTTAATTCAGGATGAGCTTGTGACCGTCGTACGGAATTTACTGAGGATGGAAATAGTTTTACCTGTCGCAGGATGGTTTTTCTTTGTTTATGAATGGCAAGGATAACAAAAATGAATGGGAAAGGTCATTTGAAGCTAACAAGCTTCGGATTTTCTCCTTTTTGGATATCCCCTTGACATAGTGTGGTATGTGGGCAAGGGAAATAATTTATGAGGTTGCTGCACGCATGACTTGCGTTCCTTTTCCGTGATCCCATTGTTTGAGTTCAGATTTATAACATTTCAATTTCACTGCCGGTTGTGAAGTAAAAATGCAACTGTTTGTGGTAATTGGAAAATTACACGGACGCGTACGCAGTTGTGTGAGTCCCGGCCAGGGGAACGGGATGGTAATCAGTTATGAAATCAGGTTATTTTTATGAAGTGGAAGGGATTTGGAAGATGATTTAATTTGCCCTATAATAACAAAATGGACCGATCAACAGTTCCAAGTGGATCTCAGCTTACCTTATAAACTCGAAAAACACGTGTCGTATACACTGTACGTCTGCAGGGACACTGCCGCCGAAGTGGGAGAAGACATCTCTATGCAGGGCTCCTCCCTTACCACTTCCAGCGACTTCAGAGAGGTAGATTTGTGGTTTACGAATGCTGTTCGTGCTGTCAACTAAATCTAGTATCCCAATGTAGGAACTACACTACTTGCCTGAATTGAAAAAAATGATAAGAGTCTGTTATTATGGGAAAATAAAGGCTGTGTCCTTTGATTTTACGACACGTCTGAGGTGGACCTAGGATCAGTCAACAAGCCACGTTCTTTGCAATGTTCTGCACAGTCTGTAGTATAACCAACTTTAACGGCTGATTGTATCAGACCCATTAAGTCTATATCATCGGAATCAGCGAGGATATGTACGGATTTTGAGCATGTCACTTCCTTCTGGACATCCATAGAGGATCCAATGACGCAGCTTTCCATGTCAACATTTTGCAGCTTCCCTCATTGGAGCATAAAAAGTCGACCTCTATAACATGAGCTTGAAAAATTCCTCTTATCTCGAAAACGATACGTTTTTCAGACGTCGTCGATAATAGCAGTTTTGCAGATCCTACTAGAACTAGTCTTCTGCGAATTTCTACGGATGGATTGAAGATGGGCGAAGTCGTTACGGCTGACTCTAAGGATATAAATGTCCTGATCCCAAATGTCAAACCATTGTAGCGAGATTATAAGGCTTTCTGCCTTATATTATAGACTTTGTATTATAGACTTTGATAGAATGTCTGGTATGTTGGATAGATCAGGCTAAGCGGTTAGTTTCAGTGTCGAGTGACATGTGATCATTGGACTAAGTGGTTCTTGAAAGATGAAAAAGAAAAGCCTATGCCTCTAGGCCACCAAGAGAGGAAGGAAGAGTGTCCGCGGGGCTAAGCTACCTTAATATGCTTGTGAGGAAGGCTGCCGCAACACGTCATTTGTTCTGACAGCCAAATGGTGGTTTATCATATAATGCTTGAAGACCTTCTTTAATTGCCGCCTATCCCGAAACAAAATGAGCGAATATTTTAGCATCTTATGTGGTTGCAAGAAGACTGTTACATTTGAGAAAATAGCGAAGACTAAGAACTCCCCAGAAAGGGCACTAATTCAATTCTCTTTCCGGATGGAGATTTGATTTCCATGCCTATCGCTATTCCTAAATATCTTCTGAATCTTGAAACGGGTGATCCCTTAAACGAATATAGCCCACTTGCGCAGAGTGCCTAATTACGAAACCATTATAGACTACCCTCAATTCATGTCGATCACACAGCCACATCTGAACGACTAGACCGTCTGTCAGGGCTCTTATCGACGTCATCACTGTGGACTGCGACATTAGAACTAACACTTCAAGATTGAATCTTCCCTAAAACGACTTCTGGAAAAAAAAAATGCAGATATGAGCAACTTCTGTGCGCTTTCTCTGCAAGTGATGTGTCCACTCGTCCCAAAAAATGTACTTAGTGGCTAATTTCTTCAATGACCTGGCAGAGCTAATCATTGTAATTGTTAGCCATTTTCATCACTTTGCCAGAAACACAAACTGGTTGGCGGGGTAAGATCGACGCTGGAAAGAGTGACAACCGCGCAGCAGGGATGGCTCGAGCTAAATGAGCCTTGTGCTGTGGAAGCAAGTCCTACGTTTCTCGCCCATTCTAAATTTTGTTTTGATCACGAACGAACTACTTAAAAAAAACAGCGCTTACAAGTGAACTATGTGAACTAGTTTACAATATAATGTTATTTTAGGTCATTTAGTTCAGTAGTTCGACGAACTCAGGAATACCTTACGCTTCATACATGTATGCTCAGTGTTTATACCTGTATCCAAAGAATAACTAAACTCAATCGAACTAAACTCAATTAAATTGAGTGCTTTGTTTGTGGCTGTATTTCGCACATTAGGATCAGCACAAGCACATCGACCACCGTTGCTTGCGTTGCATGCGCACGGATGTACAAACATGGTGTTATTACTGGCACTGTGAATGGATGAACTCTTAAGGAGATTTACTTCTGGTTAAATTTAGCCTATTATGCTTTCCTGAGCAGTGACTTACATTGAACTAAATGAACTAGAAGAATGAACTAGTTCGATAAATAGATTTGACTAAATTGGGCGCTCTCTTTACTGAATTAAAATGCACATGCCTATTGTGTAGCATAAGTCGTTTCCAAATAGCCCAATAGGTAGACTTTCAGTGCGTGTCAAAAATGTGTCAAATGAGCCATCATCTCAAAATAATAAACTCTCAAAATAACTTCTCTATTTCTATAGAATCATATGAGCGAAACGTGCGGAGTCATTTCTGTGCGTATTAAATCTACTCACACACAACATCCTCACAAGGCTGAGCACGATAATTTCTTGCATAAGCACTCAAAAATGTCGAAAGGATACACAAAAAAAAAATCTATTAAGCACATCCTGCACATTTAGGCGGTCTGGTCCTGGCGGACAGTCAGCCAGCCCATATCAGATAGATAGGGCTGTCTTCTATTAGTGATCGAATCTAGCACAAATCACATTCTAAGTGAGGTTGTTTGGTGTACTGTGGTGCCTCGGGTCCTCGACACTCTCAGTATCTATAGTGACTTCACAAGTTGTGAATCTTTCAACCGACATGCTTCGGACATTCCACATCTTCAAAATTTTCATATGATATGATATGATAGACACAACCCTAGCCTCCTCTTCTTCCTGTTCTTCACAGTATAGTTCGTGTCCACTAAGATCGCGTAGTTGGGTCAGTCTAGAATAATAATAATATGGGTGGCGCTACAGTCCGAGGCGGACCTGGGACTAGCTTCTCAGCAACCACTCGTGTTGTGCGTGCTATTGTTCTTGCACGAGTGGAAGGGACCTACAGTTTAATGCCGACTCCGAACGGCGAATTTGAGAAGTTTTTTCTAGACAGGAATACTCTTTGAGCATTGTCAGTGACTCGAAAGAGGTGGAGCCGTGAAATATGAAAGGTGGTAAATTCGCGTATCGAACCTGGCACCCTCTGCGTAGGAGTCGACGCACTTAACAACTACGCCACGGCGACCACTCAGTCTAGAATAGTCCCTAGAATTAATTTATCAAATGGATTTGAAGCTCTAATCCCCGAAAGAGTGTGTTAACTGGGCGACGTCCACTGACGGCTCTAAGATGGGCGGCGCGTGGTATCGCTGCGTTTGTGTTGTCAGAATCCCTAAGCATCCGTATTCCAAGCGGAACTATTTGGAATCAAGGAAGCATGTCGTCAAGTCAAAATTAACTCATATATCTTGCCAAAGCAGAAGTTTGCTGTATGCGTTGATAATCAGCAGCCATCAAGGATAATGTTTCAACATTAAAAATTAGTAGAGAAACGCCGAGCTGATGTAGCGATAGCCGGACAGAAAATCCGTGCAATATGAAGGTTTGAATACAAACAATCTAAAACAAGAGATCTCGTTGGGGTAAATCGTCATAATATGCCTAGACTAGGGGCGGTCTGCACAGGAGATATCAGATCGTGCCGTTAAACTACATTGTCACAGCCGCAACAACACAGCTGAGAGGGAGACCATAACAAATTTTTGTTGCATTCGCCCGGCTATTGTTAGAGCCAGACAGTGAATGCTTGGTAAACCCTTTTTCCAATCACTTGATGAGAACACTGTTAAGGATATTAAGGAACTGTCTCTTAAGTATCTCAGATTGCATTTAGAGGTATCTTAAACAGAGCTCTGTCATTAAACCGGTTCTCACCGAACGACAACTTCTACCCACCCACCCTACCCTGGGTCAGACCAGTCAATTTCTTCCTCCAGAACTAATTACATGGCCATCCATGGGCATTCCAAATGCCAGTCTGAAAATAATGAAATAAAATTAACTTATTTATATTTTTGTTTCTTTTCAGAACCAAATCCAATTCAAAATAACGGTAACGGCGTACTCTGCAATAAATTATCCCGCCTGACATTAGCTACTTTCGACGATGAAGGCCGATGTATAGGACAAATGGGATCATTATCGATAAGTTATTAACAGTTCATTTAGTTAATTTGGTTATGTATAGTTTTAGTTTATTTTTCACCGTTACAATTCAGTTTATCACAAATTTCTGTAGTTAAAAAAATATTCGATTCCCTTTATTTGCATTCTTACGGTTATTTGTTTACTACAACATTACTTTACTGTGTTACACTTCTTATTTTGTTTTTAGTTTATCATTAAGTCTTATATTATCTCACTAAGTAAGAGGGCGTTCAAAAATCGAGTGAAAGGTGAAGCTATTGATTGTACTCAGAAATATTAAATCACTCTTATTTGTCTTTGAATTTATAATTACTTACTAAAGGATAAGGGTTTTGATATCATCTCGAGTAGGGACTAAGTTTTGTCACTATGTTCTTTTTGAGAATATGCATAAACACCAACGGGTTTGAGTATTCACAAGACACAGTTTAGTTGATTTTTCTTTAGCTTAGTTGACGTTTTCGAAAATATATTGGATCAAAAATACTTTTAATCGATGCAAGGGAATCCTCCTAAATAAAAAGCTTCGCATTTTTTAATATCGCGAAAAATAAAATAAAAGAAAAAGAAAAACAAATCAAATTGAAATAAAGCCTTCCGACTGACTGGTGAAAAATAGAAAATCAGAATATTCTGGAAAAAAAGAAACCAAAACAAAAAAAAACACAATTGTAAAAATGTAAATTATACTTAGAATAAATAATTGAAATAAACAAAATGAAGCATTAATAATACACTTCGTATCTTGTACCACCACGTGATTTCATAATTAACAAAATGAAGGAATGAATATTAAAGAAATAAAAATAAGAAATAGTATATATATATGTATGAACCTAATGTAAGCATGTTGAATGCACATGTATATGAAGGAAATCTCCAATCCCCCGAAATGAAACAGACACATATACCAAATACAGAAGAAAAAAAAAACCAAAACCACATAATTGGAAACGTAAAAACGAAAAATGAATAAATATAAAACAGATAAACCCAACAGAAATAATGAACAAAATCAATAAACTTAAATTGTAAGTGAGGCATTAAATATTTTTAATGATGAATGACGGTAAAACCTAGAATATTATTAATACTATTAGTGAAGATATTCGCATATTGTAAAAATTAATTATAAACAAAATCCAAAACAAAACAAACAATATTTAGGTATTATTTTATCATGTAATAATTAATTATTATAATTATTATATTTAAATATATAATGAAGAAAAAAAAACAAAAATAATTGTTTTCTCGTATTTAAAGAAAATAAATGATGATACAAAAGCGAGATGTAATGAAAATAAGTGAACAAAATCATAGTACGCATATTATTAGCAGAGTGTGGGAGAAGTTAAGGAATGAAAACACAAATGAAATAATTTTTCGGACAACTTATATATTGAACAAAATGTAAATGAAAATAAAAACACAAAACAAAAAAAAACAGACTAAGGAGATTATAGTGCGTATATAAAAAAATACATATTTTAAAATAAATACATTTTTTCAATAAAAAACATAAATTGGAGGTGTTTAATTTAAGATTTCGCAGGATGAAAAACATAAACTAACAACGAATGTGTGGTTAACGAACGAACTAGTTAAAAAAGAATCGCTCGAAAGAGGTGGGACCGTTCCGGCCGCAAATCGAACACAGGAGCGTGGTTAAGTTGCGAAGGGATCGATGCACATACCCACAACGCCACGGCTACCAGGTTCAGTTCTACACACACCCCCGCTGTCTCTGAGGAGATTCACCTGAAGACTAATCGTTCTCGCAAACGACTTCTGCAGAAGCTATTTATATGAAGCAGAGATAGAAAGGGTTCAGCACGTCCCCTTGTATATGTCATCATTTTAAGGGTACGAATCACAGTACAATGTGACAATGCTTGTTTTTTCTTTTCTTCCAGTCGAAATCGATTGTTCGTTGGTTTTTTTAGTGCAGACTAAATTTAAATCATTGTTGTCGTGAAAAATTATGCACAGCATCTGTATAACTGACGTTTCCTCTGCTTTGTTGCTCTTTAAGCATTCATCTTGAAGCTTGAATTGTTCATGCACTGCATAAGGAAACGACGGTGGTTCTTGACCTAAGATACTAAATGACACCTTATCAGGTAGGTAGGTAGCTAAAGTAGCATTGGGAAAGAATGATTCATTGTCACTAGAGGCGACTGAGTTCGTTACTTCGTCTGACGTCAGTGTTTATGCACAACGATGATTATTTGCTGTAGATCATAATACAGTCAAGTAATCAAATATCAAAGAGTTCAAAAAACTGCTTGTGCACGAAATATGAGAAAGTAAGTAAGAAAATACAATTGCAATTGTCTGTGCTGATTCAGTATACTTTTTCAGTTCAGGGCAACCAGGTGTCGATCTCCGGAAGCATTTGTATCTCTCCGTGTACACATCCCAATAACGTAAGTCGTATCCAACAGTCGAATTTAGCTGCAGCTGTATTTAGTTATACAATGAACTGAAGAAGAATATAAGCGAGTCAAAATCAAGGTTCCAGTCCAATGGAAACTGAGAATTTCAATCAAATCCCTCGTAAGGAAGGAATTGATGAAAAACTACGAAAACGAAAATGATGTATCCAGTTTTGCTTGGCCAATACGAGATCGTCGATTTTTGTCACACTATCCTCCGTGGTGGCCGCTTTCGGGGCACCTGGGCGTGGCTCGTCAGAAACTGAAAACTGAACTCGTTAAACCATGGAGAAGAAAAGTCACCGTACACAGCACCCAAGCGGGCTCTTTGATTTCGCTGCGCGTATTCTCTTCCAAGAATATGAATTGAATCACCGACCGAAATTGCTATCTTTCAATTTTTCTAAGCTTCGCGAACACGCCCGTTACCACACGCGGTCAACCCAAAACTGCTAGTCCGACGTCCGGCGGAAATTAGTTGACCGTAGCCGTCTACCAGAATGAACCGCACGATAGTAAATTTCTTTTGCGATAGTGGCGCCATCGGGCTGTGAGACTCAGTACTTATCGGATCACGTTCGTAGCTGCGATAAAAAAATATTGACAGGCTCCTCGAACACTTGGCGCTTATAAAAGTTATAATGACTGATCATTTAATGAATGACAATCTTCAAGTTGCCATTCCGAAAGTAGGATCCAGGCGCAAAGAGAGTCAAAATTTATTATTATTTATTATATTAAAATTTATTTTAGGGCCCTTGAACGAACACGTCAGCAAGACAAACTATAGAAGACCCAAACTATTAGCCCCTTAAATTTTAAACGTTTCGCTGTCTAGTTGTTGAATTACACAAAAGCATTTCGGACAACGACGAAGTTTTCAATTTTTTAGCGATTCTCTGAGAGAAGACGTAGACAAAATGATACCTTTGCAAAATTTAGGTAAATATGAACAAGTTAAACTATACTCCTTCTGTTTGCAATTTATTCATCTCCATTGCAAGTTTTTTAAAGGCTGCAAGAGGCATGTAGAGACACGTACGAACTTTTTGTCATCTGTGACGACTATTAGAAGTCGTTATGTGCGAATCTACGTTTTCAAAGTTGACGGCAATCAAGCCAGAGGGTTGTCAATGGTCCCGAAATGACAGGCATAATGTTTCTAACCTAAAAAAGGAAAGAGTTGATTTACAAAAAGTACTTCTTATTTTTAATGATACTACAAACCAAGGAATTCTATTGCATTAAGGATGTTTTATTATTTTTAATTTTGTTTTTATTTTGTAATTTAAAAAAAAAAGGGTTTTCCAAAAATATCTTGAAAGCTTTTTTTTAAATAAAACGCAAAATATTTAAGATATTTCAAAATCTTTATTAACGGCTTGAAGTACAATCAAAACATTTATGAATGGACTTCGACTTCGTTCCTATAGCCACCGCAGTCACGCTTGCAGCTATCGACTCGTTGGACCGAATTTTCAACGACTCGGCCACACATTTCTGACGTTATTTTGCGTTCAATGTTGGCTCTGAGTTCTTCCAAAGTCGTCGACTTGTTGGCGTAAGACAATGACTTGACATAGCCCCACAGAAAATAGTTAAGTGACGGTTAATTGGGTGTAAACCAATATCCTTGCCAAAGTCCGCCATAATGTGCACTGAGCCATACGCAATTCTTATGAACGCCACGGAATTGACTGATTTGGATCGTTTGCTAGGGACGCCTGAGGGCACCGATATTTTCGACACTTCGACCAACCCGTTGTCTCACTGACACGGCAAGTCAGTTGAGTGTAGACTCAAATGTTTGCACTAAACTTGTTATTGACTCCGAATTTCGGTAAAACAATTTTATAATTTTGCAGACCTTGCTCGTTCGTATACGATGATGAAAATGTTGAGTTTGCTGAATAAATTGACCGTCACAGTTTGATGATTAGTGAAAGAGTGCGTTTACAAATTTAATTCAAAGTTGTCAATTCCCTATTGGAAAACCCTTTGATCGAGATTTGGCACCATTGTACGGCCCCATCGTTAATGACTGAAGCGACACCTAGTGGCGAACACCAACCTGTCAAAGATGGAAGACGAAATTGAGCTGGCTACAACTTCAGTTTGGACTACGATTTCATAGAGTATGGTCAATCAGTTTCAAGTACGAATGTTTTTTTGATTTAAAGAATAAAATTAAAAAGATTTTGGGAACACTCGACTTCTCCATAACACCCTTTATTTGTTACTTAATATATTTGAAATCATTTGGACTAATGATTCCAAACGACTATTAGCAGTTCTTAACGGTGTCTTCTCTGGTGGATGGCCTTAGTGTGAGATTGTTAAGTCGAACCATGTTTTTGGAAATAAATTTCAACAATTTTTAAATGTTTCATCGTCTTTTTTCGGTTAGATTTGGACACACATTAGTATAAGATTGAGGTCAAGCGACCTTATAAATCTCCGTGAGTTCGACAATTAGGTGCTAAACACACAAGGATACAAGTCACAGAACGGTCGAATATGAGAAGGATATCTATTGACCGGCGCGATCTACCGACTACGTCCAGATCTTAGTCTGTGTGGAAATACCAACCACTTTGGACGAGCCCGAGTCATCAAAAATTGGACCGACCGCTTTAAACACTTACTTACTTACTTGTTGGGCTGACGACCCATGCAGGGTCCGACCCTGAGCTATAGCTGTTTTCATTGTTGACGGTTCTGGGCACGCTGCATCTAGTCATCAAGACCAAACTGTCTTGCATCCGCGATTACTTGGTCTTTATACAAGGGATTCGGTATTCCTCTTCTTCTCGAACCAGGAGGTTCGGATTCGAAGACCCCCTTAGCTGTGCGATGTGGCCGAGCCAACTACACTTCAAACACTGCCAGCTTAAATCTGCAATTAAAGTTATTTAGGCATAAAAAATATACGTGGGAGATTATTAATAACGAAATTCTGCCTTTGACATGATAGACATCTGGGTGTATCCTTAGTCTTTCTTCACAATCGGACCTGCTTTGTTTAGCAGAGTAGGAGTATGAATATGAATTCGACACAACGGGAAGAAGTTCAGGAGACGCATGCTACTAGTATAATTAAAATGACAGCTAAGAACAGAATGAGAATACATACTTCATTTAATACGCATGTTCATTCTCGCGATTGTGTGGCATCAGAACGATATGGTTTATATTTAAATTGTAGACTTATCACCAGATAAAGGTAATTTTTTCTTTCATTCTAAGATGCTTACGGTGGTTATATTCGCTTTTTAGAGAAGAAATTATATGGCACAATGTTTTTCAGTTTGTTTATAAAAGGCTTCGTAAATTAAATACACAAACAAAATACACACACTTTTTGACCTCGTCTCGTGAGAGAAGAATCATGCATAACAAGATTGATTGCTGAAGCCCAAGCCCACCTCGGCTCCATATTAAATGCGTTCTATATTTGAACGAATGACATCACTCAAAAATAAGCCCAAACCCCCCACAATTTTAACTAGTCATAAGAAATTTCGGTGTTCTCATTTCCTTACACCCAAAATGTTGCATAAAAAATCCCCTCTTATAAGTGATAAGAAAATAACACCCAGTTTCCTGCCTCATCCCGAGGAACCCCACGCCCACATAACCCCCTATTCTGCATAACGCATGCAGACCAAGCGCTCCCAACTCAAAAACTCCGCGACGATATCGTAAAACCACAATGAGCTTCGAACAAATCGGAAATTTGATAAACAAGTCGATAAGCGGTACATGCGAAAAACAAAGAAGAAAAAAAAAAAAAAACAAATCGTCAAGCCCCACCACCACCACCGCCATTGAATCGTCACAATAAACAAACGAAGCTTTCAAATCGAGTTCCACAACCGGCATCAATTGCCGCATGTCAGTGGCCACATTTTTTTGGCGATCAGTAGCGTTCGAAGCTTGCTGTTGGCAACTCATGTGACGAGTGCGGTATTAAGTGTCATTCAAGAACTGATTCATGAGGCTCCGCAACGGTTTACGAGTGTATAGCCTCGACGGTCTGATAAGATAACGCGTTGCAAAGTGTCATTTGACTTGGAGGGTGGGTCTAAACCACAACATTTACACATCCGCTTAATGAATTAGTCACTTCTTTCAATTGTGTTCAGCATTAGATAGTACATTTCGAATGCATTTCAAGTGAAATTACAAAATTTGTGGCTTGTGAAAAGATGCGTGTTTCGTGTGAATGGCTGGAGTCTCAATATCGAACGTGTGCGGCCTCAAAGTGTTGAAAATGTAAGACAATTGTGTTCACAATTGCTTCAAGAAGGTGATATATACACACGTACACTTCATGTGCTTCATATTTTCGTGCGTAGTGATGAAATGTGCCAAAGGATAGGCCGTCAGAGCATATGTTGTATATTTGTCGGCACTTCCAATTGTGTTTAGCGGAAAATACTCGTCTAACGAAATAAAAAACAAGCGGTTTCTGATGCGATAGCTGCGCCTGGTAAACATTGTGTGAATGTTGATACGATGTCTGAGACGTAAATTTTGTTTTTTTTTTTTTTAAATCCATACAACTTAACAAAGCTTTCAAACTTTGACCCTTTTTTTGTTCATAACATGCTCATGCAGGAATGCTAAACAAATAAGAGGATTCTGTCTTGTTTTGAAGATTAATGACCAACATTTGTATATTTGAATAGTTGAAGGGTACGTCGCTGCTTGTTGCATTGGTGTTGCCATTTAATCTTTTTTAATAATTTGATTATTTTGTAGGTACTCCCTTCGGTAATCATTAATCCACGTAGAACACGTAACCTCTTTAAATAGATTCTCGGTCTTTATATTATGAAATTAATACATACTTCTACTTTAGATTTCATTCCAAAACGCTGCATTCTCTCATTTTTTGGACGGCATACCCAGCTCTTCATCAGATCAAATTAAATTCACCTCTGTCTGACTGGGTTAAAGAATATTTTGCATTTGTTTTTTCTTTTTCTCCACCTGTCAAGCTTAAGTGGTCTTCTGCGAATTTAAGACGGTTTTCATGTCATTTTTGGTAAGGATCGGCGCTACTCTACGAATTCTTGCGAAGAATGTTGTTCTTCAAATCTTCTTTGTATTGTTGGAGAGTAGACTTGGAAGTTTAATTCAACCATAATCAATTTAGCTGACTTGAAAGGGCCTTTCTTGGGCGGATCTTTAATTTGGCCAACATCTGCTAGAGGTGTTTTTCGTGGTCGACCTGCTGGCACCATGAGATTTTGATGGCTGCAGGACATTGAAAACATGTGTTTTCGAGCCTATAATCTCGTCTGGACACCCCTCGCTGCGACAACCCTTCCTTCGTTAGTTTCAGGGTCAAATCTCTATCGACTTGTCTCTCTCTTGCCACGGATAAATTATTCTTTGCATCTTAGTTTACAGGTTTGGTTTGTTTTTATTCATTTTATTTTACTTATTTATTCAATGTTTGACATAGTATAATAAGTGTATATTGAAATAACAAATCAACTTTTGCAAAGGACTCTCAAACTTACAATTAAAGTAGAATTATGATCGTATGATACCCAAAATAGATTAGCCAATGAAGTCCAAGAAATTGATTTAACGTTCTGATGGTTCGAATATCTTCGGGAAGTGAGTTGAAATAGGTACGAAAAGACGGAATGTTAACTTGGGAGCTAGTCTTGCTACGTAGGTAATGATTTTCGTTGAGTGGACTCTGTAAGTAGTCACATCTAATAAAATAGATTCTCAAGACTTTAGAAAAGTACAAGTGTCTCACTGGCAGAATTTTCAGATTATTGAATAAAACTAAAGATGTGGCTCGCCGGGAAGAGAAGCATATAAGAGAACAACATACTTTTGCAAAACTGATAATTGTTTAATTCATAGCCATATTGTAGTCTTGAGTGGAATATTCCAAAGTAGATATTTTTTAAGATACTTGAAGAACAGTACTATCTTATAAAAAGATCTCAAGCTGGTTAATAAATATTGTTTCAAAACGGAAACGTGACCATTCCAACTGAGATTTTGGTCTAAAATGACTCCTAGGTACTCCAAGCTAGGATTATACTTCAAAAATAAAATAAAGCATAACTTGCCACAATCCAAAAATCAAAAACAAGTACTCCGGTCATATTATTTTGTTGGCACCATTTTTCAGTTCGATCTCGTTTACTGAACAATTTTCGCTATACATCCATTCTTGCCCACATGGTATCCCTTCTGTTGAGAACAAGGTACCGTTACCAACAACGGTAGACGACTGGATGGCGTAGTTGTTAGAGTGCCTGCCCCTGGTCTCCGGTTCGAATCACAGTGAAAGCAAAGTAAATACGCTTTTATCTGGTTTTCAAATCTGGTCCAGTCACCATTTCCCGTTGGGATCAAATTAACATCACTATCACTGCAGTAGTCAATCAGTGGTAGAAGTCTGACTACGGGTATTACAATGGACTAATATGGTCTAAGTATGCTGGTGAATGCACTAGCAGCCCGCCTACCTAACCCAACCTACCAACAACGGAAAATAGCCGGTCTTAGTAATTAATCAGTAAAAAAATCCAATGAAAAAGGTAGTTTCTTTGCCTTTTTTCCCTACTGGTCGTATTGTTTTGTCCGTGACTGTATATACATTTTTTGGAACATGTATCCTTGTGATCATTCAAAAATGGTTATGCGTCTTTCGGCGGTGTATACTTGGAAAATTAAATCTCAGACAGATGGAGAGGTGATGCTGGTAAAACCTCTTTCGATTTGAAAACTAGTCCACCAAGACCCTTGTAAGAATTTATAAACAATTCGAACAACAAAACAACCTCAAGACTGGGATCTTCTTTGTTTTACTAAGAACCGAATGAAATATGTTCATAGAAGACACTCTCATTGAGAGAGGAAAACTTTGAGAATTACTATTGGACCAGTTATCGAGTGCCCGATCACTCGTTTCAATAACATTCGCATCATGTTTGAATGCTTGTGAGGGTTGTTAGGTAGGATGCCCTCTCTGCGATCGTGAATCACGTAGGCCAACGTGTTGCATCCATTGTGCCCTTAATGCATCATGTATTACTACCATGAGACCTTCTTTTGCTACTTAAACCATCCGGATTCCCCTGTTACCGAGGTTTTGCATTTCTACACAACACAAGTCCTTCAGAATTGGAAGGAAGTGCTTTCGAGCAATCGCAGGGCAGATTTTGGATAGATTCTATTTTTTCAACACAACTGCAGCTCCTGCAAAAGTGGTATGCTACATCCAGTCGTGATGCATGTGTGCCTATGACGCAGTGCCCGGTATAACTCCTATTAGCGTTAACTCTTCCTTACGATTAAAGCTGATCATTGGTGTTGATATCTTATTGCTCAGAGTCGGGTCATGGCTCTATCCAAGGCTTCGTGTTCCAGTTTTCTTCTTGTGGAGCTAAGCGTTGTGAAAGAGTAGGGATGGATCGAGGGTCACCCAGATAAGATCGATTTTTTGCAAGGCTGTCCGCTTTTTTGTGGTACGCAGCATAGGATCACCATGTTTACGAAGGATATTTCACTGACTCTCTGCTTCACCTGACCAGTATCGACCTCAAGGTGTCTATGTTCGCTTGGTTTTCGGAAAAGATAGAAATCGATTTGTTGATAATGCAGAGTTGTTTCAGCGGAAGTGCTTCTTTGTGTATAGTAGCCATTTGGAAGACGCTAGAGTCGTGTCTAATGCCACGGATTTATCGCATATGTCACAGAATATCCTGGCGCCTGTAAACCACGCTAGTCTTAGAACCGTTAATATACAGCTAGAATTCATTACCCTTATTTTAATTGCCATTGTTGCCGGTCCTTTGGTTGGTAGTCCCTTTGGTGTCGCTTACCATCCTTTACGTTTGGTAGCGTGACCTATGGCTGTTCCCTTGTGAAACTCGCCTCAGTGAGCCTCAGTGGCCGATGAGGCTGCACTATTGCTACGGAATTGGGCGCTGCCGTTGGTGTTGTTCTAAGCCCGCTGTTATACCTATGCAGGCCCATCTTAATGTTCTTGTTATCTGCTTTAGATGATATTTCTCCTCCTGATCTGTCCATCCGAAACAGGGGGAAGCCAGTATACGACGCGTGAGGAAAAAGTTTTCCTCAAGGCAGTTTGCACGTTTAAAACGCCATATACGCCTTTTTTATACGGTCATCCATGTCATTCAATTATGATCTTGGAATCAAGTATGACACCTACTATCCTTCACGTCTTTGAGAGGTTTTTTCTGGGATACTTCGTTATCCTTCTGAGACAATTTATCATTATGTTAGAGGTAAATAGGGTGACTAGAAGGTTTATTGCTCAAAACTATGCTCCATTTAGACATGTGTGACCCATTGTGCTGTAACTTGCGGCTTTGCAAGTTACTGCTGTTCGCCTGTTTTAGAAAATTATGTCATAGTCAGATGCCTGTTTGACCATTTAATAAGCATTTGGGTTGGATCGGATAAGACCTCGATCCAGTTCAGCGGGTAGGAAAGGATAGATGAGCAGTTGTTGGTAGGAGAATGTCTACAGAAGAATATGAGCAGGAGTAACAGAGTAAAACTTTGCTAGATACCTGGCCACATAAAAGGGATAAAAGGCAACGAAATGGCCGACTCCCTCACAAGGAAAAGAGCATCGGATCCTTTTATAGGCCCCGAACCACTCTGCGCTGTAGGAGATCATGTCGTCAAGGAAGAGTTCATGGAACTAGAAAGAAGGGACCGAGCAGATGCCTCGAACAACGCTTATAGCATGAAGCAGGCCAAGAAACTCCTGGGTCAATATAAGTGGGAGAGGTTTGAGGCATGTAACAGAATGAGCAAGAACAACCTCCGTATCCTAACCGGCTTCCTAACGGGGCACTGTAGACTTAGGGAGCACCTAAAGAAGCTAGAGGTATCAGAAGAAGGTCTCTGCAGATTCTGTGGAGAATCTACAGAAATTCCAGATCATATACTTAGATTTTATGAGGCACTCGCCCACAAAAGATAAAGATATTTTTGCAAGCAACATATGTTACTGAACTTATATATGAAGTCACTAGAACCAGCTCTCGTTCTCAGATTCCTGAGGGACTTAGGCTTAGTGAGAATACTCTAGGATACATCTCTTCCACCTTCGCGCAAAAGGAGCATATAACCCTCAATACAACTCTGAAAAGAGCTGCATGGGAGGGAGCTCAGCATGGGACGATACGGGTCTCTACTGTACGCACCTACACCGCGCGAAAGTAGGATATCCTTACTATTTGCACTTGTCAAATCTTCGAGGTGAATAGCTATCTAGTAACCGTCTTCCAATTTCTGCAAGGGCGTAGCACGTACTGGGGTTGTACAGTACTGTTTCTTACTCCGCCTCATCCCTTCAGCTTCTAGAGAGGTCATGAAGGGCGCCCTAGTTCTCAAGGTTAATCATCAAGCTTGATTGCCCATGAGCCAGGGACCAGTTTCAAAGCTTACCACTGTGCTTCCTTTCTAGGAGATGTTCAATTTGGTTTAGATTTGATGCTAGCCACATCGTCTTCGATAACCTACATTTCGTCCCATCTATGGTTGGTGTCATTTATGGCATTTGTAAGTAGCAATTATATTATTGCTTTCAGTGGGTGATAAGGTGTGAGAAGGCAAGAGTCATGCAGCTGCACCAATTGCTAATGTAAGTACACAGATGTGTTATTGCTGGAGCTTAACGCCGATGAGTAGATAACGCATGCAAATCGTGAGATTCATGTTTGTGAGATAATGTCCTCTTCGTATCGCGTTCAGTTCCCAGCAGGTGTTAAAAAACATCAAGTGCGTCTAAGTCGTTTCTCTGGATCTGAAGGGCGTGACGGTACTATGTGTAAAAAGCATAAATCGACTTCGCAAAAAAAGGAATACTTGGACAAAGAAGGAGAATTATTGCTGAAAAAGAAGCTATGTTCGATGCTATAGACGATTAGATTCGAGCGTCAAAATACATGGCTTTCGTAACATCCGGTTACGATTTTTACGAGTCGGATTTTTAAGAAATTTGAAAGTAAAGTTGAAAAAACATACCCCGATATGGTCTACGATTGACTTCAGGCCTTTTTAGACACTCACGCAAGTCGATTGCTTCACAAGAGTTATCTCAACAACTAGACGACTGGATAGCGCAGTTCGTTAAGTGCCTGCCCTTGGTTGAACCTTGGTCCCCTTTTATCTGATTTTCAAATCTGGTTCAGTCACCATTGCCATTGGGAACAAATTAACGGCGCTATCACTGAAATAGTGAATCAGGGGAAGTAGTTCGACTGTGGGTATCACAATGAACAGCTGTCCCTATCTACATGCCTATCTATCTCAAGACTCTGCTCTAAGCTAAAAAATTGTATCTAGGTATGTCTCGGAACTAAAGTTTGTGCAAAAAGTAATGGAAAAACTGCAGTCTGCGATCCACTGTGATATTAACTGCGACTGTGAATGAGTTGTTATTTTTCATAATGGCAGTTTGATCCACTCTAACCTGCTACTAAGTTGATAAATTTTCATAATCGCAGTTTGGAATCTTACAACCCTCTAATTGTACTCAGGTCAATCATCGTTTCATTGCTCTCACAATATTCCTCCTCTTTTGTAAGACCTCATTAAAATGGAATTTTATGTACTGAGATTCAGGTTATCTCTTAAGGAAGCAGGCCCTTAAGTACACCTTCTCAAACGCCTGAATATTTCTTTGTTTCCAAGCAGCTTCTGTTCATTTCAAATAACTGCCATCACACCAAATCACCCCCTTTCCACTCCTTTGTATGATCGTTTTGGGAATAAAATCATCTCGGGCTCTGGTCAGATCATCATGTTCACGATTGTTAAAAAGTAGATACTGACCTAGGCTAGTTCTCAGATGTCTGTCTGAAGTTCCCTTGGTCTCTTGGTCAATGGCTTCCCATGTCCAACAAGTGAGAACTTGTCTCTCTGTTTTGTATCCGCCGTGACCTTATACAACGGTGCTCTGATCATCTGTCGGACAAACATCTCTGTTAAAAGGGGGAGCTTACGCTTAATGCGTCCATGCTCAAAGCATAGCAACGTCGCCTCGGAATTCATTTAAAATTGCTCGGGTTTACTTCACGAAATGTTTAAACTGAATTTGAAGTTCAATGATAAATCCCTGTAACAACCCCTTATGACCTAAATATGTGAAGTATTTAGGTGTTTCCAACTCAAATGGTTCAATGGTGTGGACTCCCGTCTCAAGACCCAGCAGCAAGTTATAGCCAACGGTTTTGAAAGTATGTAAGACCACAATACAATGAAAATAAATACAAAAATATATTTTACAATTTATGTATCATACCGAATGTAGAATATAATGATAATGGCGCTACAGCCCGCAGAGGGCCAGGCAACCACTCGTGTTGTGCGCGCTATTGTTCTCCCACGCGTGGAAGGGACCTACAGTTTCATGCCGACTCCGAACGGCGAAGTTTGAGAAGCTTTTTCTAGACAGGAATTACTCTTTGAGCATTGTCAGTGACTCGAAAGAGGTGGAGCCGTGAAATATGAAAGTTGGTAAATTCGGGAATCGAACCTGGCGCTGCCACCCTCTGTGTAGGAGTCGACGCACTACGTCACGGCGACTCACGAATGGAGACAATCATTCCTATTATGAATAAAATTCTACATTGACATTTTTTTCATTTTAACTAATTTTTATTCCAACAATTCATAACAAACTTACATACTAGACAAAAATGGTTTAAACTGGTTGGACGAACAGTGAAGCTAAAACTTAATAAGCTAAACTTAATCTTATCATATGTCTTTCGACTTTAGCTAATATTGCATTTATATTTGAATAAAAACGATTTCAATACTGAACAACTTAATATTAATTGGACCCATTCTGATGCCCATGGGGTGAAGCCCTGTCGTCCTACTCGTTTAGGTGTTGCTGTTGTGAAAAGCCGCCGATGTGAGTGGGCCTGTGCAGCTGACCAGATAATTTAGCTTTATAGCTTATGTTTACTCATGTCTTCAAAGTGCTGTTGGTTGTTGTTATCCTTCCAGCCAACTAGAGATCCTTATAAACCTGCAAAGAGATTTTAGTGGTATATCTGATATATCATGAAGGGCATGGAAGAAGCATTCTTCCAAAAGTTGTGGGATGTGTCGTCAATCTCTTCTTCGTCCCCACAGCCTCTGCAAATGGTGTCATGGGTAAGACCCATTTTATATTCATGGTATCTTAGATGGCATCGTATCTGGTTTTCAAATCTGGTCCATTCACCATTTGCCGTTGGGATCAAATTAACGGCACTACCACTGGAGTGGCCAATCAGTGGTAGTATTCTGACTGTGGTTATCGCAATGGTCTAAGAGTGCTGGTGAATTCACTAGCAACCCATCTATCTAACTTAACCTATTTTAGATGGTTATGGTCGGTTATTGCTCCGACCGCCATATCCAGCGGCTTCCTACTGCATTGGAGGAGAATATCGATGTTTGTCCTATTGCTAGGCCATAACGTACGAGAGGTCTCACATGTGGGGAGACAACTCCATCTTTCATTAGCTAACTCCATGATTTTAATGTCCACTTTCCGCTAAATGTCAGATAGAGGTGAGTTAAGCCATTGCCTGGGATGGGTCAGACTCGGCCCCTTTCCTGGCAAGTTCATCAGCTACCTTGTTGCCGATTATGTCCCTATGACCTGGACCCAGCACAGAGTGATCGAATGCTGTGTGCCAAGAACCTTGAGCCCATCGCGACAGCTTGCGACTAGCTTGGACTTGATTGCTATAGCCGAAATTGCTTTTATGGCCACTTGACTGTCAGTTAGGAAGGTAGCATCAGCCGGTGGTATTTCCAACAATGATATCACTTTGGGGCCTTCTTTGACCGTAAGGACCTCCACTTGAAAAACACTGTCGTAGTCAGGTAGTCTGCTAGAGCAGTGCATGTTTGTTTAACAATTCGCTGCCCGCGCCTGTACATTTTCCATCTTTGACCTCTCCGTAAAGACATGGATGGAAGTCGGGTCATTGATGCATTTATTTAACGTCCACTCATCCCTTGAAGGGAAATGGTTACTGAAGGATATATTGAAGTCAAGGGAGGGGAGTAGTTGCTTTCTATTTGTTCTATGTGAAGTTTATCTAGAATACATGCATGACCATTGGGGCTGCAGTGCACAATTTTTTGATGGGATGATCCTTATGGCACTCTTTGCAGCAGTCATCTGCGTAGTGGAAGAAGATCCAGAAGTACCTCTAAACTCGCTATGGGGGTGGTGGAGATTGCGCCTGTCTCGCCTAGGCATGCGCATCTCTGTATGTTCGTGAGCAGCTTTTAGTTGGAACCTTTCAGGCAAGCTTGCCACCAAACTGCTCTGCCATTTGTCAGGATCGGACTCAACTTATTCTCTTACTTATTCTTTATTAAAAAAAAGATCAGGGGAGAACTTGTTTCAATCTCTTGCATATTCTTTATTCACAAAGTGTGTACAAATATAATTTAAGACAATGTCAAAGTTACGGCCATGGCTGGGCAGTTAAACATTTAGTCGACATCAAAATAGTGCAATAATTTCCTATGTATTTCAAAAACATTTGTGGAGCACCTAATATACTACTGAACTGGATGCAAAATATAAAAAATTTACCAATGAATGAGTGTGAAATTATCAGTATGGAGCCGGTACGCGTCTATACTGTCAATTTCCCTTCATCAAACTCACTTCCTTTCAAACAAGGGTACTAATTCATCCACCTTCGTATAGGTAACCAGTTTCTTTTTCTCACAATGAGTGGAAGAAAAGAAAACGAGATACAACGACACTTAATACAACATTTGCATTTTAGATGTAATTGATATTCTTGGCAGTTATTGCTACGAATACTGTAGTTGATCTTGATGACTGTTTAGCTTACAAACGATCCTGATCGATTCTAAGAAACTGTCCAACTTTCATGAGGATCAGTCGAGTATGTCAGATGCTTTGCTGGTACAAACAGAGACATTCATTGTTATTGCATAGCCGTGACCCGTTCAACAGTATCAGACATAAAAATAAAGGGTTTGGTTTTGATGCCTCTGCTCTAAGACAAGAATCATTGAGCAATGTTCAGAAGATATTTAAATCGACCGACCTGTAGGTACAGTATAGTAACAACTCATTTCCTTACGTTTGCTCCCTTCATTCCCGAATGAACGTGTTCACGTTGAACATTAATCCTCCTCCCTATCAATATTTAATTTATTTTAACAAAAGCATCAACTCCAACCCCCTCCACCCCTATAACATGCTTCCATTTCGTTCGTATTCTGTGAGTAAACTTACACCATCCTAACCACAATACGCACGTTTTCACCATGAACTTTTATTAAACTACGAAAACGACAAAAAAAAATAATCCGAAAATAATGTAAACTCTCACCGTTTCGCTACACCAATTTATTCAAATTGAAATGAAAGAAATAAATCGCCATCACCACTACCACCATCACCACTCCGAGTGCAAATAATTTACTCAGCACAATGGAAGAATATCCTGTCACCAGAAAGTAAATATCCTTTATTATTTATTCAATGCACAGGGAATTTTCAGCAGTCGGGAATGTGACATCTATGAAGGTTCCTTCCGTCATTGGATCCAACAAAGAACGATAGAATATTTGTCTCGTCAAAATGGCCAACGATTTCCTCTTCATCCTTCTCCTCCTTCTCCTCATCCACCCACAAACAACATTGAATCGATTTCCATCGCCATCAATATTCACTCCACAAGAAGTCCTTCCTATTCAACCGATATTTATCGTGTTTCTTATTCATTTTTCAATTAATGAAACACAGAAAAAGAAGAGCAAAAAAAAAAACAGAAGAGCGAAACAAATACTTATTTGACTGTAGTTTCAATAAAAATGCTCCAACCTCGTTAGCAAGCGGTTAGAACGTTGGAAGTAGGTACATACATACTTCGAAAAACAAAAAAATAAAACATATGAGAGCCGGTCAATGAGTCTGTTTGCCCAGATCGGAATTTGTTTGCCGTCAAAAGCTCTCAGGCCGCCATGCATGTACATAATGGCGGTCACAACGCCGGCATGTGGGAAGGTGCTCATCACAGCATTACGGGATTCCAGGTGGATGATTGAACTTAATGGGTCCGCGTCTAATGTAAATATTTATCGACAGCGTTGTGTGCACACATTGCTGTGAAAGTGACGCTATTTAAAAATTACTTGGACGAGTAATGCCGGTGGAATTTGTTCGAAAGTGATCGTTGTTCCCGACGAGATGATGTACTGTTTGTCTGCCGGAAGGTGGAGCATCCTGGTCTATATGAAGTGTTTTCACATGATGTGGCCAGCTGACAGAAACGTCAGTTCAGTAAACGCACTGAGGACTTTTATTTTTGAAGGCAATAATACACGTATGATGTTCAAAAGTGGTAGTTCATGAGACTCCGTCAGCGTGAGAGTGTAGGTCACGATAGAGCTTAGCCACGAACCAAACCATTGGCTGCTTTAGGAGCTAACGGCATGACTCCACTCCAGCTTGTATTGCCACACGAAGAAGAAGTAATATCGAAATATCCAATCGGCAAGTGGCTTAATATTATAATGGATGGTGTGAATAAAAGCTAAGGGAACACTTCAAGCTAAAACCCATGAGTCAAGTGTTTTCATTAAAGGGAACACTCAATCTGGTGTGAATAATAATTTCTTCAATGTAGGTTATTTCCCTCAAGTTGACGTTTGTAAACTACATTCTTGAAATTTAAGGGTGAGTGAAATATGGGTTAAAATTTGCGCAAAGTGAATTTATGCAAAAATGTTTTTGAACATACAAAGAACTATAGTTCTTGGCATTTCGGGGACACAGTGGATCATTTCAGGTGGTTAAGTAATCAGCTCCTTTCCGTTATTCCTGTAGAAACCCGTGGTAACGTACCAACAATTGAGAAGATGAAAATATTCCATCGATATATTGGTGACCCGGGATTCCATGTGAGAACTTTGGGATTCATAGTGTTCTACTATATGTGCAAAAGCAAATCTATGGATGAAATTTCTCTCTTCGATCGAGGAATTGAGAGAAGCTAAAGAATTTTGTTTAATTTGTTGTTCTATAGCTTTGAACGCAACTTACTTTTTAATATTCATGTCTGGAGTTTGGCTTTTTTTTTTCCACAAACCCGGATAAAATCGCTGAAGTTACTTCCCATGCATACTCAATTTCTACAAGCTTGTTTTTTTGTGAGGGTAGGTGAAAAAATCTTCAAATGACACTATGGGAAGCGTTGCCACATAGCGAAAGGGATTTTTACCCAGTAAAAACACATCCCTTCAAATAAAATATATTTTCACTACAACTAAGTTTTACCCCAGCTGTTTTACTTTCTTGGCTTAGACGCATTTGGCAAGAGATCCTCCATTGAGAGTTCTTGAAAAAAATTCTTGGTTGAATTCACCGTGCTAGGTCAAGGGGTTTAGTCCTTTGAAGACGGCGAAAGGAGTTTCTTTCGCAGAGAATTGGTAGGACAGCAAAGCTTATGTGCTCTTCCAGGCGACGCTTATGCTTACAAGCAAAATTCGTAACTTCATCTTGGACTGATGAAATTCCAAGATCTCTGTGGATATCGTTTTTTCGTATATACCAAGGTACGTTGACGAGGGCCATTAGCATTTTATTTTGAAAAGTTTGTAGTATGTTTCTATTACTTTCTTTGTTATTCCATACGTCCAGACGGGTTTTAGCACTTACTTGTATACAAGCAATTTGTTATTAGTACTTAGCTTGGAATATTTTCCAATAAGCCAGTACATGTGTTTGTATCTTAATTGGAGTTCCACGCGTTTCTTTTTGACGTGCTCCTTCCAGTTAAGCTTTACATCGAGAGTCATTCCGAGGTATTTCGCTTCATTGCCGAAGGGTATTTGTACATTATCTATAAAAACGGGCAAGTTATTCACGTTCTTATACGTAAAAATTATATGAACGGATTTAGCTTCGTTAAGCTCAATCCGCTTAGTGTTCGTCCATTCTTATATCCGGTCTGAAGCACATTGCAATTTTTTAGTTGATTCTTCGACCGTTTTGGCAGTTACCAAAATAAGTATAAAAAGTAAATGTGCCTACGTCCTGCGGTATATCGCTGCTATACATTAAGTAAAGGAGAGGACCAAGAACACTTCCTTGTGGTACTCCAGCTTTTATAGATTCAAATAGGGAGTATTATTTCCCATAATTCACACGGAAGATTATATCCGATAGATAATTCGAAAAAATTGTACAAAGTGTTCTCGGGAGGAATTGTTGAAGCTTGTGTTTCAAGCCTTCGTGCCAAACCTTGTCAAAGGCATGCGAAACATGAAGAAATACAGCTGAGCAGACTTGCTTTTGTTCAAACGATTTTTTCTATAACATTAGTTATGCGATGGCTTGCTTCTAAAACCGAAATGGTGATTAGGAATAAGACGACTTTCTTCTACAACCGCGCTTAAACGTCTAAGTAATATTCGTTCGAACACTTCAGACATTGTCGGAAGAAGTGTCGGAAAAAAGTCTATCGACTTAGTCGGTCTATAAGACTTATTATTTCCGCTACTTTCCACTGACTAGGGACATGTTCTAATCTAAGGGCGGCGTTGATAATGTAGAGAAACATAAGAAGCGCATTCTGAGGTAATTCTTTCAGAACCCTTTTCCTGTGATTAAATCATAACCAGGAGCTTTCTTGGGTTTGAGTTTTTTTTTCATTTTTTCCTTAAGTTCTGTCAAAGTAGCATTTCTTATAGAAAAATTCTCATTATTTGGGTCTGAACCATAGGAGTATACAGGAAGTGCTTTCCCATCGCGTGATTTAAACGTTGCTTCCAAATGATCTGCGAAGAGATGTGCTTTCTCTTTATCTTCTTTGGCCCACTCGTGTTAGTGGGGGTTAGGGGTCGCATGTTGTTGGGGATATCTTAAACCGTTGACTGCTTTCCGGAGTGAGTAGTTGGTATCTTTTTTCGCTGACAAGCCGGTTAAATAAGCATTTAGATTAGTATTTTTAAAGGACTTAATTTTCGCTTTCAGAAGGTTGGACAGTTGGTTGAGGCGTGTTTTATACTGCGGCGCACGGGTCTGCTGCCATTTCTTACGAGCTTTACGTTTCCCTCTTACTAATTCTCGTATTTCCGGTGGATATCGCAATACATGTTTTATCGTCGTTTTTCTAGCGGGAGGTGTATTGCTCCATAAATTTATCGAGTTCTATTTCTAAATCGTATGGGGTTCTCAACGGTGCTCTGAGTTCGACATTCTCTTCTACAAGTGATCTCTCGATACATTCAATCCTTATTCACACCAAAATTGAGATAACACATAACTGTCAAAATATATGAGTGAGGGGGGGAGGGGGGGGGGGGGGTTCGTTAAGCTTAGCGAAATAAATTTGTATTCGCACCAGATGGAGTGTTCCCTTCAAAATGCAGAGCTAAGACTCACACTCAATTTTAATTCACAACACCCAATACATCTAGATACCATCTACTTATAGGTACCTATAGGTAGTTTATTTATATCTCCCTTGATTCCTAGGTGGAACATCGGGTCTCAATAAACAAGAAGTAATTGGATTTATCTAAAGCTATGAATTTTATCTGTCGCCATGAGCGTCCTGCGCTTCAATTAGTCGCTTTCACGTATTGGAAAGTTTGCCGCGTCTGCGACTATCCTGTGGGTTACACCCTAGAGTTCCTCCTGTGATGTTCTTCCCGCTTCCTCTTGGCTCGGATATGTGTTCCCAATCGTAGCTTCAAGAACTTCAAGGCACGTTTATCCTTGGACACGTTCACACATGGACAATCCCATGGTTCTCCTCTCCACAATTCCCAAATGGCTTCTGGCGTTCACACAAAACGGCAGGGAAGATCTTATAAGCGATTTTGACTGTTGACTGGAGTTGTGGATGCGACCATTGGTCTATCAGTTGATCAGCTCCTCGGCCGCTGTTCTGAAAGAGAGATTAGCCCTGGTAGTCTGATTCGTTCCCACTTTCTCGTCCAAACGTTTTTTTTTTTTTTAATTCATTTTTATTATTTAATTCATAATAAACTTACATACTAGACACAAATTCTTAAAACTAGTTAGACGAACAATGGTTTTATTTCTAACTTACTGGCCCTAGGCGGGCACTCTATGCTAAACTTAATCTTAATCCATGTCTTTCGACCTAACCTAACGAATAAAATATAAATGGAAATTTAAAAGGAACACATTACTGTTAAGAAAAAATTGAAAACTTAACTAATGGGCGGTTTTTATAAAAACTTACAAGCTAACTTACGTTCTACCTTAAAATAAAACTTAATAACTAACTTAAGCTAACCTACGTATATATGCATATACACATTTATATACCCATATGCACATGTTTATACGCATATATCCTTATTACACGCAATGTATGCATGTATCGTCATGTATACACATATACGCTCTTTTTTTTAAATTTACAGCTTACTCTACCTTAAAATATACTACCCTATTCTAAGTACGTCGGCCATAGGTTGCAGCTAATAAATATGAACATTTACATTCAATACACTGCAAGACATGAAACCGACTGCTCCCCATGCGGGGCTCTGAACTAAAACCTTTCTAACCGGGGTCTAAAGGATTCGAGGAGGGAGTTCCCTCGCTTCCCAGCCACCAGAACTTTTGGTACTGCATTGCAACTTCTCGAATGTCCCGCTTGGATACCGCCGTACTGAACCGGAGAAGACCCTCCTCAGCTCGTTGTGCGACGGAACGGTCGTGGTTGAGTCGCCCATCCACGGTTGATCTGGCGACGTGGTAGATGAGCGGCACCGCATTTACGTCTTGTATCAGACTGTGCTTATCTAGATGGAGAAATGCTTCTGGGGGGACGAAGACGTTGTGACGTACCCTTTCGTGGTATAATGGATTGGGGTAGTAAGCCCCCGAGATCAAGTTATTGACCGAGTTCATCGCTCTAGCAGTGTGACCTCGAATCAACTTCACCAGGAAATTGTCCACTCTTGCCCTGTTGTATAAGACCTCATTGGAATAGAATTTTATGTACTGGGACTCTGGAGTTCGATAAAGGCGAAGGCAAGTCCTAAGACAAGCCCTCTCGAACAACCGAATCTTTTCCATTAAGCTTGCACTCACGTTGTCTGATTCGTTCCCACTTTCTCGTCCAAACGTCGCACATTTAAGCGGTTCAATCGTTAGACAATTTCGCTTAATCACTCGTTTCAATTTTCGTTTTATCACTTTATTATGCCGATCACTTTCGCTTCTGTTCCCAGACAGTGCTTAATAGTAACTTATCCTACTCTGACCTAACCGACAATCCTCTCTTTTTGGTATATGTACGTGTGTATCCTAATCGCTCTTTGTGCTCGTTTCTTTCATTTAATATTATTCTACTACAAACATGGGTTAGTTACCGAATTTTCTGTTGAAGGTACTAGGCTCCCAGATTTTACGTGAGGGTGAGAGGTAGGAATCCAAAAACAGAGACTAAAGTTCATAAGCTTGTGGCTGCTTCGTTCGTCAACGCTTTGAAATTCGGGGACATAGCAAGACCATTCCCTAAAAACTAGCCTTGTGCTTGTTCTGTGAGGACTTGCAATTTTATGCAGCAGTTTACTTTTATATGGTAACTATTTTAAAACCCGCCCACTTCGCTAGGCTTAAAAAAAGGTCCAACAACAGAACATTTTATATCGTCCACAACTAATTTGTGACATTGAAAAAAATTAACTTCATTAGTTGAAAATTACGGGCGCTAAAGGGAGACATATACACTTTGTCACTTTGTTTTATGTGTAAGAAGATTGTACTTATAAGGATAATTGTAAGGGTTAAGGCGGTAAAAAGGTGGTATTTTCCAACTCCAAGTGCCCCAATTGATACAGATGCTAACCCGGGTCTATTCCACATAGGCACAATCACAACCATGACACATAAGTACTCCCTTAACGCCCGCTGGGGGTATATCCAATGTTGATATATCTCCGGCCGCTCCTTTAACTGCCAGCACCTCCTCCTAATTCAGATTTGTAGTTCTGAAAAAACGCGCTTCCTTAAAGGGAAATTATGGATCTTAATTCACGAATTTAGAACTCTATTGACATTCAGATTTGTAGTTCTGAAAAAACGTGCTTCCTTAAATCCTACACTCGCCCAGCCCACCCAATAGCTCTCAATGACATAACTTTCCTTAATTTTTTTTTTGATATAATTCAAATGAAATCGGTTTGTTACACAGCCGGCGTTTGAACCCATATAGGACAAGGCCATCATATATTCAGGTATTCATATCTGTCTAATGCTACTTAATATTTTATTCGAAGGTCGCCGAACCCATTTTTGTGCTAACGACATACAACTTACATGTGTCTTCTGAATTTTCGTATGATCATGTATTCTGGTCGCATGTCTCTTAAAGTTTCATTCAAAGTCGACGCGTTGCGGTCATACAGTCGGCGCGGCGCTTTGTCATGACTGCACAATCCACCAATCCGCATTGAATAGTAATTGTCTATACAAAGCCATTGGCACACGATGCATGTTGCTGATAAGACCACCCTTCGGGCGTCATCTGGAACAGAATGCACTTGTCTTGCATTGCTCGATTTCGATTCGACAAACGTCATTTGTACTTGAACAAGAAAAGAATAACAAACAAAGGCGTCGGTCTGAAAATATTGCCGGCTTTTCGAGTACAAGGCAACTGGTAGTGTTCGTCTCCCTTCTGCAAACACATCGCCTCACTTCAAACATGTAGTCATTATCGGGCGAACTCGCACATTGCCCGAGCGTGTGTTACATTCATATTTGCGTGGATCCCTTGGAAGGGGAACCACCTCTCATGTGTGCCCACTGTGCATACGATTATCAGTCCCAGGAAGAGAATTTAAATAAATGCTTAGATGTGTGATGCAATGTCATGAGTTCATAAATTTCATTTTCGCGACGTAATTTTTTTTTTCTTCGTTTTCTGTGCTCAGCAGGATTGTCTAATTTTATGTGACAACAGAGTTAATACTGCTAACCAGGACAGAATGACTTGTAAAAAGTATCAAGCAAATAGTGAATTATTTGTTGAGCAATAGTGCAGAGGAGGGATCTACTCGGGCCTGCTTTGGCTTGAGTGCGAATGCGTTTTTCTGCCACTACAACCTAACCTTACCTAATGTGTTAATGTGTATGAATTCTGTATTTGAAGGATCACATTGGAGAACCCAATGGTATCTTGGTATTTACGTAATACAGTACAAACTCGATTTACGCTTGTTTTTGTCTGTATCCATCCTAACTTTTGGTCTTCTGATTTTGTAAGAACCGTGTTTAACAATTTTTTATCACATTGCCATTTTCCCTATACAAACAGCCGTTTTGACTATTATTTCTTATTGGAAAAATGTGAGCAAGTAAGTGCAATAACCTCGGTTACTGCAACTGCCCTAATTTCGATTAGTTACGTAAATGGAATTTGTACTGTAACTTGTCAAGAATGAGTTTTATTCGCGTGGGGAAGATAACGAGCCGTAATTACCTCATAAACTAATTCTGAGTATCACCAAGAGTTGAACCAACTAACCAAAAAGACTTCCGTCATTGAGACGTCATTGAAGCCCGTGTATATACTGGGGCATACGAAAGTAGAAGGATCTATACCAACTTTTTCATAACCAACAATCAATCCAAAGATCGTGTTGGAGAGACTGGAGATGCTTTTTGGTTGAACACTAGACGAACTGTAGAGTCACACACAGAAGAAAATTGAATGGTCACCACCAACTAACAAACAGTGGCCATGAGTACAGCTTTAAGGGCTATAATGGCGGTTTTTTTATGACCCTATGTACTAGTGGTGTCCGTGGCGTTGTAGGTATGTGCGTGGACCCTCAGAGTTATTTTCACGGACCCACTTCTTTCCAGTCACTGACAATGCTCAAGGACTAATAGCTGTATAGAAAAAGCTTCTCAAATTTGACCATTCAGAGTCGGCATAAAAACTGTAAGTCTTTTCCACTCGTGGAAGAACGATAGCAGGAACAACACGAGTGGTTGCTGTAGAAGCTAGGCCCTGGTGCTTGTGACCTATCGGACACAACCAAGAAGTTTTCCAATCAAATTGACTACTTCATTTTTCTTCTTCTACTGCCACTACAGTCCGGTTTGAATCTAGGACATCTGGACAGCAACTCTCTCTCCAATTGAACCGATCTTCAGCCAACTAGCTCCCATTTCGCACGCAGTCAACTTAGTTGACTGAAGCCCTTCCCCACTTGTGTGCATCATTGGTTTCGTGCGTTGTCCTTCGTTCGGAGTCCAAGGCTTTTCTCTCATCCACCTTACTTCAGACCCTCAATGTTGTGAGCTCACATGTAGTGCGGAATTTCTCTTGGTAGACACGACGTGAAGTAGAGAGGATATGGGTATGAACATAAGCACTCTACAGGGTGGGCCAAATGTGAGTTTCTTTTTAATAATGGAATAAAATGAACAAAATTAAATTTGTTCGATGTATTATGGCTTTATTAGTAAGACCGAACATGAAATACAACGTCGTTCAAGTGGCTGCCTCGGCTGACTTCGCAGTAGCGCATTCTCACACCAACATTTTCCAAGACCTTGTTGATGATATTGACCTTAAGTGCTTGAATTGTTAACATCGTTCCTTCGCCGTTTCCACAAAAAAAAAAAAATAGTCAAAAGTGGTCAAATCACTACTCCGGCTAATTGATATCGTCAAGACGGCTGGTAACACGATTTGGGATTTTGTGCGCAAATGTGCGATGGCTGTAAGGCTGTGCGGCATGGTCCGCAATCTTGCATGAACCAAAGGTAAACTAAATCAATGCCGTCAATTTCAGTAAAAAATAAAGTCTGTAAGGCCCACTGTAAGCAAAACGGTGTTCCAAATCGCAGCTTAATTTTCGAAGCAACATGGTCCAATGATGCTATCAGCCACATTCTCATCTGTGTCCACCGTACTACCATGATTGTTGTCCACTAGTCACACGAATACACTTGCGTTCATCAGACGCGAAGAGAGCTTCATTTGGATCAAAACTTCTTTTAAAAAAGAGCACTGTTTGAGCAACACAATCTTTGGAAATATGTTTTTTTAAGCGGCTTTTTTCGTTTCGCGGAGGTGCATAGGATACAGTGTCAAAATGGCCTGTGTTTAAACACTCGTTGGCACCCCCTGTATAAGTTAACCGCAGCAATTCGGAGTAAGCCAAAATTGAACATCCACAATGCACTTCCCCTGCACACTCTATAAAGCTAACAGTGTACTTCCCTTCACGTATTATACTCCAGTACATTTATTCAAGCACATTCACCCTGCACATTCGTCACACGATTCACTCTCTTAGCACATTCAGACTAAACTCATTCACCTCAACCTCAACGCAGTCATATACGATCAGCACTTTTTAGCTACTCCACTCATCCACTGCACCAAACATTTCCCTCAGTAATAATTTTATTGTTAAGATAGGACGATTGAAAATAAAGTCAGTCATACACTGAATCGAGAACATCGTTTTTTTAACTTATTTACCAAGTTTCCCCCGAATCTGACTAGCCATTTAGTAGCTAGAACTTCACAAAAATGCGAACATTGCTTCTGTTTTCATATGTTGGTTACGCGGTCTTTGACAGGGATGGTTTGAATATTTTCAGGCATATGTTAGAGAGCCGAATTCGCTAGTCAGTATTTCCTGTTGCCAAGGATGCTTCTTATTCCGAACCTTCCTCTCGTTTGGTAGGTAATGAACCGCGTATGAACCACGGTATACTATATATGACTATTTATTTCGATGCAACACTAAAAACAAACTCTTGCAAATGTTCGATTCAATCTGTCAATGGATCACATTAACACAAACAGACGTCGAGAAGTGTTAAAATACATCGGCCTGTAAAGCAGCGAATAACAAATATAATCGTACCATCATCTCTTTTATCCGTCTGAGCTGTAAAAGGAAATGTTCAAATGAGAAATGACACGTGAATTCACTTCTACAAGGAGTATGCAAATTCCAGTTAAATGCATAAGCCAGACAATTGATCAGGCACATCCTTCCTTTGAGATTATATCGCCGCCCCTCTCACAAGGTTCACTCAATCACAACCTGGGCTCTGTTGAAATCCATGAACACGTCTAATCAACACCCTGTCAGTTTGAACAAATTAATTGACTTCTGCTTATTCGATATTAATATCCTTCCACTTGAAAATTTCGTTGTCGCGCCTAGAAGGCACTTAGTCTGTTCGATTTGTAACAGACCCAATCGAATCGCATAAATGTACCTTTCAACGGTTAATTATTTCATATGAACGCTCTTTGAATACACTCGTACTTGATTAGACACATAAGCTGAAGAGCATGCAAATGGACAGCATTTCATATATTATTGAGTATCTTATCGGATCAATTGTGCAAACAATTTGACAGTACTAGTTCCTGAATGATGTATGGAGATAATGGATTGCGTTACGCACTTAATCGCAATTAGCTCTAATCAATGTGTCTTCCGTAGCAAGTATTCGAATTTAGGATGTATGCAGATATCAGGTACTTATGCTAAAGCTATCTTGTTTCAGTGATTCGATGCGGACTTTGACTGATTGATTGGGGCAAATGCATTGTTTCGTGTCAATTTTCTCACTGCAATCCGATTTGAGGAAGAATACATTTAAATTCATTTTTCATTGAGGAATATCGATTAATGTTAGTGCCTTGCCAATTCTGGCGGGTCGGAGATTTCTTTAACGCGATCGTTTCACGTTCATTTCAAGATTAGTCTTCCCAGACTCTCAGTATCTGCTGCTACTCTACTACGAGTTGTCCCTCTTCGTCACTACAGGCTTCTGTCCGAATTGCGTTGTGTTCCCATTGGTAGAACTTTCGGACATCATTCCTGCCGTAACACTTCTCCATTTCCCTTATCGCGCGCATGAGAACATGTTCTTTCTTTTTTGCTTCTTTTTAACTTTAAAATTCATTTTTATTTTTTAAATTCAATATTCTTTAAACTAGACAAAAATGATTAAATCTATCTTACTATCTAAACAATTCATGTTCTTAAAATGTATCTTACTGACCCTTCGCAGGTGCTCTAAAATAACCTAAACTTACTTATCTATTTGCCTTTCAGCGTCTTTTTTTTTTTTTCTTACTTTTGAGAGCCCTATGCTCTTTCCATCTTTTTAGTTCGTTGAGCTCTCGAACGGCTATCGTCCTCCTGTCCAGCGTCGCCTTATACGCTTCTTGCTTCGCTGAATGTGCCTGCGTGCACTCGTTGTCAAACCAGGGTTCTTTTTGGGTGGCGTTTTAAAACCCAGCACATCAGAGGCAATTTCTCTGATGCCGTTTTGACAACGGTTCCATTGTTCGTCGATTGTTTCGCATGGCTTGGTTGTGCTCTCGGTTGGTTGGGACGTCAAACTGTTTTAGTCTAGCTCTACTCCAGGTGTGTTTTTTTGCTAGCGTATATACGCTTAAATTATAAGTGCGCAAAAAAAAAACGATCTTGGGCGCCATCATAAAATCTTGGCAGCACCGACGATATTTATGACAATTGTGACAGTCAGGGGGTAGAATCGTGTAAGGTGATAGTTGATCGTTAATGGGCACAATCATCGGTTTGCGATTGTGTACAGTGACCATTATTTTAAAAGCAAAAACACTTAATAATTATAAAATAGAAACAATTTTCCTCAAATGAAAAGCATCGATTACGAAACCTAAACGAAATGTATAGCAAAGACACTCTGAGTATACCAAAAGTTGCATACTTCTGGATGCCAACAAAATTAAAAATGATCTAATACATCAACCAAACCTGCAGGTGTAAGCCGCATACAGCAACCTAAACAATGAATGAATGAATTCAGGAATGAACACCAAGGATAATGATTGGAAGAATTGTTTTTATCCGCACTTATTTCTTAAGCGGCGATAGATATGATGAGTAACTTAAGCGGATATAGGACTCGTTGTTAGTGTATTTGACATGCAAATTGAAAATTAAGCCTATATACGCTTGCAAAAAAACACACCTGTTGTTTCCTCGGAATAGGCGGACAATGAGAATGCTGGAAGAGTGTCTGACGTCGATCGCAACGTTACTAATCTGGTTGACGTTTGACTGATCAGGGGACGGCCAGGTCCCTCTGGATGTTGAGGTGTGAGAACTGCGTGGTAGCTACAGAGAGATTACGGTCCGTGACTAAGTCCACCATGTGGTGTCGAGCAGGCTTTGTTTTCCGATGACTCTAGCAAAGATGTCTTCCTTGCCTAGCTTTGCGTTGAAACCTCCTAGAACTATCTTAATGTCGAAGGTGGGGCATTGATGGTATGTCCTTTCTAGGAGATCATAAAAGTCATCTTTGCTGTCGTCATCTTTATCCTCCGTTGGCGCGTGGGCCGATGTTGCCGAGTGTAGCCTTGGTGCGGATTGTTATGAGGAAATGATGTTCTTAAAGCTTAAGACTCTTTGCCTAACTCTGCCTCGAACAACAAACCCGCAACCTATAAGCGCCGCCGTCACTCTCTGTAGCAATCCCGATACCCCCGAACCTGGAGAACCGGGTTCTGGTTGAAACCAGAGTTTTTTCAGAGAGCACCACCAGGACGCTGTATGTCAACTTGACCTGTGCAATGGTTGCTTGCATCTCGCCAAGTTGAGAGCAATCAACAGCTTTGCATTGGATGCACAGGCCCATGCCCTCCATGTGTAGAAGGGTCACCAAGATGTAATAGCATGGATGACGCTACTCTCTGAGGTGGACCTGGACTTTAATTTCACCAAGCTTGGCACCCGTTCTTTACACAGTCCTTCTCCGCTAATAGTCAGTGACTCAAGCGTGTTGGACCCATGCCTTTTGACAGGCATACAACTGAGGCATCCAAGGTTTGGATTGTCATACCTTCAACTATGCCACGGCAAGATGTCCTTAGCTAATTAATAAAACCAAAACTAGTATCCGCACAGTAACCCATCCACTTTCATCAGAAATGAATTTCGAAAGTCCTTCACCTTCATTTCCTCTCTTTTACAGCAAAAAGCAACAGGAATTGTATGCGATAGCTTTTCCCTCAGAAAGCAACGCCCGCATTGAAGAGATCCTGAAATGAATTGACGTGCTGTTCGAACGGAAAATAAGCCGCCATGGAGCAAGCCATAGTGGAACGTCTCGAAAACGAAATAAACATAACGCACCCCCAGTCGTTGGAGATTCAATTAAAATTATACAACATTTTCATCCCGATTTTATGCTCCATAATCATATTTGTCAATTTTCTCATCGTCCTCTCAAGTGGCCTCATCCTGCACAAAAGTAAGTTGAACCACTTCGAGTGGTAATTAGGTTAGGGCAATCGCTGATGTTGACCTCTACTTCCAGGGCAACAACCTCGAAGTACGTACATTTTCCTCGGCAATGTCGCACTCTCGGATCTACTCATTGGCATCGCCACCATATTTGGTCAGTATTACCCCCATGAGCTGCGCAACGAGATGGTGTGCTGCATAAGCATAGGTAAGGATGCCCGCGGATGTTCGTTTCAATGAGACGTTGATTGCTTTGACTCTTCCACAGGTTTGACGGTGACGGCTACCCTTGTGTCCGTTCTGAGCGTCGGACTCATCGGCGTTGACCGATACCTGTACATCCTGTACGGGCTGCAGTACCAGAGGTACGTGTCCTCGAGGAGAGCTCGAATCATGGTCCTGATGACGTGGGTTGTGGCCGGCGTGATTGGATTCCTGCCCGCTTTCGGAGTCCGCAATCCAACTGACAACGGCAAGATTTGCTGGTTCATTGTGCTGGTCCCTCCGAAGATAGTGCTGCTCACCACGACCGTTGGAATACTCCCCCTCGTAGTCATCGTAATTTTGTACAGCATCATCCTCAAGCACGCTCTTGGCAGGATATCCCACCTCCGGCGGGCTGCAATGGGCAACCAGGGCACGCAGATTGGCGACTTGCGACTGTTCCGCGGCGGAGCACCTCCTGCGCACAGGATTTCCGTTGAGTCCATGGAAGTGCCGCGAGGTAGTGTGAGTTACATCCGAGATACCGAGGAGAAACCCCCACGGGCCAGGCGCTCTATTTTCAACTGCTGTCGAAAGTAAGTCCCTGACAAGTCCAAGGCCGAACCAACTGACCAACACTTTTTCTTTCCTGCAGGACCAACAAGCTCCAAATCGCACCGGTCTACAGCGACAACAAATGGAAGGCGATTAAGATCGTCATCCTAACGACGGGGGCCTTCTTCATCACGTGGTTCCCGTACTTCTTCGCGTCCACGCTGTACGTGATGTGCACTTCGGACCCCGATTCAGACTTCTGCGATGGCCTGCGCGTGGCCATAGCTAGCCCACTGGCCATACTCGGGCTCAGCAACAGCCTAATGAATCCCATCATTTATGCGTGGTGGCACAACGGTTTCCGGGAGTCCTTCAAGAGGATGTACCGCGGCATTCTGTGCAAACGGTTTCAAACCGACCACAAAACTCATTCATCGACGAAACGTAGCATAACACCAAAAATTAGTCAAGTAACTGCAACGACATCGACTGAAGTGGACAGTTCCGATTTGGAGCAAAGATTTGTCGCACCCGAGCCACTGGCGAAAAGTGCCCCGACTAGACGACACAGCAATGGCATGGAGAGTTCAAGTGGCAACGAGTTGTAGTAGATTTAAGAGAATTTATTAGAGTAGATTAGCATTAAGTTTGTATTTACGGCTTCTCAAAATGTACCGATTTGACATTAATATACCAAGATGGTGTGTGTATTAGATGATTCTGAACCAAGTGATTTATCGTGGGATCGAACCCGATGGGGATACCAAACTTCTATGTGCCGATAGGTGGACGAGGGAACAAATCGGTGGACATGGGAAAATTTAACTGGGTACGGACCTTCAGTAAAGGTTCTGTATTCGGATAAGTGATTTCCAAAGACCTTCAAGCTGTAATTAAAGGGAACAATTTGCCACTGCTAGGGAATAGTGGAAGAAACAGAAGGGTGGGAAAGCGATACATTTTATTTGAAGGGAACTAATTTTTTTACATTTGACACTAAAACTAGACTCATGACCAAGGGTTGACACGGGGCCTAACGGATGCACACTGTTTAATTTAATATTTGAAATTATTCTAGGCTTAGTGTTTATTTTTTGTGTCCTACAACGTAGTTGTTGCTGTGATATCTTTGACGTCCCCATCGGAGGTGAGTCCGGTATTCGGAAAATCGGAAATTTGGAGCTGCTTAATGCTGGTCTTAGAGAAGGCGAGCCATATTGGGAAGCTGTACGTTAAGATCGGCCGTATATGCTGCTTATAGAGCAGCGGCTTGTCCTCTAGCTTAATCCAATTTGCTTGCGCGTCAAGACATCGATGTGATGGAAGCCTGTATTGGCCGTCTTAAGGGTCCCTTCATGCTACGATCTGGGTGACATCGAGCTGCCATAAGTCATCGAAGCATCTGCAAATAGACAACAGTTCACTGTGTTGATTGAATGCGGTTGATCCGCCGTGCAGGTGATGTAGAGCCACGGTTCCAGCTTCTATCCTTGTGCAACACCCGCCTTGGTGCTCCGCTCATTTGATTTGCTGCTGTAAATTATTTTGATGAAGCTGGAGGGGAATCCATGAGTCTGTACCAGGGCACATTTCTCTTTGTAGATGGCATTGGAGGAGCTCAAGTTAGCAGGAGCTACGTGGTGCGCTCTGCTTCTAGAGCTATTTCGACATATTCGGAGCACAGGTCTAGAATGTTATTTCAAGGACATATCAGGGACTAGCTACTCCTTTGTGCTATCGCTATCGGGTGCTTTCCACCGGCTCCTTTTAAAAAGGGACTACACTAACGAAAATGAAATTAGCCTAGAGCATGCCTAATGGTATTCTAGTGGCCTACTTTGGCAAGTCCACTCCTGTGCTGATTTACAGCCAATTACTTTTGTCTTGTATCTGTAAGTGTGACATTTCCTCTAGGTTTCTGTAAAAGTAGTTGTCTAGTATATCTTTTCTAGTTTTTGCAAGGGCTGGACAAGTCCCGAGGAGAAGAAGCGTATTTTCTTCCTCCTCATCGTCTCTACAGCATCTGCAGTAGTCGTTGTGGGGCTCCCATTCTTCTGGCATGGATACCGAGAAGGCAGTGACCGTTGATACGTTCCTTATTACATTCCTGCTTAGTTTTAACAGTGTATTTGTTTTGTTTGGATTTAGTGAGGGCCAAATAAGCCTCGATGTCCTACATGTATCTAATTCTATCCATATCCGATTAGTGGAGTCGACGGCATCTGTAAGTAACATGGTGTTTATTACTTGGAGGATATGGGCTGTCCTGATAATTTGCTAGTGTCAATCCAATCCCTAATCTTGCTAACTCGTTGGCTCTTTCGTTGCCTGGAAAACCACTATATCCAGGTACCCAGCATAGGGTTAGTTTTCATCTAACCGCTATCTCCTCCCTAAGTGATAGAAGGCAAAGTTTTACCATCTTCGATTTATTCAATGGTGTATCCAGAGCCTTTCAGGCCGCTATGGCCGCTACTATCTATGAAGATGGCGATAGCCCGTCGATCGGATTCATTGACAGTAAGCGGGCAGCCTCTTGGAGAGCTTTAACTTCTGCTTCGAATACACTGCAATGGTTGGGCAGTCGAAGAGACAGGGAAAAGGATATGTCCGCGAATACTCCTAGTCCGGTACCCTCGTCTGTTTTTGAGTCATCTGGTTGTCTAGGTAGCCTGGTTTTCTTTCCAGATCTTTCCCCCAATCTTCTCTGTCTGGTTTGTGTTTGTGTTTTGAACCCAAACTCGAAGTCTAAAGTGGGTGTTGTATAATATTTACGCTATAGCCTTAGGGCCAACGGTGGCGCTCACAGCTTTACCAAGGTTACCGACACCGGATATACCCGGAATCTTCGCCCGAGGGTTAAAGAATAGGGCCTGGCCTTGGGGGTTGTGCGTGAGGTTGAATCCTCACCAGGTAAAACTCATACGGTTCAGAGACAACCATATGCCTCGAATTCGGACGGATTCCATGCTAACGACTCCAGCAAATGTATTAAGGACAACGATGGAACATTCCGGGGAATGTTAGGTCCCTTAACAAACCACGTGCAGCCAAAGAACTCGCGGAGGCCCCGGACTGCTATAAAGCAGACATCACAGCAAGCCAGGAAGTGTCGTGCAATAGGCTGGGCAAAAAGGGGATGAGAAACTGTTACAACAACTACGGAGACTGCAACAGAGAGAGACGCTAATTTAAATGCGGACTCGTTCCTCGAGGCGGACTTAGGCAAAAAGTATTGAGCTTTGTCTGTAAAAGCGAATACCTCATAGCAATCCACATAAAAGCTAATTCGAGAGAACATAGATGACAACAGCAAGGATGAATTCTATGATCTCGTAGAAAGAACTTACGATCAGTGCCCCAGCTTCGACACCAAGATCGTTTTAGGAGATTTTAACGCAAGTCTTGGCAAGGAAGATATCTTTGCTAAGGTCATCGGGAAGCACAGCCTGCACGAAAATATTTCCGAGAACAGACCTAGGCTGTTGGACTTCGTAACGGGCTGAAATCTTTATGTAGCCAGTAGGCGGTTCCCTTACATCAACATCTACAAAGGGACCTGGAGGTCTCCTGATCAATGGACCGTCAATCAGATTGATCATATTGCGATCCACGTCAGACACTCCTTCACTATTCACGATGACCGAATTTTCCGAGGAGCCAACATTGACTCGGGCCATTTCCTAGTTGTTGCCAAGGTAAGAAAATGGATATCGAAAAAACTACGGAGTAGAGCAAGACTAAAACAGTTTGATGTCGGAAAGCAACAATCGCAGTTGACAACGAGGAACTTAGCTGCTTGTGTCTCCCTGAAGCTTTAAGAGGGTCAAACCCTGCCAGGCGACACAATCGACGATCACTGCAACTGCTGTCAAAACGGCATCAGAGGAAGCTGCCTCTGATGTACTGGATATTAAAACGCCACCCAAAAAAAAACCCTGGTTTGACAACGAGTGCAGGCAGCTGCATTCAGTAAAGCAAGCAGCATATAAGGCGACGCTGGGATTGGAAGGAAGAGCTTCGTGAGCTCTACGAACTTATAAGAAGGAAAGAGCAAAGGCCTCTCAAAAGGAAAGAAGAAAGAATACGAGATGCGAGAGATCAAGGAAATGGAGAGGTTTTACGTCAGAAATGATGCCCGAAAGTTCTACCAACGAGTAAATCTATCCACTGGGTACAAAATTTGGACAGAAGCATGTCCTGACGAAGGTTAGGTTGGGTTAGGTAAGGAGGCTGCTTCACCAACACACTTGTAAGACAGTCAGACTACAACAACTGATTGACCATTCCAGTGATAGTGCCGTTCATTTGATCCCAACGGCAAATGGTGACTAGACCATATTTGAAAAACAGATAAAAGCGTATTAACTTTGCTTTCCCTGGGATTTGAACCGGGGGCCCTCCTAACCAAGGGCAAGCACTTAACCTACTGCGCCATCCAGTCGAAGGGGGACAACACATAGTAAAGTTGCAGTCGATACTGAGAGTTTTGAAGAGTCATTTCTGCAGCTGTCAGGCAGAATGTTCTACTTCACACAATGGACGATGATAGTAGAGAATTCCGTCCCCCGATGTAGATGAAGTCAAGACAGCGAAAGAAGAAGGCTGTTGGTTCAGACGGATTTCTTTAAGGTATCTGAAGATGAGCTGGTAGGGCACATGCACCAACTCATCTGTGAGATATAATCGGATGATCGGGTGCTCGAGATGAGCTACGCAACGCTGTGTCTAGTTTTGACATTTCTGCCAAACTCAGCAGGTTTGACGACGGAGAGTTCTCGTTCGTTCTCGTTATTCTATCAATTTCGACGACGAACTGACCGAGACCTCAAAAGCATTTAGACAAGCCGACGTGCTGTCATGTGACTTATTTAACACCGTTCTTGAAAGACTCACTCGCCAACATAAGAGGCACGAGCTTCAAAAAGTCAGTACGATTGCTAGCAAACGCGGATGACATTGACGTTATTGGCAGAACACCGCCAGCCGTCAATGAGGCGTTTGCTGACATTAAGATGGATTGAGATGGATCTCCACTTTAGCTAGAGTCTTGTGGTTAACGGGCCAACCGCTGCTACTTCGGCTCAAGAGGTAACTGAGCAATAGATCGGCCTCACAAAAGAGTAAGCTGACTTTATATAGGACCTCGATCATCCCAGTCCTGCTGTACAGCATCGAGGCGTGGACAATCTCAAACGAGGATGAGGAAGTCCTTGGCCTCTTCGAGAGGAAAGTTCTCTCTGCGATCGTCGGTCGTGTCTGCGTTGGCGGTTTTTCGAAGAGAAGACTTAACCACAAACATACATGAGTCTAGCCAGGCATTTATGCTTCTAAGACCAAAGCTGGATAGGATGGACAACTCAACTCCGGCCAAAGGGTCTTAGACGCCGAACATGTAGTCAACGCAACAGAAGACGCCCAACCAACTTGACAGGCGATACTGGAGGCAGCTAGCAGGAGATCGCGTAAGCTGAAGGGGCTTGTTGGTTGAGCCCCAGGTCCAGGGCTCATTTTTTTCGGCAGAGGATAACTTCTTCTTCTTTATTTGGCGCTACAGTCCGGGGTGGACATGGGCATCAACCAACAAGCCTCTCCAGCTAGCACGGTCTCTAGCTAGCTGTCTCCAGTGTCGCACGCCAAGTTGGTTGAGGTCCTTCTCCACCTGGGTGCGCCACCTTAAACGCGGGCGTCCTCTGTTGCATTGTCCCACTGGTTCGGAGTCGAAGACTCTTCGGGCCGGAGCTGAGTTGTCTATACGCTGTACATGGCCTAGTCATCTTAGGCATTGGATCCGAAGACGCCTGACTAGACTCATGTCGCTGTACAGCCCCTACAGTTCGTGGTTGAATCTTCTCCTCCAGAAACCGTCAACGCAAACAGGACCAATGACCGCACGCAGAGCTTTTCTCTCGAAGAAACCAAGGACTTCCTTATCCGCTTTTGAGATTGTCCATGCCTCCGCGCCGTACAGCAGGACTGGGATGATCAAGGTCTTGTATAAAGTCAGCTTGGTCTTTCGAGAGTTGGCTCTACTACTCAATTGCCTCTTGAGCCCACAGAAACATCAGTTGGCAAGAGTTGCTCTGCGTTTGATCCTTGTACTGGTGTTGTTTGTACTGTTTACTGCGGAGCCGAAGTCCTTGACTACCTCGGTGTTATAGCTGCCCATAGTGACGCTGTGTCCAAAACGTCGATGTTGTGTGTCCTTTCTTGATGACAGCATACACTTAGTTTTGCCCTCATTCACCGCTAGACCCATTATAGCCGCTTCCGCCTCAATGCCAGCAAACGCCTCATAGGATAACTTAATCACTTTTAAACATATCTGGGCAGTCAATTTGTCGAACGAAAGAATCGTTTTTGGTTGAATTTACCTAAAGACTCTAGGACAACCGTGATATCCCAACTAGGTGTCGCCTATCAGTTTGTTCAGGACACAAAACGAAATGAGGTGCTGTTTCTGTCATGTGCACCGAACATGAGCACAGTGAGGCACTTAATTTTAACCAATCTACTGAAACCCTCAACGGAAATGATTGGTGGCACATTGCATGATTATGTGACACAAACAAAACCCATAGTGAAGCTGTTCTTCGGCTATAATTTCCCTATTCGTCATCTGTGTTCATCAATGACAAATAGTCTTCACCCGCATTCAATACAGGTACATGCAACATCCTCTTCTGTTGCGTTTCGAGGGAGTAATCATCACGTGCATTAGATATGCATAACAACTCAATTGTGTTCGATCATGAATATCGTTCGGTTTTACATATCAATCTGGGTTCCAGATCACGGCAGCTGTGTGATATACACAATGCAACACGCGTATCCTGTAGATACAAGGCACACTCGAATGAATGTAAGATCCCATAATCAGGAATCCTTAATCGGCAGAAAGACCGCGTCAAAACAACTTCAAGTTCCACACACACAAAAGAAGATGGGAATAGAAGCCACAGTTCAAGATTGTAAAAATATTTGCATGACAGCAGGTCCTACACCAACCGAAGGAAAAGCAGATAAAAATAACTATAATAATAACAATAAAAAGAAAAGAAATGGAAGGAGAAACGCCGCAGTTAAGGAATAAACAGGAAACTCGGTTGTCCTTCCCCCCTATGCGGACAGGAATTTGTTGCATTTCCTCCGAAAGGTGACAGACCTCCAAGACCCCTTAAACACAAGGTAAACACACTCACAAGCGCACACATTTTCAACGTGTAACCTTCGGACGATTTCGGTTCGGTTCGGTCTCGGCGATGTCCCTTTCGACTGCACATCCTTTTCACGCTCAACTGACTGTGTGTTGTGCAATACTCGTGGTTATTCCCGAATGGGATGAGACCACATCGAGAGTACAAGTAAAGGATTTAATTATTTAAGAATGCTTCTTGCCATCCTGCATTGTTGCTCGGCTGAGATTGTGTTGTGATAACAGGATTTACTGGTCGCTTGTCCCGTTCAAGGATTCTTTTGCATAATTTGTTCGTTTTTATTAATTTCTCCTTAGTTGTGAGCGCATGCATTAGGAACTTCTTCTCAGACGGGGCGATGGAAGGCAGATGTCGATGTTGATGCGCTGGCGTTCCTTTGTCCCGCCGCGCCGTCCCCGACTAAATGTCATATTACATTATGTGAAATTTTATGAATTCTTCCAGTTGACCTATGAACATGATGAGAATGACCATCGTTTTGAGATGAATATGATTTAAATGAAATTCACACAAATTCAGCCAATGGCGTTGGTTCCCAGAATGTAACGATGTATTTTCCGTTCACTTCCGAGTGTCTGTAACCAGATCATTGTGGTCTTCCTGTTGGAGTGGCTAAATGCGTCGATTTCCACTTTGGTCGGGATTCAAATCGAAGTCGCAGATGACAGAACTTATCAGTCAGTGACAATGATCTGACATGGGCAACTTCTCTCTCTATCTATCTCCCCCACGGTATGCAGTTCGGATGAGGGCAGTATCATATACACAGGCTGACATAATTCATCGTACGACACCCAAAAATGCTCGTTTCAACCGTATTTGGTAAAATAATGCAATACATTTCATTTTAAGAATGCATACAGAAGTGTAATAAAAAACAGTGTTTATTTACGTATAACAGCAAATCCAGTTTTCAATTTTAGGCCTTTATTAAAAAAACTAACAAATTCTTAATTCATTTACACGACAAAACTATTCGTACTCCTGCTAAAAAAAATGGGTTATTACACCGCAGTAGCTTCCGAGTAGATTGTTGGACCATCACGGGATTTGAGGACATCTTGCAGTCCACGTGGCATTGAAGGAACCTGCTTCTGGGTTAAATCTTCGGATACCCTATCCCATTCTATTAGCAGAGCTTGGTTAAGTGTAGCCCTTGAAGTTATTGTATGCCTGTGCAGCTGTTTCTCTAGGATTTCCCGGAAATTCTCTATGGGGTTCAAATCTGGACTATATGTAGGAGATTTCAACTGTCTCGGGGCATAATACGATAACCACTCCTTGACTTTCCTAGCTGTGTGCTTAGGGTCATTATCCTTCTGAAATATCCGGTCAGGCTTTAAACCCAATTTCTCGAACGATGACTCTAAATTCTTCCTCAGTATATCCAGATACATGTCCTTCTATAAATACCAGCTTTCCCACACCGGACCAAGCCATGGACCCCCACACCATACCACTCCTTCCACCATGTTTAATTGTTCTTCGTGCATTTCTTAATTCCTATGCTGTGCGACTCTATGGACCATCGTGGCCGAAAATGTTGTTTTTACTTTCATCAGTGTACAACACTTTCTTCCAAAAAGACAAATCATCATCTTTGTGTAAATTTGCAAAAAGCTTCTTTCTTGGTGTTCTCGCAAAATATTCATGTCTATTTAGGGTTCTTTGAATCGTCCGCGTGTTGACTTCTTTGTTGCAAGTATCCACGACTTGGTTTTTTTATGGTAATTTCCGTGGACGGCCTGATCTTCACACGTACTCAACACTTCCCGTATTTTTAAAGGTTTCTATAATATACTGAATTGGAACTTTTTTCAACGCTTTTAGCAATTTCTGTCAATGATTTTTTATCACTTGTCGAAAATCAACCGAGGTTTCTTTTCTGCGCTGTTGAGCTGATATGATTACTTTTCTAGGCAAAACACTAACCACTGAAAAGATCACTTTTTTGGGCAAAAGAAGTTTTTATATCAAACACTGATTCTAGAATATCATGATTCTTGTGCAAAATAAAAGGGAAACGGAGAAAATTTAACGGAAACTATTAGCGTATGATGAATTATGTCGTGTGAATGAAACAAGTAATTTGTTTTAAATAAAAGCCCAAAAACTGGAAACTGGATTTGCTGTTATACGCAAATTATCTTTCTTTATTATTACAATTCTGAAATGTATTTTACCAAATAAAGTTGGTACTGAAAATGAGCGTTTTTGGGTGTCGTACGATGAATTACATATGTCGGCCTGAGTATATAAGTTAAATTTTTATTATTTGAAATTCATTAAAAAAAGTAAATATTTATTATTATATTTTTCTGAGGATCTTTAAACTAAGCTTACAATCCAATTACAAATTGAAGATTACCTACGGGAGCCGCCAGCGTACGTGATGGAATTTGCCTCGCTTCGTATTTCTGTCCGTTGTCCAGACCTGTGTCAGCATTCTTGCATCCGATGTGGAGATGTTGTTCATCATTGCAGGTGTAGGGTGTCCGCGCATGTCGAAATATCGTGGGAGGAACGTTGTTTACTTGACAACTTATGCGGTGTTAACTTATATTATCATTTTTGCAGAATATTGCCTTTGGCAATCCACACCGCAGTACAAAATTGGTTTTTCAAATGTAGCAATGCCTTTCATTTCTGAATTTTTACAGACATCGACTAACTTCACTTGGTATTGCGCGACTAACTACACATGGGTATTTGACAACACACCGTATCGTACACACATCGTAAGATGGATGTATATCTCTGAAGAAGTACAATATCGAAATATGTGGATGGTATGAACTCCTAAGCCCGAGATCAGCATAGAGTCCCACATCATAAAAGTCGACACAAGTAAAGGATGCCCACAAGGAATAGAATCCGCAGATGAGTTCGCGATGGTTGGCTCGGAACCGTACTGCAATGTCAATTGGACAGCAGCTACAACTCTGATTAACGAATGGGAACACAAATAATATATGGTCATAGTCTTAGGCAATCCAAACGCTGAATCAGGCCTTATTTATATAAGAAAATTCTCCAACTTAGTAAAGAAAGCATAAGATTGCTAACCATCTTTCTTACGCGCCACTGCGGCCTGTATTATCACCTTAACAAATTAAACCTGCGTCAAGACAAGGTTTGTTGGCTTCGAAGAGGACTGAACTTCCTAGCACGTTTTGTGTGAATGTCCGGCGCCAATCTAGTTAAGAAAACATGGGGAGTTTATAAAATCAGTGGAATTAAAAAAATCCATTACAAAGAATTTGTAGTATTTTTTTTGATCCACTACAAACCGTTTGATGCAATAGATCTATTTTGGTCGCGGTGTCGTTGCCTTCACGGCATGGGTTGTACAAGATGAAACTAAAATAATGGTCTTATCTCCTCTATTGTGAAGCCAAGGTCTACACGAGCTTCTAGAGATACTGACAAACCATGGGATCGGATGTCAAGCATTCACTGATGGTACAGTCATCATAACCAGGGGAAAGAAGGAGGAAACCGTATGTGACATCATTAAATGGGGACTAACAATAACTAAAGAATAGTGCATGTCGGCTGGGCTAAACTTGGATCCGGCAAAAACCACCATAGAAAACGGAAACTGGAACGACTTAGACCAATAAGTTTACCGAGCACAATACTGGCTCCTGTAAACGAAGTTAACTATTTAGTAGTCTCCTAAATTGCAAACTCATCTGGAAAAAGCACACAGAAGAGGTAACCAGCGACGCGTGCTCTAATGATTTGTCGGAGCTTGGCGGGCACATAATGGGGATGTAATCCAAGTATCCTAAGATGGATGTACACTGTTACTGTCAGACCAACAATTATTTACGGTGCAATAGCATGATCTAAAAGAACCGACTTCGAAAGTTCAAAGGTTGACATGCTTCTGTATAACATCGCTATGAGATCCTGCCCAACTGCTGTCATGGGTGTGCTACTGGATGTGACTCCTTTGCATCTAGTGGTTGCAGCCTGTGTAAATAAAACAATCATAAGGATGACAAAAGAAGTGATAGGAAAAGACAGGTGAATTATATCGAGACAATTCGATGCACTAGTCGAAAAGCAACCACTCTTGGCCATTCCGAAGGATGACGTGATTCAACTCCAAAAGGAGTTTACCATTAAGTTCAGCAAGAAACTGCAGTAATGAATCTATAGTCCACAGACTGAGAATCAATACTATAAGGTGGTATACAGATGAATCAAGAACTAGTGAAGGAACAAGGGCAGCAGTATTTGGAGCCCGGACAAGGAACTACGAACCCATGCATCTTCAGAGCAGAAGCCTATGCCATAGAGAGATGGGTACAAATCAATCTTGACAGGAACTATACCAACTGCAAAAAATAAATAATTTCGGATAGTCGTGCCGTTATCTTGGAACTAGGCTCCTTCATCATCAAATCCAAGCTTGAGTGGGAATGCCTACAGAAGCTCAAAGAGTTGAGCGGGAGTAACTGTACAAGACTCTGTTGGATACCTGGCAACATAGGCAATGAAAAAGCCTACTCCCTAGCTAGAAAAGGTGCATCGGAATTCTTTACAGGCCTTGAACGATTCTGCGCTCTAGAGACGATATCCTCAGAGAAAAGAATTCAGGGAACTGGAAAGAAGGAAATCATGGAACAGCGCGGCATGGCATGAAGCAAGGCAAGAAACTCTTGGGTCATTATAACTGAAAGAGGTTTGAGGCATGTATCAAGACCAACCTCCGTTTCATGACAGCGTTCCTAACAAGAGAATGCAGACTCAAAGAACGCCTAAAAAACTAGGAGTATCGGAAGAAGGTCTCTGCAGATTCTGAACAAAGATAAAGTAAACGGAGATTTTTCGAGTCGAAAAACAGTCGAAATAAACCGTTCCGTCCCACACCAGCCTTTGTTAGTCTTCAATCCAGAATATCTTCTATGATAAATACTCACAATTGCAACTTATGAAAGAGATGTGAGTCTTACTGTTACAACCAAGGAACGCAAACGATGATGATATGTCTCTATGTCTCGCCTTTGTTTTCATCGCTTTATGTTCATCTGTCCATCAGGCGCCATTTTTATTGTCACGTCTCTACTTCAATTGGTCTATTAAATGGACTAAAAGTCGTGAAGTCGAAGGCTAAAGTTTTTGCACACAAATGGATGCAATTTAAATGTAAATAATTTATTATTTGAAATGATTATGAAAATGCTCAGCAATTATGTTAATTTTTGTTTTACATGTTTATTTTGATTCATTTGGTTCTAGATAACCCGAAAGCCGTTGCCCGATTCCCGAAGCCCGAAAGCGTTTTTAGGCTCTAGTATTCAATTCGAACTAGAATAAAAAATACGAAATTATTTTAGAACATATCTATGGTTTGATGTAATGCTGCTTTCTGAGAAGAAAGGCCCAGGTCCACTGTCGCGCCAACCATGTTATTATTATTATTCTATTATTATATTTCATTTATTTATTTATAATATAATATATAAATATTTAAATAAATAAAATATTATTTTGTGTGTAATTTGAAACTAATTTCAAAATATACTTTGTGTGAAATTAGTGATTTCAAATTACTTCAATTATAATTTAACAGTGTAGATTTGTGATTTTAAAGTGTAATGTTATTACAATACATATGTGTCGAGGATGAGTTTAAACTGGAGTTAGAAGGAATTTTCTCAGTTCCAGCGGGGGAAATAGGAGAAACAAGCGTTACGAAATTGTCTGTACTCCGTCTTGGACCGTACCTGTGAAGGTAGGTGATTCCATAAATGAACAGTTTGAATGACAAAGTGCCTGCGTGACTTTAAACAAGTATTTGGTGATTGGAGGGTTTCAAGGTAATATTACGACTTGATCGGCAGAAGGTGATCTTTTCATATAAATATTTTGGGTGTTTCTGTGAATAATTTTGAAGAGTAATATGCACGACCGGTAGCATAAAAATTCGACGTTGTTCCGATACATGATCAAATCTGGGAAGGTTAAAAACATACCGTGCAGCCGCATTGATTGCTTTTGTCAATTTTAGAGAGGAAGAATAATCACAGTTAGCGAACAACTCAGATCCATATGTCATATTGTCACTATGAGTGCTCTGGCAAGTTTTAATTTTACTTTCACAGGGAGAATATATTTGCTGATTGATAAGCCCCTTAGGAATGTATACACCTGTGATACTACGCTTTCAATGTGGTCAGTCCACATCAGTTCACTTTCTTCTTCTTCTTTATTTGGCGCTACAAGCCTCTCCAGCTAGCTGTCTCCAATGTCGCACGCCAAGTTGGTTGAGGTCGTTCTCCACCTGGGTGCGCCACTTTAAACGCGGGCGTCCTCTGTTGCATTGTCCCACTGGTTCGGAGTCGAAGACTCTTCGGGCCGGAGCTGAGTTGTCCATACGCTCTACAGACCCAGTCATCTTAGACGTTGGATCCGAAGACGCCTGACTAGACTCATGTCGCTGTAGAGCCCGTACAGTACAGGTTGAATCTTCTCCTCCAGAAACCGTCAAGGCAAACAGGACCAAAGATCGCACGCAGAGCTTTTCTCTCGAAGATAAAAAGGACTTCCTCATCCGCTTTTGAGATTGTCCATGCCTCCGCGCCGAACTAATGGACTGCTATAATCAAGGTCTTGTATAAAGTCAGCTTGGTCCTTCGAGAGATGGCTTTCTCTCAGCCCATAGAAACAGCGGTTGGCAAGAGTTACTTTGCGTTTGATCTCGAAACAAATGTTGCTTGTACTATTTACTGACGAGGTAGACGAAGTCCTTGACTACCTCGAAGTTATAGCTGCCCAGTGTGACACTCTGTACAAGACGTCAATGTTGTGTGTCCTTTCTTGATGACACATCAGTTCACTATTCCAAGGTATGGATTCCAAGGTTTTTTACACATGTAACATATTCAATTGCGGACGAGTTCAGTTATATTAGCGGGAAAATTTGACAAGGAAGGCGGTTGTTTCGAGAATGGGATGGCTTTGGTTTTGTTAAGATTTAGCATTACACCATTTTGTGTATCCCAATTGACAATTGAGCCCAAAACCTCATTTATTTTAGCAACAAAATCTTCAACCATACCAAGAAGGAAACTTATGTAGATTTGGACATCGTCTGCATACATATGGAATTTGCAATAGGATAAAACTATTAGAAGGTCATAGATAAATATTGATAATAATAACGGACCGAGAATGGAACCTTAAGGAACACCATAGCGTACGTCACAAATGGATGACAATTTAGAATTATGAAAAACAGCTTGGACTCGGTTAGTAAGATACGAGAGAATTAATTTATTAGTAGGATTACAGCAGTTAAATTGGGTGGACAGTTTATGACAAAGCATCGTTCGGTCTACGCAGTCAAATGCTTTAGTGAAGTCGAGTAAGGTGAGTATGGTCGTTTTGTCTTCGTCGATAGCTCTTCGAATATCGTCTGTTACTTTAAATAAGGGTGTAACACAGCTATGTCCCTTGCGAAAACCTGGTTGCAGAGGGCTTAGAAGCTTGTGTCGCTCAATGTTATCTTTGATGTTTCGGCTAACAATAGATTCAACCACTTTTGAAAGAAACTGAAGGATGCCAATAGGTCGGAATTCAGGTCAGTTTTCTTTCCTGGCACGTGAAAAAAATAATGTTGAAGACTTTCCTACACGGGTCGTCTAGTGGTTTCTTATTTTAATAATAGGTTATTTTGACACTGAAGGCTGTTTCCTGTTCGAAAACTTTACAGAAAGTCAGTATCATACATCCGCTGAATGAAATGAGTTGCTTCACACTTAAACGACGTTGCGATATATTGAAAACTTATTTCCAAAATGAGTGCTGTTTAGCCCATTTTTTAAAAAGAAGTGTTGGGCGAGAAGTAGGATTCCCCGCGAATGCTGTACGTAATTTTGTTCGTGTGACTAGTATGCTAGTGGACCTCAGAGAAAAAGAGAATGCTGCTGTTGTGGCCGAGAGTTTGATTGTAACATTTTTCTTCGAAAATTAGGCTAGGAACACAGTTTCGTGTTATCAGCCTTCAAGGCGATGTCAATTGTCCGCTTTGGAGCTGCGATTTGAATACTTTGGACTTGTTTTCAATATCATCCAAGCAGTCAGAGAGCTAAAGCCCGAGACTAACAAGGTTTTGAAAAATTAGAGTGATAGAATCCGCTACTAAGCTAAGCCAGCCGAGACAGTCACTGGAACGACTTTACATTTCATAATTTATGGGAATGTTTGTTATTACTAATAAAGCCATATTATGTTGTTAATTTTATTGCATTTTTGAAAAGTATGTACTTTTCTTGGATTTAGCCCAAGCTCTTTCAAATTGATGCCACAAGCACTGCACGACTGGCCTTGCGATTTATATATCGAATGTCATCTCATAGGGATGCGTGGTATGAAAGCCTGGTCGAATTATTTCACTTTTAATTTATAAAGACATTTAGATTAAGAGATTGTGGGTGACATGATTCGCGGGATTAATGGATTTAAACGTCCTTTTGGCATGCAGCAGGACCAGCTCTCGCAACTTCGTTACCCCGCTAATGGTAGGTGCTTGTGGTCTGACAGGCGCCTATATCAACAGTTTTCTAACAAGTACAATTGCAACTTCAATTGCCTTCTCTCTGAATTCGGCTTTATTTCACAAGCAATGTTCGGCTTTAGCAAAGTGAAATAAGACCGAACATGGAAATTCGTCTTTATTTCGCTTTCATAAAGTGAAATACTTTTTTTGAATTTCCACGGAATTTTGAAACTCGAAATCTCTCCGCGTTTTTTCACGTCATCGCTCCAAGAGGTGTCCGGCGGAACTTTTCTTTCTCTACAGCATACATATATAATATCCAGTCCTACCCTAGTTTACCTAAAGTTCAGCTCGCTTCGCTGCTTTTTCAATCGCCGTGAAAGCTTCCAATGCTGCACGTTGGGAACGCGCCGCTGTGTAAATATCATCTACTTTCCCCAATAGTTTGACTGACTTGACCGTGCTTACAGCAGTTAGCCGCATTATCTTCTCCGCTACCAAATGGAAATCATACGTCAGCGCATCTCCTTGAGGATAAAATAAAGTAAATAAAAATAACACACTTGCACATTTTATTTATTTTAAGAAAATCTGCCAAAAAGAGTGGTCGATAAAAGCTTATAGTCATCATTATAGTCATCAGATTGATTAGAATCTACTCCCTGATCGTAACCACTTACTTGTAGTCCCCATTTAAATTAAAATGTTCTATTGCACGTCTTAGTTGGAATTGAAAAACGCTCATGCTACTAGCGAACCACGAAACCATAAACACCGCTGTTCACCTGAACCCGATGCTAAGAATGTTAGAGGCAACTAATTGTGCGTATGCTAATAAATTATCTTTTCCCTTCGATCACAAAGCCACAGAACGGAGATGGTAAGCCAATTGCCGCCGTCCAGTGTCCAACATCCGTCGAGTGCAAATTGGATCGGCGACAACTGTCTCGCCCTCTCTCTCGTCCACCGGCAAAACTCCTGATCGGTTCAGGCCAATGTCATGTGGCATCACCAAACATCGCTATCACCACCAGCCCCACCGGAAATAGTGCTTGCGGCGAACGGCATGCGATCACATCCTCCCTACTATAATGGTAACCCTAGTGAACACGCGAAACCTGCACAGAATTATTGTCATCAAGATCACAGACACACACAGCATCAAGCTGAACCCTGTTTCGGGACCATGCGATCGGACAATTCGCATGCCATAAAGTTGCTGACATCTTGCAATCAAATCCACACGCTGGCCACTTCAATATGGGTGTTTGCCGCGAAGTGGCATCAACCGCATCCGCCGTCGTCGCCGTAGTCGCTTTGCAAGACGACCGAACGGACAGTGGGTGATGTGTGCTCCCTGGTATGGATTGCCTTTCGGTTGATCCCTCAAACCAAACATGCAAGGAGTAATTCACGCGAATGGAGTTCTCTATCGGCCATGTGGAGCCGAGCGACGCTAGCAGGGAGGAATTGCATTTAATTCCAAATGAGCTCATTCGCATTTTTGTATGCCATGGGGCGAGCTATGGTTGCTTATATTGTTGTAGTGGCTGTTGTTGTTGTTGCCGATCGAGCGGCGAACTTGGTTTCCATCTTTCAAAACGTAAATTACGAGGCGGTGGTATTTATCGCGAGAAGGATTTCGGGATATGATTAGGCGCACGTAAGCGTAGTGCCCTTTGGCCAATTATATGCATGTTAGGTGCTGTACGTCGGTGTCTACACCGCGAGATACAGGTTGAAATGCGCGAATTATTAGGGTTGCCATGGTTACCAGTTCTGTCTTCGACGTTCTTATCCTTTCGTAAGATGATAGATGTTAGGAATTAAGTAACACAGAATTAGAACTTGCGGACGATAAGATTTCGGGTAAATTCGACATATAATTAAGTCTTTACGGTCTAGTATACAGTATGATGTTTGACGAAATTCCTTTCGTTTAAATGACGAGTTTAAGAGACTGTGTATCGACACCGACCTTACCAAACGCATTCAAATTTCTCACCCGAGCTGCCAATGCCCACGGGAAAGTGCACTTTTGGAGCGGTTAATAAGTCAGATGGATTTATTGGGCCTTCTTTTTTCAGATATAATGGAAAGAACAACGTTACCGTCAATGTCGCCCGCTATCGTTCAATGGTTTCCAAATTTGTTCGTCAACAATGCATGAGCTGCACGCGAGTCGATGGACCAATTGAGAAATGATTGCGGTGAGGGAATTAGCTCTTGTGCTGGAGTGGTTAATTAGCCGACTAAATCGTGGGATTTAACGCCTGTAGACTATTTTGTATGGGGATAAGTAAAACATCTGTGCCGATGAGTTTGGGGTCAATTGCGTACTTGTGACGTGCTTTGTTTTTTTTCGCAACAAATGCTTTCAATTCAAAAACAAACTGATTCTGGATTCGATGTATTGTAAAATATCCATTTATGCGTCCGCGAATGTAATCTTACAATTGGGAATCAGGAATTGTAAGTCATTTGGACATTTTTCTTGAATTTGGTAAACTTGGATAAAGAAATTGGATGTTTTCTAAACGTGGCCATTAAAAATCAAGTACTACTGCATAAACGATTTTTGAAACTCGAAAATTTTATATAAGGTAGGTGAGGGTAATAAGGCCTGTCAACTAATAAAGCCTAAATTAAAAAAAAGGTTGTTAATGCCAATGAAATGGCCGGCCTACTATACAGTTCTAAATGACTCATCAGACATGTAGCCACTCGTTCGCTACCAGGGATGTGTCATTTATTTTGAGAAGTGCGGTCAAAATAGTACGAAATTACCCTCTTCAATCGTAAATAGACTTTCTAAAATTATACTAATGGTTATTATTTGAGCTTAAGTTTTTTGAAAAATGTTTTATAGTTTCAATAGTGATTTACTATATTTGTCTTTACAAATAGTGTAGGGGGTAAGTAAGGCCTACCAAATTTGATGGCAGGCCTTATTATTAAATTTTTTTCTATAAACATTTGACTGCACTAAAATTTATTTCATGTGTTTTTTTAAATGTAACACATGTTTGAAACCAATTATATCTGTTTGATACTTGATTTCTTATTTTAAAGCGACGTAATTTAATGTTGTAAAACTAGCAATCAGATCTGAATTGACAAATGACTTGAAGGGAGACATTTAGAAAGTTTCTTGAAAAACCATTAGAAATCATCTACAGACTGCAATATAGGACAACTTTAAGCTATATGAATTTATTTATATTTTTTTGATCTCAGTTACCAAATTTATGAAGTATATTTTGATACTTATGTATGTTAAAGATTGTGGATGGCTGTGGCGTCGAACCCATACGCAACTTAATGGCGCTGCCTGGGTTATATTCCCAGCCGGTACGACCAAAAATAATTTTCACGGCCTCACCTCATTCGAGTTACTGACAATGCTCAAAGTTAAATAACTGTCTAGGAAAAGCTTCTCAAACTTCTAATAAGATAGTTTTTGTTTTATTTCAAATCTCCCTTGGCATTACCCGTATAACCGGAACCTTACTTAAATTTGGATTTATTATTTGACTTATGTTTTACCTACAAATTTAAATAATACCATTTGTTTGCAATGGTTTGCTTGATTGGCATTTAATTGATCTAGCAAGATTATTTTATTAGATTTTATATATACAGTCAAGAAAAGAAAGATAAAGTTAAACACAGTCGAATCGCGATAATTCGTGGAAACGATAAGTCGAAACCTCAATAATATAACATATGTTGATACATTTTGCTCCCCTCGTTATTTCGTATTTTATATAGAAAGACTTTTCAGTAACTAGCGTTAACTTTTGTAGACGATTTGATTCACTTGATGTCACATTACTCTTTTTGGGTTTAAACAAAGACGTCAATGGAAACGTATTTTAAGACGAACATTTGGGCATGGATTATTTATGGAATCGTACATATCAGGACTCTGAAAGTAGCTGTGTTTTTTTGCAAGCGTATATACGCATACTTATGGATGCCAAAAAATTGAAAAATGATCTAATACATCAACCAAACCTGCAGGTGTAAGCCACATACAGCAACCTAAACAATGAATGAATAAATTCAGGAATGAACACACAGAAATTAATGATTGGAAGCATTGTTTTTATCCGCGCTTATTTCTTAAGCGGCGATAGATATGATGAGTAACTTAAGCGGATATAGGACTCGTTAGTGTATTTTACATGCAAAGTGAAATTTAGGCGTATATACGCTTGCAAAAAAAACGCAGCTAATGTCACTCTTTTCTATGATTGCCTGAATGTCGATGATGACCTGGCTATATCTGGTATGCTGAAAGATGACGATATTTTGGATGAAGTCACCTCTATTAGGAATAAGTGATGAGGAAGAACGCGACGATGGAGTAAAAGGTATGAAGAATAAACAAGTTAACCCGGCCATTCAAGAACTTCGATATTATGTTTCGAATCATGGTGTTCCTAAAAATGTTTGATTATTTAATATGCTTGGAGAAAACTACCGAAAAGTTAGTCACGAGAACATAAGGCAATCAAAAATAACAAGCTTAGTCCAATGTAATATTGTTTCATTTTAATTTTAAGTATATGCATAATAGTACATGTTTAAGACGTAATTAATACCTAAAACCGGTCTCAGAGACCCCACTGATTTTTTACTTGAATGCATTTTAAGAATTAAACGACATGTTACTTTAGTTTATGTCCTTTGAGTCCTGAAAATAAAGCTTAAGAGAGAGTAAGAACAATTCTTTTAATTAGTTATTACATAATCCCACGTTTCTGTCATAATCTCTGGGCTTTCTCCTAGACCGCAAAAATGGTAGATGTTTAAGGGTAAAATAAAGTTGAACAATATGAATTGGCAAAAATAACTTACTTGCTTGATGCTGTGTATCTGGGCTCTCTCTTTCAGAACGCTGATAAGACTAGAACTGTCCAGAAACGGATTCGCGTTTGTATAGTTGGCATAAACTTATAGGTTATCTCCGTGAAAGAATATTAGTAATATGAAGCTACAGTAGAAGTCCCTTATAGCGCCTTCGCAGCCAGTCAGTTACATACACCTAACCGTTTGCCTTTTATTCAGTTGGTTTCTTTATATTTAAAGCTATTCTTCAGTCGGTTATAACGTCGTCGGTTATGGATATACCTTGGATATAACGACCGATTTTCGAAAGTACGGAATGAGAATAAATTTGCCTTCCTTTTCGCATACACAAATTGTTCATTCATACATGCACGTGTATGTTTCTGGATACATTTTGTGCACTATTGTGACATTATCTTCGATATTCTCAACTATTTTTTTGCTAAACTAACGACGAAGAAAATGAAGAAGATGGTTATGAACCCGAAGAAACCTTTGCTCCTCCTACAGCCTTGGACGCAATCAAATCTGTTGAGTTGCTGCGGACTTTTGTCTGTTTTGATTCGTTTTGTGAGAATGTTTTAAAAGACTTTTTTTTTCAAATCTACTTATTTAAATTCCTTATATAAAAGCGGATTTGACGATGATGAGATTGACGACCACATTTGCTCAGTCCCTCCAGCATCGTTATAATCGACTCCACTGTAGTTCTACATCCATCTCTGACTGTATTTGTAGTACAGGTTCATTTTCATCGGATCAGAGTGCCATAGTCGATCAAGCAATTATATGAAAAACTATTGATCATTGGCAACTCTAGACCAATTTCATACTCGATCCGACCCACGACCCAATAAAAACGCAACCGCAAAGTCGAGTCCACATACTTCTTGCAACCAGTTGGTGCGGTGTGTAGCACCTTTCATATTGCGTGCAGCATCAGTCGCCAGCCACACAGCTCCTCCTCAATGGATCGTCCAAATATTCGCATGACAGTGCATTGAAATTCCCAGAATCGCAAGGAACTTCCAATAAAGCACTCTACGCTCCATCGTCTTGGATCATCATTCGCAGCCGCAAACGCTCTCTCCCACTCTGTGGCATATTCTCATTCTTATAAACAGTGACCACTCCACCGCCACCGCTGCTGTTCTAGTTCGAGGTCCACGTGTGTGCAACAGATTGCAATGCTATGAATAATTTATAACTCCTTTTTTCCCAATCTGATGCCATTGTGCCACTCCGATGGCACAGACCAGGTGGAGCTGTTCATAGGCATTGCCTTTGTTCAATGGTGACACAAACTCAAAAACCCGTAGTGACCAATGATCTCTGGTGCTCATGCCGATGTCCCCGTCTGGGACAGTTGAGGGGCGGTGAAGATTACTTCACTTTCTAACGGTCAAACTGAGACGAAGCCGGTTTGAGTGCAGCTCGTCAAAAGCAACTTATGTGGAATCCTTTTCTTGTACTTGGCCGACGACGACGACGCACGATGAGAAATCCAAGAAAGCCCACAGGACCACATAAGGAATTAACCTCAACATCGATAAATTTCCCATGCGTAGGGTAAACAAAAGGATGTCAAGCGAAGAAAGCATAAGATCCAAATCAAACAAACAACACACCCATCAACTGTCCTGTAGAACGTTATTTTTTTTGTTGGTTTCATGTCCCAAAAAGAAATTTCCATACACACACGCACATCCAAGTCAGTCGGTAAGCCTCAAATTAATGATTCGTAGATTTATCACATTGTCATAGTGCTGTCAGGAAATTGGGAAATTTCGGGACATCCCGCAGCGGAACGAGTTTATCCGTGTGCCGAGTGAGTGTGTGCTTGTCCAGGGTGTACACTGTACGGGGTACTCGTTGAGTTGGCCTCATCGATGTGGAAAGAACGGGGACATTCGTGGTAACGAAAAAGTATGTGTAACGAGCTAACGCTTCACTTCGCACAGAGTGGTGATGAGCTCGTGCAATTTGTTTGGATTAGTTTCGATTGGACCATTTTTTGTCGTTTTTGTTTCGGACTCTCGTCGCACTCATCGGATAAAGAAAAAGGTGACAATTTACCTAGGACATGCTTTAAATAGCAAATTTGAATGCAAACTCACAAAAAACCATTTTTCTCATTGTTTTTGTTTCCACCCTATCGGGCTGGACCAAGCAACCCTTTAATGTTTGATTAAGAACTTGTTCTAGTTGGACCACATCGAGGCAATGACCATATAAAAATGTTTCATGTACGCACGTACGGTCAGGAACGCACATTATGAATACATTTTTCGGATTCATCCCAAAAGAGGATTTCCGTCTCAAACCCGTCCACCACCCCCGTTCGGCCGTTCGCTACGTTGACGTTCGTGGTCGGATGGTGTTTACAATAATTTGACCGTAATGCCGAGCGGGGTGAAATACCTAAATCACGGATTTCGTTTCGTTTTTCTACGGATAAGCAAAAGCGTGTAGGTATGTCGAGTGAAAACTTTAAGTTTAAACAAAAACAACAACACATCAGTTAATGTAGTGACCGATTTCATTTCACCGCCCTCCCCCCAAAACCTATTAGTTTGCTGCTTGCTACACATATACACATCAAGCGGTGCGTTGTTGGTGGGGAGGGGGATGCTTACATGAGCGGATTTAGTTCATTTTGGAGCCCACTTAAGTAGGTCGTCCGGCCGTTTGACTAATTTTGAGGGATGACTGCAAGAATACGCGGTGTGCTTAGGAATCGTTTGTTTTCAGAGAGAGATTTAAGATTCTTCAATCAAGTGATGACAGATTTGTTGGCGTCGTCGGGCTCAGTTTTATTTCAAATACCTCGTACGTGCGTGGCATGAACTATGATGGATAACTTTTGATGGCCCAGGGCGTCATTCTTCCGAGTTTGATTGAATGTACGTAGATTTGCGGGACTTTCACTGAATGAATGGTGCATGATTTCTACTCGCGCTGAAAAGGTGTATCCAGGGATAGGTGCCAAGTTTTAAAGACTCGAACACTGATGACCATAGCTCTTTTAAATCGCTGTTTAAGTACACATGTGTGCAGCACACAGGCGTCGTCGCTTGAGGCAAGGAAATGAATACAAATCTATCTCCCACCCAAAAGAGGAGCAAAATATGAGATAAGACGCTGTGAATGCGATTTCGTGCGGGGACAACAAGATATATTGTCATTTATTGGCGCCCCACATACTCCTCAGATCGTTATCTAGTCCTTCACTGTACATGGGCGATAAATACATGCATATATCTCTGTCCGAATGGCTTAAGTTTTCTTTGCTGAAATGACCTTTCTCCTTCCAATAACATGTCCGAGGAAAAAAAAAGATGCGGTATCCACAACCCTTTTTTGCCATCCGCTTACTGCTGCCAGAGGACGAAAAAAATGGTCACTACCCTCTAAATACTTTCGCCCACCTACACACGCGTGCTCCACTGGGTGAGCGAGTGTGTGTGTGTGTGTTATTATCAAGAAACAGGCTTAAACGAATATTTTCATATGTTTATATAGTACATTGGCAATGGGTTTTTTTTGTTGCCACTTGAGAGCCAGAGAGCGAGAGAGTTGGAGGAGGACACAACCGGGACGGACATCATTTGGTGTTGTTGCGAGGCTACTGCTGTCCTCCGGACACTCGGGAGATTGCGTTTTATTCCATCTTGTCGGTCTCCTTAGCCGAGATGGGATTTTAGTGTATGCCAAAGGTATTCCTAAAGGCCTAGCAAATATTTTCTACACAACGGAAATATGTAAGTACATAAACCCGAATGCGACATCAATTTCGCAGGACGCTGGACCATAAGCCCCTGGTCATGATATAACACGGAATGCGGGGGCAGTCCCAGCTGAAGGGGTGACTGTTTCGTTTATCTCATATTTTGCGTTTTTTCCCTTTGCGCATTTTTCTCGGCCTTATTATTTAGATTGTTCTTTGTTTTTGTTTTAGTTTAGTCGAAAGTTTGCGGGGCGAATTTCAATAAATTGATACCATCGATATGGTCTGCGGCGGGATATACTGCCGTGGTCAATCTCACGGATTTATGTATCGGTTCGGAAAGTTGGGTATGTATTCTTGGGTCTGCATGACAAAGGATTAGAAATTTAAATTGCGGTCATACCTTTTTTTGGGAAAGGTAAACAGCGATGACTGAGCTGCAAGCCTCTTTGAAGGGATTAGGCAAAATGGTTTAAGTTGACATAAGGCACACTGTTTTGGCTTATGGATTGCGTAGGCTTAATTAAAAATATAAAGAAAAAAAAATTGTGGATCATCACAGTTGCTAAGACACATGCAAAATTTCAGCTTCAAGAAATGGAAGGATTTACGGTGCTTTATATTTTTCTCCTAAGTCAATCCTTCTTCGTGTGGTGCTACTCAGTTAGGGGCTAACCTGGTGAAATCAACCAACAAGTCTCTCCAGTCCGCACTATCAATTGGTAGCTGTCTTCTGTTTTGTACATCAATTTAAATTATTTTAATAATTCAGTGTTGCATTGCATCGTTGCACTTGAATTTTATCTTGTAGTGATGTACTGTAGGCGAGTCAAAGCCTTCTAAAAAGTCAAAAAGGTAATTGCTTGACTTAATAGCCTCATCTAAAGATATTTTTGATGCCACTATATCGTCTTCATCACATTAATTGGAATTTGAAACATCTGGTTTAGATTCATGAGGATGATTTATCATATAAACGATATGAGTTTCAGAGAAAGTAGCACATAATTTCCATTTCATTATCAACTTGAGCCAATTGAATCGATAGAAATGTAAACATTATAAAATGATTCCTATAAATACGCCGACCACGAAAAAGACCAAGAAAAAATGTGGCTTCATTATTTCATTGATTTATCACCATTGTAATAAATAGGAATAAATTAACGACAAAATAGATTCAATTCAACAAAACTAAATAAACTTTTAAACTAAAACTGATTTTAAAAATGTAAACTATTATGTAAATATCTGCAATGGAAGTTAAGGGTACGTTTGCACTTTATAGCTGACGAACATCAAAATGTATGAAAGTGCGAAACCTCGGAGGTTTGGAGAAGCTTGATGAAACCTCGCGATTTCGTTTGGTGTTAATGTGTTAAAATTAAAAATAAATAGCGTTAAGACATTTTTGCGAAACATTCCTAATTGGACTTCATTTTTCCTTTCATTTTAATTCATTTTTATTATGTACTTCATGACAACTTAAATCCTAGAGGAAAATGCTTAAAACTAGTTGGTCGAACAGTGTGAGTTACTTATTCTAACTTACTGACCCTTAGCGGGTACTCTAAGTTAAACTAAAACTTATTGTATGTCTTTCGACTTAATCTAACATTATATTGTAAAAAGAAAATTTGAACATGACTAATAAATAATAAGAAAAAATTTAAAACTTAATGACTATGGACTCGGAGCAAGCTTATTGTGATACATGCTAGCCTTAACATGCTGTTGGTGGTTACTTACGAGATTCGAGGTTAGACAGGAACACGCTTCAAGTAATTTTGGTGAGAAAAGTGGATTACGAAATTTGTTCGTTTCGGAAGTTGAAAATTGACCCGCCTACCCGCTAAGCAACAGCCCCAACATACAACTCAAGACACAACTTGTCCTGAAAATGCCACTAGCACTTGATGCACATTTTCAGTAGGCCTCGGTCGCCACTTGGTGTTGTATTTTTCGTCAATGGAACTTACCCTGGTGATTCGATAAATACTTAGCCTACAAAAGAAGAGTATTTTGGGTAAATGGCGATTCATTTTTGAGCATAGCCTCCTTTTAGCTCGATGCACTTGATCCAACGATGGTTTAACTTCTTTAAGCCGTCTGAAAAATACGTTCTATGGAGTTCTGTGAGGTAAGCCCCCGAGGCGGCGATTACCTCCTCAAACGACTCAAATTTCTGCCCGGGAATGACTTTTTCAAGTTTGGAAAAGAAAAAGTCACACGGGGCCAAATTTAGAGAATAAACCAATTTTCCAAGACTTTGTTGATATTTTCGGATTGCTTGGCTGATATTGGCCTTAAGTGGTTTAACCGTTTCCGGGTTGTTGGCATAAGGCATAAGGGCTCCGAGGCGGCCAATTGACGTCGTCAAGACCGCTGATAACACGATTTTTTTTGATGGCTTGTGGCATTGGCTGTGTGGCATGCCGCGCCATCCTGCATGAACCAAAAGTCGTCCAAATCTATGTCCTCAAATTGAGTATACAACAAATTGGTTAATATGGTTCTATAACGCCCACGAGTTCGAGTTTCTCATCTCAGCTGGCTAGGTCATGTAGAGAGATGTTGAGGAAACTAGCACAAGAGAGGAACGTGAATCGAACTGTGCTTCTGCGGATAGTTAGGCAGTTGAATAAAGAAACGAAGCAAAACAAAGCGAAGGTATTTGAAATTCTTTCGTGTATTGATAAAGAAGTCGTTGAATTATTCCAAAGCTCTCTGTAGCGGCGAGTATATTTTGTGTACAATGAAATTTGGAATTTTCTATAGGAGTGTCCATTCTGAAGGGATAGGAATGCATGAGTACTTTCCTGCCGGGTCCAAGACTAAAGAGAGGTGTCCCTTATAAAGGAGTGTCTGTAAAGAGAAGTTTCACTGTACATCTATTTAAAAAAAACTAAAATTTTGTAAGAAAGACTGGTACTTAAAGTAATTAATATGAGTATTTAAAATATGAGGGGGTGGCTAGATAATTGGATTTTAACCTTTTTTCCGCAGGGTTTAACCGCTCACTCAACAACTGCTAGTCATGCGCCTGGAGCTAAGAAATTATAACTTTTAAACTATTTAAGGGATTGTAACGACTCAATTGAGTTCAATTGTATCATGAGATATACGTTCTTTTACATATTTGAATTTTTGAAGGTCCATTACGTCCTTCCCAGTTGTTAGCGCTAAGAACCGCTTTCGACTTAACCTTCCTATATGGTCGCCGCACAGTGGGACGATCGATAGCAATAATTTAAAATATCAACTATTTTAGCGGTAATTTTGAGTGATTTGTAAGTCATCTTAAATATACATATTCCCTAACTGCATTAACCTTTTTTGTATTTGTCAACTGGGACCATAGTTAAAGAGCATTAAACATTGCCTAGCTTAAATTTTTTCGCGAAGTGATATCACGTTTGTTTTGTGACGTAATTTAAATTGATTATTGGTGGTGAAGTGTGCGTACAAATAACTATATGACGACGATGAATAATAATAATAATCAAGGTATGTGTAATCATATGAAGTTCACGAACATTTTTTCTTTTTCGTGATTCTTCTAATAAAATGATTTGAATGTGTTGCTAATTTGAATAAATAAAAATAGTGAATTTTATATTTAAGTCAACTTTTCTCAAATACACCGAAAAGCACCCCTAAGATTTTTATAAGCAATACATCTATTAGCTAAATCAAGAAAGAAACTTTGTGCAAGCTTGGGCCTTTTTAATAATTGACATTTTTGTAGGTGCAAGTCCTGCAATCAAAAATGTCGACCTCTTGCAAACATGGATTCAAAGTAAGAAGTCACTGAAATTGATTACCGTGTTGCTGCAAAGATTCGATTTTTACTAGGCTTAGAAGAGTCAAGTGAAGATGTTCAACGTAAAATTCAATCATCTTCTAAGTTCTATTGCATTAAGATAAAGCAAAAATGTTAAAAATAAAATTTAAACACCTTTTAAGTTGTATTGTCTTAAGGTAAAGCAAAAGTGGGATCAATGCCAAAGACAACAGGACAGGTTCATGCAAGTGAACAATGGCTAAACCTTAGTTTGTTTATATCTCAAGATTTGTTTAACCATGCTCCAGGGACGAGCAAAGAAAGACCGTCAAAGTATTTTGAAGAGTGTAGTGTTCAGAGGAGCTAAGTTATGCTGCTGAAATGGCTGGTCGATCTTCAGGATCTCCAGAAAAATCAGAAAAGCTTAGCATTATTCTTGGACTTAGATCTGCCTAAGAGAAAATATGCTCCTCTACGTTCTGCAATCAATGCTGTACACAAAGATTGTTCTCCCAGTTACTACAAGTTACAAATATATAAAGCAGAACTGTTGCCTGAAATTGCTGCTGCAACGGAAACAATGTCTGAAGTAACAATCCCTATTAAATAAAACCGCTAAAAGCATTGTTGAAATTTCCAAGCCAAATTTGACATTCAAAAATGATACATGCCATTTTCCATTGGATTTAATATGCAAGTGGGGATTTGATGGCAGTTCCGGACACAGCAACTATAAGCAAACCTGAATTAAGAGTGAAAATGCGGATAGTTTCTTATTTGTTACCGCGTTTGTCCCATGATGAGAAGCTTGGGTGAATTCCCGGCCAGGTTCTACTCCTTTCTGTAGGCCTAAGAAATTGATTTTCATGAAAGAAAATAGTTCCCTTATTATATCTGAGCAAGCCCACCTGAAAGATATTATTAAACAACTTCAAAATTTCCACGCCCATTTTGATGGAAGAGACATTTTTTTTTGTTACTTGGGTTGGTGAAAATCTTCTTACACATAGTAATGTCAGATTTTTACTGACTAAAAACACCTTTCCCTTTTTCTTTACTACAACTAAGTTTCCTTATCTAGTAGTTTACGTTTAAGGATATTTTCGTGTGTTGCAGGTAGACCTTCGGTAAAATCACCTGCTATGACCATCGTTAGGATGACATGCAAATCAGATTCAGGATGCTGATGACTATGCTTGATGGTAGTGCAATAAATACAGTCGAACAAATGCAGCTCAGAATTGTTATGTCTGTGGAGCTAAACCTTCACAAATGAATTTACGTTCTGCAGAAGAACGACCACCAAATACCAATCACTTTAAAGTCGGCCTTTCATCTTTGCATTTCTGGATAAGATGCTTTGAGTGCTTGCTACATGTCTCATGCATCCACATGCCTTTTAAAACTTGACAAATACGTGGATAGGAAAATAAATCAGCATCAGGAGAAAGAAAAAATAAATATTCAAGACAATTTTAGATTAAGAATGGGGTTTCTTGTCGACATTTCTAAGCCTGGTTTTGGTACTACCAATGACGGCAATACAGCGCGATGCTTTTTCTCAAATCCCGAATTGAGTGCTGAGATAACAGGGATGGACATGGAACTCATTCCAAACTTCGGAATGATTTTAAGGACAATTGCATCTAGTCGACAAATTAATATTGAGAGATTCAATAAGCTATTGGAAGATACAAAAAATATGTATCTAGGTACTACATGCCTAGCAGCGTCCATAACCGTCTGGGAAAGATATAATATCATTTTTTCAATTGCCTATTGGTGTACTCTCTGAAGAAGCACTGGAAGCTAGACCTAAAGAAATAAGAAAGGCCAGGCTAGACCACAGTCGAAAATGCTCCAGGATCAGTGCAATGATTGCTTTAATTAAGCTCTTGTTAATAATATAAGATCCGTATATTTCAAAAATACGTTCTTAAAGCATGCATATGTCTAAGGTCGACCCAGACATTGATCAGTGCATCCATAAAAACGATTTGGAAGTGTTAACATTACCAGTGAATGTAGACTTGAACGATATTGATACCACATCAGAGGTGATTCATTTTAATAATCAATTCTTTCTATTTAAATTATTTTTCCATAGCTTGTACGGGCAACTAGTACCCGTCTATTTATGTACCGTTTATGTTAAAACAGAGATATTTATGTAATAAATAGTTGTTTGAAAAATCACGAAGTTCCATTCGTAAACACACGAGATATTAATTTTGCCATACACTCTTCCCACTGTGCTCTGTGGCGTAGTGGGTAAGTGTGTCGACACCTACGCAGAGGGTCCCAGGTTCGATTCCCGAATTTAGCACCTTTGATAATCCACGGCTCCACCTCTTTCGAGTCACGGACAATCCTTAAAGAGTATTCCTGTCTTCTCAACTTCACCGTTCGGAGTCGGCATTAAACTGTAGGCCCCTTCCAACATTAGCACACACAACACGGAGTGGTTGCTGAGAATCTAGCCACAGGCCCGCCTTGGACTGTCGCGCCACCCATATTATTATTATTATTATCTGGTTATATGAAATGACTACTTTTCGGAACAACAGCCGAAATTCGTTTTAAGAGGCATGTCTTGTTAAGTAAAAGTTCTCGACGCTACACAATTGAGCAGAACATACTGAGCATGGAGCTCTCAAGGAACCCCCTTTTTCCTTAGCTTTTCTTTTATAATCGTGTGAGAATGTTGAACGTGAGATGTCAAGGAATTGTTTTATAATATCTTTCAATAATGTCAAAGTACACATGCGTGGACTGTGACCGTGTTCAAATGAAAGCCTTTATTCATCATGCATAGAGGCACTACTCATAGATTGCTGTCCTCTTTTCTTTTATTTTGAAGGACGATTGAATGAGAAAATGTCGTTAAAATTTCTGAAAAACATCAGAAGATTTATAAGAACTTCACATTTCAACTGAACCCATCTCTATGTCTCGCTTTTGTTAATTTCAATAAATTCCTTTGAAAACACAGCTTCACATTAAAGGCAAAACTTGTCCCAAATCAATGCAGTGACCTTAATTTTTGAACATTTAATTCTCAGCTCAAAAATTAAGAAACTTCATGAACATTACTCCGCCAACCACGAACCGAGTGATGAAGTGACTGGGTGGCAACCTCTGGAAAGCCCACTCAATTCAGTTGAAGAGAATGGAATAATGGAAGAGTTTATGTTTATGAAAGGACGGGGAGGGTTAAATTGAACAAAGTCCTACCAAGCAGAACAAAGAAAATCGCTTAAATCATCACCAAAGAAACTCCAAGCAAACTTTGAACTGAACTAAAATCTTAAGAACAAGTAGTGGATGTAAGTTGAGGACCAAGGAACAAGGACGAGGGACCACGTACCACGGACGAAGGACGAATGACCAAGGGGGAGCATCACATGAATTTGCCTCCTGCCCGGTGCCTCTTGTCCGAAAATTAATCAAAAACCACTTCGCCTGCCACTCATTCAAAAATTATACACGCCCATCTCTCGCACACACATATTCCCCATGTCCCCGCATGTTCGTCTCGTCCCGGAGGACAATCACTCACAGTGTTTGTAAGTCCAGCCGATCTGGGTTGCAGGGCAACAACTGAAATGAAAAGGCGAAGCGAATGTACTCGCATGAGCTGCCCACTACCCACTAGAAAATCCCCCCGTCACCAACCTCCCGCCACAAGGAAAGCGAAGGAGGAACGCTCGAAGCTGGTTGTAGCTAAGATACACAAAGTGCTCTCGACAAACGCGTTCCCATTCCCAAGGTATAAATGGATTTCCATCTCTCGCAATCACATGGTCAACGAAGGAAGGACCTACGTTACGTATCAACTGCCTGGGAGAACGGTTGAATCTTTCTCCAGCAGAATGTGTGTTACCACACTCATCGTCCTCGTAGACGTTGTCATCCTTCGTCGTATCGTTGTATCGTCGCGTCGTTTCGTCTTTTTGACATTCGCCTTCCATGAACCATTAAGAGGCAGGATATGGGAGACGTTGGCTAACCGATGGGCATTTTGGCCTACATACATACATGCTCCCATATATCTATGACTATGAATACTCCATTTCGTGCAATGTGTGCGTATAAATATTTCCATAGGTACGAAATTTGCTGTGTGTCCTTTGTACTAAGATGGGGAGTCCATTTACACAATGTTCAGTTGGCTCAACTGTTCGCAGATATGTCTGGTCAACGCTGCCGCTTGCTCTGGCATTACCACCCACGTTCACGTCTTATCTTCGAAAGGAAAGGACACCTTAAGCAGAGGGATTTATCCTTGCGTACAGAAAGTGGATGTATGTATATAAATTTTCTGCATATGCGTGTATTCGTATTTCTTCGGTGCTACGCCTAGCGTCTTTGACTATTCCATTTTCGTTTGATTTTAAAATGAACTCAAGAGAAATGAGATGTGTACACAAAATTGTGCGTATACTCTGCAGAGCCTACAGTGGTCGTGAAAAGGATAATTGCTTGGAAAAAATTCTGAATCTCAATTTAAAGCCTTGTAATAGAAGGATTACATATGTATGTAATTCATTGAATTCCTTGGCCATTCACTTTAATTGAGTGGAACGTAGCTACATTCAATATCTTTCTTGAGCATACATCCCGCATATTTGATTCTGTAAGCTTGGTCCAGAAGTTGGTATTGTTCATCCGGTTTTTCTTGACCATTTAAGCCTTTATCTAACTTCAATTATAATATGGGTGGCGCGACAGTCCTTGGCGGACCTTGGCCTAGCTTCTACAGCAACCAACTTCCAATTTTTAAAAGCGCGGGAATGAGTGTACTAATTTAACAGTCAGGTTTTTCACTCAGTTCTCATGTTGCAGTGTACGTATGCTGGTCACACCTATTTTCATGCATAAAGTGTGCATTGTGTGCAACTTAATGTTCATTCACAGAATAGCATTAGCTTCACCTTCCCAGAACGGTTTCTTGAAACCTTAGACGACTGGATGGCGCAGTTGGCAGAGTGACTGCCCCTGGTTAACGGGGTGCACGGTTCGAATCCCAGCGAAGGCAAAATTAATACGCTTTTATCGGGTTTTCAAATTTGTTCCATTCACCATTTGTGTAGTCAATCAGTGGTAGTACTGTGACTAGGGGTATCACAATGGACCAATGTGGTATAAGTGTGCTGGTGAATGAACCAGCAGACCCCCTACCTAGCCTTGTAACAACCCTCCTTATAAACACAGCGATTGTCAGGCCTGTCTTGATGTATGGCAGTATAGTAAGGTGACAACTCTGCCTTAAAGGTGCTAACCTAAAAATGCTAAGCTTTGTAAAAACACATGAATGCATTGGTGTGACAGGAGCAATCTCCACAGTCCCAACGGCTGGTTTAGAGGTTCAGGTGGGTGTTCTCCCACTCGACCTCTACCTGCGGCTATGAGCGCCATCAGGGTTTCACAATCCCAGCCATGTGTACACGGATGGATCGAAGATGGAAATGGGCACAGGCGTAGGCATTTTCTCCGAAGTTTTAGACTTGCACTGCTCTATCTGACTACCTAATCACTGCAATGTTTTCCGAGCCGAGGGTCCTAGCGGTCGAAGAAGCGGCCAAAATGATGTCGTTGTTGGAAATACAACCGGCTAATATAACCATTCTATTCGGCTATAGAAATAAAGTCCAAGCTAGACGCAAGCTGTCGCGAAAAGCTCAAGGTCTTTGGTATGCAGCATTCAATTACTCTATGCTATGTCCCAGGTCAAAGGGACATAAGCGGCAACGAGGTAGCAGTTGAACTTGCTAGGCAAGGGGCCGGAACCGACCTACACCAGGCAATCCCACGCGTTAATCCAACCCTGGCAAACGTCAACATAATCATGGAGCAAGCTAATGATCGGTGGAACTCCCTACCCACTTGGGATATGGCCGAGGCTCAAGGTCCAAACAAGGTCCATAGGCTCCTTCAATACAGCAAAGGAATGCTGAGAGAGGTAGTAGGCGCGCTAACCGGCCATAATCATTTGAGATATCAATGGAACTTACCCAGGAAACCATATGTAGTGGCTGTGGGGACGAAGAGGAGATAGAGCATACACCTCACTATCTTTGCCAATGCCCCAGGGACAGAGTTTACCTGAAAGGATAGCCTACTATCAACCTTACTGAATGTGTGTCCTAACCATTATGAAGATGACAAAATAGTGGTTATAATTATCACCGACTTTAGTAAAGCATTTGACAAAATCGCACAAAAAGTCTTTGTTTTTAAGCTGACGGTCCTGGGTTTCCAACTACTTCTTGTCAAATATAGTAATAGTTCGAAACCTACTTGGAAAGCAGAATATACGCAGTTAAGTTCAAATCATATGTCTTCAAGCCCCTGTAAGCCACAACCAGGGTAACTTATTATTATTATTATTGTTGAGGGTATATTTCCACATCCGATACTATTGCTATGTTGCATCCATCTGCATATAATTTTACAGTATTGTTGTTCAGTCTATAGACTATGGATTTCAGCCCGTTTTTTTGCTGAGCTTAATGGTAATCTGAGCTTATTGGAAATCGATTTTCTTGATCACGTCATCCTTCGGAATGGCGAAGAGTGACAGCTTTTTACTAGAACATCGAATTGTCGCGATGCAAATATAAACTGTCTCTTCCTATGCCTTCTATTGCCTCTCTGGTAATTTCTTTTTTTGTTTGCACATTCTGCAATCCTTAGATGCTACGAAGTCGGCTCCAAGCTGCAACTCTCTTCAGAACGACCTAAATAGTTTTTTTTTTGGCGTCAAAAAATGATCTTGAACTTAACGTCAGTAAATGCCAATCCATTTCATACTCCCGTCAACGTCCAAAGCAATCGCAAAAAACTATTTTAACAGTGACATTACCCAGCGTTGCATGCTTAGCACATCGCTTCTGATCATTTTGGTCAACATTTTTACTGTCAAATTTGTTACTTAAATAGTGGACTACTTTGATCAGTACAAACTCGATTTACGCAACCCTTGATCTAAGCAACTCTTCGATTTTCGCAACACTAAAATATCCATTACAAGTATAATATATTTTTTTTTGAAAAAAAACTCTGTGACGAAGGAAGTGCAACAACCTCGTTTAGTGGTGTACATGATACACAGATTACAAGGTATCATACTCTTTATCTGTCAAACCGTGTGACGTCACCTGTATCCCTCGGACATAAAAAAGTAAATGAAACTCATTTGAAATTCAATTCAATATATACACATTTGAAAGTGTTTTTATTTACATATTGACATATAAATGAACAAGTTTTATTTAGTTTTCTTTTTTTGCGTGCAATTTATTTTGGAAGTTATTTTCGGAAATGGTTCTATAGTGAATTCTTATTCTAAAGTATTTACAACTAAAAAAAGGTTGAACATTATTTGAACATACTATTTATATAATTTGTACCTGGTCTGTGCATAACCATTTCCATTGCATTTATTAAATACCGTATCTATGTTTTCTAACTCTGCGATACATTTTTGATTTGGTTTATGACGACCTACTTCAGTTACCACGTTTGTCCAAGTCAGATCAGTGGCTTCTTTGTCTATCCTTGCCGCGTATATGTCCAGAGGTCACTCACTTTCGATGGTTACTAACCCAGCCAGATACTCCAGGACGTCGTATTTTATGTCGTCCATCCCATCTACTGCAACATCTGTGCTATGTGGTCCTCATCAACAACTAAATATGAAAGAAGATCTGAAGTTGTGGTTTTAGTTTCTTCAAGTACGTGGTCGTCTTCCGCCTGAAGATCAGCACCCATTTGAGTTTTATCAATCCTTAATTCCTGCAGACTAAATAGGATCGTAGACGGTAATTGAACTCAAGTGACTTTCGGACCACTTGCTTGTATGGCTGTACATTTGGATATATCCTCCAATGACCACTTTATCCTCGCTCCTCCTAAGCTTAGTTTCCTCTATTGTGTGGCGAAGAATATGATGTTCGTTGTACTGCACTCTTGTTAGAGCTTATAGTTCTCTTGACCCACGAGACTTAATGACTTTTGAGTGCAGTATTTTATTCTCCTTTTTAGGAGAGTCAATTTGTTATTGCATTTTCAAAATTTTTTCTTGCTCTATGAGAGACCTGATTGAGATTGTTTGAACAAGTATCCAGCCGCAACCTGATAGCTTCTTTTTTGTGCCATTTCACCCCTTTTTTATCTTCCTATTCAGGTGGGCTCGTGGCAGTGCCCATCCCTTAAAATCCTTACATTTTTAGGACAATAATTATATATACAGTTGCCTCTCGTTAATTCAAACCTGCGATAATTCGAACCTCTCCATAATTCGAAGTTGTCAAGAGTTCCCTGGAAAATCTCCTTAAATTTCGAAAAAATCGATACATATTTAAGCACTTGGTAATTCGAACAAAAAAATCATCGCTACGTAACAAAACGACGCGTTAATTCGAACTCATAGGCTTCGAACACTCGACAAGTTATTAGATTGCATATTATAGAGGTATGTACATTTTTGAGTTTAAACTTGTCTCATCGTTGCAGAGCATTTGTTATTGAAATGAGTAGTTTGCCACACACTTCAGTTTGGGTAGTTTAGTTGGTTACAGATTAAAAGATTGTGTTAATTATGAGTCCTAAAAAGTATAAATGCTTAACGATTGCTGAAAATAAGGAGGTAATCGAAAAGTGCTGTCGCAAAAGAATTTAAAATTCCTCTGAGTACACTCTCAACCATAATAAAGCACAAGAAGAAGATTTATGCTACTCAAACTACTGGAGTAAGAAAAATAACTACAAAAGGTGAATTTCCTCGTCTGGAAGAGAGTCTGGTCATTTGGCTAAGGCAGTATAGAGAACAAAAAGTGTCTATTAGCGAAAACGTTTTAAAAGAAAAAGCAAAACAGTTCGCGTCTACTCTAAACATCAACAACTTTGCGGCAAGTGAAGGATGGCTTACAAATTTCAAGAAAAGAAATGGTGCTGTGTTGAAAACTGTTTGTGGGGAAAGTGGAAGTGTAAGTGATGCAGTTTGGCACGGCAAGTTGAAGACTTTGATGGGAAACTATGATGCCCGAGACATTTTTAATACTGATGAAACCGGCCTCTTTTTCAAATGTTTTCCTGACAAAACTCTTACTTTCAAAGATGAAAAATGTCACGGCGGAAAACATAGTAAAGAGAGATTGTCAGCTTTATTTGCAGTAAATATGGGCGGATCGGAAAAAATTTAAGCCCTTAGTGATAGGAAAAGCAATAAAGCCGCGATGTTTCAAAGGAGTTAAATCGTTTCCTACTGTTTATCGTGCTGAAAAAAAAATTGGATCACCACAGAACTTTTTTACGATTGGCTTCTAACAGTTAACGTGGAGATAAAACGACAAAAGCGGAAAATTCTACTCTTTTTAGACAATTGTACTGTCCACAACAGTCCAATGCATAACTCTACTACTTTCTACCGAATACCACTTCCAAATTGCAACCATTGGACCAAGGCATCATCCATAACTTTAAGATTTTCTATCGCAAGAAAATTGTTAAGCTCTTTTTAGAATCTCTCGACAATCAGTAAGTGCGAATATCACGGTCTTGACGGCTATTTTACTGATTGACAAGGCATGGAGAGCTGTAACACCAATAACGATTCTCAACTGCTTCAAAAAAATCCGGTTTCATAAAAGAAGATCAGAAAAATCAGCCTGTAATTACTGAAGATGCAGAAGCAGCAGTAGTTCCACTGGTTGATATTAGCGGAGTGAGTATTTATGGCTTTGTTCAGGTGGATCAAGATGTTGCTGGCTCGGGACCTCTAACCGGTGGCGAAATTTTAACTTCCACAGATACAAATGAAACAAGCAACGACGAAGATGAGGATGATACATCACAATCCTTGGCAGATGTGTCAGTAAAGGAAGCAAGAGCCTCATTCGGCACATTACAAAGCTTCTGTCTACAAAACAACACTGATCAAAGAGCATTTCAGGCACTACTTCTGATAAAAAAAGTTATTGATCAATCTCAGCAAAGTGCTTTGAAGCAAAGTCACATTAAAGACTTCTTCCAAAAGACTAATAATTAATTCACATTATGTACATATGTATATACATGTATATAAGAACCGCTAACCATTTGATTTTGTTAAAAAATTATCAGTTAATAAATAACAATTGATTATTACTAAATAATTCGAACTTTCATATTTTTTCTCTCGACACTTTCGAACCATTTGATATTTCAAACTCTTGTTAATTCGAATTTTACCCGTGAGGTCCCATGAGTTTCGAATTATCGAGAGGCGACTGTATATTGTTCCTTAGTGAAGCGCTTACATGAAAATGATGAAAGCTGTTTTCAGGTTCACTTTGTATTTGCGTCCTCTTTCGTCCTCGCTCTTGGATCTTTTGGGAAACGGAAAAATTTCACTTCACTGTCTTTGTTTTCTCTCTCCTTATTATTTGTATTGTTACCAAATATTGCGCAAATTGCCATTTTGTTAATAATAAAAAATTACACACGAGAAAATGAATATGCATATACAACTGATAGAATTGTAGGATACTCGTGATGTCACACAAAAAACGAATGAAAAAAATAAGGTTCGTGAACAGGTTACCTTGTAATCTGTGTATCATGAGTGGTGTATACAGATATTTTGTCTGTTTCTGTTCTTGGGAATATACAAAGTCTCATATTTCTGCAAGCCGTTTTGTCTGACTGCTTTTTGTCTGCAAATCGAACAAATTGTTTTTCTGCACCCAGCCGACAGGCCAGTTGCAGCCCTTTAAAAATTTTATGTTCATAATCGTCAGGGCAGTGAAAATGATTCTGTGGAGTTTTCTTGTGAAGGAAATATTGAGAAAAGAAGAAACAAGTTGGAGAAGAGAGAAAAGAGATAACAATTTTATTGGAAATGTTTAAATTTAATAGGCAGCCGTTTTGGGCCGACGGAGTATGCTGACGACATATTCCAAAGCCACTTCAAACACACATTTTTCCGCAAATCAAATCTGCCTGCAGTTATTGCCTGCACAATCTGCCCGAAGATTACTTTTTTACTGCGTATTGTTGACGTTTACGAACAGAACAAATGCCGATCGGCCTGCGTTAGTCCGATTTGATTTTGAATTCACGATCACAACTAACGCAGACCTTTGTTAGCCTGATGCTTAGGAAAACTCCCGTTGTCTTTCTAGTTTATACTACATTTTGGAAGAATTAAATAAAAACAACACGTCTGATCCTTTCGACGATTCACTTCATTCTGTTCTTTCTTCATTTGGTTGTGCTTACAATGTTCTTTAGCTTCTAAAAGAGAGTGTTGCTAGATGAGTAAAAAATTGGAATTTATTTCGCCAGAGTACAGTGAGTATGAAAAGTTTATTTTCACTTTATTATTTACTTTGTATTTATTATTAGACTAGGTGCTCCAAGAGCTGGGGAGATGCTCAACCTAACAACTTGTCTTCGCTGGCAATGCATCAAGCAGTCGGACCAATTTTTGAATGACTCGACAACCCTCCAATACCTCAAAAGTGGTTGGCTTGTTAGCGTAGACTGGGGACTTAACCGACCCGATGTGATCTCTTCGAGCTTTTCAGCGCTTCAATGGCATGCAGCGCCATCTTGTTGGCACCACAACTCGGCGGAAATGTCAATGCAGACGAACTCACAGGAAGTCGGTTAACATCGTTCCGACGGTAATGATATCTCCCTCGTCATTTGGAAAGAAATGCCGCCATGCCATAAACCACACCAAACAGTGAATCAATGTGGATGCATTGATGCTTGGTTGGCCATTGTCGATAGCAGCTATTTTATTTGCTGACAAAGCCACTGAACCCAAAATGGGCCTCGTAAGAGATGATATTTTCACCAAGATCGGGGTCCGGGGCATCTGCATGACATCGGTAGCTTTGGTGCAAAATCTATGTTCAAACATATCACCCACACTTTATAAGCTTTCCTCAAAAACATCATTAGTCTATGAGATGGTTTACTTTTGATCAACACTTTACTTCTGCATTTGCAGCTTCTTCTGAATTTCTGATACAATTACCAGTACCCACAGGTTGACCCAAGTTAAACTCAAGCAATCTCTGTGCGAAGCTAAGAAATAGTGCGATTGCATCCGGGATATAATCAAACCCGTTGCCAAAGCGCTTTCCTGTCCAAAGGCCTTTCATTCATTTGAAACCACAGACGAGCACATGTGTGTGTGTTAGTGTGTGTGGATACAGTTTGCATACATAAATATATAAGCACGAACGCATGTGTGTGTATTTTTGTGTGTTTATGGAGACGTTGAGCAATTTTCCTTAATTTCCAATTGTTAGGAACCAACAAGAACTAATTCTTGATTGGTGCTCCTTGGACTGTGAAAGGAGGAAAAGGATAGAGACAGCGAAGCACAGGAAGGTGGTTAATTTTCAAAATGACCCACATGAGCCAAGGATTGTACTCAGATGGTTCTTCGCGAGCCCCCAAGTTGTGTGGAGACAAACCATGTTCTCGATGCAGAGGACCAAAGTACCCTCAAAACTCCCAATCCTTTCCACTCACTCGGACGGCTACTAAAATTCTAATGGTTTCTTGTGAGCACTACCCAAAACAGCACATAGCAATATTAGAATAGAATTTCGTGTTTAAACCATCTCTAGGTACTTGGAATCCTCTTATTTGTCGTTTTGGAACGACCGATGACTACGACGACAACGACGCCGAGGACGAAGACGAAGACGGACGATGGACGATGGACGACGGACGACGGACGGACGAGAACGAGAACGTTGTGTTGTGTTGTTAGAACGCCGCAAGGCAACACGATCGATAATTTTCCATAGAGTTTGACCAACCACCACCGAAATCGCCGGGTGGTCAAAATTTCACATCCATCTGGAGCAACTTGTGCAGAGGGAAACCAAAACCAGATGAAGGCGAAGAAGAAGTCGACGACGACGACGACGACGACGACTACGACGATGACGATAGAGATGAACGAGGGGTTATACTATGTGAATGGAAGGCGAAAACGGTGATGGGTGGGGTGGTCGGTGGGTCAGCAGGAGGCAGTTGGTGCAAAAATCTAGAGCATGGGCTTGAGGTAACTCAAATTCATTTGCACACTGTTCGACTGAGTACCCTGGACACCCCACGCCCCCAACCCCAACACCATCTCCTTCCTTTGTTGCTTGGAATTACCGACCCTTTATGTAAATACACGAGAAAATTTCCTATGTACACATTGAAGATGGTCAAGAAGTATCCAAAACGAAGATGACGACAGTGCCAGCCAACAACGACGACGACGTCGACGCCGGCCACGTCCAAGATAAAGTACAGGACCGGAGTATATGCCGCGGTAAGGATGTGTATGCGTATCCGTGTGCACAAGTATTTGTGCGAGCCTGCATCAGTGTGCGTTTATGTGTGGATGCCTAGCAATATCGTTTCATTTAATTGCCGTCCTTACCTTTTTCTCCCCCAACCCACTTTCCGTTGGCAGCAAAAGCAAAAGATACTTCATATCGATATTTACATGAGTTCAACTTCTGCTAATGGCTGCGCGCGTGTGTGTGAGTGCTTAAAATTTCTTAGAATGAAAATTCAATTATATGCAGATGCACGTGCATGTGTGCGTTTAAGGTCCGAGCACAAGAACAGCCGCCACCGCCGCCGTAGCGTTTATTAGTGGGAGGATGTGTCGCCTCCAGAAGTCAGATCCGGTGGCGGTCAGTTCTCGTCCATTGGTGGTTGTGAGACAATGGCCAGGGCAACCCATCAACGAAACACAATGGGAACACGAGAAAAGCTACATCCATACATATGTAGAACATGCAATAGTTTTTGACAGTTTTATAACAGATCTGTGATTCTTTTTTGTCTTTTCTTTTGATTTTGAGGAACATGAGGGCATTGCGATGGGGGAACGGAATGTTTGTTTTGGTTGCTTGTACTACGTATCTTAAGGATATGCCAGGGTGAACTTTTAGAAGGGATCGGCTATTGTTTAGTTATCTGGATGCTGTTTTGAATGCACAAAACAAACAGTATCTTCTGATAACATTTCGGGAGAGGAATAGTTTTTTGGTTCTTGCCTAAGCATGAAGGGTTCATTGTTAATTATTATCCTGGAAGTTTCCACACAATTTTGACATTCAGCCGGGGGATAAGTTACCCACTTTTTGTGTTTGCATATGTCTTGCCAAATTGATAGGATTCTTTGAATAAAAATGAATGATGGTTTTTATTTTTTTCATGGCATTTTTGAAAGCCTATGAAGATTTGGTGTCCTACGTCGGAGGTGCCAAAATCCCCGAATGCGCAAACTTTCACAATTCTGGGCTCCATCTGGCACTGCTCAAAGAGTGCTCTTGGCTAGAAAAAAAGCTGCTCGTTCGGACTCAGCATGAAACATAAAGGCCCGTTCAAAAGTGCTTGAACACGAGTGGTTGCTGCAGAAGATAGCCCCATGTTCACCTTACATTTTGGATAGAAAATCAATCTGGTGGGCTAGACCGGCTTGTCAGAGCGATGCGTACCGCCGCTGCAGGAATTTTCATACCATCTGTATTTAATCGGCATGACAAATCATGAAAAGATGTTGCATGCTTAAAAATAGGTGAAACTTTTTTGTCATGCACATTGCAGCTTTCGAAGGATTTCACTGCCCTGTAGGATTTTCCTAGTAATCTGTGACTTTTGAGGATCCTATTAAACAAACATCTTAAATATAACGCAGCAAGATTTGGATGCTGGAGACTGTATTATGATCTGAAAACACAAAGTCTGACATTTACTTTTTGTATACAATTACGTTCAAAAATTAGCAGCGACTACGTCGTACAAGGTTCATTCTGAATGTTAAATTTTGGATCACTGATTTCAGCGTTGCGACCCGCGCTTGTCCAATTACGAGCCCAAAGTTGGCCTCCGATTCCTGCACCGTACCTGGATTATAAGACTGTATGTGGTCTATTCGCTCGCATATCATCCGTTGTGGGTCTGTATTTAGAGGCCTTTGTGTCGATTTAGACGCACTTGAATTTATTATGTCTTGGTTAGAACTAAGATTTCTTCTCTTTCGAGACACTGACAATGATCAAGGGGTATTTCTGTCTAGAAAAAGCTTCTCACTTTCTCATGACTAAGCAAAATTAAATTAAGTAGTGAACATTTTTATGCCATGAAGATATACAGAGTTCGGCGATTATCTACGGATAAAGCACGTAGTCGCCGTGGCGTAGTGGGTAAGTGCGTCGACTCCTACACAGGTTCGATAGCCGAATTTATCACCTTTGATAATTCACGGCTCCACCTCTTTCGAGTCACTGACAATACTCAAAGATTATTCCTGTCTATAAAAATGTTCTCAAATTCGCCATTCGGAGTCGGCATTAAACTGTATGTCCCTTCCACGCGTGAAAGAACAATAGCGCGCACAACACGAGTGGTTGCTGAGAATCTAGGCCTTGGTCCGCCTCGGACTGTCGCGCCAAGCATATATTATTATTATTATGTAAAAGCCTTCTTGGGTTACCAAAATTTCATAGCCGTTCTGATAATGCATATATCATTTCAGCAGAAAATTCAGTTGATTCAGTGGGTTTCGTCCAAAGAAAGAAACATTTACCTAAAAACAAACAATGTTTTCTATCATTTCCAACAAAAGACGAACATACATTTCATACAAAAATGTTCGTGTCCCGATAGTAAATTCTGCTTGTGCTAGCCGTAAATTTTTGTATTATCTTTTCAATTATTCATATTGTGAATGTCAAATAACCAAAGTATATTTACATTTAAACACTATATCAGTCCTCGGAAGCCTTCAGAGTAAGAATATCAATTCGAGACAAAGGTAAAAAAGGCTTTAACCAAAGACCAAATAATATTATATGGTCATTGCTTTAACTCTCCACTTACTAGTGCCTTTAGGCTATTTCCCTATAATCTGGGAAATAGAAGTACCCACACGTTTCCGAGAAAAAGTGACGACTTGTCATTTACCAACGGTCAGTTTGAGAATGCTGTTGTCACACCAAATGCCCAAGAAATCAATGCAGTTTTGGAGTGCGAGGGTCGGATGCTTTCCTGATTACAGTAGTACCACGATTCTTGCTCGCAATGCAAGTTTGAAGGATGTTGCAAGTACAGAATACTTACTTGTCACGTAAATTATAAAGCCATTATAAGTCTAAAAAAAAGCCATTATATGATCAAATTTCGTTTAATATAATGTACATATTATATGGAATTAAAAAAGTTAATAATTTTAGTTTGTTTTGTAAAGACGCGCTTGTTCAGTACCAACTTACTTCTAAACCTCTGAAGCGTCATGACATCGTCTAAGGACGCATTACTTTGCTCCGCCCATTCCAAAAATGTATGTATAAGGTGTTTCCCCGAATTGGATCTACTAAAAGAGACGTCATCGGCAGGAGCAAAATAAAATTGTCGCAAGTACTGAGTTCAAATTTGTTGGGTGTTGCAAGTACTGAGTACATAAGAATCGCATACGTGCAAGAACTGCAGTATTACTGTATTTGCATACCTTCCTAGTAGATTTATTGACACTTAAAATTTCTTACACTTTGACAATATTCATAAAATTCAAGATGCCTCACTTAGGTTATAACATTTTCCGACTAAGAAATGGCCATGCTACAAAAGATGTATATACAGTGCCACCCCAATAAAAGCAACCCTCGATACGTGCAACTTTTCGATAAAAGCATAACATTTTTGACCCAGTAATTGCAATTCTACAAAACAAAGGTGACTCGGTAAGAGTAACTATTGTTTCATGAACTCATATTTCGTTCACTGCCTGAGTATTTTACTTCTTGGCCATTTTTGGTTTGTCTTGACAGTTATTTTACAGCTATTTGTTGTACAATAGGATAAAAAAAAACAGGGTCTCTTAACCCATCTAATCCCAATACCAACTGCTGATTTTGAAGTTTTAAAAAAACGAGATAGAACTCAAGTTAGGTTTTGAATGCGATTCGATCAGGTAGGCGACCACTTGGCAGACCCAGGATGTGATGGTTGGACCAAGTCCATAAGCTCGCCTGGTTACGCTTGGCCATAACTCCTGATGAGTTAGAGTCGATGGTCTACCCCCGCAACCTCTTTAGTAGATCATGCGGGTCAGAAGATGATGACGATGATGAGATGGAAGTCGAAACCTTAAAATTTGTGCAGTAAAGCTGTCGATGAAGGCGAAACTCATTCCACAATTAAATCAAAAAGCGCTCGGTCTGTCACCAGATCGAATTTACAAGACGGACGACGCCGGCCTATTTTTTGGCGTATGCTAAATAAAACCCTTATGAGCTTTAAAGAAGCAAACCGACTTGAAACAATCCGGGAGGAGAAGAAGTCGAAAGTGATGACGAAAATACAACAGACTACTCTCAGTGTCAAAATTTAAAGCAGTGGCTGCAGCTTAAGCACCAAGCATTTACCATCAATGGGCTGAAGAATATGATGACTTAGGATAGGGTAGGGGAGCTATTTGTGTATTCACCAGCACACTTAGACCAGGTTGGTCCATTGTGATACCCATAGTCAGACTACCACCACTGATTGACTACTCCAGTGATAGTGCCGTTAATTTGATCCCAACGACAAGTGGTGACTGGACCAGATTTGAGAACCAGATACAAAAGCGTTTTAACTTTGCTTTCACTGGGATTCGAACCGGGGACTCAGCTAACTAGGGGCAGGCACTCTACCAACTACGCCATCCATTGGTTGATGAAATGATGACTTTTGGGGGTAATATGACTTCCTTGAGTAACATTTTGAATCTGCAAAATATACGAGAGTTATCTGTGAAAAGGACTTGTCAGTTTAAGAGACACAATCAAATTGTAATTTTTTAAAAACAGTTAAAGGGGATTTTTTTTGCTTATAATATTAATTCCATTATAGTTTATGGTCTGTAATGCAAGTGCAAGACATGTCTTTATTATTCTGAGACTTTGAACTTGTTGTCTCATGTTTATCACCTGCAATTTTTTGACGCGATTACAACAACACAATAAACTCAATAAAGGCAACTGCCCACATGTCTATTAGTTGCTTTTATTGATGAGGCACTGTAGTATGACATTTTCATTCAACAAATATTTACAATCACGTAAGATTTTCGCTTACCTCAATATTTATATTGAACTTATGGTTATGAACAAATAGCTATCTCTCTAAAGTCCTAAAGGGTTTCCAAAACGGATGTGTATACGATATGGGCGGTTTTTTGTACTCTTAACATCATCAATTCAATTTCAAATTTTGTAATTAAGTCTAGTACATTTTATAAACAAAGTAGGCTAGATATTTTAACAATAAACAAACAACATTTTACAATTTTAATTTTTTACAAATACTAGATACGCATTGCTTGTCATTGGTTTTCAATTCTATGGAATTTATTTAAAAGGAAATATACCAGTACGTTATCGATTATCACAGCTAATAGAGAACTGGGGGAATTGCAATTATCGAGGTTCTGTCTACTTTAAGAGTTGCCATTACTGCGTTAATATTGAAACTAGATTTAGCTGTTGTGAAACTCGAGGAGTTGCTGAGCCGAGAATTCAGTTAATCGAAGAAGGTCCTGCACTTATAATAGTTAGAAAAAGTTTTCGTAAGTGAAAAGTTATAAAAAGTTTTGGTAAGTTATATTTTACTTATTGAATTAAAATATAAATATATGCCAAACTATTATCTCTGGCAAATGAAAAAAAGGGGCAATCTCTGAAATGCCAATCCAAAATAAGAATTGCCAATAGATCAACTGGAGCAATGATAACTCGTCTCAAACTTGTTCACAACATTTTGAAAAATAACGATATCCGACTAACGAAGCTAATGAAAAATGTTAGTCCATCTCTCCAGCCTATAAGACTAGCAGTTGAAGCATAAAGTCCAAATGGCGTAAGTGTCTTATCTTTTTAAAAATACAAAATGGAAGCATTCAATTCAGAAATCAATCGGGATGTGTTGCCGTCAATTCAAAATCTCATCAAAACGACAACATTACGGATTTAATAAAATGCCTTGTTGACCCATCTTCAAAACATGGTCCTCCAAAATCTATTCTTAGTTTGGCTACCGCTCTTATGAAGAAGAAAAAATTCCGTGTGAAGAACCAACAACTGTAGTTGAATCAGAATTAATCGAAAAGCTACATTAAACCGGTAGTAATTTCAACAACAAGTACTTTAATTTATTTTTCCTATAGTTTGACATCGATTTCGAACAATTACATTTATTTTCATTTATTTTGACAGATAAACACCAAAGGCACTGCGAATCGTTTTTTGAATCTTACTTCACAGCACTATCGCTAGCGATACATCTGTTTATTTATGTACGGTTATCCGGTATAAGACCTCGATAAACCTCGTTTACAGAAAACTCGGATATTTGGAAATCCTTCCAAATCTAAGTTAAGTTTAATTAGATTACGAGGGAATCAGCCTGCACCATTAACAGCCAGCAAGAAAGTACCGACCTTCAGCCGTGTGTTCCCAGCAAACGACTTTACGAGGTTTCATCAAACCTCCGAGGTTTTTGCGTACATTTTTGGGGTCTCGAAACCTCGCGCTTTCGACGTAAGTTAGTTGAAACCCTCTTGAGTTCATGGTCAAGGAAAGTTTTTTTGTCTGAGCTGGTCCATTGTACTACCAGACAGTAATCTGCAACTTTTTGTTCATCCAAGGGAAGACCAGTCAGCGCTTCTAGCCTGCATCATCAGCTCTCACCACATCAGCACCGAAATCCTGCCACCTGATCCGAGTAAAGGCGGAACAGTGACAGAGGAAGTGCTCTGCAGTATTGTCGTATTCTCCACAGGAGTCGTTTAGGCCAGATACACTTTGTGTTTGGCCAAGGTGACGCCGGTAAGTCGTCTGTTCTGTCAAAGAGAGGTTTTCAAACCGACCAAGCCTACAGAATGAACTCCAGTTTATTTTGGTCCCTTTTGTATTTCTTGCAGAACGCATTGATTGGATTTCGTTTCTAATTCAAAATCAAATCTTTCAAAAAATTACAATTTACTACACCTCAATCGAGACAGAAACAGATTTGACACCTAATCAAGTAAAACAAGCGAACAAATTTGTCGAACATTCCCTTGAAACACACGCCATTCATAGACACACAATACGCTCTCGAATTGAAGTAATCCACAAACAGCCACACACACCACTTGCATGTTTGTCCATATTAACAATGAACTTAAGTTCACCCCTAAAGTCACATGGATGGACTTTAATTTCATTTGCATAACATTATCCTCAATCAACAATCAACAGATTGTTGCTGCATCACCTAATTACGAGTATGTATGTCAACCATACACTCAAACACACGCTGACGGGTATGCACAAGTAGATACTTGTAATTCAAACATTTACCAAGCCAGCCACCTTGAACATCCATAATCATGTAATGACAAAAACACGCAAAACCTCCTCCCTGAGTCCCCCACAAACCACCTTCAATCAGCAAGGCGCCCCCATCCCCCCACCACCCCGCCCGATCATACATTCCAGGCGTCTTATTCAATACGTGTACACATCAACATACCTATATCACATTCATTGGCTGCACGTGAACTTGAAATCGAAACGAAATGATAATAATAACAAAAGTCAATGGCAATAATGTTATGTCCTGGTGAAAGTTTAATGACCTTCCATCCTCCCGAACCTCCTCCCGCCGGATCTTTCCGTCAGTCTACAAGTGGCTGTCGTCGTCGGCGTCGTCGTCGCAAGGACCTGTGTGTTTATGTGCCCACATTAGTCTGTGCATGTTAACTAAACATATGATTGGGGATATATTATTACCATAACATTATCTATTCCGGCCGCCTACTACCCCCCTCATTTCGTCGACCGACCAACGTATAAGTGAATCGTGTATAATAATCACATGAACGTAACTTTCGTCATGACATTAAGTGAAAACTTTCTCTTTCACGTGACTTAAGCAGCTCATAGTCTGCATACACCGACAAGACCACACATGTATTTGTCTGAATGGGGGTTAGCCGGGTGGCCATTTGGGGGGTGGCAAGTCGATGAAAAAGAAAACGTGCACGGAAGAAGTTGTTTGAGTCTGAGAAATGGCAAAAAAATGCCGGTAGTATCCTTCCACTCACTACCTACCTACCATCCTTTCGTCAATTCGTTTACTTTTATATAAAATAACATAACAACGTCACAGATCTTTCCGCTTACACCCCAGTCACAGTCGTAGTCATAGCCACTTTCTCATTTAAGAGCGAAGGAAAAATCAAAACAGATAAAATAAAAAAAAAAAAATAGAAGATATCTTGATCCCTAATATACAAGACGTGTGTACATACAAAGAGATAGAAGCGTATGCGAGAGGCGAAAGTAAGAAAAATGCACACGCAAGAGAGCCCGAAACCGAGCCGAAGCCCGAGCCAGGGCCGGAGCCAGGCAACACTCGGAAAGAAATAGGGCAGCAGACAAAAGTAAGAAAAATAAACGCAAAACGACATTGAAACACAACTTTTGATGGTCCAAAGTGGGTGTATAGACGCATTAATCTTCTTAGTAGATCCCCTCAACGAAAAGGATAATGCACTGCACTCCCTCAACCACTCCTTCGGCTCTGGCTTGTGTACGTAGCCATACACTCGTAGGAGCCGCCGCCGGTACTGTGTAACAGCATTAAGAAGGCCAAACACAGTCAGCAACGAACGGCAGAAGAAAAAAAAAGAAAAAGAAACAAGCACCTACACACAAGAAAAAGAAACATGAACAGAGAACGAGCAAAAAATAACACAGACCAGAAAGAAAGAAAAACGAACGGAATAAGACGAAAGCCATATACAATAGTGGTAGTAGCAGCAGCAGCAGCAGCAGCAGCAGCAGAAAGAAAAGAATAAAAGGACCAACAAAACGAGAGCACTTTTGACACAGTAAATCAACACTTTTACGACATTGACCTAGAGAGCAAAGCGGCGTGATTCACCCCCAACACCCCATTCGACCGGCCCCTCCTCCAGCGCCCTATCGCGCCGACGAAGGGCCTCACATCCAACGTCTGCCCAAAAAGACGCTGTACGTGTAAGTTCTGGTATATAACTTGGCTAGTGGCAACCACCAAGTGTGGATTGCAATTCTTTCCTTTCCCTGTGTGAGTTCTGCAAGTCCTTCACTCACACATCCAACCGTGCTCAGTTTTTTCCCTTCTATTTTCCCAATTGCAACAGTCCTTTTTTTCGTCTTCTTCTCCATCATCCTGCCTCCTTAACATTTTTATATGTATTAAGCGTATTTTTATGTCAACGACGCAAATGTATTGGATTTTTCATTTGTTCTGCTGTACCTTTTCGGCTCTTCTCTTTCGCATTGGGGCATGCTCCGCTCTCTGCGATTGGAAAGCAAAAGCTTTCTCTTAGGCGATTGGAAGAAGGCGAATAATAGTCGTCTCGTGGTAACACCTCGCCTGGAATGCCTGGTGGAAGGTTGCATGCATTCCGCTTGAGAGCAGTTGATTGTGTGAATCGGACGACGAGCACATGGCCTCGGAAAATTTTGTGGGTGGATTTATTTACATGCGGGCATCCAGGAGGACCGTGCTACGCATGTTCTTACCTCAGCCAATATGCGAGATACGATCTCAGCTATCGCACTCATTACCATAGCGTTTGGGGCTGATGTTAGTGTTGGCCTTTCACTGAATCTGCGTAGATGTGTGGCCTATGGGAGGCGTACTTTTGATGCGTATAGCTGCGTATTTGTTATAAACAAATGCACAATTGCGGCACGCTGGCTTATGGGGATGATGCTAAAATGAGTGTCGAAAGTGAACTCTGAGTGGGTGGAGGGATGGTACTGATTTTTGAATGGCTTTTGATTTGACCAAATCGTGCTGAAAGATTCTCATGTAACTGCAAGTCTGTTGTTATGAAGATGTTGTTTGTTGGGAAAATCAAATAAGATGCATTTGTTGCCAGTGGGAGGGGATATCTTGTGGATGCATTGAAATTCAAGTGGAGGCTGAAACGAAACTGGCTGTTCTTAGCGATTGGAGATCAACTAGTTCTTTTAGAAATGTGGGTGGTATTTTGAGAAGGCATGGGAAATGACATAGAATATTATGCTTGGTTACACATTTTAATCAGAATAAATCCAAAATGCATACCCTACTGCAATTTGGAATATATTCCGTTCGAAAAAGTGATTGATTGTTCATCGAATTCGAAAATATATTTCGGACGAGGCCCAGCTTCTACAGTAACCAGCCGTAAGCAGGGTTCAATGGTGTTCATCAAGACTGATCTTCACAACGCTGTACGTAGCTATACAACCTCTCTCTTACAGCGGAGAAAAGCTTACAGAGAATAGCTTAGTCTCAGTTGGGACTTTGAGAAAATCGAATTTGTTTATTTTATTAATGTAGATTAATAAAATATCAAAATGATGTTCTGAAAATTTAAACCACATCAGACTATTGGTTATGGAGATAAATAACTTTGAGTGGAGCCATCTCTATCTGCATGCCAAGCGTACTAGAAGCCTTAAGCACGATTTTCTCTAAGCCCTGTCTTCGAAGTCGGTGATCACTGTACCTTGAGAACGGCTTTACCGATGTGGTTAAAATTTTTATCACTAATTCTATAATAAATTGTCCTCCTCGTCAACGCAGGATTATTTATTCTGGATGACTATTTTTTTTATAGCCGAACATGTAAGAGCTATTTTGGTTAAAAAAACAAATTTGAGTTTCAACGTCCGCCATTCTTAGACAAATTAGAATTTTTTAAATCCTTTAGTTCAACCGGAGAATCATATCATTAACTAATGATTATTAAATTTGTATAGATTTAAGATAATCCAGTGACGACCTGTAGTAATCACCGCAAATTCTCTTTTTTTATTGGACTCCGCGCAAATTGATTGCTATCCACGTATGTGTTTATATTTTGATATACAAAAATTATATTATTTTTGTAAATACATTTGGTATCAATTATTTTAATGTGTAACCATGAAAAGAAATATATCACAAAACCTGATATTTTTTGACTTTCTAACTGAGACTAAACCCTTAAGACAGTTGACCTTTTTAAGGCTTTCAACGCAGTAAACCATAAACCTTCAAGTCTTTTAGGTTTTCATCATTTGTTGGCCAGCAGCAATGTGGTTGAGTCTTGTAACTGTAACTGGGTATCATGTGGAGACCATTCTGACTCCGCACATGAACACCGATGCCTAGGTCTCGATTCCGGGTACGATAAAAAAATACTCTCGGCCTACGTCTTTTGAGTCACTGACAAGGCTAATAGAGTAATTACTGTCTAGAAAACCCTTTTCAAATTCGTTCGTAGTCGTGACAGATAGCAAGCAAAATACGATTGGTTGTTGCAGAAGTTAGTCCATGTCCCCCTACAGGCTGTACCGCCACCCATAGCGTATGCTTAGTGAAGTACCACAAGGGTCCATTCTCGGTCCCGTCCTTTTTCTCTATATGTAAACGAGATCCGTCAAATGATCATATGCTTCAGCATTGTTCTTGACATATACGCTGTCGAAATCCAACTTTATCTCAGGTGTAAACCTCCTGGTAAATAAAATACTGTCAGTGCTATAAATGAAGTCCTGAGAAATGCTGAATCATGGGCATTCAAAAATAAATTCAAATCCCACAAATCAGACTTGGTCACTTCGACTTTGTTAGCACTGTAAGAAATTTGATCAATTTGAATCCTACTCTTACGTTTATTGGCCGAATAAGAGTTGATAACGAGGCCTATCGTATTTTTCTGGGCTTCGCAGCCTTCATTTCAACCAAAACCAAGCTACTTCTCGCAAAATGTCTGCTAGTTCTTGTTCTACTTTACGGATGTGAAATATTTTTTAAATATGGACTATAATGTTAGTAAGATCCCCTGATCGTCACTTAAAGTCTGTTTTTTTAGAGGTTTGGATTTTAAGCCGGTAACACTGTTTCTACAGATTGTCAATTTGATAGTTGAAAGTTGATTTGTGGTTATTACGTTTTGCTTTTTTATGCGCCAGAACAACGCATGCAAAGTGAGTAAGCTTACGATCACGCGATCTTGTGATCTCATACCCTTATACTACTTTATTTAGGTGTATTAGAAGTCACTAGTCTTAGTGATTAATCAGAAATGCTGGAAGATTGGCAGTTAACATTTCCGTGTTATGGCGTTGTTCAATAAAGATGTTGAAAATTGGACTGCATTTGCGATTCATTCGAGCTAGACGTGGCGCGGATAGACCCGGTATCTATGAAACAAAGCTGATATGGTAGACATTAGCTTCTTTTTCATATTGAGTTTTCAAACCTCTAAAAACATACACCCTTTTTAATAATATTGTCAGATACGTTTTTAACATGTGTACATTCGATTATGTCTCCCAATTATCTTATGAGACTGTCGGGTTTTCCTTGGTTAACCTTATTATCTGTCCTTATCGTTTTAGAATTGGACTTTATCCATTGTTACAATTCTCCAGACCTCTCAGCCGTTCTATATAAATACTTAGCACCTTTACTTTGAATTGAATGTCCTTGATGATCTATAAAGCATGCACGCACATAATAAGATATTATATTTTACTGTGCATGCATTTAATTAATTAAACAATAAGAAAAAGAAGTTCAATACAGATTTGTGTACATTTTTACAGCTCATACAGTTAGTAACATTCCTTGTAGACATCGAATATTCGATGCAGAGTTTCTATTTTGCGGGAACTTGGCATTCTTGCGTGGTACTTGTTTTTGCAGAGAATGATCGTGTGCCACATTCACTGGAAGCTCAGTCAACCAAAAGCGTTGTCATTTTAAGGGCCAGTGTGCCATGAACGGAAATGTACCAACAATTATGTTTTTGTGACGACGCACGACTTTTTTAGAATCAATCATTTTGAGACCATCGTGCGTAACTCAGATGCCAACACAAAATGCATCACCACTCTCAACTCTATGTAAGTGGTCGTATATGATAAGGACATTAAAAACATTGGACCCCGGAAGGACCAAGCTAAGGCTTATACCATATAATCGACTTATCCTTAAGGACCAGAGACGCAAATCAGCGGCAAACCTCTCACTCTATAAAGAGCGAAGCCGATTTAAAACGTCTTACTATTCGTGATGTCACACACGACCATGGCAGTCGTCACACACGACCATGGCAGTCGTCTGAAACTAGATGACGCGTTAGCCTTAACCTCAAACAATCCCCTTGATTTGGATTTAATGCAGAACCTACAGGGAAACAAAAACAAGAATTTAACTCCGAAGGTTGCAAGATGTTTCAGCTTATTTTTCCGTGCTACAAGTTGAAAGTATGAAGCCCACGTTGCTATAAGTTGCTACGCGAAGCTTGGCCTTAATTTTTTTGAAACTCAAAAAGTATTCATCAAATTTTTTATTTATTTTAGTTTTATCGAAGGTATATTTAAGGACTTTTTGAATATTTTTTTTTATTTTAAATAGCCAAGGACAGACCAATAGAATGATGTATACGATGCAGAATTTATTTTACGAAATTTTTGGATAAAGACATGTAAGCTTTTGTTGAATATATAAAACTTAAATAATTTTTTCTTAACTTAAGTAAGTGTGTAGATATACTACACAAAATATATATTAAAAAAAGGCTATGAAATCATAAGCCTGGGTTATTTAAGAGCACTTAGACATAAAACTTAGAAGGATACAGAGGACTTAGTCCAAAGACCTTTTTTTTCCGCTGTTAACCCACTGTGCGACGTTCTCACAAAGGGAAAACCACTTTGTCAGGCTGAAACCGACATCCGACGAAGCTTCGAACTCGAATGGTATACGGGATGCTTTCCTTAAGAAAAAATTGTACTTCCACTCATTGCGCCATAAGACTGGCCTTTACTCAGTGAATACACTTCCTTCTACGAGCTTTTTTAGTTAAAAAATAAGCCGTGTAGTAGGGACGTATCTAATCTACCGGCTCAAGTTCGAGAAACCACTTCTGTACAGAGGATAATTGCTTGGAGGGAGTTAAGGAAAATGAAAGGAAGAGTATAAGCTCATTATAATTTAGGTGTAAGCGACGCAGCGATTGATTAATAAACGATGAGGTGAGGATTTTCTCCAGAGTGCCATATTTAATCTTGAAGGGGCACAGCGTCATTTCTATGAAAAGTGCGATCATGACTACGTTGCAACTAATCGGTGAGATTTCTAATTCTACCAATTTATGTTGATCCAAATTGTGGGATACGCATATGAACGACATGTGGACTTTACACAAGCAATTTGAAGTTGTTGTACTCCGCAATATTAGCAATGGAGGCAGACCATGAATAACAAGCGGAAAATATAGCATGCAGCAGATCATAAGAAGTGAACGAAGACAGTTCGAAATTATCAAATTGTCTCAATTTATTTATTATTTTATTGTTGTCTGTTCTCCCGCAGAGACGGCAAGTCGCGACGACGACTGTCCACCAAGATTGTGCTATTCGATTCGTTAAGCACTTTCTTCGTCGCTGCTTTGTATAAATCTAAAGAATTATAATCTTGCTTGGTTCTAGATCATCATCAAAGCCTTTGTTACCCATATTTGAGTTGTATGTGGACACAAACAAGACACACAACCAAGAGCCGCACTGTGGGGTATTTGACTGCCAAATATGACATAAAAAAAAGAATACAGTCTTCAAATGAAATACATATTTAGCTATCAAAACAACATATCAATTTGTCATACCAATTTTGCACGGTGACATTGCAAAGTTGAGTGTATCTCCTAGACCAACAATCTTTATTTTGAATGGCTTCAAAAACAGTATACATTTTTGCTTGATCTGTTTTTTCTTGGAAATGTAATTGGACAATCTTTGAAACAGAATCAGTTTCTGAAGGTTTGTGCTCAACCAATAAGAATAATATAATATTTTTTGATGCATTTTATGGTATCTTTATTAACAAGGTTGATGGCACCTCTCCAGTAATTGTTTTTGTCCTCCACCACAAAGTAAAATGGATGACTTTTTTCTCAACATTTTTTTTCCCGGATCTAATTTTGTGTGCATTAAGATATATTTTCATTGTGAAAAAAAACACAATTCAATCGTGTACTTATAGCCCTAGGTGAGGTGAGTCATAAGTCCAAAATCTTATGAGGGATAATTTAACAAATGAAACGAAGTGGGTCATAAGTCCACACTTATTGTCATTACATTTCAGATGGGTTAGAATTAAAATAAATCGAAGGAGTCTAATAAATTTATTTACTTGGTTCATTTTTCTACAATAAATATTGTAAAATTTGTTCGATCTTGTTAGCGAGTGAAGCAAGCCAAACCCTTTTACACTAAATATACTAGACTTTCTTAAATGCTAATTTCAAATTTAGTATATATAGTATATAATAGTTTTACATCGATGTCCATTTCGATTTGATTTTCATTTATTCCGTTTTCAATTCGAAATAGGACCACCATAGAGTAAATTATATATTTCGTCTTATATCGTTGAGTCTTTTTTCACGCCACCCTTCGGACCTACTCCAAATCATATTGTCATCTAATACATTCTTTTATTAAATTTGGCAAACACTCCTATTTATGGTATACAAATCAGTACCTTTGTGGGCCATTAGTCCATAAATTACGTCCACAGAAATTTCGTGCCATTATGGACTTATAACCCTCCAAAATGGGTGCAGTAGGATGCTCCTACACCTTCTCCCACAGGACCACATCAATTATGTGCTCAACCGCAGTGCCATCAGACTCAGAGAAGCGGGATGGGCAAGACCTAATGGCCATAGCAGAGCTCTGTTCCTCCTTCCTGAGTACCTACCCCAGTTCCTTTATAGACTTTAACAACTCGGTACAATGCCGATTTTTATCCAAGGAGGATTGGAAAAACCCAATCACACACCTCAGAATACAAATTTCTAATCTACACAGGCGGTTCCAAGCTAGACCACGGTGTAAGCTCAGTGGTCTTCTCGGCGGATTTCAGCATCTCTTATCTCTCTCATCATCATTCTTACCGCCTCCCAGATCACTCGAGTACCTTGCAGGTTGAAGTGCTAGCGAGATAGCGAGAAGCGTGTAAACTTCTTTCTACTACCTACCCTAATGGCAAAGCCTCAGTTATATGTAGCGACAGTCAAGAAGTCTTAAGAGCCATCTTCGCAATAATCACTTCCTCTAAATATGTGCAACAGTGCAAGGATGAATTCAAACAGGCCAGTATTAGGTGCAAAATCACTCTCCTCATAGAGGGAAAGAATACTTAAAATTTGCTAGCAGTTGCAGAAAAAACATTTAGCACCTCTTGAGTTGAGACGCCCAAACAGATTCATGCCGGCTTTGAAAGCCGATGCTTGAGAAAGCTTTCCTTGGAATGTGTGGTCTTTGATCCTTTTCAGCGACCAGAGTGAGATTGAACTGTGAGCCAGCCTTAGGTAGACGCTAATTTTTGCGACAGTATGAAAAAGTTTAGTTTGGAAAAATGGCACGTCGAACTGTACACAAGATCGGGGATAGATATCTATTTAGTGTTAGTTACAGTGAATCCATCCACAAGCTTACAAGATTGAAATATAGCTGGCAAGGTGAGAGTATCTTTTCAACTTCATCAGTTTGCTAAACACGAAACAACAGATGATAGCGACAAAGAGAATTTGAATTCATTCAATTCTCAATCTTCCGCATAGATAATCCACAAATTAAGCGGCAGCTCTATCGGAGGTAGGAGAGCGACCATGCTACGGAAATACAAGCAAAAAATAATATTCTGTCCTTGTTCCCGCTAAGACCCTCCTTTTCCAGTCAAATCGAAAATGGACAACACGGATGTTTGTTAAGGCCAATGGTAACCATTGATGAAAGGAACTATTTGACAGAAATTATTCCCGCAGCCAAGAATTCATACTTCCAATAAATTACCAGACGCGCACAGGGATGAAGTAAAGACTGGTGTCCGTGCCATTTCTTTGGTCATCCTCTGAAGGAGGAATCCAGAGTCCACTACTTCCCAGCAACACCCATTTAGCATATTGATGAGCACAGATGAACAAATTGTGAATTCTATTACCACTTACCTAGAACACCTAGCTATGCCTGTGATAAAAAACGAAAAAGATGAAAGACCACATGTCGGTCAAAATTATCGCACGTACAATTTCCTCAGTGTAATTGCTTCTTAATCATATTTTGCGGTTAGTCGTCCTACAGGCGCAGCCAGTGAAAGAAGTTTCACCATGTAAGCTATGTCCAAAATGTCAATCAGCGATCAAAGAAGGGATGGACAGACGGAAACCACTTGCACGCAGTTTGGCGATATTCGCTCGTGAATCGTGGTGGAATGTTCAACAGGAGTATGGCTTTGGTGTGCGTGTGCATCGGTCCGTCTCCGGGCAGTAGCGTCTTTAATCGCCCTTGAAGGATCACATTGGTGATGGCGAATGGCGAATGGCGAATGACTGTGATGCATGTACGTACGGAGCGAAAGGATGGTAATTAGTTTGATAATTTTTCGCATGCACGTCAAACAGGCTTGTCGAACCGTGAAAATATTGGGGGCTGTGTCCCCCGGCGAACAGATGTAGGACATGTCAAAATTAAAATTTACAAAATCCGGCTATTATCTCTGTGTTTTTTCTGCTGCCACGATAAGTGGCAGTGGTGTGCGGATGGTTTAAGGGACGCTTCTGTTGGCTGCCACGCAATGCTGTCAAGCAGTGACGTCGAGCATATTTCGCGATGGTGGATAGTGTAATAATGAATGTTCAACGTTTAAAAATGAAATGCCCGCCTCGAATACAAAGAAAGAAACAAATGTGTAAATCGATATGAATAATTTCTCCTTTTTGAAGAAGAGGATATTGACTTCCATATGTGTTCACATCTCACGCTTCTTTCCAAATGGATAATGGAAATCTATCGAACATTTATCAGTAAAGCTACTGGATGCTGCTGATCAGGCAAGAGCTTGATTGCCTTCGCATTCATAAACTTATACAAGCACCTACTGTCGTGAATAGTCCTTGTTTGTGAATCAAGAGGAAACACAACAACTTCGTGGACTTCTATTTTCGCCAAGTATTTCAATATTTGTTAAAGAATCCCTTGTCACCCTACAAGGCGATCTTGATTATTTTATTCTTGAGTCGCTCAGGGCGTGAATATCACTGCTGAGTTCAGTGCCAAAGCAAGTCTCTAAAACAAAACACTATTATTAGTTCACCTCTTCCTCTCTCCTCATCTTCTGATGCTCATGATTTTCTGCATTTGATACTCGATTAGAAAGTATCAACCGTCAGTCCCATATCGTGATTTCCGTCGTATTAATGTTGATAACATATTTTCGGATTGTTGTAATGTTGAGTGGAGTACGCTGCATTTGTCGTCTGATGTTGATAAGCATATTGCATTATTTAACGCCATTGACTGCATGTTCCACTTCCACGAGCCATTAGGAGCGAAACATCTCCGTTATTAACCGATACAACTCTTCTCGCGATGAGAAGAGGGACTTCAAACTTCAAACGATGCAGAAGATTTGACTGCCCGGCAATACATAAACTTGTAATAAAGGAACATGTCACCAGCCATTTGTCAGCTGACTCCATCATATGGCTAACTACGAGCTCGGGAGTTGGTAGTTTTCCTCTCGCCACGGCAAAGCGTCGGAAATGGAATATTACGTGCTCTGCGTCTTCATCTTCGCGCGCGCATTCTGGACAAGTGGGTGAGCTGTCGTGACCGAATCTGTGGCGGTATTTTCGGTAACCCCCATGGCCCGACAAGAACTGCGTGAGGTGATAGTTGCAGTTCCCGTGAGCTCTCGTTGTCCAGGCTTCTATTCTGGGTATCAATTTATGGGTCCATCTGCCTTTGGTTGTGGTGTCCCACCTGGTTTGCCACAGTGCCATTGATGTTGCCCTTTCTTCCTTGTCTACTCTTGCGCTAGTCTCCGAGTGATTTGCAGATCTCCGTAGGTAGATCCTTTGCATTTCGGTGGCGAGAATGTCGATCGGGACCATACCCGCAATGACGCAGGCTGCTTCGTACGAAATTGTTCGGAAACCGCTGATTGCTCTTATCACGCAGAGCCTGTATGATGTCGAGAGCTTCCTTGCTGCATCCGTGTTCGCCAGGGCCCCCGCCCATACTGGTGCAGCATATAGGAGGATTGGGTTTACCACTGTGGAAAGCAGGATCCTTCTCTCGTATCCAGGTCCTCCGATGATGGGCAGCATTCCTGAGAGCGCTGCCTGCATCCTTGCTGCCTTTTTGCTGCAGTATTCGACGTGAGTTTTAAAGTTAAGCCGGTTGTCGAGCATTACCCCTAGGTATTTCAGAGCCATCTTCGATCGAATTATCTGGGAACCAACCCGGAAGCTAGCGTATTCCACCGTCTTTCGACTGGTTATTAAGACAGCCTCAGTCTTGTGGTCAGCTAGTTCTAAGTCGGCGGATTCCATCCAATCCTTGATCCTGGCGATCGCTTCGTTTGTGGCTGCTTCCACCTCGTGGATGTTTTTGGCTACTGTCACGACCGCGATGTCGTCGGCAAAACCGATCACCTTGACTCCATCAGTACACCGTCGTACATTAGGTTCCACAGGAGGGGTCCAAGGACTGAGCCCTGTGGAACGCCTGCCGAGACTTCGTGGTATTTCATTCGATCGTCAGTCTGGTATCTAAGTTTCCTATTGGTGAAGTAGCTGACGATAATCTTCCTCAAGTACTGCGGTGTGCTCATCCTATTCAAGGCTCTCATGATGCAGGACCAGTTCGCTGAGTTAAACGCGTTTTTGATGTCCAGCGTAACTACGGCACAGTATGTTTTTGTACCGCCCCTCCATCTTGAACCCGTTATCGCTTCGCTTGCTGTGTCTATCACCTCTTTGATGGCGTCGATGGTAGAGCGCGATTTCCTAAAACCGAACTGATGGTCGGACAAGGCTCCTCGCTCCTCCGACACACCGATTAGCTTTAGCACCTTGTTTTGATATATTTGTAGTTGTTTAATGTGAGATTTGGCACAATCGGCCCACACAGGTGTACCGAATGTTAAGACTGGTTTAAAAATCGTTTTGAAAATTAGTAGTTTGTTATCAATTTTTGTTTTGATTTACGATTGATGAAGGGATATAAGATTTTAATGATTTGGTTTGCTTTCTGAACCTTACTCGATATATGTTTTTCATGTATGAGTTTTTTTTATCGAAAGTAACTCCTAAATACTTACAGCTTTCAGACCACTCGATGCTTGTCGAGTTCAATTGTAGGTTTGTTTGATGTAGGAATTGAATTCTGAGGAATCTGAGATTTATCTGCATTCGGCTTGATTTTCCATCCGAAGCAGAAAAACTGAATCGCATCAAGTGCATTTTGAAGAAAAGTTAGCATGTCCTGTGCTAAGATATTGGTTGAGAACAGGGCAGTGTCATCAACTAACAAAGCTAGAGACGTGTTGCAATTTGGTACTGGTATGTCGGACATGAAAATATTAAATAAAATGGGAGCAAATACCGAACCTTGAGGTACGCCAGAGTGAGTGGTATATAATGATGACTGACAACATAAATATGGGCTTCGCTTCTACTGAAATGATGGAGTGGTCAATCGGTGGTAGTAGTCTGACTGTGGGCATCACACTGGACCAACATGATCTAAGTGTATTTCTGAATTTACTAGCAGACCCTGTAGCTAACCTATTGGAATGAATGTCTCCAGCACCTTTAAACAACACTCTAGCAAAGGCGTTTGAACTGGGCAGAGTCGATACCCATGCAGTCGGTTGTGCGCATGACATTCACTCTGATTTCATTAAAGTGTTGCTTCCAAAAAAACTTCCTCACATTAAAACAATAATCATGATGTCGATGTACCCTTCGAAGGCTGAGATAATTTCAGTACCAAAGAAAACCAATCCACCTGAATAGTCAGTATTGATATTCTTCTGTTTTTATAGAATGTGTCTTATTAATTTTTTGTTCACAGCTCGACTGTCCAATGTCAGGAAGCTGCACCAGCCAACAAAGAGGAGTTTTGACATTGGACGACTGAGCACACGCGAGATTGCCAGACCATATGAAAAGCAACTAAGTGAGAGACTCTCCGGTATGCCCACGTCATACACCAACGCCAACGAGATATGGTTGCATTGCCGCTCGGTTATTAAAGAGGTAGCTGAAACCACATTAGGCTAGCTACCACCTCTGACAAGAAACCCGTTCTATGATGGCGAGTGTGAGCAGAAGAAACGGGAAAGTGACGAGTCATACGAAAGTAGTATGTGTATAAGTAGCACTTCGATCCTACCTCTCGCAACAACTATAGATCTGTCCAGCGTACTGTGTGAACGTCTAAATCCATTTTGTACCGCTCTAATCGGCACGTACGAGAGCGGCTTCCGGCCCGGCAAATCGACACTAGCCCAAATCTCCACACTTAGGCAGATCCTGGAAAGACCAGGGAGCTTGAAATCGATACGCACCACCTTTTTTATGATTTTAAAGCAGCATACGACAGCACTCATCGCAAGGAGTTATTTGGTGCGATGGCCGAATTCGGGATCCCGGGAAAAAACTGATCCGGTTGTGTCGAACTACGGTTACAAATACGCGTGCAGTTCGGCTCGAGGACTTCCGAGCCGTTTGAAACCTGCACCGGATTTCGGCAAGGAGATGCGCTGTCGTGTGATTTCTTCAATTTGGTACTGGCGATGATTGTGCGGCGGGCAGCTGTAAGCACGGAAGGCACTATCTTCTACAAATCAGTCCAGCTATTGGGATAAGCAGACGACATCGTCCTCATCGCGCGTTCTCAACATGTCCTAGTGGAAGCATTTACGGCAATTGAAAAAGAGGCGAAGCGAGCTTGTCGTATGGTCAATGACGATAAAACAAAGTACATGCTGTCGACAAAAAAAAAAAAAAACTATCCGTCACACACCACCAAGGACAAAATATCACACTCGACAGCTACAATTTCGAGGTAATAAAGGACTTTGTCTATGTCGGGCCAAACGTGAACTCCACGAATGATATCACAGTGGAGATCTGACGTAGAATCACCTTGGCAACTTCGGTTTGTCGAAACAGCTGGGTTCAAAACTCCTGACTCCAAGGACAAAGATCATGCTCTACAAACCTCTTATTTTGCCTGTCCTGCTATATGAAGCCGAAAGCTGGACGGTAAGCAAGACTGCGGAGCTGATTTTTGGTGCCTTAAAAAAAAAAACTTCTACGTCAGATATATGTATGGTCGAGGAAGGCGAATGGAGGAGAAGACACAAACGCGAACTCTACGAGCTGTACCATGATGTGCATGTAGTCTGGAAGGCAAAGATCAGTCGACTGCACTGGCTCGACCACATCGAGCGCATGGACAACAATGCTCTAGATAAGAAGGTCTTCGAATCCGAGCCTCCTGGTTCGAGAAGGAAAGGAAGACCGAATCTCCGGTATAAAGCCCAAGTCACCGTTGACGCAAGGTAGTTTGGTCTTGATGAATTTAAGCAGCGTTCCCAGGACCGTCAAGAATGGAAAGTAATTATCGCACAGGCTCGGACCCTGAATGGGTCGCCAGCCAGTCAGTCAGTCAAAATTAATTGTTAGACATAAATATTTAGCTGTATCACAGCTTTGTTTAAAGTTACTGACGATATTCGAATAGATTTGATAGCTTATGTTTGAATTTTACAGTTTATGTGCATCGTTGGGGCAGCAAACAACATGTTTTCTATAATTTAAGACTGGCATCCGTATGTGATGTATCGTACAGTGTGGTGTTCCACAATTTTCCATTATCGGTTCGTAATTATTTTCAAGGATAATCAATTCCAATGGTGTTGTCCAATTGTAAATTCCATATCTATGCAGACGATGTTTAAGTCTGCTTTAAATGCCCCTCTTCCTATGGTTGAGGATTAAGTTACTAAATTAAACGAGGATTTCTGCTGTATTGTCAAAAAAAAATTGTCTAATGGTCAATTCTGACAAAACCAAGGATCTTTCTGGAAACAAGTGGCTTCTTTATCCAATTTTCACAAAAAAAGACTAAGAAACAGTCAAGTTATCTCCAACAACAACACGATGAAATTCTATCTCGCCGATTGTATTTCGATTTTTTTTTATTATATATTATATATATATTAAAAAGGTATATTAAAAAGGTGAAGTGACAAGATGGACTCTTTGCGAAGTCCAACGCCCTTTGTAAAAAGCGCTGAACTCTGAATATTTTGGCAACACGATTCAAAGCTCGACTATCCAATGTCAATAAGTTACACTAGCAAAAACCCAGTTTTTGGGCATCAGGTGCATAAGTATGATTCTTTGCGCCCCAAAAGAAATCCAAGTTCCACAAATTTCCGATCTTGGGAGGCCAGTTCACATCACCAAAATGCGATATATCTCGTCTAAAGCGGGTCGTGTTGGATGAGATCTGACCGTCGAGTGAAACCTCCTATCTTCCACATGACTAACTTACTTGTTTAGAAGGCCTTCGACCCATGGAGGTTCCGAGCCTGAGATATCGTTGCCTAGTTGATAGTTCTGGGCACTCTGCTTCCAGTCATTAAGACCAAGCTGTCTTGCGTCCGCAAGGCTTTGCTCTTTATACCGGATGTTCGGTCTTTCTGTCCTTATCGCACCTTGCCGCCCATGCGCTCAATGTGGCTGAGCCGGTTCAGTCGACGTATTTTTGCCTCCCGGACTGCTTCCACATCCTGGACCAGCGGACATAGCTCGCGGTTGAGTTTTCTTCTCCATTGATCAGTTCCTCGCAGACGGGACCATAAAGCCGACGTAGCATTATTCTTTCGAAGGCACCAAGAATCACTTCTACTGTTCAGCATTCGCCAACATATAGCAGGACTGGCAAAATAAGTGTTTTCTAGAGCGTGCTCTTGGTCCTTCGAGGCAAGAGTATTGAGCACAGTTGTCTCGACAAACCGAAGTAACACCAGTTGCATGGGCGGTGCTACGTCGGATCTTCATTATAATGTCATTCATGTTTGCCCCGAGGTGAACAAACTCCTTCTCTTATCCGATTTTGCCATGATCAAACAAATTCGTTAACATTTAGCGATGTGTGTGGATGATTCAAAAGCGCCTTTTTGTGTATGAAATGGTCTTTTGGCAGTTACGCCCACACATGCGAGAATTTAGTTTGCAAACATACCCCACGTGCGATGAGGCATCGGTAAAAAAAAAAATTGGGAGAAATGGTCATCTGAACGTCAATGTTCACGCACCATATTGACTCCTACTCCACACATTTCATGGTCAGTTGGCTCTTAGTTTTGAGCATAATAATTAGAGTACGGACAAAAAGTTTTTAAAAAGTGGTGAAATTCTGTGCTCAGCATGAATTCAGTTGGTTGAAGATTTTTCAACACTTTTGCTGATGGCAGCCATATTGTCTATAGAGGGTGCATTTCGACGGTTTATGGGGCTTAAGACATTGAAAACAATGTTAGTCTCCTTGACTTCTTACAGTTTTGCCCATAGAACTCTCAGATGGACAATTATGTGTGTGAACTAGTCTTTTTAGTATGGTTTCAGAATTCCAGTGTATTGTACAGTGCTTGCTTAGCGATCTATATTTAAAAATGGCGAGCCTTAAACTATACATGCACAGTCTCCAATCTGTGAGGTAGATTCATCTAACTAAAACAAGGATGTCAAATCTGGACAGCGAATTGGATCATGGTACTATGGGTGGCGCTAGTGGGTCGCCATTGAGTAGTGGGTAAGTGCGTCGACTCCTACCCAGAGGGTGCCAGGTTCGATACCCGAATGTACCACCTATCATAATTCATGGCTCCACCTCTTTCGAGTCACTGACAATGCTCAAAGAGTATTCCTGTCTAGAAAAAGCTTCTCAAGTTCGCCGTTCGGAGTCAGCATTAAACTGTAGATCCCTTCCACAATTGAAAGAACAATAGTACGCACAACACAAGTGGTTGCTGAGAAGCTAGGCCCAGGGCCACCTCGGACTGTCGCGCCACCCATATTATTATATTATGGGTGGCGTTACAGCTCTTAGAAGGCCAGCGCATAGCTTCTTAGCAACCACTCGTGTTGTGAGTGATATTGTTCACTCACCAGTGGAAGGGACCTACATATATTTCTATATCGACTCCGAACGGTCAAGTTTGGGAAGATTTTTCTTGACAGTAATTAGTCCTGACAATGCTCAAGTCTCGAACCCAGCCAGCGAGGTTAAGTTACGTAAGGGTCGACGCACATACCCACAACGCCACGGCCACCACAAGAGTTTTGACTTAGAGAAACTTCGATTGAGGGAAATTTACTATAAGTAAGTAATCCAAATTAGTCAAAACTGGCAGACATAGTCTGACTTTGATGCATCTCCTTAACTCAGTTCTTTCAGGGAAGTACATTTGAGGCGGAAACATGGAGAACAATCTTCTTCTTCTTTACTTGGCGCTACAGACCGGGGTGCACCTGGGCCTCAAACAACAAGCCTCTCCAGCTAGCACGGTCTCTGGCTAGCAGTCTCCAGTGTCGCACGCCAAGTTGGTTGAGGTCCTTCTCCACCTAGGTGCTGCACCTTAAACGGAGACGTCCTCTGTTAAGTTGTCCCACTGGTTCGAAGTCGAATACTCTTCGGGCTGGAGCTGATGTGTCCATACGCTCTACATGACCCAGCCATCATAGGCGTTGCATCCGAAGGCGCATGACTAGACTCATGTCGCTGTGCAGCACGTATAGTTCGTGGTTGAAGCTTCTCTTCCGAAAACTGTCAGCGCAAACAGGACCAAAGATCGGACGCACAGCCTTTCTTGTACATACCTCCGCGGCGTACAGCAGGGCTGGGATGATCAAGGTCTTATATAAAGTCAGCTTGGTCCTTCGAGAGATGGCAACAGCGGTTGGTAAGAGTTACTCCGCTTTTGAACTCGGTACTGATGTTCTTCGTACTATTTACTGCGGCGCCAAGGTAGACGACGTCTTTGACTACCTCGAAGTTATAGCTGCCCATTGTGACGCTCTGTCCAAGACGTCGATGTTGTGTTTTCTTTCTTGATGACACCATATACTTCATTTTGCCCTCATTCACCGCTAGACCCATTTTGGGTTTCTTCATTGACCCTTCATTGACGGCTCGCTGTGTTCTGTCAATCACGTCAATGTCATCCGCGTATGCTAGCAGTTTTACGGACTTCTGGTAGATCGTGCCTCTAGTGTTGGCGTGTAAGTTTTGCAAAATCTTCTCCAGGATGATGTTAAAGAAGTCACATGACAGCGAGTCGCCTTGTCTAAAACCTTTTTCGACATTGAAGGTATCGGTGAGTTCGTTACTGACCTTGATGGAGCAGCGAGAATTCTCCATCGTCCTTCTGCATAACCTGACGAGTTTGGCAGAAAAGTAAAAACTAAACATGGCATGACGTTGTCATATGCGGCCTTGAAATCGACGAAAAGGTGGTGCGTGTCGATTTGCATGTCTTGTGTCTTTTCCAGGATCTGCCGTAGATTGAGGAGGACAAAAATAACGCTCCATATTTATTAGACCAACGTCCCTTATAAGTTCACGAAAACAGTACTCGGGCATCAACGGCCAAGGACTGAAATTCGCATTAAATTGAATCCTAGTAGACGGCACCCACGATTTTCACTGATATTACAATTTTTTGAACTTTGAACAACTTGATACATTTAGTTTATACTTTTAATAACTGTTCCAAATCATTAAAGTCTTGTCTTTTAAACAAATTGGAGCAAAAACATACAATTTTGAGAACACACACAACCGGGGTTACCGGTGCGACTTTAGTAGCAATTTGACACTTTTTTGACGCACAGAGAGTGTGACACGATTTTTTAAAAATACCTCCCTTTAGACTATTTTTAAATAGATAGATAGATGTTTATTTCTTCGTTTCAAAAAATTTTACATGGTTTGCCAACACACAATTTACATACAGTGATATGATGATATTAAATACATCTTTCAACTGAGAAAGTAGTTTTTTATTGTTAAGAACTATTTATTAAATTTTGAGTATTTTGGAGGGTAAACAACGGGAAAAAAACCCTCATATAAAAAAAAAAAAAAAAAAAGTCAGAGGATAACATCAAAAAAAAAATGTATAATATAATATAAATATGTAATCAAACAATTAAATAAATATATAAATATGTAAATAAATAACAAATAAACAAATAACAAGTAAATAAATGAAAAAGAATAATATGTAAATAAATAGATATAATATATACAGATAGGTAAATAAATGTTTAAATAAATAAATAAATGAATAAATAAATAAATAAATAAATAAATAAATAAATAAATGAATAAATAAATAAATAAATAAACAATTTAATAAATTAATAACAATAATTACGAAAAAAAAAATAATAATACAATATGTATGAATAATTAGATAAATAAATAAGAAATAGAAAAAAAGAAGAAATTAAATGTTAAATATTTCAACCAATGCTAAGTGACATTAAGCTCGTTAACGAGTGGATTTTCAGGTATGTTACATCTTATAAAAAAAGAGTTAGTTAGCCTTTCTATTCTGTCAGAGATCAATTCAACATTTGCTTGTCGATGCAATTCACAAGTAGAATAGTACCAAGGTAAGTTAAACATCATTTTTAAAAGTTTATTTTGCTGGATTTGTAACTTTTTAATATGACACTTAGCACAATTTCCCCACACAGGACAACCATAGAGCAGGAGTGCTTGAAATATGACTTTATGTATAATTATTTTATTTTGATCGGACAAGAGAGATTTTCTATTTATGAAAGGGTATAGTATTTTTACAGCAATGCTTATTTTGTGCAGAGTTTTTGTTATATGTTCTTGAAAAGTCAGTCTTTTATCAAGATGTATACCCAGGTATCGAACTGTGTTCTCCCAAGCTATCGGCTGCCCAAGAACCATGATTTGATCAGATGGGAGGAAACAAGGTTTTCTTCTTCTGGTGGAAAAGATTGCTTGAATTTTTCCCACGTTCAATTTAATTTTCCATTTTTTACAATAATCACAGAATACTTCCGCCGCATTTTTAAGATTCGAATTCCCAATGAGCAATTCGGGTTTAGACCCTTTCACAGTACTAGTCATCAAGTCCTTCGAATCACTAAGATCATCAGGAAAAATAGATGTGAAGGAAAGTCGACGGGAATGTTACTCTTCGACATAGAGAAAGCATTTCACTCCGTCTGGCACAATGGACTTATATTTAAGATGCTCAATCTTAATTTTCCCCCTTATTTGTGCAAAGTTATTCAAAGTTTCTTGTCAAATCGTAATTTTAAAGTTTTTGTGAATAATAGCTCGTCTAATTCGTTAATTGTGCCCGCTGGTGTCCCTCAAGGCTCGGTCCTAGGACCACCTCTATATAATTTATATACATCTGACTTTCCGGACCTACCAGGATGTGAATTTGCGACATATGCTGATGACACAGCGATACTTTCGTCGCATAAGTTCGGTCTCAATATTGAGACTATTTTTAAATGTTCTTGCGAGTTTTTGAGACTGATATATAAGAGATATTTTTTCATGCAACAGATTTGGCGTCGGGTCACAGTCAGATCAGTACCCAGCCACAATATTTGAAATCAGTTTAAAAATTAATTATTTGAATTTCAAGCTCAAAAAACATTTGGAACAAATGCAATTTGTCAAAGAAATTAAGAAGATGCAACTAAAAGACTGCAATACTCCTAAGACTGATGAAACGTAGAGAATGCAGAAGTTAAACTGATCTCTGAAAAACCACATTTTTTAATTGGATTTAGAAGCTGTCAAAGCCACATGCAACCACATATTCGGACTCGAAAATTGCTCAACCTGTTCGTATAGTCGATTTATTCTTCAAACATATCGGTGAAGTTTAATTAGTTGATGGGGTTAGTATTCTATAACTCTTCGTTTACAATTAAAGTTTGAGAAGATATAGTCGGACGGATTTTTGTTTGCTTTAGCTAACCGTAGCAAGACCAAGGCATGGAAAATAACATTCTTTCATTGATAATTGTTTTCTTTTTTTGCTCCTGAGCACAATTAATCAAAAAATAAGCAATCACCATTTTCTTACACTTTCGTAAATGCGCCCTGACTGATGTAGATACACAGCTGAAGTAATTACGCTATATTTTAAAAATTTTGGACGGATGTGTAAAACATGTTGCTTCTTGTATCGACACCTTCAAATTCGAAAAATGTTTAATTATTCTTGTATGTGACAGGATGAACAGGATTAAAATGGACTACCACTAGAGAGTGGCCGACCACTAGCGACGTTACCCTACTAACTAAAAATAATATTGATTTAATTGTACTATTCGAAGTTTTCAGCCGACCTGGTGCATGTGCCAAGCCAAAGCATAATAATAATAATATGGGTGGCGCGACAGTCCGAGGCGGACCTGGGCATAGCTTCTCAGCAACCACTCGTGTAGTGCGTCCTATTGATCTGTCACGCGTGGAAGGGACCTACAGTTTAATGCCCCTCCGAACTGCCAAGTTTGAGAAGCTTTTTCTAGACAGGAATACTCTGTGAGCATTGTCAGAGACTCGTAAGAGGTGGAGCCGTGAAATATGAAAGGTGGCACTAACCCACTACGCCACGGCGACCAAAAGCATACAAATTCATATTACTTTTTCTTTGCATCCACTTTTATTTCCACCATCATTTCGGCCTAAGTCAGCTTATATCATGCCTTTCCCTCGAACTTTCAATCGGGATTGCCTGACCCGCAAATGTCTTAACAATGCCAAACCAATCAATGCCAAATACGACACATTGCTAGTGTTACTTAATCTCCTCATCCAACAATTACATCGGCTAATTTAATTAAATGCGAATTCCAAAAATATCAAAAATAACTTCTCGTCCCCCCCACGGACGAATATGGAAATGCCAAATCCAGTGGAGGCACCAAAATCATACCCAGTCATAGGTTACAGCCGATGCCAACGACTGCACTTCGAGAGGAAATAATTCAAACTCGAAACCTCGCAATCCGCGTAATTGGTATCAGAATGCAGCGCACCGGGAAACAGGAGCCTATTATCAAGCTAAGAGTAATTAAGCACCAGCAACCATTTAGTTGGCAGTGCACTGCTCACGACTATTTAGCCGCAGACGGCCAAGCACGCTGGTCGGCCGCCACGAGTACAGTAAACCACATCTGGGAATCTAATTAAAATTGTTGTGCCTCCAATTCTCGAAAAAAAAACCCCACACACAAACAAAAATAAATAAATCATGAGAAATTGTTTACAAGCAACCTCTTTCCTGGTGGTGGCAATGCTGCTGGTGGCTGTGAGGAGGTGCAACTGCCACGGCATGGACTACAGTCATCAGCCAGCCAAATGCACCGCTGCAGCGATGATGCTGAGCGCACCGCTAAAACCCTTCATTAAATCAAGCCACACACACACACACTGGCACAGGCGCAGGCACACCAAGCTGAATACGGGACTTTTGTGTTTCTCGTTTTCGTTTTCTCAATTCCTTAGGCAGCCAACCAGCCGAACAGCCATCCGACCAGCCAGCCAGCCAGCCAGCCAGTTGGCCGCTCAGCGAGGCGCGGAATGTAGAATTTGATTAAGTGTCCCAAAAAAGGATTGTCTTTGTCTCCCCTCTGTCTGAGCGAGGAGGACCGAAACGGGCCGGGAACACAATGCACACGAAAAAGTATGCCCTCGGAGGAAAACAATAAGGAAAAGCGGAAAAATCAACAGAGAAATGGCATTCGCGGCGGAACGCAAACAAACCCATGCTACTGCCACCGCTGCGGCCAATAATAAAATAATTAATCTTCTTAGCGGTTTACATACGTACCAAGGATATGGGGATGACAGGAGGCACCAAGGAATTCGCGTCGTCGACCGAGGGGTGCATCAGAATGACGACGGCGCCCTTTAAGAATACACAAACCAAACGTCGGAATGTATTTGTTTGCATTGCGTGCGCTACCTTCGACGGTAAAAATACTACTCACCTCGACCGCGATCCTTTCTGCCGGTGATCCTTCTCATTCACCGATTGTTACCGTTTCTGACATATCTGTTTCACGATCTTGTTTTGCGTTTTCAACAGTCATTAATCACATAACCTCGGCCGGCGCCGCGCAGCGTGGCGGATGCGAATGCATGAGAGTCCTCTTGGTTGCCGTCGCTACAATTTCATCCTGCGTAATCCTAAATAATTAGTGAATCATTAATTATTGTGCCGCTATCCGATTACGGCTTTCCTTTTAATGGTTGCAAAAAGAAATGGAAACAGAAAAATTCACAGCGTTCCTTACCTGAGGACAAGTCTCTGAATCTCTGGGTAAATGTTTGTTTTGGTCACATGCACGAGGAGGAATGGATATCGGATCTGGAGGCAGGACACGGAATAGCGTATTAAATTCGACGAGATTTCTGGCTAAGCGAGGGAAGTCGAAGACTACTGGGCTTGAGATCTGAAACTGGTTTTCAATTGAATGGTTTTCTCACAAGATTTGCAAGTCACTGGATTGGTTTTTGGGACAATTAGTGGGGTTGATGGGAGGATTTTTCTGAAAATGTATTTTCTCTTGATGGGACCGAAGGTTCAGAATATTTAGGGCTTCCACAGCGACATGAAATTTTACTAAACTTGTAATTCGCTAAGCAACAGTGTGTTGACCTCCTCCACAGACGAGATGTATTACCAAGCCGGTCTCAAATGACAAGAAAAAATGTGACAATCGGTTGGTAGGTTAGATTTAAGTGGGTGGCTATTGTGCGGGAAGAGAGCAGCCACATTTGGGCCAGCATAGGCCCATCGTTCTACCACGTGTGTCTATAAATACCTTTTCCACAAAAAACGACTGGATGGCGAAGTTTGTTAAGTGCATGTCTTTGGTTAGTGGGGTCTCGGGAATCGCAATGAAGCTTTTATCTGGTTTTCAAATCTGTTCAAGTCGCCATTTGCCTTGCTAATTTACTTAAGGTGGCACTACTGTCCGGGGTGGACCTGGGCCTCTCAAACAACAAGCGTCAGCTGCCTCCAGTTTCGTACGCATATTTGGTTGAGGTCCCTTTCCACTTACGTGCGCCACCTGAGTTGCGGTCTTTTCTCTACTGCGCCGTCTCTCGGAGTGGATTCTAAGACTTTCCGCGCGGGATCATTTTTAGGGTTACTTCTTATACATCGAAACATCGACGATTGCTATTCGATGTATTGAATCAATCCGATGCATCGCATAATTTCGATGTTCAACTATGTTCTTATGTATTTTATTCGATGTATTGAATGAAGGCACGCTCTGTACATAGTGAATTTGAACTTTTATATTTTTGGCAACATATACAATAACGACGACCACGGCCCTCAGACACAGAGAGTAATACAAAAACAATGGACAACGTTGCCGATCTGACACTACATTAAATTATGACATTATTGAAATAACACTGTGGTGAAAATTTTTGAAAAAAAAAATACATTTACCGAAAGAAATTAACACTCGTGTAGGCTATGTATATGAATATACGTTCTTCCTTTAATTTTTTTTTAGCTTCGTTTCCAACATTCCAACTACATGGCTTGAGCCTGAAACACAATAGTGCGTTTGGGATGGCGTTGGCTTTCAACACATACAATTCAATGGCCAAGCAAAAAATACAGCAAAAAATAAAACAAAATAATACTTCAATACTAGACAAAAAATGCTTAAAACTAGTTAGGCGAACAATGTTGCTAGATGTAACTTACTGGCCCTCGGGGGGCACTCTAAGCTAAACTTATACTTATGCTATGTCTTTCGACCTAAACTAACAAACTATCTATTTACGCTAAACATTAGATATTGACTGACAATTTGAAATTAAGTGTATTTCACGTGTGGTTTACGTGTAATGCCTGAAACACAGTAGTGCGTTTGCGCTGGCGTTGGCTTTTAACGCACACAATTCAATGGCCAAGCACAAAATATAGCGTCGACCTGCGTTAGTGAAAATTGAGAGAGATGAAAGGATCGTTATAAAACGTAAAACGTAGTCAGTCGCACGTCATTGATCAACATGTTGGATATTTTTTGACAGAGGGGTGCGCTGTGAGAGAGATTTTCTCCCAGATTGAGAGTTTTCTTCCAAATTGAGAGTATTTTGTGTCAACTGTCATTTGACAAATGAAAACAGCTGATTAAAAATAATTTAAGGACAAAAGTCATTTCAAATGAGTGTAAGCAGAAAGGTGGCAATATTTCTCATCAAGTAGATGAGAGAGAGAGAACAGCTGATAAATTGAGTAATTATTTCAACGCAGTGCGTCATCGCACTCTCTCCGTAACATGAAGTCGGCTGGCATAGGGCATAATTGTGTTTCAGGCATTAGTTCTAAGTTAAAAAAGCTCTGTAAGGTTCTAGATAGGCTTCACACTTTACCGAGTTAAAAGTGTTGTCCAATAATTCATGAAGTTAATCGGTAGCTCAAGTCTTTGTTTCGCCTTCCCGTCTCTGATGTTCAAGGGCAAGATTTTGTGGTATAAGCCTTAGCTTGTCAATGTCCTAAACATAAGCGAGAACTGGCTCAGTTATGCGGGAGTTCTTGCATTTAGCTTTGAGATCTGACTTAAGGACGATCTCTCGAAAATGGTTGTGAAAATGGTGCTTCGTCTTGTGTGAATCCTTTTCTGATATTTTGAGAAGTTGATTTAATACACCCAGACACATTTTTGATACATTTATTTTTATGGGATTCTGGGTCTTAAAGTGACATAGCGTACGTGGTGGCACTTTGTATATTTCTCCAACAAAGCTGCTTAGTTGTCATGTGATTGTGGTAATGTGTTTCTATGAAGAGTGTAGAGTATTCTGCAAAACGCATAAGAATAAACGCATGTTATGGTTGGTCTGAGTAAAGATATACTGCTTCTCGTTTTCCTTGCAAGATCTCTAGTTTCATAACCTTCAGTTTCCCACTCTTTGTCACATATGTATATATAGCATGCTTCCAATACACAACATTGAGAAGCATGACTCACCTCGCTTGCCTAGAAAATTGAAAAGTCGACGACGAATTTAGCATAATACATACTTACATATGTAAAAGCGGCATTGTTTCTGCTTCTTCAAGTACATCAATATTTTCATTGGATGTATCGAAAACCATCGATGTTTTTCATCGATGCATCGTTATGTACTTGTATGAACATCCCTAAATATTGGTTTCCATCCGCTGTACATGACGTAGCCATCTCAATCGTTGGATCTTTACTCTTCTGGCTAAGTCCATGTCCTCGTACAGTTCGTCGTTATATATCTCCTCCTCCATTCACCATCTATGAAGACTGGACCGAGTCAACATTTGCCGTTGACATCAAATTAACGGCGTTGTCACTGGAGTGGTCAGTCAGTGGTAGTAGTCTGACTTTGGGTATCACAATGGACTTCGTGAATTCACTAACAGCCCCGCCTGCCTACCTACCCACATATCGAGTTCACAAACCAATGAGTGCATTTAATAAAGATCACGGACTCTTATGCTGCTTAGTTCAGCCAGGTTATCAAAGTAGTAGTTAGTTTTATCGAAGAGGAGTTTGGGTGTTGGGAGATCACTGGGTATGGGTATGAGGATCGTTGGGTGTCCAGACCGAAGAAGTTCTTACCAGATATGCACCGATCTCAGTCTGATCGCCGTATTAGATGGACTCTGTCAACCTATTAATTCTGTCGAAGTTGAGGAGTATGTTTAGAGCTTCGGAGGAGGCTGTCCTTAGTGCTCCGCTGAAACATAGGCATGCCATCCTCTGCACTCTGTCCAGTGGTATGAGGTCGATTTTCTTTTCGAGCGCTAACATCTTCAATTATGCACAGAGCTAGAGAAAAAAACTCGTACGTTCTTCAAAATATTCTCTGTAGTTGGATTTTCATCGAAATACTATTTCCTTAAGCCACACTCAGTACGTTGGATATTAATGGCAGATAAAATTTAATTTGATATTTGCATGAAATTAGGGGCCGTATTACCCATGACGGTGTTCACGTGACCGTAGAAATGACTAGTTCACCATCCACAAGGACAATGATTTTCAAAGGAGCTGGAAGCATGTGCGAAATAACAACTCTTCCATCCGTGACAGTTTTTGTAATAGAACTACAAAACAAATAATACAAGAAAATTAAATATTTTAAGAATCAACGTTAGCGTTGTGGTTACATGCGTCGACCCCAATGCAACTTAACGTCGCTGCCTGGGTTCGATTCCCGGCCGGTATGACCAAAAATATTTTATCACAGTCCCCCCTCTTTCGAGTCACTGACAAATGGCCAAAGAGTAATAACTGTCCAGCTAAAAGCTTCTCAAACTTGGTCGGCATAAAATGGTAGGTCCCTGCCACTTGTGAGAAAACAATAGCACGTACGACACGAGTGGTTGCTGAGAAGCTAGTCTGCTCCTCTTCGGGCTGTGGTGTAAAATCAAGTAGAATCGTAATCACGTATTCCACTGCACTCAAGCATGATTAATAAATAATAGCTTTTGGATTAATTTCTGAACATAGTCTTCTTCTAGTTCGATACACTTGACCCAGTGATTCACCAGCTTTTTTATACCGTCTAAAAAATATGGTTCCTAGGAGTCTGCAAAGTAGGCTTCGACTCAAATTTTTGCTTGACGAGTGAAGGAAAAAAATATAAGTCGTACGGGCCTAAATATACGATGGATGGAATTGCAGTGGTGCAGGTCTCCCAGTTGCGCTTGTTGTCCGGAGTGAGCAAACGCGGAACCCATCACGCAAACACCTTTCTCATGTCCAATATTTCATGCAGGATATGTCCCCTCGTTTTTTTGAGATACTTACTGTCTCAGCTAACTCACGCACCTTCAATCGGCGGTCGGCCAATACGAGATCGTGGTTTTTGTCACGTTGTCCTCCGTGATACCCGGGCTCATCAAATACCGACGTACGACCATGTTTAATATTCGTAAGCCAATTTTTGACGGTAGCCATTGGAGGAGAATGCTTACTGTACACATCATCCAAGCGCTCGCTACGCTTTTTTTTTTCAAAAAGAAGAATCGAAGCACCGACCGATATTGCTCTTTTCTGTTTTTTCTTAAATCAGTGGAGACACTTCCACACGTGGTCGAAACAAAACTACGAGTCCGATTCCTCTGAAATTCCTCTTGCGATAGTAGCGCTATAGTGCTGTGAGGCTAAGTACTGGTCGGACCGCCCTCGTAATTCCACACGTGAGAGAACAATACCACGCACAGTTGCTTGCAGAGGATGGGCATGCTAGCCAGAGACCGGGCTAGTTCGATAGGTTTGTTGATTGCGGCCCAGTAATAGCTGCAAATAAAGAAGAAAGCTGGTTGAGTCCAACAGACATTGTACTCCTGTCTGGCTCGAAATATTTTGTACTCAAATTAATGATCCCACGGTCAATTACATAGACATCCGCAAGGGGGGTTGCCTTGCTCTGGTGTCCCACCAATATTTTGCATTAATTTTTTCCTGTAATGGAAAAACGCGGATTGAGCATGCCCCCCCCCCCCCCCCCCCCCCTGGAAAAAATGTCTGCGGGCGCTTATGGTCACTTAGAACACCTTTTAGGTACATCAATTGACACAACTACTAAATCGGTCACTTCTTGGACAGAGTCGCCACGCGTGCTTCTTGTTCGTTTTGAGTTGACGTTTGATGCAGTTTGCTGCTTCATTCACCTTTAATTACCTTTGAGCTGTAATTTTGAAAAAAAGCTAATCTGCTGGTTACTCGGATTAACCGATTGGAAACAATCAACTTCCGTGGACTAAAAGCAGACAAGTTAAGTTAGACAGACCATTCCGTCATGTTACCCATCAAAGTTCCCCCCTCCCCCCACAACGATTGCACTTAAATAACCCCGGGATGAAGGGAGCGTAGATCTCCATGAACATGACAAGATATCCTTCGTTTGTATGTGTCGAAGGAGCCAACTTTACGCTGGTTACAGCACATCTAATAACGTAAACTCTTGCCGCCTTCAACGGTCCGACAGATGAAGAGTTAAAAAGTGTCAAACAATTTCAAAGCTATGACTCAGTCACACTCACACACACAATCAAGTGATTAACCCCCTCCTCTCGCACACTTAGTACATACATATACGTATATAGCAAATGTCCACAGTCTAAACTATCCGGCTTTACCAAAAAACAAAGGACGACAGAAGGATATAGGCAAAGGGATGCTTTCGTTATTCATAAGGGATAATGGCCTTAATTTCAGAGAGACTTTCACTCGCTTCACAAAAATAGACTTTTGTCCGATTACAAACTTTTAACTAATCTCTCCCTCATCGACATCCTTCACCCACCCACTGAGCTACACATTCACGTCTCGCACTAGAACGCAACCCCCACTCACACTAACGACAACTACGACGGCTGTAAAATGACATTAAATACACACGCGTGTGTAAGTCAGCCAGCGACACAAACACAGCGAACCTTTTAAGGACAGCACACAGAGTAGGTTAATATGATGCCCAGGTTATGTTATTAATGGCATCGCACTATGTTTGAACTACTGCAGTGGGACAAGAGGGCGGCTGATGGCGGTTTTGGGCCACTGGCCGAGAGGAGGAAATTCTGATTGTAGTTAGGTGGTCGGTCGGTGTGTGCGAGCATAGTGAATGATAACCCCAACAAGAAAATGTCCATAAATATGAAATTGTTGCTCCGGGACGACGACAATGAGTGAGTTTCCTTTGTCACAAATGAGTTGGGTCATTCACTGCGTGTGCCGTTCACCACCCCTGCTCCTGCTGGTGTTTCGCTTCGAAAGGATTTTGACAATTTCCATTTCTTTTCGGTTGCGGTGCCACTGAAACTCTCCGAGAGATCCGAGATTCTGTCCCCCACGCCCACCTCCCGCTGCCGGCGTGCACAACTATCATAGAGCAAAAGATTTCTGTTTAAATAAGACAAGAGTGGCAGTGCTCGAGTGTTTGTGTGTGTGTGGGTGCGCAGGAGGAGTGAATATGGCCTCCTAGGCAATTTTATGCTGGCGGGATATTTTCCGTTGGACGTGCGGGGTAGTGCGAATCGCTAAATGAGCCGGATGCCACCTCGGGAGGGGTTGATAGCGTACTCAAATGGTTGCTGGAGGCATTTTATTATATGGACGCTACACTGCCACTTCGGATCACATCATTTTGATGATCTGCGATGGACTTAGTTAATACACGGGCGGGTTCCACTTTCGCCGGGTACGGTACATTTTGGTATGCTTCTTCGAGATAATGTCACGCAGCACTTTGAATGGGTTTGTTTGGTGATGGTGATGGTGATGGTGGCAGTGGCAGTGCCAGTGGGGAATGGCGATACAACCCAAGAACTATTTTAAATCAGAGATACATATAGGCGATTGCGACTTTGTGTACACATCATTTGTAGAACGTCGAAGAACGGATGCTGGGTTGTACACACTAGTGTTGTAGTGTGGGGTCAACCATGAGGGGGGAGAATTATGTCTTAGTGGGCGGGGTTGGTGGGTGGGTGGATGTAGGAATTGCTGATATATGGGTCGATGTGGGTGGACGAGCAGTGAGTTGATGAATGGCAGTGATGTGTAGTGTTCGAATTGAGGATGAAATTGACACTTGTGAAAAGGAAAAATAACGAAGGGAAAGGCCTCGGTTGTTGTTTAACCAATTTCATGCGCTTGAGGTAGTTAATTCGATTTCCAGCCTTCAATCGGGTCATCGGTAATTACTACTGAGTGTGAACTCTGTCATTGAACGTACTGAATGATTGAGTGATGATTAGGTCTAATTGGTTAACACTTAATCGATAAGCAGTGAAAGTCAACACTGAATTATTTAAAAGACGGTGAAGCAAAGTGGGCAGATGTACAGCGAACGTTGAATGTGGCATGGTATCGACATCATTTCCAAGCATGAAGCTAGTCTCCAGGCAGATACAGATCTGCAGATTAAAAAAAATCATTTCTCGGGTGTATCCAACGCTAGCTGCAAGAGAATTCGAATTCGATTCGTCCTTTTGGTTTGAAATCATATTCAGAGTATTCAACACAGAGGACAATTGGAAATAGTTTTCATCCTAAAAGAAGGCAGCATGTTGCTCTATGCATCCTAAGCACTTAAGGCTCATAAGTCGCCCATCGTTCTTCATCGATATTTATTTAAGTAGTAATCTAGATCAGTATTCGGTCAGCCAAGTCGGTAGACCAAGCTCTACACTTTTTAATGTGTGCACTTGTAAGATCTGGGAATTCACTACACTGGCATTGGTAAGCTCTGATGGAGCCTTTAAAAATAGTGAAACTTGGTTCAACCGATAGGTTCTATGTAATGTTACGCCAACTTCTAACCAAGAGAGCTATTGATGTCGAACTGGGATGAACAAATTTTGTCAAAATTCGTGTTCAGGGCCTCCTCTTAAGCCGGTGTTCTTCTCTAGCTGCTAGAACTAGTGTACTTCGTGTGCAGGACCTCGTCTCAAGGCGGTGTTCTTCTCCAGCTGCTAGAAACTACTTCTTCCGCTTGATGGAGAGGGAGGCAAGATGATAGACAGACATTGTTTACTCTGAAAAACACCCCACCGTTCTAAGTGGTCTTTAAGCAGTCTCCAGAAAGTCTAGCAAAATGACTAGCCTTGACATGAATGTTCTGTGCGTGGAAATCTCTAGCCACGAGACACACCCTGGAAAGAGCAGGAAGCCAAGTATAATGGTCTAAAGTCTACTAGAACGCTATATGCGAAAACAAAACTTTGAATTTTTTACCTCGCCGATGTGTGACCAATGGCGTCCGGAGGTTTATCTTGGCAAAAGATGTATAGTAGACTGCTTAAAAATATATGTGCGCAATACCTACACGTCTAACAAGCAATCAGGCAATGGGTATTCTCTTCAACGCCTATGGACAATGTACGGGCTATGAGGAAGTGGTTTAAAATCCACATCGAAATCTTTACATGGCTAGGAATAATCAGAAAGAGGCTTATACAGCGAGCACTTATGTTGTGTGTGCTATTGTTCCCTAACGAATGAAGGAGATCAACAGTTAGTCAACTTGGAGAAGTTTGAAAAGTGAGAGAGAGAGAGAGAGAGAGAGAGAGACATGTGGGATAGTGAATTATGAAACTTGTTCATGGCAGGAATTGAATCAGGCAATCAGCCTGGGAGTCAAATATGATATGCCTGGCACTCTTTCAGACGTAAAAATGTAATACCTTGGAAGAGTATTCTTTTTGGCATGGCCATCTTAGGCATAGGATCCGTAGATGCCTAGCCAGACTCTTGTCGCCGTACAGCCTATACAGCTCGGGTTGAATCGTCTTCTACAGAAACCATCAACGCAAACAGGAACAAAGATTGAACCCAGAACTTTTCTGTCGAAAATATCCAAGGGCCATAGAGCAGTTCAGGGATGGCCAATGTGTTATATAGCTTGGTCCTTCGAGAGAGGGTTTAACTATTGAAATGCCTCTTGAGCGTTTAATTTCGGTACTTGTGGTATTCTTACTGCTTACTTGCTTACCTCGAAGATACCCCATTCCCCGTCTTAATGATCAACTCTTTCTCCCCTCTATCTATCCCTCTCTCTCTCTCTATTTGTCTATCTTCCGCTGGAAGATGTAAGTAATCAACATAGGTACAACAGGCGCTCTACGGTCTACTCCTTCAGAAGCTTTAACGGTAATCTTACATCTTCTTCCCTTGAACCTTGGCACACAGCGCTATCAGGGTTCGAGAGTCTGGGTGATGGGCACCAAAAGAGATGTTGTATCATCCTGACCACACTATACGGTCCTCAGACTCAAATTATCAAACAGCTTTTACTCCCTACTCTCCGAAAGAACGATATGCCATAGCATTCAGGTCTGTAGGGATTTTCACGCGGCAATCTACACTGACTGTCGGTTGTCGCGGCGTTATGGTTTGGTGCGTCGACTCCTACGCCGGGATGCAAGGTTCGATCGCCGAATTTGCCACATTTCACTGTCTCATTTATTTGGAGGTACTGCTAATGTGTATTTCTGTCAAGAAAAGCCTCTGAAACTTCGCCGTTAGGAGTCGGCATAAAACTGTAGGTCCCAAGCACTTATGCTAGAACAGAAGCACCCACAGCATGAGAGCTGTGGTTTACAACCTAATCTGACGGATTTGACATGAATGTCGAATTCAGATTTGCAGGGCATTTCCTACAAGCCTACAGACAATTCTAGGATGTTCCAAGTGGAATATTTTCAATTTGGGAAGTCAAAATACACCCAAATATTTTGCCAAGGCAGATTGTGTCATATGGGCTCATAGTCAAGCAACCATCAATGCTATTGACTCCAGTATCAGATTCAAAAATATTGCAAAAATGCCAGGCTAAGCTAGCGTCGTTAAAAAGCCAGCTCAAATGTATCTTACCGGGGTTCCGGGTCAAATCCCAGGAAATGAAAAGGCCATAGAACGGGTAAAGCCAGAGACTGGCCTTTAGTGCTCGGTGGCAGAGGATATGCATATCTCACTACAAACAGTCTAGGCTAATATCTCATCCTTAAAATGTTAGGCCTTAGATGGGCCAGACTGATAATCTCATCAGTCATTTTCTTAGTACCTCAAGTTGGAGATGTATATTAAAGATCTCCCCAAACCACTAAGTCTATCCACGCAGACGTACTAATTCTGAGCCACAAAATGCAAATGCTTGGATATGCAAACGAAGTGAATATGATAAGACACTTCCTTAATAAGTAGCGCATGTAAGGATATCTGGAAATGGACTCGATTGGGAACTGGATTTCTAGTTCCATCACTATGGATCCAATGGGGGGCTAAGAGGGTCGAGTCGGTTAGCCAAGACACTGAACATTTAGAATAAGGAATAAAATAAAAAATATATACATGATGGTTGAACCACCCCATTTTATTATGCAAAAGGAGCCAAAGCAATTGGTTCCCACAATTTCTTGACAAAGTGAATGACTTTCTGGGTGACGTTCTTCTCATTAGCATCCTTCAACAGGCCTTCATTTTGCTTAACGCGGAGCAGAATATACTCACTTCACTTAAAGTGATGACGGTCATCCAAACATTTATCCTTTCGGGGATGATGCGGCCCCGGACGAATATATTGATAATGACACCAAGCAGGGGAGTCACGTTGTATATTCGGCCAGTTTATCTGTGATAAGCCTTGTAGAGAATACACTTTTGTATGCCACCTTTTCCTTTGATATCGACGATGTTGCCATGTTTTAAGACACCCAGGGATGGCACCAAGCTTATGGAAGGGGCGAGAAAACATCTCCCTTGTGCCGAGACGATGAGCCTTTAAGTTAGTCATGTTAAGATATTGGGTGCTGTGAATCAAAACTAAGGGAACACTACCAGTGAACACTCATGAGTGCAGTGTTTTCTTTGAAGGGAACACTCAATTTGATGTGAATGGACAGTTTCCTAAACATATGATCTTTCCCTCAAGCTGACGTTTGAATACTAGAGTTCTTGAAATTTAAGGGTGGGTGCAAAGTATGGTAAAAGTGGGTGCAAAGTATATGCGGAAAGCTTCTCAAACTTGGCAGTTCGGAGTCGGCATAAAACTGTAGGTCCTTTCTGCAAGTGAAAGAACAATAGCACGCACAACACGAGTGGTGGATGAGAAGCTAGGCGCCATCCATATTATATTATAAATGCGAAAAACAAAGAACTAAATTTCACGTCGTTTCGGGGACATGCGATAATTTAAGGATTCGAGTTTGATAACATAGAATGGAATATCCCTTCCCATATTTCTGAAGAAACCCGAGGTTGTGGCAATCCTGGAATTGGGAAAATGAAAATATTGATGACACGGTATTCCAAGTTTGACTTGGGCATTGGGATTAAAAAATGTAAACACGGATATAACTGCAAAAAAATTTAAGAAGCCTTCTTCCATTCCAGATTTTTCTGCTTTGAAGGTCTTTCACCTTATATGCCAAAGTATTCCTGTTTCGAAACGGAATTTTCCATTTTTTTAACTTTTGTCTCTCTTGAAGTTCCCTCCAATGCACACTCAACTTCTTCAAGAGTAGTTTTCGTTAAACTTAACAAAATTTACTTTTGTTCACAGGAATTTTTTTTTCCGAGGTTAGGTGGAAATCTTCGACAAGACTCTATTGTGAACGTTCGCACATAGAAGTGTGAGAGAAGTGATTCTTACTCACTAAAAGCACCTCCCTGAATTTATTAAGGCTACAACTAAGTGAAGCACTTAACCAGTAGTTTGTATTACAAGATTGATCGCTAGGTTTGCTCTCCAATGAAAGTTCCTGCTAACACCGCAACCATGCACGGGTGTAGAGTATAGCAGGAGATCAAGGGGTCTAGTCCTTTGAAGCCGGCGCAAGACATTAGTTTTCTCAAGGATCGGGTAAACTGCAGAGTTTGTGTGCTCTTCTAGGCGGAAAAGTTGTTAACTTCATCTTGGAGTGGTAATATTCCAAGATCTCTGTGGATAACGTCGTTTCTGATATATCACGGTGCATTAACGATGGTTCTAAGCACCTTATTTTGAAAAGTCTGTATTATGTTAAAATTACTTGCTTTGGTACAACCCCAAAGTTTTACGCCATACGTCCAAACAGGTTTTAGGATTTGCTTGTATATAAGCAGTTTGTTTTCAATACTTAGCTTGGAGTGTTTACAAATAAGCCAGTACAGATCTTTATTTTTCATGTCAAGTTCTGCTCGTTTCTTCTTAACGTGCTCATTCCACTTGAGTTTCACGTCAAGAATCATCCCGAGGTATTTTGCTTCATTGACAAAAGGTATTTGGACACGATGTAGGTAAACGGGCAAGTTATTAACGTGCCTATAGTTGAAGTTAATATGGACTGATGCATCAGGAACAATTCGCCATAAATTCATCCATTCGTGTATCCGATCTAGTGAACGTTGAAATTTTGCTGTAGACTCTTCAAACGTTTTGGCTGTTACCGAAATGGCGGTGGCGTCAGCAAATGTGCCTGGAGCAGTGTGTTCTTCTTGTGGCATCATCACTTGTATACCGTAGGTTCACAGCAAATGGAGTGTTCTCTCTGAAGTGCTGAGAAAACACTCGCACTTAATTTTCTTCACACAACCCATTGTCACCAGCTCGAGATGACGTCCGCTACTCTCAATAAAAACTGTCTCTATTGCAAGTGCATCAGTTTTCTCCGTTTCTGTGAAATGAAAAATAATAAATGACTGAATTGAATGCCGAAGTCCACATCACGGGCCACGTCATTCACTGCCAAACACGTCGAAGAACTCTAATCACGAGCCATCGTTGCAGTTGACGCCACCTTTTAAGAAATCCACCTTTCCCATGGGAAACCACAATCGTGTGCGATAAGCGAAAATGTCCAGATTACATGGTCAGACTATGGAATGAATTTCACCCTTGCGACTCAATCAACATAACTCGCAGCCAACGCATGCAACTTGGTGGTGGTGCTCGCCTGCCAATGTAATAGTTCCCGCATTCTGTTGTTAATACATTAACCAACTGCTTAGGGCTTCCGTATGCGCGCTTAAATTATGAGCGAGCACAGATATGATGCGGTCATTTGGGGGCCAAAGAGGCTCCCTGTATGCGTCCTGCACACAGAGCATGTGTTGAAGAATCTCCCTATTAAGTTCTCTGCCACCGACATTATTATGTTTATCCTTTCAGTTTGCCGCATAGACATCGGATTCTTGTCTAGCTGGAGACGTGGTGGGGGGCTTACCTTATTAAACAAAAACCATTTAACTCCCCAGCGTTCTTGCTGAACACTCGGCCAGAGCCGAACAGTACTTGCACCGAATGTCGCATCATCGTTGTCAGTGGCATCCTCATCAGCAGCGCCAAGTCCCAGACGCAGTATGGGCAGTGGATGAGCTATAGCTGTGCAGCGCCAACATCAATTCCCGATGCCCGTTTGTGTTCTCTCTCACTCTCTCATACACACTCCCGTTGTCTGCTCTCCATACGCCATGTCGCACTCTCCATGTCTCTGTCCCCATGGTATAAGAAAGCTTTTGTATGCCGATGCGTCTTATATACCATTCCGCTAACTGGTTCACCTGATCCGATGGTCACGTCTTCCATAGGAGGCGTCTGTCCCGTCTCCGCTTTGGCCTTCTGCAGCAGGAAGGAGAAATGCGAATTGGGATCACTTCTCCCGCATGGTATTCCTGCATAATCATAGTGGACACTAATGCTGCACGGTCACGATGAGCAACGGGGCACGGTCGAGTACAAACAACGACCAAGAATCCGAATGGCAACCTATGTACATAGGTGACGGTATACAGTCGTTTCCTTATGCCATAGCGTCGTCGACCAGGAGGACGAGGAAGAGCAAAAGCCATATGTACACCGTCCAGGATCCGTGTGCTGCAGTTTGCATCCCAGAACAGGGTGTACGCCGCGCCGTAATCGTACATCTCTATCCTGGACACTGGATGGCGGAGTCCGTCCAACGACTTTCGAGGAAGAAAAACTTCTCGTTTCGCTCAAACGCCGTATAAGGGTTGGTGAGGCCCGCAACGTGGAGCAAGTGTTCTCAGAGTCTGACGTACAGTTCATCAGCAGGCGACTCGGACTCGGACTCGGTTTTACTGAGGACATCGACGTCGTCGGTCAGTGAGGGTGGCTGTGTGCGCTTGTGGTGGTGAGGTGGTAAGGTGGTCATACATACTGATGGCGGTTCAGGATTCTAAAGAAGATGCAACGCAAGTGAACGACGATGACGTGGCCGATGTGCAAAAGCAAATCTGCTGGTAGCTTCTGAATGCCGTGCAGCAGTTGCCCATCCAATCAGTCCATGGGAAACAATGACCAAGAAAACGATGGTGACCACGACTCGTATTTTATTTGCTGATGCCAATCTAAATCGTGTCCAGGACGATAGGATACACACACACACACAGAGACACACACATCCTGAGAAGCTTTCATCTCTTGCAGTCGAAAGAAAAAGACTAGGGAGACTGGTATGCAAAAAGAATCTTTCCTAGATAGCTAACTGGAACGCCCCCGCTCGGATGTTGATTTCCTTTAAGGATGGGCGGGGAATTAATCTAAGGCAGGCGACACGTGGTGTTGCCTTGGATTCAATAACTTCATCGTGCCTGAAATGATTCTCCAGTTAAACAAATTAAATAAAGCAATCTAAGTCGAGAGAGCTGACAAATTGCTTTAACTTGGCAATGAGAGCATAAAGCGGTTCTTAAGAACTTGCTTGATCTGAGTGACATGACAGGAAGGGTGGGAGTTACATTTCTTGGTAGGGAATTACTTTAGTATGAATGGTTGAGGTTCATTGTACCGTAAGGCGAAGAAGAAAATAGCGAAGGGGATGTCGCTCATTCGAATGTGGACTTCTTGTTTGAGGCTAAGTCTTAAGCTTTGATTCTAAAAGCAAGCGCCTCAAAACAATCCGCATTAATTAAGGCTTCATTTGGTAACTGGTTTGCATTCACACTACTAGAGAGGGCGAGTGTGACAACAGCAAAGACCATTTGAATCTTGTCCTAGACATACATATGTAATCTCCTAGATCTCCTCCTTGTATGAGTGCCTATAAGATTTCAACGCTTAGACGGGTAAGGAGGACTTCTTTGTCAGAGTCACAATACTGGCAGCACGACATCAAATCCGATGACGGACGCAGGCTTGTCAAGGGGCAACACCTCTCTGTAGCCAGTACACAGTCCGGCCTCAGATATAAGGATGCGTCACGACGCATCGTGAACAATGCGGAAGTATAGTACGAATGGGAGGAGCTAGTTCCATGTATTAAAAATAATAAACAAAAGTATAATATCTGTAAAATATTTTTTTAATAAAAAAATGAAAAAACAATTTTTAATTTAATTCAAAAAATATTTTTTTAATGTCATCTATGATATCGAACTAAGCCGTTCAATTCAACTTACAGATGCCGTCGACTCCGCTAATCGGAAATGGATATAATTAGATATATCTAGGACTTCGAGGCTTATTTGGCCCTCACTAAATCCAAGCAAAACAAATACATTCCTAAGACTACGTAGTAAGGAACGTAGTTAGTACGTTAATAGTACGTAATAAGGAACGTAGTGGGCATTATCACCGGTCATTGACTTCTCGGTATCCATACCAGAATAATGGGAGCTCCCCACAACGACTTCAGTAGAAGCTGTAGAGACGAAAATACGCTCTATATCCTCGGTACTTGTCCAGACCTTGCAAAAACTAGAAAAGATATACTAGGCAACTATTTTTTCAGAAACGTGGAGGAAATGTCACACTTAAAGATACAAAACAAAGCCAAGTTTATCAAAAAAAACTAATTGGCTGTAAATCAGCACAGGAGTGGACTTGTCAAAGTAGGACACTGGAATACCATTAGGCAGTCTCTAGGTTTATTGTATTTTCTTTAGTGTAGTCCCTTTGAATTTAAGAGCAGCCGATGGAAAGCATCGGGAAGTGATAGCACAAAGGATCCAACCAGGATCAGGGGCCACAACTGCTACAGTAGTGGCAATCGCCCAAACCTAAGCCGTTCAGTTCAGACTGGCGAATTTGGTCGTTGTAACCGCTATCAGACATGTACATTTATCTAATGGGTATACCGGAACTTCTTTGTGTCTTAAAAATTAGCAGAGTCTCAGTGTGCAATGAACTCTTCATATTTTGTACAGTATCTTTTACTTTCTCACATGGCACTTTCTATATTTTCCTCATCCTTAATATTTACGTTGTAATGGAGTGTGAAAAGGAATACTCTTTGACAAGGTCTTTATATTGCTAACCAGCATCCAATCTAAAAATTATACTGCTACCCTCTCTTCAATCGTAGGCATTTTTTCGTTCCTGACTCATTTTCTCATACCTGTCACACTAGTCACACAGAAAGGCTTTTTTTAGTTGAAAACAACTCCACTAAAATCGAATAATAAACACAAAACAAAAAAACAAACAGCAACATTTTAAATTATGCATGCACCGCAGCGATAGATAAACAGTTTAACGTTTCAGAAAAAAATGCAGGCAGCGGCCGCCATTGTAGTCCTTGTAACCAATATTTTATATCAAAAACATGGAAAAAATCGGTAGTAGTAAGCGATATGTCGTTTGAAGCGATGTCGTTGTAAGCGATGTGTTATTCAGTATGATTATAATGGAAGCTGTTTTAACCAATGTCGTTACAAACGGTTTTGATTGTATAATATGGGTGGCGCTACAGCCCGTAGAGTACCGGGGCTAAGATTCTCAGTATCTACTTGTTTTGTGCGTGCTATTGTTTTTTCACTTATAGAAGGGACCTACAATTTTATGCCAACTCCGAAAGTCGAAGTTGAGAAGCTTTTTTCTAGACAGGAATATTCTCTGAGGTGGAGGTGGAGGCTGAGCCCTGAGTTATGAATGGTGGTAAATTTGGGTATCGAACCTGGCACCCTCTGCAGAGGATTTTAGTCTTAATAATGCCTTTACTTTATTGATTAATGGAAGTGAATCATTTGTTTAGGTTCAGGTCTTACATTAATAATCCAGAGGTACGATGATAGCAGTATTCGATGAATAACGTCTTTTTTAGTTGCCAAATGGGAACTTTTTCAGCGAAATCTCGAAACAATATTTTTTTATTTTTTTTAGATTAGATTATTTTATTATTTCGTATATTTTCGAGATACAAGAGTAATACATAATAAATAGAAAAATGAGAATAATGAAAATTTAACACGTTCTATATTTATAAGCAAATAATAAATAAAATTGAATGTGATTTCAAAGTCATTTTACAAAATTAAGTTGTGGGTGGGGTGGCCTTATAAGCATTAAATGTTTTGACAGAAAAGATAAATGGTAGAGCAAACTTAGCAACAGCAATGTGATAGGGAACCCATAAAATTAATACAAAACAAGATATCATAAATAAGAGACTTTAATCTATCACACTTATGGAAGAACAGCCAGATTTTCACATGTTTATTAAATATTCGAAAATTTCGAGTCACTGACAATGCTCAAAGAGTATTTCCTGTCTAGAAAAGGCTTCTCAAACTTGGACGTTCGGAGTCGGCATTAAACTGTAGGTCCCTTCCCCTCGTGAAAGAACAATAGCACGCACAACACACGTGGTTGCTGAGATGCTAGGCCCAAGTCCGCCTCGGACTGTAGCGCCACCCATATTATTATTATTATTATTATCAAATATTCGAGGTGCTGCTAATGTTCTGAATGTGTGTTTTTGAGGAGCTTATTAAACTGCCGATTAAAAACAATGGAAAAGAAATTACGATATGCTGTGGTTCGAAAATTTGAAATTTTAGAGGTTTCTACGCAGATTATAATTTGAAATTAAACTATAATTACGATTTCCAGACTTCATAAAAAGCATATCCACCTTGAAACAATGCAGATGACGAAGAGGAAGAATTTTTAAATCACAGCATAGAACTAAACTAGGATATCTACTTGGATCGATCCATATTTCATAAATCGAAAACCTCTGGAAATAGAAGGATTCTCACTGTCTAATTAAAAAACCTAGCTAGATGACCAGGCGGCATGTGCATCATTTCTCCTCATAAAACTTATCTTCTCAGAGCTTAACTTCGTAAAATTATGAGTATCTTGACAGGACTCCCTCTGCGAGTTAGGCGTTATGCCTGTCGCGACTAAAATACCAGAGCTTGAGTAATTGGTTTAAAACACGTCCCCTACTCCAATGCTCACGGCATTGACTGAAAAAGATCATACAAATATTTTCGTTGAAAATGCTGAATGCTTATGCATAAGCTTATAGATAGCGGCATAATTAGAAATTCTATCGCAAAGGCTCATTGCTAATAGATTTCAGCATATGAAATGAAAATATTAGCGGCAAGTCCTGGGATGTTATGGCATCCCATTTGGTTTAGCTACACCAGAGGTAATATTCGGATTCCACGGGAGATCAGGATTGCCTCTGAGACCCGCATAGCTCTCAGCCTGATCAGGTTGAGGTTGGCCCCCAAGTGGAAGAATCGTGGTGGCTGTGGTTTACCACCCAAAGCCGGGAGAAGTGGAGATTATACCTACACGGCTTGGAGTCAATCATGTTGAAGAAGGCCAATGTGCGACTCCGGAACGTAAAAGGTATATGATCGAAATCTATGTGGAGTTGCAGATCTCAACCGGGTGCTGCGACCCAAAGAGCAGCAGAGGTCTTAGATCGGCCTCACATATTACCAAGGTGGAGTAAGTGTCCACAAGAAAGAATTCGATTTGGTACTTGAGTTTCCTACTTAAGCCATGTGGTCCAGTGTCAAAAAATGGTCCTACGGAGTAAAAGAACTCGTGATATTAAGTCTTTAGACAGGAGATCACGTTAATCAATTACTCACTTGTCTAGACCGGACACTGTCTGAACGGCGACCTTGTCTAGATTAAAATTACGACAAAAACGATTTTCATAATTCGTGACTTCACCTATCTGGAGGCTTTCCAGTGTCTTTCAGAGAACAGGTAGCTGACTGCGAGGCTTATACAGTATATATCGGATATTAGAAAGTTCAAAAAAGCCAAGCATTTCTTTCTTATATCCGTTTTTTCTTATACGAAATTTTATTAAAAAAATGTTGCGTATTATATGTAATTACAAGACGTAACAAAGAATGTACATTTCATTCATTTCAATGTAATGTCCGTTTTCACTGTGGAAGCTTAAGTGCTGGTTAAGCTAAGTGCATGATCGAAGATAAAGGTCACTCTAGAAGATTTCGTTTTGAGTTAATATTAAGCGTGGTTTAGGTAAGCCATGGATTGAGTTGCATTGTGAATGATTTATGAAAAGTAGTGATTGTGATTGATCACAAAATGTCTATATTCAAATGTGTGTGCAATCTAAAACTGCGAGTGTGAGTGGAAACCGAACAATTTTTGGGCGACCAATACTACTACCAATACCAATACCAGGTTCGATATCCGAATTTACTTACCACATTTGATAACACACGGCTCTGCCTGTTTCGAGTAACTGACAATGCTCAAAAAGTATTCCTGTCTAGAAAAAGCTTCTCAACTTCGCCTTTCGGAGTCGGCATAAAATTGTAGGTCCCTTCTACAAGTGAAAGAACAATAGCACGCACAACACGAGTCGTTGCTGAAAAGCTATGCGCAGGTCTGCCTCGGACTGTGGCGCCACCCATATTATTATTATTAATACCAGAAAGGCTGAAATCTGAAGCATTGCAGAACAAAATATTTGGGTGCTTATGTGGGTTTTCTCTAATGTCTTTGATGTAATTTCTCTAATGTAAGATCTGGCTAGACACTTAAGCCGTGGCAATCAGTGGCTTAAGTTAAACCAATACTTAAGTCGAATTTTTCATCAAGGCTCCGCTCTCAAAACGGAATTGTATTGATATTTTGTTTCTTAGTTTATTCTTGGATCGACACATAAACTTGAACTGAGAAAATGGGGCATTATTCATTGCTTATTGGTAGAAAAACGTAAGTAAATATTTATCAATACTTTACCTACGCATCAAGTACATCACACATCATTGCACATAATGAAATAATGCCTTGTTTTCATATCAATCTTGATCTTTTTTTAACAAGTGTTGTTAGTTCAAAATACTATGTCGGCCTGCATCAGTAAAATTAGGGAAATGAAAAGATCAAAATTACCTAAAATGTACGTAAAACATAAAACAAACGCACGTCCTTATCAGGGTTAAGAAAGCTGAGTCCAGAATGTGAAGGTATTGTGTTTCAGACTTACAGTGGACTCTCCTTAGTCGAACTCTCCGAATTCGAGTCGAATTTCTTCCTGTTTCGTATTTTTTCGACATATTTTAGAATTTTCTATACAAAAACCTCTATATGTCAAAGTCCCTCCAACTCAACCAAATCATCAAATCCCATGGCAATTCGGCTTAGGGGCTTGATTCGGCGATTTGCACACAACAGTTTCTGCCTGTCCCATCCGTTACAACTCTGAGAAAGTCTTCGCTGTATTCATTTATTGTTGTATACACAATGTTTTTATTCATGAATTAATAATTTTCAAAAAGTTTTGTTTTTTGGTACATCTTAAGACTTTGGTGTATCGAAAAAGCTTCTTTTATCAGCTTTTTCCTTTAAGCGGTTTTCCTATACGTGTTATTTTTTGTATGAAGTTGTATGAAGCAGTGTACAGTGTATTAGCTCGTACGTCTTATACGCGATTCTTTCATATATGTATACGACATTCTTATAACCAATACACACTGTATATATGTATACCTATCTTGCTCCAATTAGACTGATTGTTCCATGGTGCTGTCACTATACGGTTTTGTGTCCCACTTTTTCCTATATGGGATCATTTGGTCTCTCCTTGGGTCTTCTGGATATCCAATAGAATGCTCCAAAATGCTTTTACTTGCTATGTCTTCACAACAGCTGAAGTAATAATTGCCAATGAATCTTCTTCTTGCTTCTTCAAGCCCCAGGCAAGTTCCGAAATATTGTACGGGTGTTTCCTCTTCTTACTCATTCATGCAGCTTCTGCCGAAGTCGTTACAGGGTGCTCCCAATCTTCTAGCCTGGTTGCCCATCAGACAGTGACCACTCAACACACCTAGAAGCTTACTAATGTTCTTCCTGTATATCTCCAGGAGTACTTCCTTTGGTTAAGTGGAGGCTACATCGCTTTCGACATCCTGCTTGTATCCATTGCGGCCCATTTTCGATTTGAAGTTGTTGTGACAAATGTTGTTAGTAGTGTTTTTATTGCTTTGAGATGAGGGTGTCTCCCGATCTTATACCAAAGGCAGACCCGCCCCCTTTCTTGCTGCTTCGTCGGCTATTTCATTGACTGGAATGTCCTTGTACCCGGGGAAACCAGCATAGGATGAGATTGCATAGTCGGCAGAGTTTTACCATCTTGGATTTGTTTGATGGTGTTTGCAGAACCTTCATGGCCGCCTGACTATCTATGTATAAAACAATAGAGAAGCCGACTATCGGGATCATTGGTAGTCGGTGGGCTGCCCTTTGAACAGATTTTTCTTCTACTTGGAATACGCTGCAGTCATTCTGCAACCCAAGGGCCATGGAGATATTTGGCGAGTTGGCGAAAATATCAGAGCCCGTTCCCTCATCCGATTTAGAGCCATCTGTGTTGATTTCCATAACTGCTGTGTTACGGACTTTATCTCGGTCCCAATTTTCTCTGGTAGGAAGTATGGTATTGTGCTCCATTTCGAAGTGCAGGGTAGGCGTCAGATAGTCTCTTGCCTTAGGGATCTTTGGATTTTGGACAGGCAGCGGTTACTGCCTTAAAGCTGTTTGTGTGGTTTCAGAGAGTACTGTCTACTGAAAGCATCTCAAACTTCGTCGCTCGGAGTCAGCACAAACTGTACTCCCCATCCACCCGTGCCGGAAGACTACACGAGTTATGGTTGTAAAAATAAAATGAAGGCTCAAGTCCAACCCGAACGTGTAGGGCAATCTATCCAAATACAAATCGCTTTAAGTCGCATAATGGGAATGGCCCAGAAGAACAAGAGGCCACATTCATTATTATTACCAAAGCTACCCCCATCCAGTCGTACGACTGTGGTATTTTTTAACTACTTGAGGTTATCCCAACAAGACGTGCTGTGAAATGAATGTGCATTCTCGAATTTTCCAAGAAACCGTTCGCAGTTCGGATTCCTTTAAATCACTAAATGTCTCAAACTGTCAAAATCACAATGAATTTAAGACGACTTAATTTGAGCACATGACCAATGAACAAACAGTTTCCAAGAAAGTCGTACATACTGCTGGCACGCACAGGACATAGACCCCATCTCTGAGGATGACAAATCAGGAACCGACAACAACAGCACACGCACACACACACGCAAGCAGTAGCGGGCCCGAACACCATGCCAGTCACCTAGAGAATTTCCCTAGAATCGTTCAAAGACTTCTATGCCTTCGGCATCATTAAGGCCAAGAAATATGTGTTGATCCACTCTGCGTTAGCCTGTCACGTGATGCGTCCCATCCTTTTGGGAGGATTGTTCTCTGGAATGTTGGTTTCTTCATATTTTTCAATACCGCATCGACCATCTCCCATGTATGCACTGCGTGCGTACAAATTTATACATCCTTCCATGCGTTCAGTGTCCTGCTGGCTCAAGTGACAAGCGGACATTTGTAGTTGCACGTTCGTTCTCGTTCTCGTCCTCATCCTCGTTCTGGGCTGGTCTGGGTCCATGCTCTACCACCGGCCCATTTCAATTATAATTTCTTAGCTGATGCAAGATTTCCTCCAGAGATGGTCAAAATAATTCGCGTTGGTCGGCCATATTTGTGAGCATTAGTGCCAAGTGAGACCAACCAACCAACATGGCTTCTATGCGAGAGGTGCTGGTGTTTGTCGTATCATCAGAAGCAGCACCATCCTCGTCGTCATCATCATCCTGGTCGTCCTTGTCGTTGTCGTCGTCGTCGACGTAGTCATAGCCATCTTATGGTCAGTTGCTAAGGAAATGTGAAAGCATGTACATGTGTGTATGTGCGTAGATCTCTGACCGATGAGAATGCCCCATGTGGTTCCATTCTCTAGGACCGTCTCCGTGAGCCTCCACTTGATGCCTGCACTTTCCCCAAAGTAATTTTATTTCACCAGCATCGCTGGTAGGCCCAGAAAGAGTTAGGAAATCACAAGGAGGATGCATGAAGGCGTGGCAGGAAACAGCTCCGTCTTGAAGGTAGGTATAGCCCTGCGCTAGGATGCGATAGCTGGGATTAAACATTGAATGAAGATCTCTCAAGTTTATGTACGAATAGGAAATTGAATTTATGTTCTCTCAAGAAGATGACACATCCAAGCGGCACTCTCACATGTACTGACACCGCAACGTTGCCAGCCACTCCACTACCACCACCACCATTGCAATGACCCCCTTCCACATCCCTGTGTCGACGTGGGTGGGTGTCGCCTAGAGTTTATGCAAATGCAAATAATTTTGTGTGCAACATTACGAAGACGATGGCAACAACCAAGATGGGTGGATTGGACCAAAGCCGGAGACAGCAGAGCCACAGCATGCCGGCGTAGCAATCCTTGTGTGTGCGTTGAAGAAGAAGAAAACGTGAAATAAACGGATTGCTAAGACCATTCATGCAAGGATATGGTCATCAAGTCGCATAAATTGTACAGCAAATTGCGTGAGTGCACGTGTGTCCCATGTGCTACAACCCACCCTCTATCGCCACCCTCTGCTGCTGCACATCACACACTGATTGGGTTTTGTAAAAGACCAGAAAACCATTAAGATGGACTTTAATTACGAACGAGAGAAAACTGAGTTAGGAATTCCTTTTGCCGGAGTCTTCACAGTTGCGCTGCATGTTCCCGACGTCACCGCCACAACCAGCCGTTGTTCTTGTCGTTCTCGTTCGCATAATGGGCATCCGTTTGGGCATTCGTCGTCTCATGGATGTCCAAGGATCCAACTTCAGTCACTTGCACAGCCCGTGTGTGCGTGCATGTGTATTACAATGTGTCTATGTAGGCTGGGCCCTCAGACGCCTGACCAAAAGGAGAGGCAAGCAAAGGCTGTGTTTAGTTTCGCCGGGCCATAAAGGAGGAATAAATCGCAATGAGTATCAATTCGGCCGTTTTGTTTGGCTGCGTTGCTAACACGATCTTGAGGGTGGCTGTGGGGGGACTAGACAACGTCTCAATTCTTTTAGGTCACATGCAGATATGTGAGAGTCAATTTTCAATTTGTCAATTTTAATTTGACCACGATGTACGAATGTAGTTCTGTAGGCAGGCCGGCATAAACACACACACGCATACACTCGGTCATGCATATGTAAGACTGAGTGGTGGGTCTGCAAGTGCAACTGCTAGGCTTAGGCTTGATACTTAAAAGGGCCTAATGCACATTCAGAACACTGCGCAGTGTCGCAGGTGAGGGATTCCTGTGGAATGATTTTCGATTCGAAATGTTGATGCGATGAGGCTTTCCGGTGTAGTGCGTGCTAACAAATGTATTTATTTTACATTTTCATGCTCTCCCTGTTAAGTGAAAAGGGAATGTGAATCAAAACAGAAAATGTGACCTCCCAGAAATATGGATATTTTATTCCCCGACAATGGCCGCACGTCTATCCCAGAATATTATTACACTCATGACAAGGGCGCATGGGATGCTAGAGCACCGTCCTCAGAAGAAGTAAGATAACGTCCTCTTGCCTCTTGCTCTTTCTTTTCTTACCAACTGTGGGAATACGGAATCCTGTGGCTTTTGTCAAAGTTATGATGACTAAGCTTAACTTCAAGCGATACCAATACGATCTACATCATCCAGTCTTTTAGATGCACTCGCACTAGTTGCCAAATTATGGAGTGAAGGTTGTCTTGACCAACTATGGTGCGGCTAACTGCATCTTCGAACACGAGAAATTTCAACCTAATCATTATGAAAAGCTAACCATAGTGGCCAACTTACATAGGTTTTAAGGCAGTTTTTAAGACAAAAAAAAAAATAGTTTATAAATACAAAAATATATAAAAAAAATTAAAAAAAAATGTAAAACAAAAATCAAATCCAAAAAAACATATGAAACAAAAAATCCAAAAAAAGAAAAAAAATTAATAAAGAAATAAAACAAAAAAAATACGTACATATGTTAGGCATATACATAACATATACGCCATAGATCACGTGTTAAATTAAGTTTTATATCGGGGTAATTTAGTATATATATAATTTATATAGCTTGGTAAATGAAAAATTAACAAAGGTTTTTCTTCAAAGACTAAAAAAGAAAAACGTAGAGTACCCGCTAAGGGTCAATAAGTTAGTATTAAGATCAATTGCTAATTGTTAAGTTAGTTAAGTTAGTTTAAGTCTTTTTGTCTAGCAAGTAAGAACAATCCATATAAATAAAACAAAATTACATGAAAAAAAAAAGAAATTTCAACCTAGACTGCCCAAAATATGGTTCAATATATGTTGTACCTATTCAAATGAAGTGAAGTGTATTTGAAGTTCATATCACAAAAGCAAAGCAATTCTGGGCATAAATCTGACGGACGGCGCAGTAGAAGAAGACCCCGACTCAGGTGGCGCACGCAAGTTGAAAGGGACCTCAACCAAAAAGGCTTGCGGAACTGGAGACAACTTGCTAGAGATCGAGCCAACTGGTGATGCTTGTTGGTTGAGTTGGTTTTTGGAATATGCATTTTTTTTTATTCTGGTATTTATGAACAATATTAAGTAGATACATTTGCTTACACACCCTCAATAAGGATGAATATTTACATACATTGTACTAGCTGTCCTAGTGGACTTCGTACCACCATATTTTTTCTTATTAATGTTTTCGAAACTCTCATTGTTAATAATTGCATATATTGCAATACACGTTCAATTCAAATCAGTCAACATTAATGTCAAATTAAAACCCTACCGGAAATGTTACACGATACTTACTTGATGACATAAATTAAAATTATAATTGAAGACATGTGCATGACCTTACCAACAAGAGATTAATACAATTAGGATGGATTATGAAAAAATCGAAAAGTGTAATGTACGTTGAATTTAGTCAATCCAATCAGTGTAGTGGGTTAGTGTGTCGACTCCTACGCAGAGGGTGCCAGGTTCGATACCCGAATTTACCACCTTTCATATCTTTTCAACTACACCGTTCGGAGTCGGCATTAAACTGTAGGTCCCTTCCACGCGTGAGAGAACAATAGCACACACAATACGAGTGGTTGCAGAGAAGCTAGGTCCTGGCCCTCTATGAGCTGTAGCGCCACCCATATTATTATTATTAATCATCAATGGAATGTATAATGGAAATGTGTACGTCAAACCATTTAAATTAAATATGAACATGCGAGTTCAATTTCAGAACGATAGATCTGGAGAAGTAAAATATAATTTATGCATAAATTGCATTCCCTGCTTATTTTTGTCACTTAACAAATCAAGGACCAACCTCATCGAGATGGTGTTTCCAAACATTGCTTAAAATTACAAAGATCATGTTTATTTAAGCGAACTTGTTATAAAGTGTGCAACAAACGTTAATGTCAACGAAATACATTTTCAGATTCAAAGTTATGTACATATGTACATAAGTAGCAAATTGATGAAATATAAATCAATGACTGTGGATTAAGGATTTGTCCGTATTGCCACCTCATAATGAGCAAATCAATGGAAGGGATCAGTAATTATTATGATTGCTTTGAAGAAATTAGTGAAAAACATAATCGAAGCCATAATTTTGAAATGGAACTAAAAAAACAAAAATGTTTTGATTTCCAGCATCCCTATGACTCTGCACTACCATTCAACTTTACACGATTACAATCACGACAACAACAAACCTCTAAACACACATCAAAGCACATACTCTTAATAATTAATACCTACATACAGTCAATCAAACCCACATTCGCACACCAGATAAGGAATAAATCTTTTTGGATTTATGCAATATCAATGATCTCGTAACGATCTGTTATCAAACACAAAAAAGCCATCCTTTAACAAAAACAGAAAAAACAAAAAACAAACAATTAACTGACAACAAATTCGTATTCATACATTAAACAAATTTTGGTAATAATATAATAATAATATGGGTGGCGCGACAGTCCGAGGAGGACCTGGGCCTAGCTTCTCAGTAACCAGTCGTGTTGTGCGTGCTATTGTTCTTTCACGAGTGAAAATGACCTACAGATTTATGCCGACTAAGGCTAAGTTGAGCTGCCTTTTCTAGACAAGAATACTCTTTGAGCATTGTCAGTGACTCGAAAGACGCGAAGCCGTGAATGCAGGTATCGAACCTGGCACCCTCTGCGTAGGAGTCTACGCATTTACTCACTACGCCACGGCGACCCATTTTGGTAATAGACAAGAAATTTAACAAATTGTAATATTTTGAGCCATATCCCTTATTTTGAATCGCTTAAACCTTTGCCATAGCTTGGACAGGTTTCATTGTAGTTTCAACCGAAATGTTGTCCATTCTTTCATATCTGCTGCATTTCTAATTGCAAGTTTTCTTAGTTGCTGGCCTAAGTGACCCCATATATTTTCGATGATCACCGTCATAATATCCGGTGACTGATATGGCAACTATAAAGGGGGAATAGTCGGGTATTATAAGCTTTTTGCTTTCGGTCATTGTCCTGGTAAAACAATTAATTGGTTGTCAAGACCTAAATTTTGGTACACTTTCTTCCAAATTTTACTTCAAAAGTTCGATTTATTTCTTGTGGTTCATTGTCCATTTCCTGTTATATGAAGCTTTTCTTACCCAGCTAGCGAAAAACAATCCCAAACCATCGCCGATCCACGACCATGCAATTGCAGTTGTGACCGTATTTTCAGGAAGGAGCTCCGTAATTTGTTTCCATACCACTTGCCGTCCATTCGACACAGAGATATTCAATTTTGATTCATCTGTAAGAAATTACAGTTTTCCAAAAGTCAAAATCTTTGAATTGATTCTCTTTCGAAAGTTGGCGTTTCTGTCTCTATTTTATTATTTCGTAACTACTGTACGAATATAAATTTGATTGACTGTATATGTGTACTTTCTTTTGAATAATTATTTTCAATTCCAATAAAACAGTATCACGTTGTGTTTCAATTTGGAAATACATCAACGGCGAACTGATGAAATAATCGGCGGAGTTTTAAAAACTACCTTATACTCGTTTAGACAAAAATAAATGGCACACGATTTTTTTTTAGTTGGCTTCTATTCAAATCTTGTCTTGACAATAGAGAATACAAAACAAAAAGCACCAATTTGGTGCAGTCGTTCGGAAGTTATGAGTTACGTAAAGGGTGGTCCAAAGAAAACGCCGCGTCCAAAGAAACTCTGTAGCCTTCTTAGTTTTATGTCTAAGTACCCTTAGGTAACCCGGACTTATGATTTCAAAGCCTTTTTTAATATACATATACTATACATTTATTTACAAGCATTCAAAGTTAACAAAATTTTTATTCAAGTTGCGAGCTGTCTCAATTTCAACAAAAGTTTACATGTCTTTATCCCAAGCTTCATAAAATAAATTCTGTGTCTTCTTTATACATCATTCTCTTGGTCTGTCCTTGGCTATTTAAAATAAAAAAAAAATACTAAAAAAATCTTCAAATAAACCTTCGATAAGTAGCTTCAAACATAGGTGTTAAAAAAAAACTCTTGATGAATACTCTTTGAGTTTCAAAAAATCTACGCCAAGCTTCGTGTAGCGACTTAATTACAAAATTAGCTCCAACTTCTTGCAACCTTCAGAGTTATGTTCAAATTTGTTTCGCTGTATCGGATTTAAGAAACAAGGTTTTGACTTTGGTCGCTTTACAATAGTCACAATTGCTTAGTTAATAATAGTTGGAATGAATGCAACTAGGACTTTATTTTTAGAAGAAATATAAGGCCTTCTTCGAAAAAGAGTTAAATGTATCCCTCATGCTCTGAGATATTCGATTTCTCATAGTAGAATCTTAATTAAGCACAAATTCGAAGAGGGTGTGTTTTATCGTTTGTTGGACTGTAGACAAAAAGCTCCAAGAGGCTCCAACTGGAGACCTTGTTTATCTGAAAGCTGGAATCGTGCTGTATTCATGTTGACATAAGCTGAGAAGCAGAAATGGCAATTTGGTTGTAATAACCAAGCTGTGACGAATACTAGTTCCTTGAAGCAATAAATATATAACTTTTGAACCCGTGGACCGATTTTAATACAAACACGACGAAGAGTCGAGATTGACGCATCTTCTGCCACACTATCGCAAAAAACAAAGTGTTTTCCGTTGAACGCCTATGGTTTTCACAATTCCTATGGACCCGGTTTGCTGAAATTTGAGCACAATTCTAACGATTGTAGACACATTTGGTCGATTATGCTGACCAAAAAATCACGAAATGCGTCATTTTCGTAAAAGGCTCCAACAATCTTAACGCGCTGCTCAATTGTTAAATTGTGTACCTCTTCATGGTTGAATTTGTCAAACTCTGAAACAAGGAAACGTCGAATTATGTTGGCAAGAAAACTTGACGGTAAACTCATAATTATGATAGTGGATTATGGTTGGACCACCCTTTATATATAGATTTTGAAATCGTATGAAGACTTTTGTGTACATAAATTGGATATACTCACTGGTGCACACGAATGCTTTTTACTGACATTATTTTGTTACTTTTATGGTTTTTGTTAGTTAAGGTTAAGCTCTTTCAAGGCTAAGCATAAGATTACACATGAAAGTTCTACGGACATAATACTCTGCGATGCAGATGTAAAATGAGCCTTCTTTTAGTAGGCCACACACTACAGTACTCTCCGGATATAAGCAACGCCTTAAATACCAAAACCCTTTTAGTAGCAATAAATTATATTCAGTTCAGAATTTTTTCTCACACATTTGCAAAAGCTATCAGTTCCTATCCAGCCTTCTCCATCACTGCAGCGAGGTCCATACAAAATTTCGATAATCGCATGCGCGCCGTCGCTTCTGCCGCCATTTGTCATTTCAAGCTATACACTAGAATTTCCAAGAATGTGTTAAGTTAGTTTTAAGATTTACTTAAGATTTTTTTTTGGTTTAGTTAGGGCCACGTTTTGAGAACATCTTTTGGCACTGAAAATTCAGTTATGATTGTCTCTAAAGACTAGACAAAATCGTAGTTTACAAGGCATGTAAATTAGTTAAGATAGTTTCGCCAGTTTTAAGCATTTTTGTTTAGCATGTTAGTAAAATGAATTAAAATAAAAATAAAAATGAAGGGAAAGTAGATATAATTGATAGCTGCAAGAAATATTCGTGAGCCTTTTGTCTCCTACAGATGGTTGAGGACGTAGCCATACCTGAGCATGTTATGTTGTTACTACATTGAAAACTACTAAAGTACATATCTGCCCCACTGTTTTACAAATTGAATTAGTTCTGCAAACTTTTCTACTGAATTTCTATCAGTTTCCCGCTAACCGTCCAAATTCCAAATTCACCGCCAAACTGAGCTGCGCTTCATTTCATCGATCCTGTCTGCCGAAAAACTGGTTTCTGTTCTCTCCAAATGCAAGAAAAACAGTTGAAGTAATTGTGAAAACATTGCAACCCTCTGACCCGCCCTGTCCCTTTAATGCAGCGGAATCCATTTAAAGACAAAACCTTTGCAACTTGTCAGTCATTCCCGACCAGAGAAAACATCGCTACCCACTTAATTACACCCGAAAGGATTCCGTTTCATAGCTGCCAACCGAGCAAAATGCATTGGTGCGTTCAAAATCCTTGCACCAATTTACTCCCGATTTATGATTGTCATTGTTTTGATCGTGAACGAGGCAAACCGTCCGCCTTGAGGATGGGTTGTCCCCGTCGTTCCGAAGTCTCGTATCGCTCATACCGGCGGGCATGTTTTCACAAGGAATAAATCAAGCTGCTAAATTAACTTGCACTCTCTGACAGGGTCCTTGGCGTACACGAAGTGAGGTGGTCTCGGGACGCGAGCGGAAAAGTCGCATCAACTGTCAAGATTGAGACAAGGGTCGTCGCAGTGTCCCCCTGCGTGCTTAATCCATTCTTCAGGGTTGCGCGCGAGAAAATACTGCGCCCCGCGCACGTACACGAACCAGAACACGCTAAGGTAAAATATTTTCTAATCACAAATTTAATTGCCTGATGTCCTTAAATGACGGGGTTGGTTGCTCTGCAGTTTGCTTGCACGCGGACGATGTTGAACGGAGTATCTTTTGTGTCATCCATGCGAGTGGATGCGGCAGGCAAACGGTGCAGGTAAGCGCATTTGCCATGGCTTATGGGGCGCGCTGGGATACTAAGTGACGGCGAAAAGAACATAATACTGTATAAACATGCTAATGAATATGTCAAAACGAAAGGATAAAATATCCTTTTTTATCGTCCTCAATTGTTCGTCTGTTGTTGCTGCAGATACGGTTATTCTCTCGTCTTCAGTACCTTGGATCTGTGGATCTGCACACGACGTGGTCATATACGTGACATGATTTCTAACTTCGCGGTTTATAGACAGGATTTCGAATCCTTTTCTCATCATGTCTACGTGTATTCACCGCTATGTCCGGGGGCCAACGATGGACGGAGGGAGAAAAAACTGGAATGTATGTGTGTGTGTGTATGTTGAATGACGGTGTACGAGTGCTTTGAGTTTGTCTAGCGTCATTGTTCCCAGCGACATCAGACATCATTTTCATAATGGACGGACATTAGTTTTTAATCCTTTACGAAATAATTTACTTTTTTTTTTGCTCTTCGCTTTTATCCTTGCTGCCTTTTGAGTCCGTCGTCATCGTCGTGGTTTTCACTTTTCAACTATTATTTGACGTCTCCTCTGTGTTACCTGTTTTGTGCTGAGGATTTGTCTTTGAAGCGATGCGTGTCGCGGAATACAACGGCGGGCATTATGCCAGTGTCATGTTAATTTCGACGGACAAAGTGAAGTAGCCTTTGAAATGGAAAAGTTGCACAATGGACGGCTGTTTGATGTTTGTTTGATGGATGGACAGTAGCTAGTGATTGCCAATCAGTTCAGTTTTTGACTAAAGTGACTCCCGAAGTCATTGTCCCATGCATCGGCACGCAAATGCTCAGACACAATTACAAGGCTCATCTTCGATTAGTACACCTCACATCACGATAAGCTCTGTGGCAATTTTGTGAGGTGTCATGACAATGTAAACATACTCACAAGTATTTACATCCTCGTATTTAGCAATCAACACCATCAAGTATCAATTCAAAGTCGAATTAGTGTGTGTTTATCGTTTATCAAAACAAATACGTAGCACACTGCCATGTGCCTAGGACTCCCAGTCATGTTTGTCATGAATAAATAACTGTAATGCAGCACTAAATCGCTTCTGATCTTGACCTTGAATCCCATCAATGGCTAATGGACGTAATATGAGTTATCATCTGTGTGCACACACATACGTACCAATACTTCCTCACATTACTTTCACTTTATGAAATAAAACTCGAATTTTACTCCTGTGAAAGTAATAAAATAAATATTGTTGGGGGAGTATGTCTATCCTGGTGTCTGCCATACGCCCCCCCACACGCCCACACCCTCGCACACACAAAGCACTCCTTGGCACAAACACACTCGGTATGACACATATTTCAGCAGCAGTGTTGTGTGCGCCTGCAGGGGGGTGTGGGGGAAGGAATTCCCCGGTGGAAGCCATAAAAAGAAACCAATGTTCGTCGTTCTGTTTACTTTTATTTGTTTTCGTATTAACTGAGAAAAGGATATAAAAATGTAGTAAAACTGATTCTATTACAATCTTATTTTCTTCCTCACCTTCCGCTTACTTACTTCCCTTCGTCCCGCCGGTAGCTGGTGGCGGTGTGCTGTTAAATGTTTTCAATGGCTCTTCGGTTCTTGGGTTCATCGTGAGTAATTTTGTGCAATTTGTTGGATTTAGGAAGTGATGGTAGGTTATGGGATTGGTTCACTTGACATTGAGTGAGCGTAGGTAGGATTGTGATTTATGTGGTCGCTGTGTGTGGAAATATGAAAATGTGAATTAAGCCTTTTAAAAAATATTGCCGCTGTGTTGAATTGAATTAAAGACTTTCGCGGGTGTCATGCAGACACTAGTACTGTGACCATCTTTTTTTCGTCTAGGATTTCAGTGCTGCCTTCAGAAATTTGACAACTTTCTTAGATGGGATTTCACACTGATTGAATTTGAATCTTTCTTGGGCAAAGTTTGGGCAGTCGCTTATCTGGTGTACCATGGTTTCTTTCACCTGGTCTCAGTGCCCACACACTTCTGTTCTGATAATACCCATTTTATGGAGGTGGTAATAACATGCACCGTGTGCTGTTAGTGATCGACATAGCATCTTTAGGTCAGCTTTGTTGAGTTCTGTGACTCTTTTCGGATTGTAGTTTTGTGCTTTGAACATCCTAGTGTGCTTAACGCTCTCCTGGATTGTTCTGGATCATCTGTTAATTATCCGTGAGTGAAAATGTGTCTCCGTGTTATGGACAAATTTTCTGTAAATTACATTCTTCGTGTAAATTATCTACAAACAGGTCCGTGCCCAATGAAGGGTATCTGAGCATTTTTCGTGGCTTGTGTGTCAACCTTGTCATGGTCTTCATGTCCTGGCACCCAGATTAACATAAATTTGTTATTCAGCGTATTTAGTGTTTTGTGACATTCCCAGACAGCCTTAGAGTTAAATGTGTAACTTTTTAGAGCTTTGAGAAACAGTTGGCTATTTATGCCGCGATGTTTCATGGGCATGGTATCCTAGACTCATTAACAGAAGTATATGTTAGGTATTAAAAACAATAATATAGGTGGCTCTGCAGGCCTAGGAGGATCTGAACATAGCTTCTATAAACAACCCTCGTATTGTATAGATGGCATTATTCTCTTATTGTGTAGTGGAGCGGACATGGAATTTTATTTCGACTCCGTTCGAGAAGCTGTTTTAAGAGAGAATATACTCCTTTAACTTTGTGAGTAAATTGAAAACCGTGAATTTCTTGCATGGCATAGAAGGCATAGAAATTCATATCGACTGACTCGGTATTGAAGAGGAGCTTCGCCCGATGAGCATTTATTGTAATAACTAGACCATTCAAGCTGATTCAGAGTGGGCCAATTTGTTACAAAGAGAATGTAAACAAAAATATTCACTATAAGAGCCAGTCGACTTTTTTGAAATACTCATGGAGCTTTTAAGGCTAAAGACTCTTGTTCTTAAACCAATTTATGCATATAATTTATATGGCTAATGATAGGATAAGAAGACAGAATAAGAAAATTATATAAGTCTCCGGTTGTGAATACACACAAAAGTGACCGTTTGTTTTCCTCACTCCAATTTCTTGGATATTTTAGTGTTGCGGAAATCTAACTCGTGGGACAACATCACAGAGGACGCTCGAGTTTGGGAGAATGAGAAACCAGGTGGAGAATGACCTCAACCAACTTGGCGTGTGATACTGGAGACAGCTAGCCAGAGACCGTGCTAGCTGGAAAGGCTTATTAGTTGAGGCCCAGGTCCATCCCGGACTGTAGAACCAAATAAAGAAGAAGAAGAAGGAAATCAAAAATTGCACGAATCGATTTTTACTGTACTCTCAATTTTGTCTATTTCTTCGGATTTCTATGAGATTTTTAAAGGTTCTCGCCCACTGGCCGATGTTTTGCTCAAACAGCCCTTAACCCAATCTGACATGAATGGACTAAAGCAGTTCTTTACTGCCTTACTTTATTCAAAAACCTTAAGGGGCGGGGATGAAATACTGTTACTTATATAGCAACGCGGTTTCAGGCCGGAGAAGTCCACCATCGAACAAACATTCACACTACGGCAGATCCTGGAAAAAACCCAAAAAATTCAGATCGACACCCACCACCTATTCGTCGATTTCAAGAGTGCATAGGGACGAGCTATACAACGCTATGCCTAGTTTTGACATTCCTGTCAAACTTGTCAGGTTGTGCATGATGACGATCGAGAATTTTCGCTGCTCCATCAAGGTCAGTAACGAACTCACCGAGACCTTCAATGTCAAGAAAGCTTTTATACAAGGCGACGCGCTGTCATGTGACTTTTTTAACATTATTCTTGAGAAGATCGTGCAGAACTCATTCGCTATCTCAAGAGGCACGAACTTCCAAAAGTCCATACAACTGCTAGCGTACGAGGATGACATTGACGTGATTGGTCGAACACAGCGAGTCGTCAACGAAGCCTTTGCTGGTATTGAAGCGGAGGCGGCCAATATGGGTTTAGCGGTGAACGAAGGCAACACGAAGAATATGCATATATAACATTGACGACTTGGCCAAAATGTCACCATAGGCACTTCTTCGCTGTAGTGAAGAACTTCGTCTACATCGGCTCGCAAGTAAACAGTACAAACAACACCAGTATCGAGATGAAATGCAGAATTACTCTTGCCAATCGCTGTTTCTTTGGGCTCAAGAGGTAATAGAGTAGTAGAGCCCTCTCCCGAAGGACCGAGCTAAAACTATATAAGACCTTGATCATCCCTGTCCTGCTCTATGGAGAGGAAAGCTACCCAATCTACACAATCGCTAAAGCAGATGAGGAAGTCCGTGATCGCTTCGAAAGAAAAGATCTGCGTGCGATCATGTTTTGTTGCGTTGATGGTTTTTGGAGGAGAAGATTCAACCACGAACTGTACGGACCGTACAGCCACGTGAGCCTAGCCAAGCGTCTACGGATTCAACGTCTAAGATGGCTGGGGGCCATGTAGAGCGTATGGGCAACACTGCTCGAGTCCGAAGAGTCTTCGACACCGAATCAGTGGGATGACGCAATAGAAGACGCCCACGATGGCGCACCCAGGTGGAGAACCAGGACCTCATTCAACTTGGTGTGCACAATTGGAGACAGCTGGCTAAAGATCGTGCCGGCTGGAGAGACATGCTGGTTGAGGTCCACCCCGTACTGTAGCGACACCAGAAGAAGTAGAAGAAGTTGATTGTCCAATAATACACCAAATTCTCACACTTCTGCAGATCTTGGATCCATGGGTGACATCCACCATTTCAAGACCGCGTGTCCGGTTGCCGGCTCGGATTATGCATCCGGACATAATTAAACACATATTTTTGTGGGTTATGAACAGGGATAGAATTTTGTAAACTTTATGTCTTTTTTTAGTTAATAGTAGCGACTTTACACAAACACATTTCTTGTCTCTCTGATTCCATAAATGCACTTTTTTTTAAGAATCGCGACTTAAGTAATCGATATATTTTGATATACGAATGATCACTCGAGATGGGCACATTCGAGTGATTATTCGTGTGATAATCACTTAGTACAAAATCTCGACCATAATTCGAATGACAACAAACTACTAACTCATTCGAATAACTGCGAAAGGAGTTCCGGTAACAATCGCGCTCAAATAAAGTTTTTAAGCGGTTACAATACGAAAGGCGGTCTTCAACAATTCTCGAGTGAAACCTATGAATATATCTTAAAAGCATATCGACATAAGCACAAGACTATGTATGTTTGTGTATGGTCGGATCACACATGCCTTCCGTAGGAAAAAATTGGCACAACAGACGAACCCAAAATGAAAGGGGTGGAGGCAAAAATAAGGAGATTTTTTTCATTCCTTTGGAAGATGAGGTTATTGAGCATATCAGATGCTTTAAGAACTGTGTTGATGGTTTCCCTCAGACTAAAAGTTTTGGTGTACCATTGTCGAACATGGCTTCCACCTCCACAGCGGGTATAAAGGGATCTTGAGATGAGTGGTGATGTCAATGTTGAAATGGAGGCTATTTTATCTAAGGACATAGAAACTGACATAAGCAAAACCAATATGCCGACGTCTAGTACGACAAAGGAAACACCAAAGAAAACTGTGCAGAAGCCACTACAACTTCTGGAGAGACTAATCAAAATACAAACTGTCTGTAAAATAATTTTTTAATACTATAATATAAAAAATGCGTGGAAAGCAATACATACATTTTCGCCTAGTCAAAAAATAAAAGGTTTTCCAGTGAACGCTATAGCTCATCACTGGGTTGTGTGAAATCAACAAAAATCAAAAATCATTAGTTACGACGCTGAAACTCATATTTGTTGTTTTAACCCAAAATTCTCTCACATTTTCGGCTATAAAATAAAAACGGACTGTCCCTCGTTCACGCGGAGGAAAATAAAGTACAGTGATGAAAATTTCAAACTGATCAGTAAGAGCCGTTCTCAAGTTTATGTGATCACCGGTTGCGAAGACATGGTTTCGAGAAAAACACATGTTTAAAGTTTTGAGTTCCATAAGGATGCACAAATATGTGGCCCCACTCAAAGTTATTTATCTCCATACAAAATAGTGCGATCTGCCTATCATTTTCAGAAAATAATTGTAAAATATCGTTTTTTTAGAAAATAGAAAAAGAAATTGTTTGATTTTCTCAAAATCCCAACTGAGAATGCAAAATGTCGCATGAAAGACACATTCTAATCTTTTTCTGAGGCCTATGGTTAAAATCGATTGCTCTAAACTAAAGCCCGCGACACACTCACCGCCTGAATAAGAACCAGTGGCAGTTTGACTTCTGTTGCATATGAGAAAACATCACTACCTTTTGATTTAGTAGATGAATTTGTCTACGTCGCTCTACAAATAACATCTTAGTCAATATCCGACTTGGAATCACTTTTGGCAATCTTTACTTTTCGGTTTCTGACTCTAAGACCCGAACTCATGCTAGACTCTTAATTTGTGATCCTGCTATATGAAGCCGTGAGCTAGATGAGAAGCAAATTCTTGCAGCCTTTGAAGGATGAATTCTGCGTCGGATAAAAATATATGGTTCTGTCCCGAGGAATGCGAATAGAGGATAAGACACAACTGTGAGCTCTATGAGTAGTAAAAGGATATGGATGTGGTAGTACTATCCCACTAGAGTGGTTCTGCTAAATTTAGCTGACAAAAGCTTCAGCTAAGAGAGTCTTCGAAACAGAGACTCCTGGTCCGAGAAGGATATGAAGACGAAATCTCCGGTATAAGGAATAAGTGATCAATCATTTTGATGAATCGAAAGATCGTGCCAGTCACGTAAACAATGGAAGGTAGCTAGAGTGCCTGCCTCTGGTTAGCGGAGTCCCCGGTTCGAATCCCAGTGAAAGGAAAGTAAATACGCTTTTATCCGGTTTTCAAATCTGGTATATGTCACTATTTGCCGTTGGGATCAAATTAACGGCACGTAGTAGTCAGACTTTAAGACCCGAACTCATACTAAGCTGACTGACATACTGACTATGTGCATCACAATATGGACCAATATGGTCTTAGTGTACTGGTGAATGCACTAGCAGCCCACCTACCTTACCTAACCTCTCTCTCAAATGCTTCGTGGGGCAGTAGCTCTTAAAAATTAGGAAAAAGCCTAATTTTAGCTTTCGATGAATTTGTTCACAAAAAGGGCTAGAACTGCGGAAAGCAACCGAAATAATTTCGTGTGAACACATTACATTACATACATTTTCTGCGTACTTATTATTTTTATTTATGTAATTTTTGTTTAGACAAAAATAGTTAAAACTGACTTAACTAACATAACTTAACAATTGCTTTTAATACTAACTTACTGATCCTAAGCGGGTACTCTAAGATACTCAAATGTTTGTATAAATGTGCCTTCGGCTTAATCTACGTTTATTTACTTTTGTTTAGTCTTTGAAGACAAACTTTTATTAATTTTTCGTTTACCAAGAAAACTTATACAAAAACTTGGCCAAACCGAACTTCTTAACCTACTACCTTATACTAACTCACCCTGATATAAGACTTAAGACTATCTTAAATATGTCCGTAACAGTACGGATAAGTGCTCTAAGGCGTATATGTTATGTGTATGCCAAACATATATAATTTATACGCCGTGTCGCACCTTTTTTTGTTTTATTTATTTATGTATCTAGTTTTTTGGATTTGATTTTTGTTTTATATTTTTTTGGATCATATATTACTTTTTTTCTTTTTTTTTTGTTCTTAAAATCTGCCTCAAAACCTATGTAAAGTGGCCACTATGGTCAACTACCTGAACATTAAGAAAAGAAAAGAATTGCCTTTCTTTGGCAGACTCTTTCCTATCTCGTGTGGGGACTGCTCTACTGAACCGAAGAAGATCCTCGTTGGTGTGAGCGACATCCGGTTCATATTGGAGTCACCTGTCCACTGTTCATCGTACGACATGGACGATGACAGGACATCCTTGAGGATCATGTACGAGGCCAATTGTGTCAAAATATAGAAATGCTTCAGGTGGAACAAAGCCGCACTCTTTCATGGTAAATAATATTGGGGTAGTAAGCTCCAAAGATTCTGCGCACTTATCCAAAGGACATAATGTGCTCTGACGATTTCACATTAAAACTACTTTACTGGTCTGTACGAAAGTGTTATGAGGAGACTGTCTGCAGAACTATATTTCGAATAGGTCTGGCCAATGGGCCTGCGAAATACTCATGAAATTTTTGAATGTAACAATAAGGAGGTCTAATAGCAGTAAGGAGTGGAAGCTGTTGGCTCTTGTCCAAAAATTATATACAACTAGTCATAAAAGTCAACATACGACGAGGAATTACTCTCGAATTTTCGCTCTCTTAAAAATAGTGAAGGTGCATTTTTTAGACATGCATTTTTGTATTGTCATGTTTATGAACAAATAAGGAAATAAAACATAGAACAGTATAATTTGAAATTGCATGTAGACTTTTCGGGTGAATATTCCATGAATGTTCCATGCATGGATTTGGAATGTTTAGAATCATTTTTTTATACAATACTAGCTGTACCCGTCGTGTGTTGATAAGTATTCTCGGTTGTAACTCATCAATCATATGTGCGACCAATACAATTGCTTTAAATGCAAAAAAAACAAAAATTTGGTAGCCTTTTTCACAGGATTCTAATCAAAGTTGCCAAAGATATCAGTGCCCTATCTATAAAACATTTGAGAGTCTATTAAGGACAAACAAACATTGATTTTGTATATAGAGATGATTGTTATGTGTATTTGTCTATACTTTGAGTTGATTTTCATGTATTTTGGTAAAAAATGTCATTTATTGTTTTTTATATGTTGCAATAATCTAAGCATTCTATTTATAATATTATATAATATATAAGAAATTAACTTGAATTTATAAATATGTACATCCTAATGTATATGGTATACTAAGTACTAAAAAAGATGTTTATGTTAATGTACAATATGTCAATAAATGACGTGAAATGAAATGAAATGAATATCCTCCTAATAGAAAAAAAAATATAATTAATTTTGAGTGTTAAATCTCCAAACGTATGACAGGCTTCAACTCTTCCAATCTATATGCCAAATCATAAAATACCACCCGAAACTAATCATGTCGAATTCGCGTTCTTGCTGCATGTACAAATTTAATTAACTCCGCCTTCCGCTGCAAAAGTGCTTATTAATTTTTGTGGAAGGCCCCTGTCCAGAATAGTGACCAGTCAGCCACACGTCACCGCGCGCCCCACCAAACTAAATTCCAACTAACTGTTCCGCACATTTCGAACATCTGCGATGACAATAAATCACTCTTGAAGAAGCAAGCCCGAATATTGTTGTGGCGAAAGTAACCAAATTTGGGTGGGACCCAGGACTCGGAGAAGTAAAACCTTGACATAAACCTCCCCACCATCGCCACACACACTGCCACTAATACTATCGTCTAAACCTAGTATATTCTAGTGCCTATGTGAAGAAGAAAGGTCGAAATCCAAAAAGTGGGAGTCGAGTACAGGTCGACGGACATCACCCAAAAACTACGGTGACCACATGCCCTTGCCAAAAGCTGCCGCACCATTCTCGGATAGACGTTCTGCTGTCTCCGCAAAGTGGAGAAAAACATTTTACCCATCAGATCGTGTCCACTACTTGGTGCGGGGTTTGGCAATACTACCAAATGACAAGCAGCATCACCGGACACCGCACATGCCGATGGAAGGAGCCAACATTAGCGATGCCAACGGTAACAACGGCGACAGGACACGAAATTGTGCTGGCTGCCACCGCACTGTCCACCAAAAAACTAAGACCAAGGGAAGAAAACCCCAAAGTCGTAGCTACACCCTCACATCGGCAGGCGCCCAGGCAGCGGCCAGCACCACATCTCTGGAATATTATAATGGAAAATGCCTGCACGTGAAGTCCTTTTTTACTGCTTTATCAAGTGCTCATAGTGGCGCTCCTGCGGAGGACACCGGGGGTGGTGGCGGCTGGCGGGCAAGGCGACCAAAGCGACATGCTGGACCATACAATATTTGTATACGCGTATGTACCTATATATGTGTAGCTGTGTGTAGTATCCTAAACTGTGCGAATGATGGACGGAGTGGGGGGAGGCGGGAGAGGTCCGAGAATGAGAAAGCTGGTGGACGCCTCGATATTGTGCACGGTTATGTTGCTGCCTCTTCGTGCTTCACTGTACCCTTTATTATTATCCTTCGAAGGATGTCACAAGTAAAAGTAGAAGGACCAACGAAACTAGTTCGTTTATCGTTTATCGGCCCACACATACCTACACCTATACAGTATAAACATTGACATGTGCATACATACATATTTCAGGAGCAAGTGTAGGTATTTACAGTTTGCCGAGTCAACTAAACTAACGACGACGACGACGACGACCAACGAGTGACGGGGGCGGGCGGGTAGGAAAATGAGGGTCCAAGCACTACTGTACGGGCCCGCCACCATCACCAACACCAGCACCTTCGCCACCACTATCCGCACCACCACCACCATCACTACGGCACCACCATCGTCCTCGGGAACAGTAGCAGCGGCAGCAGTAGAAGTAAAAGTACAAGTAGCACCAGTATAGCTGGATACATCCGTAGAAAAGGGGTTCCTGTGTGCGGCCGACCAACATCAAATAACTTCAGAAACTATTTCGCTTCTCGGATGTCCTTTCGCATCACAGACACACGCTTACATCCATACAGGGGGCCGCTTGAGAGAAAACTCCAGGGGTATAGCTTGGGAATAATTTATCTACACAAGACATACATTAGGCACATAGATAATGGTGGCCGCCGCCGATGTTGCCACCACCACTACCGACCGACCGGCCGGCCGGCCCGAACCCGGCGTTCGTCTGTTTGTCCATCCCCTAAGCCACTGGTCAGTGCCATGCTTCTTGTAGTTTTTGGGGTAGCTAGCCCACCTCTTTCCAACCATTCAACTTGCGACGCTGCCGCCGTCAGCTACTCGCCTCGTTCCAGCAATTATATTCCGTAGCGCACATCCGCATATTGTTCTTATTCTGAGGCGAAGGACCAGCGAAGGATGTCCTCCTTACCGGTCGCCAGTCGTGCCCATTATGTATGCCATCGATGTGAGTGTAGGAATTTTCGCCGCAATGGTCATGTTAGATGATGGCCGACAACGAAAAGGCTGCGACGGCTGATTATTTTCTAAACTCACCACCCTTGGGATGGGATGGGATGCCTCCCTTTCAAAACCATCTCCCAGCGAACCGCCCGCCACCGCTATCCCCCACCATCGCTCAATTGGTCATTGCGGGTGACACGAGGCGTGCTGAGCATTTGGTGGGGGTTGATGGGGCGGTGGAGTTGGGGTGTTTATACCTGGCCATAAGCATGTACATACATATTCAAGTTCCAATCTAAGGACAAAGTTCCTAACTCAGCTGGAATTTTTCACGTACACTTAAGATCTCTCAATTTGCGTGGGTTGTTACGGTGGGAGATTACGACTAAGGAAGGGGTTGGGAGGGTGGCGATGGTGTTGGGTTTGCGACGCTAGCACACCACCTTGTGGCAGTAAGTCTCTGCCTTGAAGGGGGTTAATGGCATTGAATATTCAATGCCGGAATTTGTATACAGATCCTCGTGTACGTATTCGAACGAGCGCAAGGATGTGCGAGTGTGCGCCCGTCCGGGAATGGGGTGGATGGTTCCGTGCCGTTTATTTGTAAGGATAAACGATGCTAGTGATAAAAATTGTTCGCCATTTAAATAAAATAACACTAAATAATGCTAAAGATGTAATAATTTTTAAAACACGACAAAAAACTGTGAACGGGCATGGAGGACAGTATGCTCGGACCCACGACGGTGGCGTTTAAAGGTGCGAAGGGATTAAGCAAATGAACCGTTTGAGGATTTATTTATTTTGTTGTTATGTTGACACTTTCTGGAATAATATCGTAAATTGGTCTTACCGGAAAAGGATAGTTCTTGCTGGGAAATCGTACGAGCACTGTGTGTGCAGGTGGAACTGCTATGTATTGCTGTTGGCTTTCAATTGAAGGTGCAAAAAATGCGAAATAAAAACGAATGTAAATCGAGTGATTTTATTGAGCCAGAAAGGTAATTTGTGGAATTCATATCAGCGTAACTTCAGCGGAGTGTGCTTCGGATGATACAAGGCCGGGTATAGACAGTGGGATGACGGCCGAAGGACTTAAATGAATTTTTAGATGGGGTAGGAGTTCGAAGGAATCTAGCTTTGATTAAGATCAAGCTTACTTGAATTTGATACATATTCTTGGGAAACTTGGTAGGGTAGAGCACTCTAGTTCGAGCCTTCTTCCAATAGCGAGCCCTCTGGATGGATATGCCTTAAAAGCTAAGAACCTGCTTTTCAGAAAATAACGATCACTTGTATAATTGTTTCTTTGTATGGTATAACTATTTTTGATGTAATTCGTCCTCAGCTGGTAAGGGAAATTTAAAGTGTTCAGTAGCGTATGCTAAGTGAAAAAATAGTGTAATTTGTGAAATTTCTTAAGGAACAAGAACTTTAAACAAGAAGCTAAGTGATTCTCTTCGGTTAGTCAATTAAGGCTAAGTATAAATACAATAATGTGAATTTTATTATTTCTAAAGAAAAAATACAGTGGGCTCCTCCTAAGTCGAATTGTCACGGGATACCATACTTTGTTCGAGTTAGAGGCAGTTTGACTTAGAGAGAAGTTTTTGTGTGGAAAATTGAGTTAAATGATGAAAAACTTCGAGTTAGAGAGAGAGTTTTGACTTAGTGAGAGTTCGACTTAGGGCGAGTCCACTGTAGCTGTTTATTAAAATTTGTTGGGGCTTTTTTACTGGGACGAACCAAAAATAATCAATTTCCATTAACGAGCCCAACCGAGTTTCAACAAAAAATTAAATTATGGCATTTTAGGAAGATAGGCCTCTCACTAATAACATTTCTTATTATTGTTGTTATGCAATATGTCATAAGTATTTAAGTATATTAATCTTAAGCTGTTCGATAAAAGTTGTTACATAAACAACGAATGTTCGTCCGTCCTAGATTGATCGTTTCGATTCAAGATCAAATTCGATATTATAGAACTTTATTTTTATTTTTTTTTATTTGTCCCCATTGATGTTGTTTCGTACAGAATCATATAGAGCAAGAACACTTTATAATTATTTTTTATGTTATACCTTCTTAACGTGTAAATACATATGTATGTATACATTTGTTTATACTTATCGTTTCAAATAATAAATTGTTCATTCCATCCGTTGGTTATTCATTCAAAACCCATTGATCCACCAATACCAAAAAATGAACGCTGAAAGAAATTAATGTTTTTTGTTCTTTTTTTATGTTTTTGTATTTATATTTATATTTATATATTTTCCCTTCTTAACATTTTAATTAAATTAACCTTAAAATAGTTATTTTACAGTTATTTAGCAATTAGTCTTATGCTATGATTTACATGACGGGTTCGTTACTGGAGTGCTAACGGTTTGAATTAGGAACAGAGAGAGGTCGGTACTGGTTCATGTCTCACTTTCTCCTTCCTCCTCTTCTTCTTCTGGTGGCGCTACAGTCTATCTCCAGCCGGCACGATCTTTAGTCAGGTGTCTCCAACTGTGCACACCAAGTGGATTGAGGTCCTTCTCCACCTGGGTGCGCCATCGGTTCCGTGGTCGTCATCTATTGCGTTGTCCCACTTATTCGGTGTCGAAGACTCTTCTGAATCGAGCAGTGTTGCTCATGGGCTCTGCATGGCTCCCAGCCATCTTAAGTGTTGAATCCGAAGACGCCTGACTAGACTCATGTCGCTGTACAGCCCGTACAGTTCGTGGTTGAATCTTCTCCTCCAGAAACCGTCAACGCAAACAGGACCAAAGATCGCACGCAGAGCTTTCCTCTCGAAGATACCAAGGACTTCCTCATCCGCTTTTGAGATTGTCCATGACTCCGCTCCATAGAGCAGGACAGGGATGATCAAGGTGTTATACAATGTTAGCTTGGTCCTTCGAGAGATGGCTCTACTACTCAATTGCCTCTTGAGCCCAAAGAAACAGCGATTGAGTAATTCTGCGCTTAATCTCGACACTGGTGTTGTTCCTTCACTACTCTGAAGTTATGGCTGCCTGGGCTGGCTAATGGGTGTTGTAGCCTATGTAATAGACTGAGACCGGTGAAATACTGTAGACTGTTACTAAGAGAGATAACAGTCACCGAGGTGCTTGCTGGTTGAGTCCCTTGATGGCTTGATGGCTTTAACATCTACCAGGCCTATGGGGATGACGTAGCCGTACTCTGTGTCGTATCGTGTCTAGCGCATGTGTGCTCAAAGCGACAGGCAGCTTTAGGCGTGCTCGACGTATGGTGTGTCTAAAATTGGCTTCTAGTTTACCTCTCAAAACAGCGGTTGACCTCTTCACAAGGAGGAGGAAATTGACCGGTTCGACCCAATCTATATGGGTGTTACTGAAGATAGAAATCTTCTCGGGAAAAAACACGTGGCAAGGCATTGTCAGTTCTGTTGCCGTTCTTGGTATGACCTGGGGATTACCACCTTAATTGCCGTCTGGATCTACACGGCTATGATATGTACACTTTTCTCCTATGCATCGGTCGTTTGTTGGAATCAGATTTCATGTAACTGCTACTTGCGTTACACTTCAAAGAACGGTCTGTCTTGGCTTCATCGAGACCTTCCCTTGTGCGCCTGGCTCTGGTGTTAATGCACTTCTGAAAATCCCCCTTTTGATATTCACATCAGGGGAGGCACTCTGAAGGTGATCTTCCGCCTTGAAGTGGCCTTGAGTTTGAACTTTACACACCGCATTTCATTTGACACCAGTCTTATGGATATATCTTCTAAAGCATGGACGCCAGTACTTCAGTTGCGACACACATACAAAGTCGATTTTCCTTGCACTCAGGACTGGTTCCAGCCTGGTGCCTGGTGCCTTCGTGGATGGCGACAACATTAGATTTCACACGCCATTAGATAAATTTGCGTCAGTTTTCCAAACGAAAGCCTATGCGATCCAAATGGCCAGGAACTATATTGTCAGGTGGGAGGGGCGATTTATCTGTGTCTATAGTGACAGCCAAGGCTTACTTAAGGCTTTGCTCAACCCTTTAACCACTTCCAGGATAGTTTAGGAACACAAGTCCTCTTTGAATTTGATTGAAAGTCAAAATTCACTAAGACTTGTCTGGGTCGCTGGAAATGAGATCGCCAATGAACTTGCTAGACAAGAATCAGAGGAGATATTCTTAAGACCTGAACCTGCGCTGGAACTAACTGCGTCCTTGGTTAGAGCTTCCATCGATGGTTGGGCTTCTCGAGAACACAATCGGAGATGGCGTGGTTATACAGGGTGCAGACAGACCAAGCGCTTGCTCCAGAAAACAGAAAAGGCTGCAGACGACTAACGGAGCACTACACCTTCGCCAAAGATCTAAGTCTACTTGCGCCGAAACCCTCCGGTTCGCCCGTAGAGAAGACGACGATACTGCAGAGCACTTTCCCTGTCACTCTCCATTGCTCAGATCTGGTGAAGGTTCTTGCTGCTGATGTGGTGAGAGATGATGCTGCAGGCTCCCCATCACAGAAGCGCCTGATGAAATTACAGTTGCCGCCTGGCAGTACAATTTACCAGTTTTTGAGTCTGAGTGCTCCATTGAAGAGTTTAGAAACCGATGACAAAAAAAGATAGACTTCAATGCGCAGAAAAGTTTTTTAAATGCTGTTTTTGTGTGTCTAAGATTTCAAATAAATCCTCCTATTGCAGATGCTGTCTAAAATTGAATCCATGTTGAACGAAATTTCGCAATTAAATCCTCGTAACAATAATTCGAATAAATCGAAAGCGTATGGACACCAAACAAAAACTCATCACGTTTATTCTTCATTAAGGCAATAAGACTATGGAATTCACTATTTTTGATTATACCAAACATCATCAGTGGCAAACGTTCCAAATGCGGTGTCCTTCTGTACATCTCCTTCCTTTCCTAATTTTCCCTTACATTCCTCCTACTTCTTTTCTACTTCCTTCTTCTTTTTACTTTCCAGTGATTTTAGTTAATACTTTCAATTGATTGCAAATTGCAATGAAACTGTTAGAAATTAGTACATACTATAAAAGTCATGTTACGTCTTTATTGATTTATTATTTTGTTAATAAATTAAAATTGAAATTGAGTCAACGATGTTGCATAGGCGTCAACCAGCGTGGAGACCATTTAAATGGTATTAAAATTCAATAATTTTTTAAAATATTAAGAAAACGTAATAAAATCGAGTTATCTTTTGAATGAATTAAAGAAATATATTGCATGAACTACGAGATAAGTTATTCCAGTTTCTGAATGTAGCAAAATTCATCAGCCACCCTGTATAAACGTTTGTAAGTAAGTAAGTAAGTAATTCATTTATTTACAATTCTCGTTATACATTAGATACATTTTAATTTGAATTTAGAAGCATTGGCTGTGCCGTCAACTCAATTGGCAATAACTAATAATGTTTAATTACATACAGTCACAAGATATTTCATAAACAATTTGCATTAAGTATTATGTCTAACATTAAATATATTCCAACTCTGTGATTATTAGCATTCTGAACTTCATTACTTCTTTTAGGTAATTGGCAAGGGTTTTCCAGTCAGGTCCGTTTAGTATTTTGATTGTCTCCTGCATTGAGAGGGAAGCTTTTCCAAAGTACGCGATTCTTTGATGTCTTAAAATTGGACAAACACTCATAAACTGAAAACAGTCTTCTTTGTATTTGAATGAAACTCCCATTATATGGCCTTCCGTTAGTGCATAATATTTCGCATCTCAGTTCGCAAATCAAAGAGATATCTTTGGGGTTAAACTCATTACGAAAATAGTAATCATTATAATATGTTTCGGCTGTCAGATTAAGCTGCTGTCTCTACTAGGCTATGACGAAAGGCAACTCTGCTGTAAAAGTGTAAAGTCATAATTATCGCTGCTAAATTTTTACATAAGAAAAAAGTACAAAATAGTTTACATAATATATAAAAATAGATAAACTGTGTAAAATAATTCATTTCGCTTCATTCTAACTTGCTGAGCAACAGGTAACATATAAACGGATGTACAGTGGCGAGCAAAACTGGATACATCGTTTTAGTTTTTGTGGTTATTCATCACTAAAATACTTTCCTTATGACGGATTTGATTGATAATTTTCAGAGCTGTTTTCTTATTCTAATATTTCTTATTCTTATATTTCTTATTCTATTATTTCTTATCTAATAAATTCTTATATCTAAATAAATATAGGGGCATCAGTGCTTGAAATTGTACAATTTAAACAGCCGAAATAAAACAAAAACCAAGTCAATTGTTCGTTCTTTCTTTTGTGCATTTACCGTTAGGTCTAAACTTAGCGTATCATACTCTAAGAAATATTTCGTCATTCTGATTTTGGGATCATACTGAAAAATGTTCTTTTTATTTCTAAATTCTTAAAATATAAATTTTAAAAAATAAAATAAAGAAAATATTGAGAAAAACATGGTTTTTCTGTCTCAAAAACGTCCTTAATCATAGGACGTAGCACAGAAATTCGGCCTTTTTCATTGAACGGTACATATAGTACCAAAAGGAGGAACAAATTAAGATCGTGCACAATAAAGGTGGGTGCCCAAGACTTTTGTTCCTCACTTTATTGAGATCGGTATAGCAAAAACTAGTGCCAAACACCAAAAGCAAATGCTTACATTATGCGAAAGATATTTTTTTTAGTTTCCACAATTAAAAATAAAAAGAACAGCACTTAAGGAAATAAAATATAAAAAAAGAAATATAAAAAAATATAAGCCCTACTAATTTTCTGCAAAGAACATAAAGGCTGAACTGCAGAAGACTATAAACGAGTAAAAATCAACAAGTTCCAATCGGACGAAAACTGAAAATTTCAATCAAATCCGTCGTAAGGAAGAAATGTTATTGATGAAAAACCAGACAAACTGAATTTATGTATCCAGTTTTGCTCGTCACATATAGGTGGTACAACATATATGGCGAACACTCCACAACCTGTTGCAGTTATTATTGAGACAAACACAAGAGTCATGCTTGTTGCTACTTGTTCATAAATCGCGTTGCGAGTTAACTTAGAATTATATAACATCTCGAAGAAGTTATTTCCACAATCAGTGGGCTGTTGAATTGTTGATGATGTGTTCTATTCTAAACTCTAAGTTATTCTTACATTTTACAGCCGATTCCTAGGGGATATCTGTACGTACGCCCAGCTATCACTCACCCATTGATGTCAAATGATGTGGCACATCAATGATTCGCAAAGGAGAAACCTCCAAAAGTGAACTCACACTGAAACATTCACTGGGGCTGGCGGGTCCGGATTTCGTCGGCAGCGTTTGAGATGGGCAAGTGGAAAATAAAGATTTCCACGAACTCGGTCATACAAGAAAATGTACTTGACATCGCAGAAGAAGGACTCGAGATTTCTGTTGCTGCTTCCTTCTTCGCTCCGTGCCCCATTGCTGTGTTGTGTTCAGCTTGTCCTTTAGCGTGCTCCGAATGGTGTTTTTCGCAACGAAAGCCACGACTAGCTGAGAAAAAAATAACAACGAAATGAGAAAAGAAGAAAAAAGGACACGAAAAGAAAAATTAGAAAATCCTATGTCATGTGAGTGTGTGAGATGTGTGTTGTAGTTGGCTGGTCGTGTCTGATATGGGCGCTAGATTGTGTATTCACAAGGCCACATCGGCCGCCATACATATATGGCCAGAGTGTAAGGCCTTTTTTCGCTCTGGTCCATCTTCCGTTCGTATAGTTGCTGCGGACTGGAGGTCTTTTATTGTTTCTTTTTTCATCTCAGCTGAAATCTTCAGCGAAAAGCGTTTTTTCTTCGTCGCTTTTTTCCCTCCATTTTACGTATCCTTCGTATTCCTTGACAGGGGCCACTCTAAGCAGCGGAAAAAAACGAAACGATGAGTCAAGCGGAGAGGGGTGCGTGGGGAGTGAATAGAACCCATGCAATAGCGTTGTGTCTCTGAACACCGCCCCCTCCAAGTCGTGGCCGCCTTTTTCTAATGAAATTTCCATGTCAGATCGCATCCCACTCGTCGTAGTTCTGCTACTATTCCACTCATACGAGTACATGTTCGCATTTTCTTTCGCCTTTTGTGCCTTCTTTTCCACCCCCGCCCTGCGTGGTGCTTTTGTTATCCTTCGTTTGCGCTACTAGCCTTTACCGGTTCTTTAGATGAGTAATTGTATTTGGGTTAAGAGCCATTGATATCATATCCTAGCGACTATGAAACAAAAGCGCCAGCAGTCGACCACCATCATCACCACCACCGCGCGCGCCACCGCCACATCAACAGCGGCAATGGGGAGGCGCACAAAGCCCAATGGGACGTGTAGGTGAGTGCAAAAAAAAAAAAAAAAACACACAAGGGAAAACAGTCTTACATGTGTGATGTGTGTATGTGTAGCACATTAGACCTAGCCAGGGAAGCCTACAAAAGGTCCAGCGGAAGTCGAAGGCAGGATAACAAAAACAAAAAAGCAAGAAAAAAAGAACAGAAAGAAACAAACTCTCCCCGTCCGCAACTAAAGATTCAAACTAATACAGGATTCCGAAACAGCCACCACCACCACCATCGTCTCATGACTGACTCTTGACATCCATCAGACCACCACCGCGGGGACGTGCTATCCATTCCGCTCCCCGGTAGTGCCTCATTCCACCGTTCGAATTCCGTGCCCGACGAAGCCAGTGGCTGTAGAGCGTGTATCTCTGTGTGCTGGCTGCCTGCATGGTTATTCACCGTGGCTCGGGGTTGGGGTAGAAAAAAGTCGCGCTTTTCCCTCAGAGTGAATCCGCAAACGGAGGAAATTCTTTGAAAGGCCAGTTAGAATCGGTGGCTGGTTGGCGGGGCGGTTGGGAGGGGATGCTTTCTTTTTCTTTATCATGTGTGCACATCCACTTATAATGGCCAAGTTTTGCAATTTTTTTTTCCATCCCTTTTTGCAGGTTTTTGTTCGCTTCTTAGGTGCGCTTTTCATTCAATGGTGACCCCCTTCTGGTCGCTGCCGCCCTGTATAATGTTATCGCAACTGAAGTAGCCATCGCGGTTGTTACTCTTACCGCTTGGCAGCTGCTGTACATACTGTTGTAGTAGGCTCTTGTGGCATCCTCTGCAATATGTTGAGCGGAAATCCACTCGGTTATGTACGCTTTGTGCACTTGTTTCAAGGAAAAATGCCTCCACCTCCAACGCTGGCTCCTTTCACATCCACGTTGTCCTCCTCATATGAGATTGAGAAAAGTCGCAGTGGTCTGATGTTGGTTGGCTGGATGCGGAGTCGGGGGTGGGGGAGGGTAGTGTGTGCGGCTGGGAGGAAAAATCGCGCGCGATTGTGTTTTATTGATTTAAGCTCATACTGCCGACACTGCAGCTAATGTTGTTGCTGTAGGGGGTGGTAGTGGTCGTGGTGGCGATGATGCCACTGCTAACGGAGGACCGTTCCTGCTATAGGCAAGATAGCGATGATGAGGCAGGCTTACAAGAGCGAAGCCGGCATAGTGTACCACAGCAGTAGTCGCTGCGGAAACTCCTTCGAATCCTGCTGATGATGGAAATAGTTTAAATAGGAGAATAAGGTCGCGAGGATGACAACGTCGAGAGTCACGACACGATGACGTCGTCGTTGCCGAGCGAGAAACGTGTGTGTGGTGGAGTGGAAGAGGCGGATGAGTGGTGTGAGTTAGCCCGCTCGTGTGTGTGCTATGGGGATGCGCTGAATTCGCTTCGTTGTCATTGTCGTCTTCGGGGGTGACGTTGGCAGTGCTTTTGCTGTTGCTGATGTTGCGGCAGCGATGCAGTTGCAATTGAGTTGCAGATCCTAAGATGAGATATTGTCGTTGTCAATTGGACGACATGGCAGGCTGTAGACAGCCTATTGGTACCACTGGAGCACTTAAGCAAGTAAGTACTGCGGTGCGGTTGCACAGAAGAAGGGTTGACAAACGGAAAACAATGAGTTGTCAACTTGTATCAGTATAATACTTCCGCCATTGGTCATTTAACGTGAAGTCAACAAGAGTTGTGCATTTAACAGACTTAACAGCCGCGAGGAGGGGCTTATTTATATCGACTATGATGTAATCGTATATGAAGGAATGTATGTCCACAGACGGTGGTGATTGATAAGACTAAGCGAGTTGCCAGTGAGTGAGTCGAGGTGCCGAACTTCGAACTTAGACGGTTATTTTGTTTTATTGAAATGAGTGTACTTAAAACTTGCTTAACTAACATAACAATTCACAATTGCTCTTTATACTAACCTACTGACCCTATACTCGCCTAGGGTTTAAGCTATTACAAAACTAAAACGCTCCCCGGTGTACATTTCCCTATCAAATTAAAGGATTTACTGTCATTTTCTTTTATATTCTTTATTATAGTTTATATTTATAAATATATAAATATTATAAATATATTATAGTTAAAACTCAGATTAAGTCGAATCTTTCCAAGAATAACAACGCGCCAAAATGACAACTTGCGTCTTGGAACTGTAAAAAGCAAAGCGCTAGGACAACATGCCGAAAAGTTAAATAATAATATGCGTGGCACGACAGTCCGAGGCGGACCTGGGCCTAGCTTCTCGGCAACCACTCGTGTTGTGCGTGCTATTGTTCTTTCACGAGTGGTAGGGACCTACAGTTTAATGCCGACTCTGAACGGCGAAGTGGATTAGCTTTTTCTAGACAGGAATACTCTTTGAGCATTGTCAGTGACTCGAAAGAGGTGGAGCCGTGAATTATCAAAGGTGGTAAATTCGGGTATCGAACCTGGCACCCTCTGCGTAGGAGTTGACGCACTAACCCACTACGCCACGGCGACCCATGCTGCCGAAAAGTTATGGATAGTTATATGGCAGCTTTTTGTTTTCTTTAGCAAATCGTACTAAAATCCTAAAGAAAACAGCAATTTGCCATACAACCAAAAAACAACCAAATCCAAATGGTTCTTTGTTGTAAATTTTGTTGTAAATTTATGCTATGTTCTGCGTGTTTATTTTGTTTAATATAACTACACAAATGAGGAAAAAAATTTCAGTTTCCTCACTTCTGTCTGTCACATGATACAAGAAAAATAGTCTAAAAATACTCAGTTTCCTTATGCTGGGTGTTTTAGTTTTGTCCGATACTGTATATGTATATACTTTGTTGACACAGTGGTCTCTCCCTAAGTCGAATTTCTCCCTCAATTTTCCATAGAAACAACTCTCTCTAACTTAAACTCCCTCTAGCTCGAACAAATTAAGGTATCTCGTGATAATTTGATTTAGGGAGAGTCTACTGTATTTTATTACATATTTTTTTGTGGATTTTTTGTTACTGTGGCAACTATCTGGTCACATACAAAAGCTAGCAGATCCGGGGACTGGTTTCGGTGCAACCGCCAGTAAAATTATCTTTTTTTAGCATACATTTTTCTTTCTCGAGCGAAGATCACTCTACTGAACCCAAGAAGATCCTCGTGGGTGTGAACGATATCCTTTTCGTATTTGAGTCGCCTGTCCACGGCTCGGCAGGACTGTAGTGGTGGACACTGGAAGATGATAGGACATCCTTGTGGATCCTATTTAAGACCATTTGTGTCTAGATAAAGGTATGCTTCTGGAGGAATAAAGGCAAGGCGCACTCTTTCATGGTGCATAATGTTTGGGTAATTAGTCCCAAAGATCAGAATGTTGGAAGACGTCATAGCTCGTGCAATTTGCCTATTGATCAGCTTAATAATAAAATGATCTATCCTGTTCAAGTTTGCCACTTTGTACAAGACCTCATTAGGACAGAACTTCTTGTACTCAGAGTTGGGTGTACGATACAACCGGAGACTGCTTCGAAGTAGTACTGGTTAAGACACGAATTTGTAATGATTTTGTGTGAGGTTCTTATAAACCCACAACATCTGAGGTGTACAATTTTTCACATAAGCATGACTTCCATACATCATTATTTGGATGACGTTTGAATGATTGGAAAATTAAAATAATTTTGGATTTTGTTATTCACGCGATAAATTGCCAGTTTTTCACATAAGCATGTATTGTCTTGTTCATCAATTTTCTTTGCTTCTATGATATGTATTGTCTTGCAAGCGTCCCATAAACGATAACAGAAAACAAAATACCAATTAAAAACCAATAAGACACTTGTAGTCAATGAGAATGAACCAGTGCACATTTTGATTTTTGCTGATACATAGTCTACGCATAAGGACAAACTAGCCTGAGTATGATAAAAATGGAAGTGCGATAAATTATTTTTTTTTTCTTGATGTGTCGGGACATTTACACACTACTACAAAGGCACTGTCTCTCGTATAACCTCATCTTTTACAACTGGGAAGGCCTCACATTGATTCACAGTGGAAAACCGTACGCCATAATTGACCGAATGAGAACCATGTAGCAGATTACCTTCACCTTGGTGTCAAGTTGACTGGGGTAAAACAGCAGCCTTGCCACAGCAAAGGCTTTTCTGGCTTTTGTCAGATATATTTGTAACAGATATTGATCCACCCAAATACCAAAATACCTCACTTCTACCGGTCGACCCTGTCACCCACCTCGACCTTCGGACCTGATCCGTACGCTACTAGACTGTTGTCGTGTGCAATTAATTGCTACATGTAACCTATAAGATCTCCAGTGAACATTGAGAACAAGATCCGCGAACCAACCACCCTCTGTTGCAGACCATTTTTTATGTTAAAGATCGTGGTGCAAGTTAAGTCGCCACTTTTCACGACGAACTTTCTATCTGTTCTCATGTACAGATTTATAGCTTACGCCAAGCTTGACCAGATTGAGAAAGGGGCCTCCCCTCAGACAGGCACCCGTGCATTGCTTTTGTGTTCATTCCATTGAGCCTCGGACACCAGTTTGAAAGCGATATGTATGGTTTCATGTCCAACCGTGAATCGGAACTGGTTGTCTGGTATCATTTTATTTTCCTCAACCCATTGATTCAGAACTCGAATGACTATCTTTTCAATAACGTTGGATATGCAAGGAAGAAGACTGATCGATTTGTAGGGTTAGATCTGTCTTGTTGGCCCCTTTACGGATTGGTTGCCCCACAGCTGTTTTCGTGGGGTGCATGCATTGCTCAGCTTAGTGTGGATAGTGTTGTGTAAATCTGCACACAGCAAAATATTCGGTATTCCATCCATTCAGACTGACTTTTTTTGTTCATCGCATTTCACAGTAGTAGGCCCCGCACTTACCCTTAACCACACGACGCCCACCCTAGACGCAAATCTTCACTATTGAAGGCGCACTCACTCTTCCACCACGCGGCGTCCCCTGAATTCAGTTCCAACACAAACTTACCGCACTTACCCCTCTTCATTCATTGTTTTCTGACCACTCACCTAAAGAAAGTCAAACATCTCTCAAGCACAAACAAGAATGACTAGATATCAGTGTAACACAAAACTAAATCCATCATTCGTGAAAAAGAGTCTTAAATCATTCCCTTAATTAACTGCTGCCACGCCACGTAGACACTTATCAATGTCACTTCAGAATGCCACATATGACTGCTCATCACGTCTCATCACTGTTTTGTGTGCCAGCCACCGAAATACCCCCTTTGTACAAATTACACACGAAAGAAAAACAGAACAAAAATCGCTGCGTTCGCGCCCCTTCCCCACGTAAGCGCGCAGCATGAGGCCCAATCCCTGTCAAACTACCCCGCGAACCAGATGGACACACGCGCCGCGGATTCCACGGCACACTCGCGTGGAAGAGATGAATGGGTGTCAAGCTGCTAAAAAGGATATTTTTTCCCGTCCAAATGTCATATGCAAATGTGAGATCATATACGCGACTGACCTTTACCTGCTGCTGTCGCGAGTTGCGACGTTCGCTGGTTTGGTTAGCCCCTCGAGCAGTTGTCATGTGTTGTGTGGCTGTGTGTATTTTCTTTTTCGGGGGAAATTCGGCTCGATTGGGGTGGTGTTTCGGCGCTCTAATTTATGCGAAAAATTGAATTCCTGTTGTGCAACACGTGGCCCTCGGTAAACAGGAGGTGATAAATCGGAGCGCGAATATGATGTTATTTTTTTTTCTTTTTGTTTCTTTTGAAAGTATCTCGAACATGGGAACAGGAATTTTTGAACACGGTTTGGCCTGATGCTTAATGGCTGTGTACACACGATATGCATGTTACCGGGTATTGGTTGAGATAGATACGTTCAACTGACGCAGGGTGTTTGAAGGCTGTTTGGACTGTAATTGAGCTGTTAATGATTTTGTAAACGTGTGTGTTTGACGTGGACGCCTGTCCTTTTTGAGTGGATAAATGGTGGCGCTTATCCTTTTTTTATCAGCGAAATTCATTTGAACCTGTCCAAAGGTATGAATGAGGTACTTACATGTAAGCTGGTCGTTAGAGCGCGAAATGACTTAATCGCATATGGGGAGGGTTACTGTTGACTTTGTGATATGGGTGTCGAGTGGAGTGGAGGGAGTTCCTTTATTTTTTTTTGTAAAGCTTCTGTTGGCAGCTGTTTGGGGCGAATTCGTTGAGTCTCTCTCTCTCTCTCTCTCTCTGTCGAAAAATGGTCCAAGGGCATCGGGCTGTAGGAAGGGAAATATAAGCTGGTAGCAAAGGAATCTTTGTAGTCATCGTGCATTGGATTTTTGTTTTTGGTAGATTCAGGAGCCAATCTCACAAGCGAACGAATTTAGAGGCTGACGGTATTTAGAGAAAAATATTCAACCACGAACCTTATGGGCTGTACAGCTACATCAGTTTAGGCAGTCGTCCATGGATCCAAGCCTTAAGGTGGCTGGGCCATTAGGTCGTATAGACAGCTGTGATCCGTCTTCGCCTCGAAACCTGTGAGAAATCGCAACAGAGGTCGCTCGCGTTTCACAGGTTGAGAAGGACCTCAACCAACTAGGCTTACGAAATCGGCAACAGCCAACGATCGCGGTACGATCGAGAGCCTTGTTGGTTGAGTCTCTAAAAGGAAGAGAGATTGAAAACAAGCTACATAACTCTCGTAGGCTCAAGTTCAACATTATGGTTTTTATACTCCAAAAAGCATAAGTTTTATATTCATTGTGTAAGGCTTCGACGGCTCGGATGATCTGTGATTGGACAGCTTCACTTTTTTCAAGACTCAACATGACTTAAGCAGCCCATAGAAGGGTACATTTCAGTCGGGATCGTTTCGCCTTCTTCTTAGCAGGCCTACAACCCATGGAGGTCCGAGTCTGGGCAGGAAATTTCCAGTCATCAAGACAAAACTGTCTTGAATCCGCGATAACTTGGTCTTTGTAGCAGAGGTTAGGTATTCCTCCCCTTTTCGAATCAGCAGGCTTAGATTCGAAGACGCTCGATTTAGCCTAGCCAGTGCAGTCGACATATTTTTGCCTTCCGGACTACAACCTGATGCAGCCCATTAAGTTCGCGGTTATGTCTTATCCTCCATTTTTTGGTACCTCAAATTTGAAGGGAAATATATCGAAAATAAATATGTCGCCTGTGAAGTGATGCCCCAGGTGGTGTGGGACGGAACTTGTCTTGTTGGACAACATAATATTTCGTCTTATATATTCATTAAAGCTTCCGTTCGGAACTCGCGATGGTGCCGTCATCTGCGTTATCCAACAGTTGGATTGATTTGTTGAAGATAGAGCCTTCCGTATTTACAACAGCCTGTCCCACTATCTTCTCCAATATCAGATTGAAGAAATCACTTATTTCGAAGCCATTCACTAGCCGAAATCCAATTCGGAATTCCTTATGCTGATCTGCCTAGTGCGTGGTGCGACACAACCGGATCAATTTGCCCGGGATCCCGAATTTGGCCATTGTCGCTTATAATTCCTGACGATGAATGCTATCATATGCCGCTTTAAAATCGATGAAAAGCTGGTGCATATCGATTTGAAACCCGCTGGTCTTCTCCAGCATTTTCATTACTGTGAGAATTTGGTCTATAGTCGGTTTGCCGGTTTCAGACCAGACTTTTGTTATTTTTAATCAAAGGCCCGAAATGTTTGCTTTTCCCTTGACTTCCGTCTTCTAGACCGGTTCTCCTCTTGCGCTGATCCACAGTTCTTCGGTACAGTCCCCCTTTAATATGCCTCGCCACGTTTCTTCTGCTCATACTCGTCATCATACCACCTCCAACAAGAGGCGGATGTGGTAGATAGCCTAGAATGGTTTCTGCCATGTGGTACTTCATTCCAAAGGCAACTGTAAGTGATGTTTTATCATAAAAAAAATTGCCCCTACATCCTAAACGGGCCGTGAAGGTTGCCTCTACCTCCTTAACGGGTAGTGAGAGACCCTCTCCCTCTCAAAATACCGCCATCAGTTCTTGCCACCAAGTTAATCGTACTCTCCCTGTTCAGTCCTATAGGAAATCTCAGGAATACTCCTCTCATAACTCCTGAGAAAGACCCTGAGATGGTATTTAAACGTCTCCACCTGCTTCAACTGGACACCACTAACATGTAGAAATGCAAATAGCCTCTAATTTGCCCACGTTAACCTTAAGAACAACATCAGCACATCGGCTCACAAGCCTATCGAGTGCACACTGGAGTTCCGTCTGGAAGATGGTGAGGATAACTCGACTTACCCTGAACTCTCCCATTGTGAAACATCCCTCGTTCCACTGCGCTACAACATCCAGCACATGTACTCACTGAAAATGAGAGGTGACAAGACACATTCCTTGCAAAATTGGATGTATACGGAAACGTGCTGATTTAGCATCTTCAACCCGATCGCAGCTATTTAAGTTTGTTTTTAGAGACAGAATGGGCCTCAAAAGAGATCATTGCCAGATTTTAGTGAGACTTCGGAGCCTACCTCGAGGAACTCAATTGAATGACTTTTCCAAATCTACAAAACACGTCGGCTTGGCATAATCTCAAGTCTTAAGTTTCATTCCTGGAGTCAAAAGATGGTCGGTTGTACTTCTGCCGGGACGGAAGCCGCGGTGTACATCCCTCATCCTGGACTCAACCATAGCTCTAGGACGTGCTTTCAACTCCTTAGCGCAGGCTTTCCCGGAGAGTCTTAAAAGAGTTATACCCCTGTATCAGGAGTGATCTCCTTTGCCCCCCTTCTAGAAATGAGAACATCACTTTGACATTAAAACATCAAAATTCTTGCTTTATAGCCACATTAGATATCTGTGACGACGAACCAGGTTACTATACAGTTAAATCAACACAAGCTTTTAACCCGATTCTTGCTTAGCCGAAGACTGTTTTCTTGTCCACCTCCACGGTTTCTTATCTCAACATCCATCCATACAAAATTGATTTCTCATCAACTCGCTGCTCCGTCTTTAACTACTGATTACATCTGCTTCTCAGTTTGCCGCGTTGGCACTGTTGTCGCGACTGTTTTCCGATTCGCCATAACTTTGGCGAACCAAGGCTATCCCATCGCTCACCCTTCATTCATTCACAATCGAACACTCCAAGCCCCTGGGTCGTCCCCGTCCTTTATCAAAGAAATTGATTTCGGAATCGATTGTTGCTAGCGAGAAGGAATTTTCGCCGTTCGCGCTGCAGGGTGAATTGACAACGACAACTACAAGGATGGAAACGCGAAGGGTGTCTGAGAATGGGAACGAGGGCAGCGACGCCAAAACTCGCTCTCCAATTATTATTGTTGAACTTTGTTAGGTTTCTGTCCACCCTCCCTCGCTCCCATGGCAACCCATTTCGTTCGCTGTCGTGGTGGCGGGGTGAAGTGGATAGCCGGAAAAACCACCTCCATCAGCATCCCTCGGCCTCCGCCAGCGCCTTCTGTCGATGGATGAATAGATAGACTTTAGCCTCTTCACGTCACAAAAGTCATTCGCATCACTGCGGATAAAATTCAACGACCAACGCGCGCCACAATGAATAACCCTTGCGGGGATAATGGACCAGGTCCTGGCGCTGTCAGACCCATCTCGCGTCGCCGTTGTCGTCGTCGTTGTCGTGGCCATAGCCGTCGTTGTCGCAGCCGTGGTCGTGCTCGTGGTCGTGGCCGTCCTTTCGTATACTTTTCGCCTCTTCTAAATCACCCGCCTTTGGCTGCTTCTGCCTCCTCGAAATGCTCTTCGCTTTTCTTCTTTGACTCTCATATGTACAAATGTACGTTTGTATATCGTGTATACGTGTGGAGTGTACTTGGCGTGTTTTTGTTGCTGCTGCCGCCGATGCCGATGGCCTGCCAGCAGTCAACTTATACTGCGCCACCCCGCCATTTCCATCCATTTTCACAGTCCGACAAACATCCCTCCACTTGTGTGTCCTGTAGGTCGCTTCTCTCTGTTGTCCTGAAAACGTCGTCTCCATTTCGTTCCGTGGGGAGATAGCCTGTCAATTTTCGCGAAATACTCGTGTGGCAGCGGTCGGGGGGACGGACCCCCCTGTTGTATGTGCCCACACGTTTCGCCTCCTCCGCTCTCACTTGAGTACTAACGTGTGTACGTATGTATCTACGGTGTATGGCTTCCTCAAAAAGTTCTACCTGACCCATCCCGGTCATTGGAGTGCAAACTTCAGGGATCCATTTGGACATCGCCGTAGTCGCCACTACCACCTCCGCCACCACCACTGCTGATGTCGCTGTATTTGTCGTCATCGCCGTCGTCGTCGTCATCGTCATCGTCGTCGTCGTCGCAGCAGTCGCAGTCGCTGCCGTCGCCCGAAGTGGTGGTGGTCGTCGAATTCGTTGGATGTCCTAATACGTGGCATCCCTTAGCGGGGACGTGAATAAGATGAAAGTGGATATTTCGCCGTGGGTTCGCCGTCTTCTTCCACACTCTCATTGATTTATATACATACACATATGTACCTATGTATGTCACCGCTGTGAATGTGTTCGTCCAGCAAGCACATGTGTGTGCGTACATGTGTCCACACACGCGAGCATATAGCACCAAGAGGGAAAACTTGGCCAGTTTTCACGAGACGAGGAGCGGGGGTTGTGTGGAGTTCTGTACTTTTTTCGGGTGAAAATTCCCGTTTTCTCAACGATGGGCAGTTGATGCTGGGTGGTGGCAGGTGGAGGCGTGAGGGCCTTCCACTTTAGATTAGAATGCTTGTGTGCCATGTCAATCTGAACACACAGACGCTGCCGCCACCACCGCCGGCCGCGCCGGACGGCCAGGGGATGGTGAATTCCGTGCGCTACATGGATTGGGGGATGATGATTTCAAGATACATTATAGTCGGGATAATCCCACATCACCCACCCCGGGCTGTATCGTCAGCGACCAAGTACGAAGGTCTTTTGTTGTTGCCCAGAGGATGGTAGTCGTAGTGATGGTGGGTGGTGGCGTACTTTAAAAAAAGGAAAATAAAAGAAATTCGTTCACGTCAACTGTCGCTGGGATCTGGTTCCTTTTTTTTTATTTTGTTGATCCGTGTTTAGCGCATATATCGAAGATTATCGATTCCATTTTCCAGAAGTTGACCATTCGACATACAGCAGATGTAGTTGTAAGGATATTTTTTCCACCCGCTCTGTGGATGCGCGCGCTGTACGCGGGACGAAATGCATGGATGTCGTGATGTCTGAATGTCTGTCCATCGCGCTGATAATAGAAGACATCGCTGCCATTGGAGATACTTGCTCGAGTGGAATATTTATGAACTTCGCATGGTCGTGGTCGCGGAGATGTGTACTCGCCTTGTTTTGCTCGTGGAGTTGGCATTTTCAATTTGAATGAATCCGATAAATTCAAAGGAACGAACCAGAATATCCTTTTAGCTGGAAATTCAAAATAGATTACAGTGCTTCCTTTTTTTTTCTTATCTGTGTATCTCTAACGGAGATTTGTGTCTGTGGGACAAACATAGATGCATTGATTGTAGAAAAACACTTTCATGTCCACATGGATACTGGACACGGTTGAAGGGAGATTAAATTGCTGGGCCATAGCATACCACTCAATCCTTGACGGAACATACTTAAACTCTGTTGATGAAGCGTAAGGACCACGTCAAGGTTTTGTGCTTGAACGAATCAGCATTTTCTTAAGTTCATTAATTCCGCATATCAGACCATACACATAAAGGGGTGCTGGGATGATACAAATTTAATCTGGTGTCACGGTTTTTGCGCTTGCAAGCTCAGCAGAATCGGAAATGCCCTTTGGCTATTCACTACGAACCCGTGGGAGAGTGCAAAGAAATGGACACACAAGTCTAATGTGCGCACACAATTGGAGAGCGTCCTCAACCAACTTAGAGCACCCAACTGAAGACAGCTAGCCAGAGACAGCTAGAGAGGCTTTCTGGTTGCTCAAGTCCATACCAGGTTGGAGTGCCACATAAAGGAGAAGATCCAACTACAGAGCATTATACTTATCGGAGAGGATAGTAGACTATGATTTAATAATATATTAGATTTATTTTAGATTTTTATTAAAGATTAATGTAATACAGTAGAATCCTAGAAAAATGAACAGATATAAAAAATATGCTCCGTTCAACTTTTCGAGGAACAATTTATAGCGTATGTTTATCCATCAAAAAACATTTCATATTATTATAAATTATTATGTGTGGTTCGCCGTGGCGTAGGGGGTAAGTGCGTCGACCTATACGCAGAGGGTGCCAGGTTCGATACCCCAATTCACCACCTTTGATAATTCACGGCTCCACCTCTTTCGAGCCACTGCCAATGCTCAAAGAGTACTCCTGTCTAGAAAAAGATTCTCAAACTTGAACGTTCGGAGTCGGCATTAAGCTGTAGGTCCCTTCCACGCGTGAGAGAACAATAGAACGCACAACACGAGTGGTTGCTGAGAAACTAGGCCTTGGCCCTCTACGGGCTGTAGCGCCACCCATATTATTATTATTACAATCTAACTAAATCATCTATCATCACCCTATCGGCTAGTGCCCGCTGTTATTTTTCCAATATCGGGCATGGGTTACTAGATATTGCACAGTTATTTAACCGAAACCATCTAAGGTTAACAAATTTAAAGAAATGTAATGTTCGTGCCTTGTCTATGCCAAACAGAATGTAAACCTCCTCAGCAGACGATTTATGGAGCTCCTCGTTTGGCCGGTTCGCCCACTTTCTCATTTCCGAATAAGTTTCTATACTCTGGAACCAAGATTAAGGTAAATTTGAACTTTTTCGCTACTGCTGGAAGTGTATTGCGACATTCGTGGACTAATTTGAAACAGACTTGATAGCAGATTGCGTTTCAATAAAAATTAGTATTCTTTGGACTGCCGTGATAATTAGGTGTGACGTGAATTGATGGCACGCCTCCATAATGGCAATGGAAACGTACGTCACTCAAAAGAGGTGAGGCCTGGGAAGATGGTAGTTTGGGAATCTAAAGAAATGTTGTCTTGTAATCGGTGTTTTCACATTTAAAGAAATACAGTGGACGCTCACAAATTAAAACCACTTTGTTCCTGGGGTAGTTCTAATTTCCGAAATGTTTTAATTTCTGGACGTTTTTTTTTATTTAAAAAGTAAAAGGAAGAGCGAAACTACCCCTAAATGTATTTTCAAATAAATAAAATATTTATCTCAAAACCTACATTATCTGCATATTTAACGATACTTTAACTATCATGAAATTATTGCTTAGTACTTATTCTATTACATTTTTGACTACGTTACTTTTTGTAAGCGCTACAGCAATATACACAGTTTTTCACTTAACGTTCGATACAGTCAGTCGTCTTCTCTTCAACTCGCGAAATACTGTCTTACATAGTTTAATTAAATGAATAAAACGTGAATATTATAGTATTCGATAATCTTTTCTTTACTACGCTCCACCACTGCAAATACATTAAAAACTGAGGTTCGAATTTCTGGAAGATTCGAATTTCCGAAAGTTATATTTTTTGAGCGTCCACTATATTACGATTTCTTTATTTTCCAAACATTCTTCTATGTACGTATATATCGCACAAAAATCTCTAGAGCATAGTTAGATCTAAAGTTTGGCTTAACACGTTCTCAACACAATCTGAATATTATGTTTTTTTTAATTCTTTACTCTCAGTTTCCATTAGCACCAATTAATACAATGGAAAAACGACACGAGTTAGTGACATTTGTGTGTTAGTAAAGTAAAGTACAGTGGAGTGAACAATGTTGTTTACGAAAAATTCAGAAATTCGAAAATTCAAATTATTATCATCGACATTTGAAAAAACAAAAGGCTATATTATTAAATATATAAACAGCAACAAAATTTCAATCTCATTGTGGTTAAAATTCAATAACCATTATTTTATTTTTATCAACAATTTTGAAAGACTTCCAATAGATCGTATAACGCCGGGAAGATTATTAAAAAGTTTACAGGAGGTCATTGTATAGAACTTTCTAAAGCTGGAAGTGTCGAAGAAATGTCAATGGTGGTTTCAGTATCGTGCAGATCCAGTATCAGAGTTTGGGCTCTGCAAATAACCAGCTCTTTTGCAAAAGATCTTAATGTTTTCTTACAAGATAGATAACTGTTGGAATTTACTAAATAAAGCAGATCCTCACTATCTTATTCCATATTGTACTCTGGATTCTTTAATCCCGAAATAAATATTTCTTAAAAGGTTTGTTGAATACGAAGTGTAGCCCTTTCGTTTTAAATTTAAAATGTAGTTATTCCACCTAAAATTCTGGTCAATAATTACCTCTAGGCATTTGCTTGATTAATTATATTTAAAAACATTTCAACACATTTGAGTGGCAGTTGGTAGAGGCATTGTATGGGATCCATGGATTTCGCTCAGAATCAGAACAATTTATTAAGTTATACCTTCCACAAGTAGATGAATGAAATGTAAATGCATTGTCTTGAGGGTCTTTCATATTGAAAATATGAAACATAAGCTTAGTCTTAATAATAATAGCACAGTTGTTATAAATTTAAATCAAAGTTATTTTCTGCAGTTAAATTTAAGCCATCAGGTCTTACTGTTTTTTCATCAACAATACAGGCCATCTTCGTATTGTGCATAGCGCCTTTCCACCGAAAGGGGAATTGAGAGCATTTACCTTTACATCTTACACGACATGTGTATGATTTCTGATATGATTCATTGTATATGCCCTAGTCACAGAAAGAAGCATATTGATTGATTCACACCAAATATTCAAACTCCGTCCAAATGACATTCAGTTGGAGTTGTGCAAGTTGCTGTGCGAGGGAACTCAGTCAAAACAAAGTACATAAATTGAGACCAATATTGCATTAAATTGAAACGAGCGTCCTCAAAGTTCATTCCTTATCCCCTTATTTACTTAATTCTCCATATTTTCGTCTTAGGTAAGGTACTTGTTACACCGATTTTTCAAACTACGCGCGACCTCGTCCGGGAGGGTGCCTGACAAGCCTGGTCTTGTTATAGGTTTTAATGGGTAATCGAAAAGTCTTTTCGTATTTTGTCAATAGATGTCGTTGGAGTCGTCTATCTCCAGTGCTACCAATCACATTGTGTCATACCATATGGTTTTGGAAAGATGACATTTTAAGCTTTATTTAACAAAAAAAAAAGTTACAGCTGTTCAAAAATGAGTAAAAGTAATTAAGAAATTGGAAATAAAAAAGGGAAGAATGCCACGCAAGCCACCAATGAAATTTGTGAAGTTTACGGAGACGATGCTGTATCAGTTGGTGTAGTGTGTTACAATGGTTCGCTCGCTTCCGTCCTGGAAATTTCGATGTGAAAGATGCACCTCGCTCCGGTCGATAGGTCATCGTTGAAAAAGTCGATGAGATTATGGAACAAATTAACCAGGACCGTCACATAAGTAGCCATGACATCGCCAAGGAACTAAACATTCATCATCAAACGGTGTTGAACAATTTAAAAAAGGCTGGCTACAAAAAGAAGCTCGATGTTTGGGTACCACATGAATTGTCTGTGAAAAAAGTTTGATTAGAAATACGAAAAGACTTTTTCGACTACCCATTATTTATGTGTGGGCGCCACGCGATTGACCTACCGCACGATCCACCACTTGAACAGCGACAATAAGATGCTAGTCCGTATTTTTTAAATTTTTTGTTCACAATTTTATTCGCTTACAACTCCACAATATTTGGTTAACCTAGCTTACAACTAAGATTCAATTCAGAAAAAAAATGAAGCAAAGAATTCAGAACAAAGAAAAATAAAGCCATAAGCAATCGTGTTTTGAGGCGGAAGCGGCTAAAATGAGTCTAGCGGTGAATGTGGGCAAAACGAAGTATATGCTCATCAAGCACACGCAACATCGACGTCTTAGACAGAGCGTCACAATGGGCAGCTATAACTTCGAGGTAGTCAAGGACATCGTCTACCTTGGCTCAGCAGCAGATAGTAGATACAACATCAGGACCGAGATCAAACACAGAGTAACTCTTGCCAACCGCTGTTTCTATGGGCTCAATTCGCATTTGAGTAGTAGAGCCATCTCTCGAAGGACCAAGTTGACTTTGTACAAGACCTTGATCATCCCAGCCCTGCTGTACGGCGCAGAGGCATGGACAATCTAAAAAGCGGATGAGGAAGTCCTTGGTATCTTCGAGAGAAAAGCTCTGCGTGCAATCTTTGGTCCTGTTTGCGTTGACGGTTTCTGGAGGAGAAGATTCAACCGCGAACTGTAGGGGCTGTACAGCCACATGACTAGACAGGCGTCTTCGGATCCAACGCCTAAGATGGCTAGGCCATGTCCGGCCGGAAAAGTCTTCTCAACCCGTGGGACAACGCAACAGAGGACGCCCGCGTTTAAAGTGGCGCACCCAGGTGGAGAAGGACCTCAACCAAATTGGCGTGCGACACTAGACACAGCTAGCCCGAGACCGTGTTAGTTGGAGAGGCTTGTTGGTTGAGGCACAGGTCCAACCCGGACTGTAGCGGCAAGTAAAGAAGAAGAAGCAATCGTGTTTCTATAATTCGAACCCAGTTCCCACCGTTCAGGTCCGAAACTTTCGCTAGTAACACCTACTATTTCGTTACACGTAATGCACTTTAAACCTACCACCCGCTTCGACTTACACATCGACGTACACAAGAGGCACCCGATGATCGTGATACATTTTGATAATAAGGTATTAGTAACCCGGTCTTAGATCTAGTTTTTTTTTCAATCTATGGAAGCGTGTTGGGCTCATACCACGGTTGACACCTCACCAGTCTACAGTATCGTCTTCCTTGGACACCCTTGGGAATGTTCCTCTGGGATGAGTTTTCAATGCATCACCCTTCAAGTATCACCCTCGAAGTCAGAATGCAATTGAAGTGGCTCGTCCCAACCGCCCTCTGCATCGGCTGATTATTTTATTGGAGAGTTGCCAGCTGCAGAGAAAACTAATTCCCAATTCTTCACTTCAGCCAATTCAAGGTCATGGAACCATCATTGGAACTACAGAAATAAAAAAGGAAAAGAAGCTACCCACAGGATTCGAACCTAAGTCCCAACAATCTGAGCTAGCGCTAGAACCACCCAGCTGAGAACACCACTAGCAAAAGATTATCTAAGACTAGTACCGTAACACTAAGTCCCCCCTCCCTCCCCCACTACACCTAAACCTAAATATAAACAAATCCTAATTTAAAGATAGGCGAACATCCTTGAAAACACTTGGACCAAAACACCCAATCGTGGGTAGCTGAGAGATTGAGAGCACGCATGCAGCTTTATAAACAAAAAATATATGTTTCCCCAACTGTGTCGAATTTTTTCCAGCCCACTCATGAGCAAAAAAAAAAAGCCAACACGAGTCATAAACAATTGAACAAGAATTTGATTTTTACACTCAACATTTCAACCGTAGAAAGCCGTCACGGGATGCTTGGACTTGGCCCTTCACAGTACATGTGTGTGAACCACATGTTGGGGAGAGAGGGGAAGGCAACGAAATGAAATCAGCCAAATAATACTCATTCATCTTCAGACTTTTCCACCGTCCGCTGGTCCAAGACCTGACACCACCGTCGCGTTGTCGGTCGGCGCGACGCGGCTAGTGTCTACACATATGAAAATCAAACAGCGCCAAGAAACAAACGAAAGAACTGCAAATAAATATAAATTCAACACAACTGAAAAATGAAATATGTATGTACGAGAATGAAAGCAAAAGAAAAATCCAATTTCGCTTCAAGGGTCCTTTTTACCCAGTTTCCAATTTCTCTCTCTCTCTCGCTCTTCTTGTCGTTTTCTTCTACTTTTCTTCTTCTTCTTCAATTTCCACTTAGCAAAAAAAAAAGTGAAACGAGAAATAGAAATTCAAGTCGAACAAAACAAGCTGCCTCCATCCCGATAGCCTCGAGTTTGAGTTTTCCTGGAGTTTTTTCCTTTCCCTACTTTCTGGCGGTATCCATCTCCAGCAGCAGAACAGCAGCATCATCCGCATCGGCCTAAAACAACTCATCCATTCGCCGTCCGACGTACACGTCGCCCTTCCCTTCCATGCTATATCCTGGCAGCGTACATCCTTTAGCCGCATTTTCTTTGATTCCTTTGCTTGAAAGTCATCGGCAACGGTCCAGAAATCTTTCGCTATTATCCTGACAGCGGATGGACTTCCTCTTCACATCATCGCATCGGTCGTCTGCCCCTTATAGCGTTCCACCCCTCGATTTTCCTATTCCTCTCCACCGTCACGCTCATGTATGCATACAGGCGATTGTGTATACTCACATGTGTGCACACTTATTTTGTATTTCAATTTCGTGTAATATAAGCCTAGAACGATGGCAGCAGAGTCCAGTTGGTGGCCGTTCGTTCGCTCCTCTCGTCATTTGTACCGCAGTCCGCATCAAACATCATCTTTCAAAGAATTTCCCCATCCACCTTGCAATCTCGCCGCCCATATGAGAGAGAACGGATTGAATTCTCTTGTGCAAAAGATGCGCGAATGAAAGACGACGACGACGCCGATGGCCGGACGGGTCCTTTGAACAGAAAAAAAAAAATAAAACAGCGTTCAGCTTTCGCATGTGATCTATTGCCAGGAAAATTTTGCCGCGAGCGACCCTTTTTATAGTCATCTTGATGTCCATGGGATTTCGTTCCGTTTTGTTTCTTGTTGTGTTTTTTTTTTTAACTTTTACAAAGCGTTCTCCCCAGCTTGTTCTTCTTCTATCCACTGGACGGCGCGGCGGCGGCGGCGTCTTCCTTCACAATTCCTGTATCCCCCCTGGTAGCGAGCGAGCGACCCAGAGTACCTCCTGCTGTCCCCTCTCAATCAAAATATGCCGCATCAGTATCCTTGTCGTGTATGTTGGACACGCGAGAATATTTTCCAGCCTTAGCTCGCAGGATATTCAGGGCTAGTATCTGTGAGTGTACACACGCACATATACACATACGCCTTGGATGTTGATTGAAGGATAATGGAGAAGAAGTCAGCGGATGCGAGTGGTAGGAGGGGGTGGTGGGGTTGATATAAAGCCTAAGGATATTCCGTAAAAACACAGAGCTATTTTCTAGTTTCCACTTTCAAGGATATTTTAGTGGACAGACGTACTCACGACATATGAGCCACCACCGCTGCCAGCACTACCACCAACTCCCGCTGACACTTGTGTGCACGTACGTACACGTACTAATAATGATCGCACATGGTGTGCGGAACGTACGAGTACGTAAGTGAAAAACTGTACCATGCCCTCCCCCTTGCCACCCCCGCTGCTTATGCCTCCAGCGAATCTATTTGTATTTGACGGGCGGACGGACTAACGGACGCGCACAAATTGCTAGTGACAGCGACCAGCGCGCTTTTGTGAGCACAAAGACTTTGGTCTTCCTACGACACGAAACATCGCATACACGAGATTCTCAGTATTTTCTAGTACATTTTTTTCATTTCTTTTGGTGTCCTTTGTGCCGTTTTTCCGTTTTCATCTTGGGAAATGGAAAGAAATGCCACCTACACGTTTTCGCGTGTCTCATGTGTGACCAAGGATGTGTTGTATATCATGCTTATGGATATGTGTGTATGCGCGCACATGCGGTGGACATCTATGGCGGATTCGAATGAGGGTGACGAGCGAGGGTGGCGAGCGGGTCTTCTGTGCGGATATGGCACGTAGAGTGGACAGCATAAGAAATTGGTTTTGTTTGTAAGTAGATTTTTCATCAAATGGCCGCTCCATGTCCGTAGGGAGTGGGTGGCTCGTTCGGAAGCTGGGACACTTTAGCATGCTATTTCTGCTGCTTTAGCAAAAGGCGAAGGATAACACTCGAATAACGACTACGACTACGGCTACGACGACGACGACGACGACAACGCCGGAGATGGCAACGACAACGTCCACGATGTCGATGACTACGGTGAAGTCGGCGATGTGGCGAAGGGTTGATTTGGCTGTCCCGCGTATATGTACATATACCTTTTCGCTTTACATATCCTATCCACATACATACCTACATATTTGCAAGAGGCCATCCAAAGCACTGGCCAGCAACCCCTTATTCGCAATGTCCGCCGCTTCACGCTGGCTATTTAATTTTGTTTAAATGAGGAAAACATGGGGTTAGAAGGGACCGAGTGCCGGATCTGGACAAAACTATTAACTCAAACACTATTTTCACCCTTCGGCGTATGTGCGATTATTTACATACGTGTATGTGCTTGTTTTGAATGAGGGGTAGTTTTTCACCGGGGTCCACTTGGTTGATGGCTAGTTAGTTAAAACTAAAAAAAAACCGCTCATTAACTCGCTTTTCTTTTTTTAAGAATACTTCTTTGAATTAGCCTCCCAAAGGGGTGAACAATAACAGGAAAACTCACTTAATTTTTTTTTTATTTTTTTTTTTGGAAAATACCGCATGCACACACACAAAAGAAAATCGTCGGTATGCATGTACATGGGCATGCATGTCGAGCTTCACTGCGAGATGCTATGATTTATTGCCCGAGCAGTTTTTATTGGGGTCGATGAACCGGATTTTGGCCCATTACGAACGTTTAGATAGAAAATGAAAATATTAAATCAATCTGCGATTGAATTGAATGGATGCGAATGCGTGCTTTATAATTTGTGCTGTGCACGGTGTGGTGGGAAGCTGGTGAACTGAAAAGGGTGCAATTGGATATCGCAGTGTCTAAGGGAGCACATGTTAAAGTGAGCAAATTTGATTGTCAGAGTATCGAGTTTAATCGAATTTCCGATGAGTGATGCATACTAAATTAGGAGTATGTATTCTTATTATTGTTTGAATATTATTTTTCTCCTGCGGTCCGATGAAATCAGTGCGTCAGTCGTAAGCATTAATTGGAGGAATTTCCGTTAAGGTGAGGGATGTAACAAACACTTGCCACCATTTAAACAATCCACCAGGGAGTTTCCGCCTCTGATCAAGAAACATATTTCCAAGAAGTATCGATGACCGAATTAGGGCACAGCTCGGAAGCGACCACCACATATCCAATTTATTTGATTTTTTTGCCGGTAGCCCAGCACGTGAAGCGTGAAGTTCCACATGTGATTTTTCGCAAATAGACCGAACAGCCTAAAAAGTACAGTGAAGGCTTTTACTACGGACACTCTGTTAGGTGTTAGGGGACCCCCCCATCTTGAATTGAAGTTCCATATATTCCATGGACGGACAATTCCCTAGGCCAGACAAAAGTGCTGCGACCGTCGCTGTCCGCCTACGAGAGCTGTATAGAAGTTGTGAGAATCACGGAACAAAAAAATCTTAAAACTGTAAAATTCTTTTAATGCCTTTCAGGCAGAAACACATCTTCAAACATTTCGTGTCAAATACGTTCTAAAACTAGGAGCGGTTACAGTCAGCTTCTAAGGTGATTGCACATCATATACACTACTCTGCAAAATAATGAGCACAGGTTGGTGAACAATTTAATTCCGTTTATTAAAGCTAATACGTAAAGGTTCAACTTAGGTAGTTATTGTTTGCTCTTTTTGTATTAAATTTGCATTAAAACTATAAACATAAATATGGAGTTCAAGTGGGTCGCCGTGGTCGCGTAGTGGGTTAGTGCGTCGACGCCTACGCAGAGGGTCCCAGGTTCGATACCCGAATTTACCACCTCTGATATTTCACGGCTCCACCTCTTTCGAGTCACTGACAATGCTCAAAGAGTATTCGTGTCTAGAAAAAGCTTCTCAACTTCGCCGTTCGGAATTGTGAGGTAAAGAATAAATAGCACGCACAACACGCAATGGTTGCTGAGAAGCTAGGCCCAGGTCCGCCTCGGACTGTCGCGCCAATTATATTATTATTATGAAGTTCAAACAGTAAAATTTTTAGAAATTACAAAGAACGTCAGCATTGTTTTTTTAACAAAAAAATAAAATAATTATACAAATAATGAAAAAATAAAATGCTATTCGACTATCAAGGCATTTCTTACCATTCCCACAGAATAAGAAACGCTTTGGCAGTAATTCTCAGTGATTGTCTTTCCTTTTACAGCTAGTGTATAATGCTTCTAGTTCTGGAGAGCAATGAGTCTTCCAATCCATTTTTCTTTAAAAATGTTTGCGTTTTCAACTGTTAAACTGAACAAAATTGCCTGTTCTTATTATTTTGCACATTTTTAAATTGACCTTCTTCCAAAAACTGAGCAGAACTACTAAATTAAACAAAGTAAATGCAAATGGTTAATCTTATTTTAAACGTTACTAACATCAAACAAAGAAAAATGCAGGAGCAGATGTCTGCATTATCAGTCAAAGTGATAGCGAGAAGGATTTTTTTTTTTCATTTTAATTCATTTCTATTATGTACTTCATGACAAGTTAAATACTACACAAAAATGCTTAAAACTGGTTGGTCGAACAGTGTTAGTTACTTATTCTAATTTACTGACTCTTGGCGGGTACTCTAAGCTAAACTTAAACTTATTCTATGTCTTTCGACTTAATCTTATTCTATGTCTTTCGACTTAAGCTAAACTTAAACTTATTCTTTGTCTTTCGACTTAATCTAACATTATTTTGTAAAAAGAAAATTTGAACATGACTAATAAATAATAAGAAAAAATTTAAAAACTTAATGACCGAACATTTTTTTTTAAAAGAAACTACAAGCTAACTTACATTCTACCTTAAAATAAAACTTCGATACCCGAATTTACCACCTTCCATATTTCGCTGCTCCACCTCTTTCGAGTCACTGACGATGCTCAAAGAGTATTTCCTGTTTAGAAAAGGCTTCTCAAACGCACAACACGAGTGGTTGCTGAGAAGCTAGGTCCACCTCGAACTGTAGCGCCACCCATATTATTTTATTAAACGCTTATCCACTACCTTACAACTACGCTAAAATATGTAAGTCGGCCATAGGTTACAGCTGATATATGTATAAAATCCGCTGCAAGACGTGGACCGACTACTCCCCATGAGGGGGTCTGAACTACCCTTTCTAACAGGGATCTAATGGGTTCGACGCTGGAGTTCTCTCGCTCCCCAGCCACCAGAAATTTCGATGTTGCATAGCAACATCCAGCACATCCCGCCTAGCTCAGGCCGTACTGAACCGGAGGAGACCCTCCTCAGCGCGATGTGCGACTCAACGGTCGTGGTTGAGTCGCCCATCCACAGTTGATCGGTACCGCATTTATATTTTGTATCAGACCGTTCTTGCCTAAATGGAGAAATCCTTTTGGGGGGACGAAACCGTTGTGACGTACCCTTTCGTGGTATTGAGGGTTGGGGTAGTAAGCCCCTGAAATCAGATTGTTGACCGAGTTCATCGCTCTGGCAGTATGACCTCGAACCAACTTCAACAGGAAATTGTCCACTCTTATCAGGTTTGCCCTGTTGTATTAGACCTCATTGGAATAGAATTTTATGTACTGGGACTCTGAAGTTCTATAAGGCGAAGGCAAGCCCTAAGACAAGCCCTCTCGAACAACCGAATCTTTTCCATCAAGCTTGCACTCACGTTGAACTACACGGGACAGCCATAGCGAGAAGGACAAGAAGCCATGTGTGATTATTATTTTGCACAGCAGTGTACGTGTTCTGCTTTTTAATTAATATTTAATTCAAAAATTTAAAATGCAGTTTTCCAAAGCAATTAGTTATGTAAAAAAATAAATGAGAATATCTCAAAAACTAAGGGCAAGGTAAAAAACGTAACGAAATTTAGATGACCAGTAAATGTCCCTTCTAACCTTTGCTGGAAAGCGCTTTTGCCCTGGTTAGTCTTCAGATCAAATAAAAACACTCTCACTTTTTGAATAGTAGACACATAATTGACTACTTTAGACGGACATAATCGAATGATTTTAAGAATGACTTTATTGATCGAGATATTTTGATAACCAAACGATCACTTGAGATGGGCTCATTCGAATGATTATTCAGGTGATAATCAATAGTACAACATTTCGATTCTCAAAATCATTCGAATGACTACTAACTAATTACTAACTACTAACACAATATAACTAGAGAGATATTTCAATTCATCGTGAGAACAAGTGATACATAGTTCTCGTCGAATCAGGAACATAACCAGAATGAAAGACACACAAAGAAAAATAACTCAAGCTTAATCCGCTTCTCGGTTGGTTAATAGAAATTATAAAAAATTAAAATTCATTCGAATGATTTGATTAGAGACATTTATCGAGTTATCATTTGTTTGTATCATTAGTTAGTAGTCATTCGAATGATTCTAATAATGGTGATGTTCTCGAGATGTTGTATTAATCGATTATCACTCGAATGATCATTCGAATGCGTCCATCACTAGTTACTAGTTAGATACTACATGAAAAATCCGTCTTAGGACAGTGGTTTGTTTTAGGATTTGCATCTTTTACATTTACTTTTGAGGTGCAAGCCTTAATTTTTTGGTATTTGACTCGCTGTCCAGCGCGTTTTTCGGGGTTGTCACTTCTTATCTCTCTTGCACTTCTTATCTCTCTTGCTTTGCAGAGAACGAAAAGCACAAGCAAAAAAAAAAACGCTACCAAAATCTTTTTCACAGAATTCTAAACAAAGTTGGTAAATACATCACCCCTCGATCTACCATTTACTATCATTAAAGAGTCTTCAAAGGATAAAAAAAACATTGATTTTTATATACATTTATATGGTTAAATTAATCAATTGGCTCATACTATCGAGGAAGCGATATTTATTGTGACACGAGTTCATTCAGTATCTGGACTATATGTTGCATGATCGTGATCACAATCGACATTCTTCCTGTTCTTGAAGACCAATTCGCAATGAGTGTAGCCTTGATCAGCGAACCTGACACTCCAAGACTCCGGTCGACTACCTATTTACAGCTCTTCTTCTATTAGTCCAGGTACAGACATTGTTTCAGCCTTCACAACTTGTGGTAAATTGAAAATAATCCTGAAAGAGTTCTCCCACCCAGATCTTAATCCGTTGCACGAGGGCAAGCAGGGCGTTAAGTCCTTCCTTCTAAGATTAAGCAACTCAACACAAACACATTCAATCCACAGCAACAACTGCAAAGAACATTTCTCACCACATCGTTCAGTATTCTCGCACTTCTTCGTAATTCATCGAGGCGAAAATCACTGCAGCTGCTCGCTAATAGTATGTCCTTGCACACGCATGAAATACACGAAGTAGCACCGTATAGAGAGGACAATGGCTACGTACACTTTAAAGGAGTCGATTTCATCAATGTCCTTTTCGCTGTTTTGCTTTGTTTTTTCCATTTGCCCTCTGACTGGGCCCAACTGTGTGCAACACATAAACTGCAAGGCTTCGTACACTGCCTCTGCTATTGTTGTCCTTTCCGCTTCATTTCCAACGAAAGTCGCGCATATTACAATAAGAAAAAAAAATAAGCAAAAAGGACATGCCACCACTTGATTGACAAAAATGAAAGAGGGCAGCGGAATTTTTTGAGGAACAAGAAAAAAGAATCCCCAGGGGTTATAGACACAGACAGAGTGACTTGTAACGTATTACAAACGAACGACAATGTGACATTGCAAAATGACACACATGCCCCGGCATGAATTCATAAAGGATACGATTTTAATATCGCCGCTCGATTCGGTGCCCTTCGCAATGAGAACAACAATGGTGCGAAACTGTGCCAACTTACAAAAATGCTAATATTTTTGCTTATTGCCGTTACCATCGTGAAGGATTCAACTCTCGAGGACATGATGTGTCACTCAATCAGAAAGTGAACGTAATCGATATGCCCTCCTTGTTTGACATGCAATTTGCATCGCTTTGCTGGTGACATATGATTTCTTTTTGAGAACCATGTAACCGATCCTCAAACGATCTATTCACAGGCAATGGGTTGGAATTTATCACCGAATCTGCATTCCTTGAGAATGTTTTGGTTTGCAAATTGATTGTGTGCAAAATGGGTTGGGAGCAGGCGAATTGAGCAATCAAACCAATCAGGATTTGATAAACGTGACGAAAGGATTTGCGGAAAGTGATCGTCATTTTGCAAAACATACTTGATTGCCATGTGACATGGATTTTGTTACAAAAACATTGTGTCACTGCTACCGTGAGACAAGTTTGACTGTTGTTTGGGGTGTTTTTAAGGCGAATGTTATTCCACGATGATCCTTGTGATTTGATTGATTTCGGTCTTGATCTCATCAGTATCAGATTCGAATGCAAATGTGGATATGAGCGAATTTGACGATGATCTCTTGTAAACATGGGACTTCGATCTCATGGTCTGTTTCCCACGAAATTTGTGGAAACCAGATTAAATCAATTGGATTGCTGTATGTTCGCATATTCGTTTTCTTCTGGCAGACAGACCTCAGCAAACAAGCCGCGACAGCTGGTACGATCACTAGTGCTACCTCCAATTTCGCACTTAAATTTGTTGAGGTCCTTCTCCACTTGGTATTGGGCGTCGGTTTCGTGGGCGTCTTCTACATTTGTCCCACTGGTGCGGAGTCCAACGCTTAAGGTAAGTTATGAAATTCGTGGGGGAGCAAGCGAAGGTAGTCGTCGTAGATCATGAGCTGACAAAGGTAAGTTTCCTTTGCCTTGAGTTGGTCTATCATAGAATATACATATGTTGCATAATGGTGTTCGGAAAATACAGCGTTGGGCATCTAGTAGTTTTATTTTATTTGGACTATAGGTTATTTTGATACTGACAGCTGATAGCCGACATCTCGCTTTTCTCTTGAACAATGTGGAAAAATATTGAACACTTATTTTCAAGGTAACTGATGTGTAGCCCAATCAGTACGTTTTTGAAAAGAAGTTTTGGCCCAATTGAAGCACCCACGGCGAGCGCTGTACGCAAGTTGATGCAAAAAGTTCGTGAGACTGATATGCTAGTTGCCAACACTCATGGTTCCCGCCGTCGTATGGTGAGCACTGATGAGAATGTGGCTTCTGTGGCCAAGAGAATATTTTTTTTTCTTCGAAAATGAAGCTGGGAACAACATTTCGGCCGATGGTGGGCGTTACAAAGCTATGTTCAACAAATATTTTCTTCGACTGAAAATAAGGACATGTTTTTGGACGGACCATTGACTTTGTGCAATCCAAATCGTGTTATCAGCCGTCTAGGCGATGTCCATTGGTCGTCTCCAAGCTGCGTTTTGACTCATTTTGACTTGTGGAGAACCGTGAAGGATCGATGTTATGCCAACAATCCGGAAACGATTCAAGCAGTGAAGGCCAATATCATCAAAGCAATCCGTGAGCTACAGCCCAAAACCATCAGTAATGTCGTAGAAAATTGCGGTCACAAAACACGATACTGCGAAGCCAACCTAGGCAGCCACTTGAACGACGTTGAATATCATAATGATGTTCCTAGTTTTTTTTAGCATTTTGTTCTTCTTTTTGCTCTACAATCGGGTGGATCAGGGGCTAAGCCAACTACTCTCTATCGCACCCCGATGGTTGATAACATTCTCCACTTGAAGGAGGTGTCCAGCATTCAGGCCGGAGCTAAGTTTTCCGTGACTGGTCCAGACACTTTGGTCGTTGAATTCCTAGATGCTTTGCTGGAATCATGCCGCTGAAAAATTCATGTTTGAAAATTCATCTACAGATGCCATCAAGATCAGATGCCTTTCTCTCGAGGTTACATCCGCTTTTGGCAGAATGCGTCATAAGGCAGAAGTGGAACGATCAGTGTTTTGTATACGGTCAGCTGGATGATTCTAGAGACAAAGGCTATATTTTTCAACTGTCCCTTGACTCAAAAGAAACAGCGGTTGGCAAGAGTTATTCTGCAGTTGATCATGATTCACTGCCGAGCTCTGATTACTTTTAAGTCCTAGCTGTTGACCATTGAGACGCTCTGTCCTAGGCGCTGTGTCCAGTCAGTCCTGAATAGCATTTCTTGATATATACGAATGAACTTTGTTTCGACACCATTCATTCTTCCATCTAAATCGTAGTGAACTCCTCTGTTAAGGCTCGCTGTGTAGGGACAGTCACAAATGTCGTCATAAAAGTCTCATAGACCTTAGGACTACCTACAGACTATTGACTTTGAAAATATCGTGAAATATCGTCTATCTTTCAGCTCATTGAAGGTTTCGATGAGTTTATTACCGGCACTGATGGACCAGCAAGTGATGTACATTGTCATCTTAATCATCTTGACGGGCTTAGCAGGAATGTCAAAACTATAAATCAACAAGCAATCAATTGTATAGCAAATGAAGGATACCCCAAATCTTTGTGCTCCGAATTCATCCACAGAACAAAATCAAAACATTAATCCTGAATAAATAAGACGGAGGCAATGATAGGTATCTAGTTCCGTCAGTAATAGGATTTAAAGGTAGTTGGATGGATGCACAAGTGCGATCTGTATCAAGAGGTGGATGTATACTGGCTCGGCCATATGGAGCGAACCTAAGACAGCTTGGTATTGATTGGAAAGCATAGTGCTCAGGACTTTCGAAGCAGACATAGCTCAGGGTCAGTTCACACAATGGCTACAACTGTCCGGTCGCACGCCTGATAACTAAATTATAAGAAGTGAAAGATAACAACTTGCCTGTGAAAGTAGCCCGTGCCGAAGGAATCTGTTCATAAACAACGCAACAGTATTGGAATGATTTGAAACCAAGCCAATATATTTGGCCGAGAGATAAATTTACTCACAGCAAAGGAAACCCCTTCAACGGCGTAACCTTGCTTGGGATAAGTCTCCTTAACATCTACTATAATAATTATAATAATAATATGGGTGGCGCGACAGTCCGAAGCGGACCTGGTGCTAGCTTCTCAGTAGCCACTCGTGTTGTACGTGCTATTGTTCTTTCAAAAGGGGATGGGACCTACAGTTTAATGCTGACTCCGAACGGCGAAGCTGAGCTTTTTCTAGACAGGAATGAGGAATACTCTTTGAGCATTGTCAGTGACTCGAAAGAGGTGGAGCCGTGAATTATGAAAGCTGGTGAATTCGGGTACCGAACCTGGCAACCTCTGCGTAGGAGTCGACGCACTTACTCACTATGCCACTGTGCTCCACTTAACATCTACTAGCGCCTTAAAAGCCTGATAGGTCCTTATTAGTGCGGTTTCAGACCACAGAAGTCCACCATCGATCAAATCTTCACAATACGGTAGATCCTGGAAAAAACCCCAAGAGATGTAGACACCCACCACTTATTCGTCGATTTTAAGGCCCCTTAAAGATGAGCTATTCAACATCATGCCTAGTTTTGATATTCCTACCAAAGGTTGTGGAGGATGACGAAGTTGTGCAAAGTTCAAAAAATTTTAATATCAGTGGGTACCGACTACTAGGACTCAATTTAATGCGAATTTCAGTCCTTGGCCGATGATGCCCGAGTACTGTTTTCGTGAACTTATAAGTGATGTTGATCTAATAAATATGTAGCGTGATTTTTGTTCCCCTCACACTGCGCCAGATCCTGGAAAGGACACAAGACATGCAAATCGACACCCACCACCACATTCCTGCCAAACTCGTCAGGTTATGCAGGATGACGATGGAGAATTCTCGCTGCTCCATCAAGGTCGGTAACGAACTCAACTTCAATGTCAAAAAGATTTTAGACATGACGACGCGCTGTCATGCGACTTTTTCAACATAATTCTTGAGAAGATCGTGCAGAACTCATTCGCTAACTCAAGAAGCATGATCTACCAAAAGTCCCCACAACTGCTAGCATACGCGGATGACATTGACGTGATTGGTCAAACGCAGCGAGCCGTCAATGAGGCGTTTGCTGGTATTGAAGCGGAAGCAGCCAAAATGGGTTAAGCGGTGAACGAAGGAAAAACGAAGTAGATGCAGGACGCACAACATCGACGACTCTGCCAGAACGTCGCCATAGGCAGCTATAACTTTGAGACAGTGAAGGAATTCGTCCACTTCGTCTCCCAAATAAATATTGCTAACAACATCAGTATCGAGATTAAAAGTAGAATATATCTTGCCAATCGCTGTTTCTTTGGGCTCAAGAGGATATAGAGTAGTAGATCCATCTCTAGAGGGACCAAGCTAAAACTAATCATCCCTGTCCTGCTCTATGGAGCAGAAAGCTGGACAATCGCTAAAGCAGATGAGGAAGTCCGTGATCGCTTCGAGAGAAAAGATCTGCGTGCGTTGATGGGTTTTGGAGGAGAAGATTCAACCACGAACTTTACGGGCTGTACAGTGACATGAGCCTAGTCAGGCGTCCGGACAACACTGCTCCAGCCCGAAGAGTCTTCAACTCCAAACCAGTGGGATAACGCAATAGAGGACGCAAACGTAACCGATGGCGCATCCAGGTGGAGAAGGACCTCAACCAACTTGGCGTGCGCAGTTGGAAAAAGCTGGCTTAGGATCGTGCCGGCTTGAGAGGCTTGTTGGTTGAGGCCCAGGTCCATCTCGGACTGTAGTGCCACCAGTAGAAGAAGAAGAGCTTTATTTTTTTATTTTACATGAGGCGAGCCGAAATGCTGATTTTAAAAAAAAAAAAACAACTATTGAAGAGCAACCGAATACAGAGATGTCTTGTGGTTAAAAGTCACCTGGTAGTCTAGGACATCTTCCGTCTAGTTTTGAATGAGAATATAGTCCAAATTTGCTACAAGCGACAGGGTGCAATTTTCACCAGCAAACTAACCGAAACAGAACGCTCGCTAAGCATGCCTGTGTGTATGAACCACTTACGTGTTATGGAAGTTCCGCTAACATCGCTGGACTAAAGATCTATATTGATGTTGACCCACTATAAGTTCTAATAACCACTAAAAAAGTATGTAACACAGAGGCCCGATGACATTCTGTATCCCATTATCCGCCTGGTTCTTAAAGACCAGAGTGCTCCAGAGTACCCACTGAGGTGTGGCCTAGCAATGACTTGAGTGTATGATAAGGAGATGCTAGCCCTTGCAGGTTCAACCTCCCCCTCTGTCACACAATGACGCGAATACAGCACTCCTTCGGTAGGAGGCATCCGCTCCTGACATCAGGCATCGATCCTCCTAAAGTGACTACAGAGCCATCGGCTACAAACACCTCTTTCGGATCAGCCATGCAAGTGACTAGAGCCTGAAGCATCCCCTCTAGAAACTCAATCTCTTTTTAACGTCCATGTTATTCTTATTTCCTAACCTCTTTCTTTTATCAAACTCTACTTATCGTCCGCTATTAAGGAGTGACAGTACAGTAGTTTAGGTAATTCCACGTCACATTCCCACCCGAAGTCTCTTTCCTTTCCCAACCCTGTTCAATATTTATTAAAATGTCCCCATCTACTTATATCATCCAATTTACTGCACAATTTTTCCAAATATTATTTCGCGTCATCATGCACGCGCAAATCCTTGTGAAAAAAGTAAAATTCTCACGACCAATGCACACCGTCCCCAGCCGCAACGTTTAACACAATTCAACCCCATCGTCAATAGCGTCATCGCACAATGGCCAATCGCTACGAAAGGATGCATAATTGGTTTCCCTTTTCCAGGGATCAGTGCAGTCCGCACAGTTGTAGATTAATCACAGGATAATGTCCGCTTTTCTCCTCACAATGGGCTCAGTTTAACACGAAAAAAAGTGAACGGACCCATCTATGCGGGTCGGGAATATTGGAGGAGTGGAGGAGAGCAAACGTTTTGCACAGGCAAAGTCCTCCCTAGGCAGGCCGTCGTCGGTTTGATCCTTAACGTGTAGGTGAGTCAATTCGACCTTGGTGTCAACGGCTTCCCTATTGTTTCTCTAAATGTTTTCCTTTCGTCCTCGCCCATTATCCTCTGTCAGTTATATATTTTTTTTTTGTTTCTGCGCTTACCAGTTTTTCAGTTTACCCACTCACTCAGTCAATCTACGGTGATCAATCCTAAGTACGGATTACAAATCCGCAGAGGCCCTCAGGCCATTGCACACACAGGGAAATTGAAATGCGCGCATTTTCAGAATGCATCCCGCTACTTTTTGGGTCCTTTTTTCAGCTGATCCCTCTGCCTACCGCATGCTGCTGTCGACGATGTTGATGCATATATCATGTCCTGCATAAGGACGCCGTCATTCCTGCCGCCGCCGCCGGCCGCCATCCACCACCACCACCGTCGCGCTATATCGCACTGGCACGGTGCATGATTTTGCACTCTCTATGCACCATTGTTACTTTTATACTTTCTACAGAAGGATGTTTTTTGTACCGTTTTCCTTTCTGCGTTTTGTTTTGTTATTGTTCGGTGGTAGGTACAACCGTGTTGTACAATAACGCAGGACATGAAATCACAATGCAACAAGCGCGCAATGGTATGTAGAAGTTGAAAAAGGAATGCGTTGGCATTCTTTCGTTGTTGCCTTTGAGGACACATTACGCTTTGGTCCTTTTCGTTCGGTCTCCTTGCAATAACAAATTATGCAGGCAGATGTCATGGAGATTAGTGGCAAAACATTTTAGATGGATCCTGCGATGCGGCGATGCGACCTTGTTTTACGGCCTGTTTGACGAAGGACGCTCGACATGCTGATGATGGTTTTTAACTTTTCTTTTTCGTTTCTTTTTCTCTTGCTCATCTTCTTTCATTTCCTTTCCTATGCAGTTTTTTGTTGGTTTTACAAGGATTTTTCGTGGAAGGCAATTGAAAAGATTGCCACAGATCACATAAATCACTGCGAAGGAGTAGGAGACGATGTATTATTGCGCATTGCAATGTGGTTGGCAATGGGGTTATTGCCGAAGTAATTGTCGTCATTCTGGAATTACAATGAAACTCGTATATCTATCTATCTTAACGCAAGGATGTACATTTCAATTTGTGGTTGTGGACCTCAGATTGTTGGTGGTTTGGTTGGCATGGGCATTTGAAAGCATGGCGGACTACAATTTAAGAAATGTGTTGAAGATTTTGTGCGTTGTATTTTGCAACGCGCTGTAAATACTTTTGGTTAACCTTTAGCGTGTACAATAAATTTACATACATTAGTCATTCTGAGAGGATTAAGTTGCTAGGCGAAGAAATAATTCATAAAGTAGGTAGTCAAATAAACGATGGCCAAATCAGACAGCAATGATAGGTGTTCCAATAGTTATCTTTCAGCAAGGTTTTGCCATGTCATCACGTTTGCCGAACGTACGAAAACTAGCTACTAAAATATGTTATCTAAATATCTGTTGCACAATGTGAACTCCGTCGTGAGGTCGGTTGTAATCCTATTGGGAATCGTATTGAATATGGCAATTTGACTCACAGTTTTGACACTTTTTTTTTACCATAAGCCAACAACCAAAAATACATCGGTAAGTCAAAGAAGGGATGCGACTCGATGACGCAGTTGGTAGAGTGCCCGCCCCTGGTTAGCGGAGTCTCCGGTTCGAACCCCAGTTGGGATCAAATTAACGGCGCTATTAATGGAGTGCCCAATCGGTGGTAGTAGTCTGACTCTGGGTATCACAATGGACCCGGAATTTACACCGCTCCATTATTATCTCTGGGCTGCACTAAGTTTTTACTGAAGGCCATTTGATATGGACATGAGACAAAATTCGCTGAAGCCGATTAGAATTGATCTTGCGCATAATTTGGTGTGCAGCTTGTTGTCAGGCGTTTGGACTTCGTAACGGGGCGAAACCTCTTTGTAGCCAGCACGCGGTTCCCTCACCTCAACATCCAAAAAGGCACCTGGCGGTCTCCTTATCAATCAACCGTCAACCAGATTGATCACATTGCGATCGACGTCAGACACTCCACCAGCTCAGTCGTTCACAGACAGCTGAACAGTTCACAAGTGTTTCGACTTCGTTACAGACAATAAAAAAGTTATAAGAAAGTATAGCAGTGCAAAAGACAGTGAGAGTTGTAACAACGGCGCGGCCGAGTGCGTAGAGCTTAAGGCCGTGGAGCGAAAGGTGCTGGGATCGAGACCCAGTGGGGAAAATTACTTTTTTTCGCCAAAACATCCAATCTCACTAGGAAAGTGAGTAGTCGTGGAATGGAGGCGAGCGGGCAGTCCGCTCGCATAGAAGTGGACGGCGAGAGCCAGCAACCGGTGGCTGAAGAATCACGCCACCAACCAACGGTGCCCTTAGAAGGCACAACAAAGAGGAGGAGGAAGAAGCAGGCCTCCAACAGTTCAAAGAGGCGCAATACAAAAGCGTCAAACGATGAACCCGAAGAGGAAAGGAGTACACTGATGACGTCATCAAACGAAACATCAGCCGAAACCGATGCAGAAGATGATGCGTACTCGTATGTATCGGAGGGGAGGGAAGGGCGGTTCGCATTAAGCAGCATCAGCTTTGAATCGGTGCCTTCCGATACAGAAGAAGAAGTGGAGGCGATAATTCGCTCCAAAGAATCGAAGGTTTCCGATCTGAAGGAGGAGACGAAAAAACTACTTCACGAGATCAGGGAACTACGAAGAAGTACTCTCGAGAGGAGAAGAAAGGAGGAGGAAGAAAGGCTTCTGCGGCTCGGGCAACTACAACAACAGTTGCCCAGCAATAACGAGCCGAACAAGCAGAGGCAGCAACAACATCAGCAAGCTGATAAACCACAAGCAGCTCAGCTACAAAAGGAGTCAGCAACACAACAGCGGAAGAAAAAACGCGAGAAAGCAGCTCAACAATCCAAGGAAGCAGCAACACAACAGAAAAAGCAGCAGCAGCATACATCAGCGCAACAACAGCATCTAGCATGTCACCAGCAACAGCAGCAGCCCAAAAAGAAGGACAAAGTACCACCAATAAACCTGTACAAGCCGGACGTCATAAAAACAGCTAAGGTATGTAAGACGGCCGTAGGTAGTGGTAATTTTTTAATTAAAAAATCGAAAGGTTTTGAAAAATATGCAATCTACTGCCAGACAGTAGAGAATTATAATAAAATCAAAAAGTGTCTAAAGCGTTCGACGATGGAGTTCTTCTCTTTCACGCCTAAAGGAGAAAAACTCCAGTCCAAATTATTAAAGATCTCCGGACCGCTCGAAGCGGAGGAGATCTTCCAACTGCTCAAAGAGCAAGTGTGTGACGGTCTCGAGTTCGTCGGGGTCAAGCCCTTCACCACAGCTAAGGCAAAAAGGGAGGGGCGGAAATTACCGTACTTCATTGTACAGCTGTCACCCAATAGCAAGGTAGATAAGGTACACGATATAGATCGTTTGGCTGACTATTATTGCGACTGGGATAATATTAGAAGGCGCGATGGCATTCTCCAATGCGCTCGCTGCCAAAGGTTCGGGCACGCCGCGTCGAACTGCCACATGCAGCCTCGATGCGTCAAGTGCAGTGAGAACCACAGTGCGGAGAATTGTCCTCTGGGGCAAAAGGGAGCAGCTGACAAGAGTCAGCTCAAATGCGTACTCTGCGGGAACGCGGGGCACACCGCCAACTATCGGGGTTGCCCTAAATTCCAAGAGCGGAAAGCAAAAATGGCTCTGCAGAAGCAGCCCCCAGTGAAAAATCCACTCGGGGCAGCCATACCCGTAACGCCTCAAATGACGTTCGCCCAAATGGTGTCCGGTCAGGGGAATACGGAAAAGCAGCAACTACCAAAGGTAGTGCCGCAAGTCTCAGTGCCAAAAGCACACGAGCCAGCGCCTGAATGGAAAGCTTCCATTGAAGGGCGTATGGCTCGGTTAGAAGAGCAGGTCGGCCAAATTCTGGCGCTCCTGCAGAACCAACCACGTCAAAAGTCTTAATGGCTGCGCAGACGGAGAGCATTTTTAAGATCCTTGCAGTGAATGCAAATTCACTGATAGGGATCCCACGAAAAAACGAGCTCTATAGATTGTTGGACGATCAAAGCCCAGAGCTGATGCTGATTAGCGAAACCAAGCTAACTCGGAGAGGCATACTGGAGCACAGTAATTATAATGTTGTTAGAAGAGACCGGCCCAATTCCAGCGGTGGAGGCGGTGTTGCGATCTTCATTAAAAATAACATTAAACATAAAGTAGTGTATAGTGGTGAAGTACGAAGGTTTCAGGAGCTGGAGGCCTGCATCGTGTGCATTTCGCTCCGCAGCGGAAGGAGGTTGTATGCGGTGTCGGTCTACTCCTCTGGCAACCCTAGTTCCAGAACAACTATATCAGAGCTCGATTCACTCTTTCGATGTCTGAGGCTGGAATCGGAGGAGAACTATTTTATTTTGGCCGGGGACTTAAATGCCCGACATGGATATTGGGGAAACATAATTTCCAACAATAGAGGGGACCAGCTTTACAGCTGGTTTTGCTTACACAGTGTCGAGTATAAACTCGATTTGAAAGCAACTGAGATCTCGTCCTATCCCAGGAGCTCTTATCTGGATCTACTGTTGTTAGACGCAAGACTGCAGCTGACAGACACAAACGCACAAACGGTTAACTGTTTGAACACATTCGTGTACCTCAGTGACCATTGCGGACTCAGTGCCGAAATCAAAATCCCCAACGACATTGCGGAAATAGGAGAGTATGTTCAAACGTACACCTACAACTACAGTAGGGCACGATGGACACGCTTCTCCAGACAAATGACGCGAGCACTCTCTTCGAACGCGCTCCACATACCGTCCAATAGAAACTTGTCAAACGAAGAGATTGACATGTATCTAATTCAATTGGACGAGACAATCAAACGAACTATGGACATGACTATACCTCGGTATACACGGACAAACAACGAAAACTTGTACAGCAATGCGACTATCGACGCACTCCACCAACGTAAAAGTAGACTCCTGTCAAGATTAAAAACCTTGTACAGGCGGTTTACTGACAGACGAGACGAGGAAGTTAGGACACTGAAATCGCTCATTAAGAACATTCAGACATTAATTGTTCAGAATTACAGACTTTCTGTCAATTCATATTGGAACGATAAGATTCGGGCTGTTAGATCCAACAATCCGAGCATGTTCCCTAAAATAAACAAATTTTTTAGAAGTAACAAACAAAGCGATCTTCCGTGTCTTAAGCTTCCCAGAACGACGGACAACGAACAAATACTGACTACAGCAGGTATTGATCCAGATAGCGCTGTACTCGACGATAACTTCTTCGGGGTCGAAGATCCGCAAGAAAAAATGGAGGTACTAGGCGCGGTTTTCCAAGAAGTGTACAAGGTGAATGAGAGCGTTCGCCCGAACCACGAATTGGATAACCGCGTAATGGCTAGCAACTCTCAACTTCGAGAAGACATTCAACAATGGCGATCTGAGAACACTGGCTTTGTCGTGTTCAATGATGATAACATGGCAGATAATGCCATCGCCGACGAAGGGGTTCAACCCCCGTTCATATCGAAGACAGAACTCCAAGCGGTCTTCGAATCATTAAAGAAGAAAAAGTCTGTTGGAATCGACGGGATCTCCAACATTGTGTTAAGACACCTCCCCCTGGAAGTGGTTAATATGTACACAATCCTGTTTAACAATTCTCTGAATAATGCACATTATCCGGAGCATTGGAAAACTGCGATTGTGCAACCCATATCCAAGAGAGGAAAAGATTCTTCGAATCCTTGCAACCTCCGGTCAATTAGTCTCCTTCCGAACATCAGCAAGGTATTCGAGAAGGTGATCAATAGAACTCTGATCAACTGGACTAAGGACAAAAATATAATTCCGGATAACCAATTCGGTTTCAAAGCGGGGCATGACACTATTCATGCCGCGTCGAAACTAGTGTCGGATATCCAATGGAACAAAAGCCAGAAACAATGTACGGGTGCCTGCTTGATTGATCTGGAGAAGGCCTTTGACACCGTATGGTTAGAAGGACTTTTCTACAAGCTCAATCGGCTAGGCATTAGCAAACCACTGCTGTACCTACTTTGTAACATGCTTACCGGTAGACGGTTCGTAGTCAAGAATGGCAACGTGACCTCCTCAGGCATATTTCAAGTTAAAAATGGTCTCCAACAGGGTGCCGTTAATTCTCCGATCCTGTTCAACATTTACTTGAGCGATCTGATAAGTTCTCTTCCTCACGTAATTGCGTATGCCGATGACTTGATCGTGTACAGATCAGGCAAAAAGATCGAGGAAATCACTACCCTCACGCAGGGTGACTTCGATTCATTCATGAGAAGTTGCGATGACTGGAAGTTGAGCATCAACTTCCGGAAGTCGGAAACCATTCTGTTCAGGACGCCGTTGTATAAGGCCTCGGCGGATACGAAAAAGAATTGGCGAAAATTCACAATCGTTGGAAGACACGGGGAACCACTGGCGCAAAAGACTGTAGTCAGATACCTGGGGATCTGGTTAGATCAGTATCTATATTTTAACAAACATGTAGATGCTGCTCTGGCCAGGGCCCGAGGCGCATTTGCCCTTACAAAGAGACTGTTTTACAACAGCCAACTCGATGCGAGGGTGAAGGTTATCTGCTACATGGCCCTCATTCGGCCAATGCTCACCTATGGCTGTCCCGTGTGGTTCAACGTGAGTGCAAGCTTAATGGAAAAGATTCGGTTGTTCGAGAGGGCTTGTCTTAGGGCTTGTCTTCGCCTTTATCGAACTCCAGAGTCCCAGTACATAAAATACTATTCCAATGAGGTCTTATACAACAGGGCTAACCTGATAAGAGTGGACAATTTTCTATTGAAGTTGATTCGAAGTCATACTGCTAGAGCGATGAACTCGGTCAATAACTTGATCTCGGGGGCTTACTACCCCAATCCAGAATACCACGAAAAGGTACGCCACAGTGGCTTCATTCCCCCAGAAGCCTTTCTCCATTTAGACAAGAACGGACTGTTACAAAATATAAATGCGGTACCGCTCATATTCCACATCGCCAGATCAACTGTGGATGGGCGACTCAACCACGACCGTTCCGTCGCACAACGAGCTGAGGAGGGTCTCCTCCGGTTCAGTACGGCGGTATCAAGGAGAGATGTTCGGGATGTTGCAATGCAACATCGAAAATTCTGGTGGTTGGGGAGCGAGGGAACTCCCTCGTCGAACCCTTTAGACCCGGGGTAAAAAGGGTAGTACAGATCCCCTTATGGGGAGTAGTCGGCCCTGTCTTGCAGTGGATTGGTGCATACCTATGAGCTGTAACCTACGGCCGACTTACATAGCTTAGGGTAGTATTAAGGTAATTTTAAGTTGTACATATAAATAATAAAAAAAAAAAAAAAAAAAAAAGTAAAAAAAAAAAAAAAAATTAAAAAAAAAATAAAAAATAAAAAAAAAAAAAAAAAAAATAAAACGAATGTATACACAAACGTACATAAGGGTGTACCCGTGTATACAAACTGTACATAGTAAGTACATACATATATATATAAGTCTATACACTCGTATATACATATGTATATATGTATGTTGTTTAGTTTAAGTTAATTTAGGTTATTTTAAGTTAGTTTGTAAGGTAGTTATAAGTTTTAAGATAACAGTACAGGCATTAAGTTTTTATAAACAAATTTTTTTTCTTAATATTAAGTTGTTCACTATTGAACTCGTTTTTGTTCACATACAAATATAATGTTACTTTAAGTCGAAAGACATGCTAAGATTAAGTTTAGCTTAGAGTGCCCGCTTAGGGCCAGTAAGTTAGAAATAGTAACAATGTTCGTCCAACTAGTTTTAAGCATTTTTGTCTAGTATGTAAGTTATTATGAATTAAATAATAAAAATGAATTTAAAAAAAAAAAAAAAAAAAAACACTCCTCCAGCATTCTCGATGTCCGAAAATTCCAACATCGACTCGGATCATTTCCTTCTTGTAGCCAAGGTAAGAATACGGATATCGATAGGACAACGGAGTAGAGCAAGACCAAAACCGTTTGACGTCGGAAAGCTACAATCGCAATTGACCGCTAGCAACTTTGTCGATCGAGTCTCCCTTAAGCTCTCAGAGAGTCCAACCCTGCCAGGCGAAACAATCGACCAACAATAAAACCGTTGTCAAAAAGCCATCAGAGAAGCTGGATCTGATGTGCTGGGTTTTGAAACGCAACCCCAAAAAACCCCTGGTTTGAGAACGAGTGCAGGTAGGCACATTCAACGAAGCAAGCAGCATACAAGGCGACGCTGGACAGAAGGACGAGAGTGGTTCGTGAGCTCTACGAACCTAATAGAAGGGAAGAGCACCGGCTTCTCAAAAAGAAAAAGAAAGAGCATGAGAAGCGCACGATCGAGGACATGGGGAGGTGTTACGGCAGAAATGACGTCCGAAAGTTCTACCAACGGGTAAGACAATTATCCAATGGATACAAAATTCGGACAGAAGCCGGTCGTGACGCAGAGGGACAACTCGTAGTAGATTCGCGATCGATACTGAGAATCTGGAAGGATCATTTCTGTAGACTGTTAAACGGCGAGGCAGACTCCAATACCACTGTCAGGCAGAATATTCCACTCAACGCAATTGACGATGATCGACGAGAATTCCGTCCCCCCGACTTAGACGAAGTCAAGATAGCGATATCGAGACTAAGGTCGAATAAAGCTGCTGGTGCAGACGGACTGTCTGCGGAACTGTGTAAGGCAGCTGGAGATGAGCTGGTAGGGTACATGCACCAACTCTTCTGTAAGATATGGTCGGAGGAAAGCATGCCCGACGAGTGGAATCTAAGTATCGTTTGTCCGAAGGAGACCCCACCAACTGCGCCAACTACCGAGGGATAAGTCTCCTTAACATCGCCTATAAGATCCTCTCTGCCGTTTTGTGTGAGCTCCTGAAACCATTCGTCAACAACCTGATAGGTCCTTATCAGTGCGGTTTCAGGCCAGGGAAGTCCACCATCGACCAAATCTTCACACAACGGCAGATCCTGGAAAAGACCCAAGAGATGCAGATCGACACCCACCACCTATTCGTTGATTTCAAGGCCGCATATGACAGCGTGCATAGGGACGAGCTACACAACGCCATGTCTAGTTTTGACATTCCTGCCAAACTCGTCAGGTTGTGCAGGATGACGATGGAGAACTCTCGCTGCTCCATCAAGGCCGGTAACGAACTCACCGAGACCTTCAATGTCAAAAAAGGTTTTAGACAAGGCGACGCGCTGTCATGTGATTTCTTTAACATCATCCTGGAAAAGATCGTGCAAGACTCACAAGCCAACACTAGAGGCACGATCTTCCAGAAGTCCGTACAACTGTTTGATTGGCAGAACACAGCATGGACAGCATGGACAATCTCAAAAGCGGATGAAGAAGCACTTAGTCTTTTCGAGAAAAAGGTTCTGCGTTCAATCTTTGGTCCTGTTTGCGTTGATGGTTTCTGGAGAAGAAGATTCAACCACGGACTGTACGGGCTCTACGGCGGCATGAGCCTAGTCAGGCGTCTACGGATTCAACGGCTAGGATGGCTGGGCTATGTAGAGCGCATGGACAACACTGCTGCAGCCCGAAGAGTCTTCAACTCCAAACCAGTGGGATAACGCAATAGAGGACGCCCACGGAACTGATGGCGCACCCAGGTGGAGAAGGACCTCAACCAACTTGGTGTGCTCAGTTGGAGACAGCTGGCTAAAGATCGTGCTGGCTTGAGAGGCTTGTTGGGTGAGTCCCAGGTCCATCTCGGACTGTAGCGCCACCAGAAGAAGAAGAAGAAGAAGAAGAGGAAGAAGAAGAAGAGGAAGAAGAAGCTCGGTGTCTATTTCCGCCACACACGACACACAAATTCGTAGTTCTTCATTGAACGTTGACGAAGACGAAGCAGCGCTATGAGTAGTGGGGGGGATAGTCAGTCGTCTGCTTTGTCAACCTGTCAGATAGTGGGGAAAAATACAAAAGTCATCAGATCGTCACTTACCAAAATCGGAATGTGACTGATACCTTGTGCTTACCGCAACACAATGACATCGACAGATGTGTGCTGTGTTATGTTGGTTTTAGTACACACACTAGTCGATTGGATCACGCTGTTCTTGATAGATTAATTTATAAAGTCGATTTATTTTAGTGCATTAGGCCGTGCAATACATCAGCTCAACAACCTGATTATTGCATTCAGGCTGACGTCCAGTGTTCAGTGGAATGGGGTAGTTTGGTTCCTCTACAAAATATGGCATGGCATGTACGCTCTACAACATGTTCTTTCGAAGCAAATTAGACACACAAACATATCAGGTTTTCTAAGAAGCAAGCTTGTTTACTTCCAGATGACCAAGAGGTGTGTACCATGCGCGCAAGGGAAACGTAATAGTTTCCGTCAACAATCAAGTTGTGTGCAGATTAGTGCTATAGGGCCCATAAACTCTGTCTTGTAAAGTGGAGTTCTTTTTAACAAGAGATGTATTGATGACTGGAATCTGAAGCCAAACCTTCAAATGTTGGACACAAAATCAATATCAAGTGCATGCGATTTAAATGACGTTATCTATACTAATAATAGGTACGACTGGATGGCGCAGTTTGTTGAGTGCCTGCCCTTGGTTAGCGGGGCCCCAGTTCGAATCCCAGTGAAAGCAAATTTACTACAGTTTTATCTGGTTTTCAAGTCTGGTCTAGTCACCATTTGCTGCTGGGATCACATTAACAGTGGGTATCACAATGGACCAACATGTTTTAAGTTGACATAGAAACTGACATAAGCAAAACCAATATCCTGACGTTTAGTACGACAAAGGAAACACCAAAGAAAATAGCGCAGAAGCCAGTACAACTTCTGGAGGGGCTCATCAAAACACAGACTGCCTGTAATATAATTTTTTAATACTATAATATTAAAAATTCGCATTTTCGCCTAGTCAAAAAATAAAAAGTTTTCCAGTGAACGCTATAGCTCATCACTGGGTTGTGTGAAATCAACAAAAATCAAAGATCATTAGTTAATGATACAATGCCCCGGTTGAACGAAAGAATCTAGAAAATGGTGGTTTTTCTAAAAATGAGGGACGCTGAATCTCATATTTGTTGTTTTAACCCAAAATTCTCTCACATTTTCGGCTATAAAAAAAACGGACTGTCCCTCGTTCACGCGGAGGAAAATAAAGTACAGTGATGAAAATTTCAAACTGATCGGTAAGAGCCGTTGTCAAGTTTATGTGATCACCGGTTGCGAAGACATGGTTTCGAGAAAAACACATGTTTAAAGTTTTGAGTTCTATAAGGATGCACAAATATGTGGCCCCACTCAAAGTTATTTACCTCCATACAAAATAGTGCGGTCTGCCTATCATTTTCCGAAAATAATTGTAAAATATCGTTTTTTTTTAAGAAAATAGAAAAAGAAATTGTTTGATTTTCTCAAAATCCCAACTGAGAATGCAAAATGTCGCATGAAAGACACATTCTAATCTTTTTCTGAGGCCTATGGTTAACATCGATTGCTCTAAACTAAAGACCGCGACACACTCACCGCCTGAATAAGAACCAGTGGCAGTTTGACTTCTGTTGCATATGAGAAAACATCACTACCTTTTGATTTAGTAGATGAATTTGTCTACGTCGCTCTACAAATAACATCTTAGTCAATATCCGACTTGGAATCACTTTTGGCAATCTTTACTTTTCGGTTTCTGACTCTAAGACCCGAACTCATGCTAGACTCTTAATTTGTGATCCTGCTATATGAAGCCGTGAGCTAGATGAGAAGCAAATTCTTGCAGCCTTTGAAGGATGAATTCTGCGTCGGATAAAAATATATGGTTCTGTCCCGAGGAATGCGAATAGAGGATAAGACACAACTGTGAGCTCTATGAGTAGTAAAAGGATATGGATGTGGTAGTACTATCCCACTAGAGTGGTTCTGCTAAATTTAGCTGACAAAAGCTTCAGCTAAGAGAGTCTTCGAAACAGAGACTCCTGGTCCGAGAAGGATATGAAGACGAAATCCCCCGGTAAGTGATCAATCATTTTGATGACTCGAAAGATCGTGAAAAATAGACTAGATGGCGCAGTTTGTAGAGTGCCTGCCACTGGTTAGCGGGGACCCCGGATCGAATCCCAGTGAAAGCAAAGTTAACACGCTTTTATCTTGTTTTCAAGTCTGGTCCAGTCACCATTTGCCACTGGGATCACATTAACGGTGGGTATCACAATGGACCATCATGGTTTAAGTGGGCTGGTGAATTCACTATCAGTCCCTCTACCTAACCTAACCTATCTATACTAATAAATAAACATGTAGAGTTTGTTTCCCTTTCTCTGAGGAACTACCAGCCCGATTAAAGAAAACATGTTTGGGTTAGAAAGGTCTTTTATTACAAAAATTTTAACGATTTTATTGTGCTTTGAAAATTAATAATTTTAATTTCAATAATTTTAATTTTAACTAACTCATTGGCCACGCAAATGAGTCTTCATACCCAACAGTCGTGTTCAGAGCCCACTGACAAGAATTTTCCTACATTCACGAAACTTGTTAAAAATGTAAAATGCCTGGTACTGTGTGGGCTTGTCTATGCATAGGTTAGTCTATGTTATATATCAAAACTATTTTTAATTTTACTTTATTTTTTATTTTTTCTTAATTTGGAAAAAAAATGTTTGAATATAGTGTCCTAAAAAATAGGACATACACTGCCTGCCTACGCTGCCATAAAATAGGGCTAACACTGCCTGGTAATTAGGTACACCGGTTCCTCTTTAGCCAAAAGGACTCACTAACACTTCAGAAATGCCTACTGATCTCTTAGAGGCCGTTCCTAGGCAATCTATTAATTTGATTGATTACTGTCAATTTGTTTTGTTTATCTAGGCTGCTGAATGAATACATTCTTGTCTAGCATGTTTTTTCTTGTTCTTCTTACAAGTGCTGGACTAGTCCCTAGGTAGTCAAGCGTAGTTTCATTTTCTTCCTCATCCCTGCAGCTTTAGCAGAAGTCTTTGTGGGGCTTTCATTCCTCTGAGGTGTGTGCCAAATAAGCAATGACCGGTAATAATGCCTACATCACTGCTGATTTCTTTTCTGTTTAATTTTAGGAGTGTTCTGTTTCTTTTTAAATATTTATTGAAGGCTTAAGTAAATTAAGCTTACCTACGTATATATGCATGTACACATTTATATATACCTAAACACATGTGTATACGCACAATACACAATGTATACATGTATCGTCATGTATACGCATAAAAATTATTGTTTTTTTTTATTTTTAGTTTTTTTTATCTATATTTGTATTTGTTTACAGCCTATTCTACCTTAAAATTAATACTAGCCTATTCTAAGTACGTCGCCCATAGGTTGCAGCTAATACATATAAAAACTAAATTCAATACGCTGCAATTTATGGAACCGACTGTCCCCATGCGGGGGTCTGAATTAACCTCTTTAACCGGAGTCTAAAGGATTCGACGAGGGAGTTCCCTCTCTTCCTAGCCACCAGAACTTTTGGTGCTGCCTAGTAACTTCCTGAATATTCCGCTTGGATACCGCCGTACTGAACCGGAGGAGACCCTCCTCAGCTCGATGTGCGACTCAACGGTCGTGGTAGAGAGGCCATCCACTGGCGATGTGGTAGATGAGTGGCAACGTATTTATGTATATTTATGTCTTGTATCAGACTGTGCTTATCTGTGTGGAGAAATGCTTATAGGGGGACGAAGCCGTTGTGGTGTACTCTTTTGTGGTATAATGGTTTGGGGACGTAAGCCCCAGAGACCGAGTTCATCGCTCTGGCAGTATGACCTCGGATCAACTTCACCAGGAAATTGTCCACTCTTATTAGGTTTGCCTTGTTCTATAGGACCTCATTGGAATAGAATCTTATGTACTGGGACTCTGGAAGCGATGACAAGCCCTAGAATCTCTCTCAAACAACCGAATCTTTTCCATTAAACTTGCACTCACCTTGAACCACACGGGACAGCCATAGTTGTGGACGGGACAGCCATGTAGCTGATAACCTTCACCCTCGCATCGAGTTGACTGTTGTAAAGAAGTCTCTTTGTATGGGCAAAAGCTCCTCAAGTCCTGGCCAGAGCAGCATCTACATGTTTGTTAAAACATAGATATTTACAGTCTTGTGCGCCAAACGAGGTGTGCTTCCAATAGGATGGTACCACTTGCCACACTGCCAACGAAACAATGTATCTTTTGCGCGAGAAATGCAATGGCCGTGTTATCTCACGTCGTGGCAATGGTAATTGGACGCCACGATTATGTGATTTGACGCCGTTGAACTTCCTTGGAGATATTTAAATGAAAAAGTGTACTTCAATAAGCCAAGAACAATTCGATAGCTTAAGGATGAGATAATTCGGGAAATTAACGACATTTATGTGCCACAATTATGTGCCAGAGTCATTGAAAATATGGACCATCGGATAGAGTTATGCTACCGAAGTCGTGGCGAACAGTTAACTGATATTTTGTGTCACACATAATTGTAATAGAAGCTTCTATAACAATAAAAAAATGTAAGATAATTCGCTAAAAACTTTTTGTTTTATTTACAACTATCATCGTGTCTTTTCGTTGGACTACCCCTTAAAACTATGTTCCTGATTCCTCAGCTTTGGTGGACTTATTGGAGGTTTGCCTATACATATTCACAATTACTTTTCTCGGAAGATACATTTTAAATCATGAGCATGTGGGAATCTGAAATTTGGAAATGGAACCTACTCATTAAGCTGGGAAAATCTAACTACTTCTTCAAGTGTCGAGGCTGAAGTACCTACGTACATAAATTGATATCTTCTCATAAACCCGCTGATTCCAGCACTTCACGTTAATTGCTTCGTAAATGCATGATCTGAGCGCCATGTGACACGGAATGAAACGGACATATCCGCTTTTGTCGACGGAACCATTAAAGCGAAATGTCATTTCAAAGCATCACCTTAAAAACATCCCCTCTCTCCGAGTTAGCAGATTAAAATCATTTCATCGAACAAAATGCTCCTCCGGGAGAGAAAAAAAGGTATCACACTGTGTTCAGTCATTCTCTTTAGAGAACGCTTTCAGTTCAAACGCAAAGCCTACACGGCCTAGCACATCCCGTTAAAAGGAGGAGATTTTAATTTCGACACGATAACTTTGTTTTGCCACACTAACTGAACTAAAGTGCAAGCCTTTCACAAAACTTTCTCTTCCCGTTTGTGAGGGCGAATGCGGCAACCTTCATAAATATCCTGCCGCACTGACCATTTCGCAAACTCCTCGACAGATGACCTTATATTGGTTGCCAATTCCTCTTCTAAAAAGAAACTACTCTCTGCCATGGGGCACTGGGAGACTTTTGAAAATAAAAACACGAAATTTCAAATAAAATAAAGGACTCATCTCCGTCACTAGAGAATTTCCATTCTTCGTCCTTGCACTGCCCGCGTAGTCGTTGTCATCGTCGACGGTCGCAGTCGGCAGTCCACCCATTTGCTTGCAACAAAAGAAACGAGCACAGCAAAGAAAAAAAGAATCAAAACAAAACGAGGAGGGAAGGCAAAAATAGCGCTCGCGTCTAGGTACCAGCCTTTTCTTACTTCACCCTCTGTCGTCGTCATCATCGCCGTAGTCCTGGCCATAGTCGTCGTCGGCGTCGTCGTTCCAGTTTACTCTTCAATGGGGCGACTCCTCATGCATGTCCTCCACGATGATGCGGGTTTTTCATATGCTCCTGCTGCAAGTGCCGGTGCCACTGCAGCAACTGTTCTGCTGAGATATGAAGTTTCAATGTACCGCAACCCCACCTTCTTCATCTTTTTATTCCGCCGTTGTCGAGCACTGTACGCCATTCTGCTGTCCATGTGTCGCTGTGCCACCACAATCGCTGCCGCCACCCTCCGTGTGTCTGCTTGCCCCCTCCCCCCATACATACTGCACAATATAGACATTCTGCCACACTGATTCTGCATCCTTCTAACAGCATCTTAAGAAGGAAATTTTCACTGGGCGGTTCTAGCGATGGTGACGAGGCGATTGCGATGGCGTTGGCTGCAGGATGCTTCCTCATGTCGGGCTACGTGTGTGTGGCGATGTTTGTTGTGTGCCTTCAAGTGGAATTATCTCTTCTGGTCCATCCGTCCGTTTCGTCGTCCGATCATTGATTTTGCAAGACCCACTGCGCCGAGAAGCTGCCGGACGGCGGCGGCGGCGGCCACCACCGCCATCGCTGGCACTGCATGACGGGATGAGGTAGATTGGCGTAAGGGTTTTGGCCCTCCGCGCCGATGTCGCTGTCGCCAACATCGCCATCCCCATGGCCATCGCAACCGCCACCATCGTCGCTGATACTGACGCTGCCACTACTGGTACTGCGGCCGCTGCCCTTATTCATTTCCAGTTGACATATACCACTGACATTTATCGTAGTGTGGTGGACAAGTGACTGCGAGACGGCGACATCCATGCCAACACGGGGCCAAGAAACATGATGGTAAATGGCAAAGCTGCCACTGCATGTAAATAATTTTTATTTTCTCCTCTTCCCGGGATGATGCATGTGTGTATGCGCGACACATAAGTGCTGGTCGTGCAGAGATAATGCTCAATTTAGCGGTTATCGTCATGGAAATGTTGGATAAACATTGTGTTGAGTTGGCGCTAGAAGTACACCGTCTGACTTCAATGAGCATCCTATTGAGGGTAAGTATTGTGATGGCTATACAATGTTCGACTTGTGGTTTCGCATTAAATTAATTGAAGGGGCCCACACACACACACACACTAACACATGCGTGTGTTTAGGCGATTAAGCATTTTGATTTAAGTTACATAGACAGTATGTATGGCGCTGCATTGTTTTGAGGATTAAACAGCGATTAATCAGGCGATTGGACACCAAATACTTCTTTGGCTTATTAATAATCCTTGATTAAGGATAAATTGCTTTACGAAATGTGAGCTGTGACCGTAAGTGAGCAACATGAACATGGAGTGTGGAATAATTATTTCCAGTGAAAGGTAACATGGACTTGGAGGAAAAAACAAACAAAGTATTCGTTCTGTCAAACTCGAGGCATAAGCAGCCGCAATTAGAAATTAAGACTAAGACATCAGGTAGAATCCCCAGAAAAGTATTAGTTCATATTTGAATTCATCACCCCAGGCATCTTAATCAGGTTCACTGTGGAATCATTCAAATTAAACGACTTTCAATTGTGCTCTTTTTAGTTTATGTACGACAGTCTTTCCAGCTGAAAATACTCACATCGAAGTGTCGGTCAGTCTTTCCGGAGCTCCACGAAATAATTGTACTTTGCTTCTATTTGTTTAATGGAATTGAAATTAAGATCGAGGTTGAGCTTAATACGAACTTTTTTTTTTTTAAATTCGTTTTTATTTTAAGAATTCATGAGAAACTTACAATCTAGGCAAAACTGCTTAAATCTAGTTGGACGAATATTGTTATATACTACTTCTAACTTACTGACCCACGCGGGCACTCTAAGCTAAGCTTAATCTTATTCTGTGCCTTTCGACCTAACCTAACAATGAATATGTGTGAAATACATGAATTTAAATGTACAGCTTAATATTAAGAAATCCGAAATAACTGTCGAAATTTATGAATAGTTATCAATGCAAAGAGAGTCTACGTACTTTTTTTTTCTTGTTAACCAAAGTAAGATTCAAAAAAATTTAAACACGTTTCGCTTTATAATTCAGTGAAGTAACTTTTATCGTAAAAAATTTGTTAAAAAAATTAAACACTAAGGAAAAACATATTTTTTTTGCAAATGTTGGTAAGACCGAGATGACAAAAATCTCTGTGTCCTTTTTGTGTGCTAAAGATCTAAATTTGTTTCTTTTGTTTTCATTCTTTACTGTTGTGTTCTTCTAATAAGTCAGTTTGAAGGTTTTCCACCGTCAAGAAGTATAAAAAAGGCACTTCAGGAAAAGGGGCCAAAATTGAGCTCTCAGTTACCAAAAAATTGGTCGAATCAATGCCGAAAAGAATGAAGGCAGTTATATGAAGTCTATGAATCCCCAATCTTCACCTCTTTCGAGTCACAATGCTCAAAGAGTATTCCTGTCTAGAATAAGCTTCCCAACTTTGCAGTTCGGAGTCGGCATAAAACTGTACGTAGCTTCCAATCGTGAAAGAACAATACCACGCACAACACGAGTGGTTGCTGAGAAGCTAGACCCAGATCCGCCCCCGACTGTCGTGCCGCCAATATTATATTATATGTGTACGAATCAAACTGGATTTATGGAAATAATAAGTCGTTCCCTGGTTTACGAGTTATTACTTTTGATTTGGATTTTTTAGTTTTGAAACTCATTCATTAGAACTTCTAGTGTACGTGGACTTTTTATTTTCCCCTGTTCGGATAAATGAAAGTTAGACTTCAAGCTCATATAATACGTTATTGGCAATCACTGAATAAAATCATTTATGAAAGTCCTGAATTAGTTTTTAGTGAATTCAGAATTCAGTTCAAGTCAGTGATTGTAACAGAATCTATTTAAATTCGTTTAAAATTAAAGGATACCCACGCCGAAAAGAACATCATCCTTAAACCGCTTGACAGCGGAGGGCATGAGTATGTATCAGCTGAGCACTAAGGATCATACCGATCAATCATCATACCGATAGACGTTTTGTTCACACACGCAACTTGCCGGATAACTGGGAGTTGATCAACTGCGGAGTTGGTCTCAACTCGTGGTTTAACTGAAGAGTTGAAAATTGGTTTTGTTCACCATTTCAACTAACAGTCTGAAATTTAAAATCCAGTAGTTGTCCAACTTTCAGTTTTCAAATTTCCACTGGTACACTTTTGACAATTCACACCAACAATGTCATTTTCAGCTTTGAATTAACGGTGTGCGCTGTTCGTATGCATTATGAGAAGGAGAATTGAGAGCGAACGGTTTCAGCAGTGATAATGGCTGGATATCTCTATCCTCAATTATCTATCGTTTTAAGTTGCTGCCGGCCATATTATGGAGAACAGCATGAGCGACTATGCACATTTGGAAAGCTTACACTAATGAAGTCTGCATACGCCTATTGAATTGATTCGAGTGCATAATATTGTAATATGATTGGTGTGTAATTGCCCATAATTCACGGGTTCTGTTAACAAGTGAATCAATCAAAGACTTCATTATTTTAAATCAAATCGAAAGGGCTCACAACTTTATTCAAGAAAGATTATAGATCCTATATCACGTTCGGTTTCGTTGTGTGAACAGTGAGGTATAGACTAATTTGTATGAAAAAGAGAGAAATTCTGCACATCGGTGTATAAGAGTACGAAAAAAATGATCAGCACGTATGTATATATAAAATTAAGATAAATAAACGCAAACAAAAGATGGATCTTCAAGAAAAAACACAGTTAAGACATAAACCGAAGAAGGAGTATTTGAAATCGATTTTGCCTTGATCGCTCAAGCTTGCAAGTTAAGTTTTTCATATTTCTGATTCGATTTTCAACCGTCTGATACTTGTATTGGGCCTTTTAATGTTACTTCGCAAATATCGCATTCCACAGATAGAGATTTCGATACTCCAATTTCCACTAAGAAGATTAAATTCTAAACCAATTCCTTCGAACTGGATTTCAACTCATTTGACGAACTCATATACAGTGGCGGAAATGGAAGAAAAGCCGTTTAAGCCCAGCCGAGTAATGGCTAAACCGCCAGATATATAAAGATCACTTTCATATTGATAATTCAAAAACGAAGAAAAACAACATATTTCAATGTTTTTTTTTATCACTATTGAAATCACATGAAATCGAACATTGACCTTATAACATACTAGCTCTCTCTTAATCAGTAATGAGGATGATCAGTTCGATATCAATCACTGACGCGGTTATGATATGTATGTTAAAATAAATTTAAAAAATGTTGAAAAAGACGTAAGCCGAATTTTGTTTTAATTGTTACAGGGCCTACAACTGGTTAGTTACTCGTGTCAGACTGGAGCCGAGAAAACATGTAAACAGCTTCAATAAACACGAATCATCTCTTGTAATGGATACCTACCCACGTTTACAAAAAATAGGTCACCTATATTTCTTATATGGGAAGTACACCTTAAATTTTTTATTAAAAAAATAAAATAATAACAATATAAATAATAAAATTAACAAATAAAATAATTAAGCTAATAAAATACCCGAATGCAGTCAAATGACTTAAAATACAACTCTACAAATTCAACGAAAATAAAATCACTCCCGTTTAGCTACCTTCTCGAATCACTGACCATGATTGTGGTTCCCGCACAGCTCAAAGTATTAATCTTTCAGCAGTTGTGATTCATTTTGTCTTGCAAGAATACATATGCGACAACCATAGTTATGACAAATTGTTATGTTGTCTTATAGGTCGCTTCATTTTAACCTGCACTTTGCCCTTATTTTACACACACAAAGGTTACCATTCGTCGAAAGGACCCAGTCTATTTTCAACCTTACCTCTATCCTACGGTCGCCTTGAACCTAACATTTCTGTGTTAAGCTCTTGTACATATATTTAAAAGAATGGTTGTTTTAAATATGTTATTTAAAATGTGTTACTTTTAATATGTATTTTTTTATGTGTACTTTTTATGTATATTTTTTAAATGTATACTATTAATATATATAATGAACCACTGAATGACGCAGTTGGTTGAGTGCCTGCCCTGATTAGCGGGGTCCCCTGTTCGAATCCCATTGAAAGCAAAGTTAATACGCTTTTATCTGATTTTCAAATCTGGTCTAGTCACCATTTGGTATCAACAGCAGTATCACTGGAATGATCAATCAGTGGTAGTGGGCATCACAATGGACCAATATGGTCTAAGTGCGCTGGTGAATACACTAGCAGCTAGCCTAGCCCCCCCACACCTAACGCTAACCTAACCTACTTTAAATATATTTCAGGTATTTCAACTGATGATGGACGAAAAATCGACTTTCTGGTATGGCCACTTTCATGTAGATTACAAAAAAATTGGCTCTTGACACGTCTCATTTACGGTATACGTACTAAATGAGACGTTTCTAGAGCAAACACCAGTTTAATTTTTTGTGAAATTCCAACATTTAATTGAAATTATTTTGGATTTATTAATTAGAGAATTAAGTCCAAAATTGTTATCCCAGCGGAACTGAACTAGCATCCTAGCAAGGACAACCTCTCAGGCTCTTGAGAGGGAGGAAGAACTTGTTTTATTGGGCCTTTCCCTCATTTTGGACTCAATAAGGCGGACATACTACATACTACTGCGTTCTTAATATACATAACTAAACAAAACTATGACTTGTAAAATAAATGTCGCATCCAGTTTTGGAAAGGCCCAGAGGGGGACTTCCATATTTCAAAAATGCATGATTAAAGTCCCAGGGGTACCAAGGAGCCTTAACTTAACGTGATGAAAATTTAATAGACATCTACAGTCCTTGGTCCATTTGACCCGTCTTTTGAAAAATCAAAAAAAAATTAATAACAGTATTATATATTTAATTAAAAATTAAAATTAAAATTAATTAAATTTAATTTTTTTATTAGACTTTAAATATAAACAATATCAAATGCAGTTTTAAAAATCATTAATCATTAAACACATTGGCGGACAACAAAGTCGAGTCTTCAAATTTGTTACTAAGCATATAAAATATAATGAACAGAACTACCTTTAAAATGGAAATACTATCTATCACAGAGGATAACATCTCTCAAATTCCCCAAGAAAGCCCAAGTCCTAGCTCAAGGAATGGGAGACATTTTGGACATATTTTGGTTGCAGTTTATCGGATTGTTAAATTCACTGCCCATTGTCTTCAATTAATTTCAAGCACAAAAGGTACAATGTTTCACACGAATCTAGAACGCAGTTAAAGGAACCTATCACTAATAAGTTGTTACTTTTATCTAATTTTCATCTGGATTGGCAATGAATTGGCAGATTAAGCTTGTAGTTTCATTTTGGGAACTTCTGGATACGCCATTCCCCTAATTGTTTCTTGTTTCCAGCAAACGACTCTAAACCACAAAAACCTGCTATCCACTTCCGTGTGCCTTACAACCGACAGTGTACTCTAGAAATTTTCAAGATCATGTTTTATCGTGAAGCAACAGTTAGACCGCTATCAACATAACCACTCTATTCCCATTCCAAGAGCAGGGCAATCTCAGCGAACGTCATTTGCCCGGCAGCAATTTGATCCTTAACTTACACACGCACTGGACGCATTGAACTATGCGGATGAAGGAGCCCACAGTGTCATTGCATATGCTGCCACGAAAGTTCACTCATCACTGGCTACCACCACAGATACTTTAACACCAATGCGCCGGCAGGCGTCGTCGCCGTGCGTCTGTCGTGCAAAAACGCCATACATACACCACTGAAGCGAACCAGTGCGATGCGAAAATTAAAAATCGCGTGTTCGTAATTTCCGCCGAACGAATTATTGTGGCAGCGCCAAGATATTGAATTGCATCTCGGACCATCGACAGAGGAAAACCTTGGGAGCCCCTGGACATGTCGATACTCATCCGCTTTTTTCGCTCTCTTTTCGTTAATCCGTCAATTCGCTTGAAAGGCAAAAACAAAAACGCCAAAGAAATGAAACAAAAATTAAAGCAACTGCAGCACCAGAGGATGGACATGAAGCCACCGCCAATTGAGATGACAGGAAGAGGCTAAAATCTCGTGGTTGGCGGTTAGCACCGAGAACACTACACCACCGCTGCCCGTCTTATTGCCGCCACCACGCTCAAGCCACACCGCCACGCCAACCTCACTAAGGCTTCACCGGGGTTCCACAATCATTATCGCGAAATTTCTCATGATCATTGTTGCGAACAGTTTGGTAGCATGACGGCACAGGAGGTGCGCTCGAGAGGCGACGCAGCGCAACGCAAAAGGGCACAGTAACAGGAGGGCCGACAGGATGAGAAGCAGGGCAGTCGCCTCTGTTTCGTGCCAACATTGATGTGGCATTCATCTCGTGCCAGCGCAAGGTTTTGAAGCGAGAGATGGAGGCCATCAAAGTAGGGCACTTGTCTTCTCTGGGGATTCGCCCAGATCACCACATAGCAGCAATTGACGATTGGAACGCAATGTAACTTCTGCTGCGGTGAAACGTCCGCCAAATAGAAGGAAGGTGGCTGCGGGCTATGTTTTGCGTATTGATGAATCGCGATTGCATGCGAGTGAAGACTTGTGTCCATCATGATGATGGAGTAAATGCGTCAGTCAGTGGCACTTTTCATCGTTTCAGGGATTAAATGCAACGGATGCAGTTTGGGACTGCTAATGCACCATGGATACCTTGAAAGGGTGATCAACGAGGGGTATCGGTTGTAGGGCCCAATGCTTGCGTTTAGTCCGACTCTATGAGTGTTGTGGACTATTTGCAACAGGTAAGCTTCATGTGTGTAATTAGACTATTAAATATAGCACGTTTGAATTGGCTTTCAGTAGACGGTGGCTCAAAGGTAAAAGATGGAACGTTTGAACGCCTAACTAATTAGGTTTCGCATGCCAGTAAGTCTTTTATGTGCTGGCTCAATGTAACTCGGATTTTGTGGAGTAAACCCTGATACAACAAACAAACAGATAACAACATATCCTTGTGGATCGTGCATTGGACCAACTGCATTAAGATAGCAGATATATGGCAACTGTCCCTGCACTTAACATAGCTGGTGGCTGATCATAATTAGTTCTGGTCATAGTTTATTCTTCATAAGCTTTCAGCTAGTAGTGTGGAAGGGAAATGTGACGATCTGAGGTAACGCCGCAGCGATGTTTTTCTTACACCGTTCCATGCAAATATAGATGAATATTCCTTTCCATGAAGTTTGGCATCTATTCTTCTGTGTCGTTATTATCGAAAAGACTTGTGTCATAGGAGGTAATACGAAGTTTGGAAAACTGGGCTCACATCTCGTAACTTTTAAGACGGTCGTCGTTCTCGTGTAACACTACAGTAGAATCGTCCAGTCGTGTCGTCAATCGTTCAAAAAGTAGGCAGTTTGAGAACTACCACACACGTTAAATACGTCACTCAAAATTCGTTGATGATTCGCCTATCAATTTGAAATCCAAATTCGAAAGCATTTGGTTTTTTTTTTTATTAATCAACACACTAGGTCAGCAACGAAAAGACAAATGGAAGTTCTCATTCATGTATGAACATCCTGAAATGCGAAAAAAATTACATGCCAAGAACCACACAAGGCAGGCAATCTATTAACAAGCTGTGGGCAGGTTTGGCTCAAAAACTCAATGCCATTGGGCTACCCAATAAGTCTGTACCTGCTTCAAGGAAAGTAAGTGCATAATATGAACATAAGAAGTTCAAGTCAAAAGTTCAATTAATTTGTTTTAGGTATGTATAGATTTCAAATATCGAGTAAGAAAGAAATGCATCCAAAATTTGATTTCCATTCCATTTCCATTTTGAATTCCAGTATCCGAGCTGGAGGAAAAAGCAATTCAGAACAGAGCGAACTGTGAGACGGATGAAGATGCGAACCAACCATTGGTAGCCGCCTCCAGCTAGGACCTCCAAGGGGGCACCAAGCCAAAGGAATGTATGTTGACCGCGAGCCGCTCCTTGGGTTTACCATTTCTAGCACTAGTACAAACGCCTCTTTTGATAAGCGAAAACGTTGAATAAAACTAAAATGCAAAATACAATTTGGTAAGTTTATTGTTTAAAAATAATAAAATTTGTTCCTTTTCGTGTAAAAGTGAAAGAGGATCCGTTGCATCTCTCAGCGTCCTTCACTTCCAACAGAATTTTCACTCTCTTCGTCATCGAAAAACAACACATTGTAATGCTGTCGAATTTTTTTTTCGATTTTTATTAAAAAATTCAAAATGAAACTACACAAGAACCAACCAGGAAGTATGAAACGATTGTAACATAGCAATCGTTTAATTGTAGGCTTTTGACAGTTCAATGAGTTATACCAGAAATGAAGTATTACAGAGATGCCCGACTTCTACCTCTCTTGCCGCTTAAGATTTTTGAAAACTGTTTTTTATAATATGTTCTTAAACCAAATTGACCAATCAGAGGACGGCATTTATGTCAATTCGTGAGTAACCGTCAAAAATTCATGAATATCTGTCAAAAAGGCTCTCAAATTCGTCGGTGGACTAGGGAGCAATCAGCTGTGAAGTCGGCTCTCTTTATATATCTATCTATTTAATACTTCATTTCTGAGTTAAACGAAGCAATAGTGAATCGTCGAAAACGTCAACAAGACGATTCAATAATTTTAGCGTAACACGAAGTAATACAATCGTTGAAACGACGTTTTCAGACGATCGTCGTCTTACGCGATGAGAGCCCTGGACTTGGATCGATCCTAATGTATTTGTAAGGACATCTCGGACTGTAAGAAAGTTAGCGGAGTATAAATCGGATTAGCTTTCCTATGATATTCCTGCGCATGGAAGTATTCGTGGGGAGGGGGAGCTTTTGGTTCTCGAATAGATGAATATAAATAACTTGCAAACTTCTTTCGAAACTTCAATCCCATATGGCCCTATAGACCACCTTTTAACTCGTCCTATTTTTATACTATGTTAGCCATGAACCTTTTAATTTAATTTAATTTAATGAGGATGGCGGTACAGAAGGCGGTACTCAGAAGTTACTCTTGTTATGCCAGCTTTTGTTATGTTACCAGTGAAGAATACCTCTACCAATGACGCTTGAGAAGCATTTTCTAGACAGATATTCTCCTGAACAATTTCAATAATGAGAGTGTGAAATGCAGTGTTGCAGGGCCTTCAATAATAAAAGCTGCTTGAGCCAGGAATAAAACATAGAAGCCCTGCGAATGAGTGGACGCACCCTCACAATACGCCTCAGCTAACACTCTATCATTTCCTCCACACCCCTAGGTTTAAAATGTGGGGAAAGAGGTGGGCCGTGAAAACTATTTTTGTCGTCCCGGGAATCGAACCTGGACGCCTTGGGTTCAAGCGCGTAGGAGTCGACGCACAGACGCCCCATTGTCTTAGATGGACTTTAAAAAGAAAAAAACTAATTTAATTCCCAGTATTCCAGTATATATAAGGGATGATCAATTTCAGAAAAAAACGCAGAAAATAAAATTTGTGCTAGTCGATTCGACGAAGGATAATCACGTTTAACTCACTTTTTTGAAAACTACGTTTTCCAAGTCGGTGAGCAAGATGTCTTTAAAATGGCTTCAACCTCATATATATTCCTCAGGTATTAATTGAATGAATGAGATTTCCAATAGTAATTTCTATATATATTCTTAAACAATTTTGCGTGGCTATTTTTTTCTTACGAAGTCACAAATCTAAATTTCGATTATTCCTTCAGTTCTATGTCCTGTAAATGATTTTTTTTTTTGTTTTTTGGTTTCCGGTGAACTAAGCGGTAAAAAAAACTTAGTCACCGCCGAACACCTTTTTTGGAGGACCCTCCCGAGATTCGCAGGATCAAAATTCTTAAAAACTTTGCTGATAAAACTAAATTTTTCAATACTTATTTTTTTCTTTTTTTGTGAAAATAAACGTTTTGTCGGAATTGCAACTGCGTATAATAAACGCAAGTGTGGAGCATGCATTTTAGTCGTCCAGAAGTTCGTCACGAAGGTATAATGTCCCAGTCACCGCTTATCTGGGTGTTAGGTTAGGTTAGGTAGGGGGGCTGCTAGTACATTCACCAGCACATTAAGACCAGATTGACTACTCAGACTGATTGACTACTCCAGTGATAGTGCCGTTAATTTGACCAAAACGGCAAATGGCAACTGGACCAGATTTGAAAACCAGATAAAAGCGTATTAACTTTGCTTTTACTAGGATACGAACCGAGGACCCCGCTAACTAGGGGGCGGGCACTCTACCAACTGCGCTATCCAGTTGTCTATCTGGGTGTAAGTGTCGCTATTTTTTTATTTTATTTTAAAATTTTAAATTTCTTGAAAAATTGTAAATATGAATATATTGAGCAAGATCTTTACCAGTGAAGGCAGCTTAAGAATACACATTTTCACTTATTTATGTATGTACAATGTGGCTGAATAAAACCACAAATGTTAAAAGTGAATTACTATTTTATTTTCGAATAACAGTAGTTTGTTGCTACATTTGCAAAGCTTGTCAATGATCGATTGATGGAACTCACAGAGGGGCAGAAATGACAAAAAGTGGGCAAAAATCTAAGTCTCGAGAATAGAAATCAGGATTAAGAATTTAGTAGTCAGTCATCAAAAGTTTTTAATGTTGTAAGGATTAGACAGAATGATAAAGAATGTATGGAAGAGAAGATTTACATGGAAGCTCATGCAATTAGGTCGCACATTCAATGAGGAAGAGTTATCTAAATCATTTTCACTTCCTTCTTCTTCTTTGGCTCACCCTTTAAATGAACGAATTTCTATGTTCGCCTAAACTACAGATGAGTCGATCGAAATGGAGCAGGATAAATAAAGCGCAGGATTGAAAAAAACTCGTATAAACAGTCTTCACCTTCCCTTTATAAGACTCCTGATCCATTGGCCTTACAAATCTGTTATAAAAAACAATTGATATCATAAAAAACCAATGTGTCCGCTTAAATTAAAGAGCATCAAAAATTGCAAGTAAACGTCAGGTGCAATGTTCAGTATGATGTATGTATGTATAAATTACAAGTATATAAATATTTGATCACTATCAACCACCTGACACTGTTTTTTTTTTACTCTTTTTCACAATAATTGGTACTGTAACCCCCCATATAACGATTACTATAATTTCTTAAACCACACCGCGGTTTTGGGAAGCTTCTTCTCAATATCAACAGAACGATGGTAATTATTATAATAATACTTATTGCTTGAGGACAGCGCACACAAAAAGAAGGTTCGCACGCACGACAGGGAATTATTCGCCACACTCCAGACATGGTATGGACTTATGGACGTTATACTTTATAAGCAATTTGACTGTAAAATTAATGTTTGAGGAAGTTGTCTAATGTTTTGAAGTGTCATTGTAAACGAAAATTACATCTAAATTCTAGTCGTAAATTAAGGACATTAAATCTCGTTAAGCTTGCAGCTTTTTTTATTTATTTACAAACTTTTGAATGCACCGCCAGAGTTATATTTATGACTGAAGAACTGTTTTAAAATCAAAAAGCTTCACTTAACTTTTCGCAATTATTGCCAATCATCAGTTTGAAATGCAATTCAGAATTATCTGTGTTAGATCCCTTTCCATACACCTCAGTCGACGTGGCACGACATTAATATGAATTATATGTCTGGCTGGCTTCCAGTTATCAATGCAAGTTGGTTATGAAGTAACATAAATGTGCTATCGGCAAGCTTCTTGATTTTCAATTGTGTAACTAGGACGGACAGATTAATAGAGGCTGGAGGTCATCCTGTGGGTCTTATAGACTGTGCTGAAAGACATGGTCAGAGGAAATAATCGAGGATAACTGGAGTCTCATTATTAAAATGCACCATCTGTTGTCAATCTCATGTCAAGAGCAGAGTACTGAATTTATAGCTATACAGCACCATGTCAACCTTAGATACCAGCTGTGTTCAATGGAGTAACGAACCCACATCAAACGCCAATGAAGATGTTAACGAACCTACAAAAGATGTTAAAAAATATCACGAAAAGCACGCAAATCACAAGAAAGTGCAACAAGGGGGGATTCCTTGTCTTGTATTCAGTGTAACAAAAGCAATAACGTAAGTAGATGTAACGCAGATTAACTCAGATAACAGGGGCTGCTTGGCTGTGATTATGGTAAAGATGAGGAGAAGTTTCAACCACGAGCTATAGGAGCCGAGATGACCCTAACCAGGCGATGACCCTAACTCACTAGTCACGAGTGATTTGTTTTCTGTTTGGTTGTCAGTGTTCTATTTTTGAGAGCTCTCTTGAGTAAGATTTTGTTGTATTATTCGCAGTTGGCGCGTCCTCGCGTCGGGGGTCTATGCACACTCAAACCTACAGTGCCTAGATTCGATTTTAGGTATGATTAACACGAGTGCTAGCCCCTGGCCCTCTGCGGGCTTTAGCACCTCCCATATTATATTAATATTCGCATAGCACCTTCAGCTAAGTGAAATAACATTTCACACCCGACCTAATTGAGATGAAGTCAAACACTTCAAACTAGTTGGACATGACACCTCTGGGATAAGTGAGGTCAGGCATTGTTGCCATTATCGTAAGACAGCATTATATGGTCCATCTGATAGACACAGCAGTACCAGGATGTGGATGTATTCCGGAAGGCAAAAATCCGTCGACTGTACTGGCTTGGCCACATCGAGCGCATGGACACCAACTCTACAACTAAGAGGGTCTTCGAATCTTAGCTTCCTGGTTCGAAAAGGAGAGTAAGACCGAATATCCGGCACAAAAACCAAGTAATAGCGGATGCAAGACAGGTGGGTCTTGACGACTGGAAGCAGCGTGCCAACGATCGCAGCAATGGAAGGCAGGGATTGTCTCTGAACCTCCATGGGTCGCCGGCCTTATAATTGAGTTAGTAAGCATTTAAAGCTGAATGTTGGTTTATAATAGAGATGTCGTAACTGTATCTTGACGTGGTAAATGGAGGGGGAGTTGAGATTCCTGAAGACAAGCCAAAGGACTTTTACTTTGTAAACTGTTTGTACAATGGATGAATACAATTGAAATTGCAAATTGAAAAAAAAAATAAAATTGCGCCATATAATATCCATATTTCCTCTAGCGATCTACTCGATAAGCTTAAGTTACAGATAGGTATATAGTTATCTACCTATATATTTAATTTTTTTTTTTACAAAATTCGTTTGCGTCTTGCATGATAAAATGATATTTAATATATTTTATAATAGTTTTTGTAAGATTCCATATTCTGGTTTTATATTTGTGAGTTTTTTTTTCACAAGAAAACAACAAGATCTTTTATGGAACCACGATCGTTTGGATAGTATATTGCGTTGATGTGAAATTTGTATCGTTGGTTTATATTTCCGTCGCAGTTAAGTAGGGTACGTACTTCTTGTTCAGTAACATACCCTTGTTATAGATTTCCCGTCTTATTTAACATAGAATAGGACATTTTCCTAGGAAATGATCAACATCCTACTTTTCGTTGAAGTAACATAGACATTAAATTAATAAAAACATTTCACTTTTCATTTTTCTCTGTTAGAAGTAAATTTATTAATAATTGAATCTGGATTTTTTTTGTTGTTTTCTAGAAACGACTTTATGTGACTTAACTTAATTTTAAATCAAGTCTTCAAGTACAACAAAAGAACATACAAATTGTTATATTGTTTGTATATAACAATTGTATATGTAAAAAATTATAAAAAAAATAAATGAATTGAAATGAAATAACTGGAATGGACAGGCATATATATCAGCTCTTCTCTCATTTTAAATATGGATAAGGCTTAGTTTATATGCCCGTCCTGCACCGTTCATACACATTCGCGACGAGTGCAAGTTCTCCGCCAAATACCATTTACATCCGGAGATCTGAAGGTTGCTTGCCAGCTGTTTACGAGATCATCCAATTCCTTATGACAAAAGTTTTGCTGTCGAATCGTTTGCAGTGCAACAATTATAAGGAACCTCTCGTGGCATATGTAGAACTTTTACTAAATACTCGTCCGGAGAAGTTAGGGTTTAAATGCAGAGGAAAGGCAGTCATCTCTCAATAGGAGAAGTTAAGTTACAGTCTCAATTCGTCTAATTTCTAACATCTGCCACAGTAAAACTTGCTTAGTTCGAAAGACTCATTATAGATGGACAGATTGTTTATTCTTTCCTTGTAACTATCTAAATAGGCCAAAAACTATAAACAATTTAATATAAAACAAGAGAAAATTCGATTTTGAGGAATATGCAGAGAAAAAAAAATACAGCCAATTTAAAAAAGACACATTATTTATTTATTTATTTATTTATTCGTCTTACTAGTTACAAACCGTTTCGGACTACTTAAGCACAAATATGTATTTACAATCACTGAAAATTTTATACAAGATACATATATATACATATTTTTTTTAGAGAAATGAAATGCGGAAAATGCTAATAAAATTAAATTTAGATGGAATTCAATATAGCATTATGAGAGTACAAATTATAGTTCATGCAGGCCATAGTTATAGGATCATTTCGTGCATAATTAGTTCTGTATCTAGAGTTAACAAAATAAATCTATTTAAAATCTATTTTTTTGCAATTATAAATATATTATTTGAATGCCATCGACAGCGAGCAAGTGAACCAATGAAATCTTTGCTTTCCCAGATATCATTGGAATTTTCTAAAATCTCGGACCCACGCTGCGCTGTATTTCGTCTAGCGTTCAAACCTTGTCAAGCAGTTCTGATTCGAGACAAAGTTTGCTCAATATTTCATCTCTCGTCTCATCTTCAGTTGCCTGCATGATCCACCAAAGCGATCGTGGGGTGGATTTCGTCCAACCATCGTCCTTGAACTGCCAAGCGGTCGCCAAGTGAAACATATTCAAGGCCCTAGGAAATGTAATATTTTAATAATCGGAGTAAAGTTAAAGTAACCAATTCCGGAAAAGAGAACAAAAAAAGATTCTTAAAGAAAAAGATTGATCGAAGTAAAAAATCTCTTAGACATACGATGGACAACCAACCCTTAAGTGAGCGTTGGCTTTGGTTTCAAAATGTTACCTGCTTGGCCGAATCTACAGGAAAGCTCAGCATTAATCCGTCCACCACTCCTGAAAAACAAAAATACCTCGAGATACTTAAACATATCTTTATTCTTCAATGGCCATGTAGGATACATTTAACAGGCGTTCTGGACATAACCATAAGCTGGGATTAGTCCACGTTAACCTTCATCCCGGCCTATCAGTTGCAGTTCCTTATCATTTGTCAATTCTCTTCCACCTTTCTGCTTCATTTATAAAACGATGAATGAGATATTCGTCTGGTGTAACTGAAAAGCAAAGCAATTTTCTGAACATAAACCAGTCATAGAGCCAGTGCAGGCACGTTGTCATAATAATTTAATGCCGCCCAGTCATAAGACCAGCAACGTGAATCCATGTTAACAACAATAACAATCATTCGCTCAACACTTGTGAAAGAATCAAATCTATTTTAATGTCCCACTTCATGCCCAGTAAACATATTTAGGTACTAACAGTACACTCCCAATAAAAACCATTCAAAAGCTTGCTCGCAATGAAAAACCGAAACATAAACGAAATGACAAAGCACTTTCACACCGCACACACAACATTCCTGTCCATGAATTCTAAGCAGTAGTCCAAAGCCCCAGAAGATCACCATCCTTGCCACCCGTGCCGTCTCACATAGACACACTCCAAGGGCTGGCGCTATGACGCGACGACAAAGGGGAGACAACCATTCACCGAGGAAAAACTGAATAAAAATGCAGAGAGACGCAACAGAAAAACCCCAAAAGAAGTAAACACTTACACATACATAGACCGTGAGGAGAACCGAATCAAATAAACAGAATGGAAGAGGAAGAGGAAGAGAATAAAAGAAACAACACAAAAACACATAAATGAATTGATTTAAATTTTATGAGCCACTTGTTGAGCCCGTTCCAGACCGGGCCGGCTTCGAATGTAACTACTGTAGCTCCGCATACAAGTGCACGGAGAACGAAAGTAATTTTATGGCCCTAGTCGACTGGTATGCCATCGTACGTAGTACGAACAAAGTGTGCAGCACTTCCCATAGACAGATTCGCAACCTACTGGAGCATTGATCCTGTGGGTGGTTTTTGAGCTTTTTGTGTGGTCCTGCTGCTGCCGATGGTGGTGGTAGTACTTTTGGTGTTTCTTTCCGCTTTTTTTTTTCGTTCGCTCTCCATTGACGATGACGACAGCGTTGTGCACGAGGATACCACCAGGACACGCTCACTTTCCAGAGTCAGAGTGTAAGGTTTGTAAAGAAGACATCCTTCTGGTACTGTTGCTGGTGCTGGTGTTGTTGTAGTCCCATATTTATGCACACACTTCCTTCAAGCATTAAGTAATGTATCCTTAAACTCTATCGCCATTATATTTGAGTAGTCGCACATGCGGGCATCCTTGTGCTCTGCACTAGGGCCCTTCTTTCATTCAACTTTGTTCCTTAAGAACAACTTTCGATTTCAACTTACATTCAATGTCAAACAAGTATCCAAAGAAAAATGAAGAAAACTTCTCTCACCCACAAAACAAAAAAAAAAGAAATAACTCTCACCACCACCACTGCCACACAAATCGGAGAATGAGCACAGAACGAGGAGGAGAGTAAGAGCTAAAAGAATGAACTTTAATGGCAACCACTCTCTCATCTGCAGCAGTCCCACTCCCGTCATCCATTGAATTTTTGTGGTCCACTTTTATAGCTCTTTATAGCTTACCGCATGCTTGATGTGTGCTTGCTTTCAAGACCGATGGACCCGAGATGGACATGCTGCGGAACGCATCCTTGCTGGTGGTGATGGTCGATGGGATCACTTGGAGCGCTTCTTCGGCTCGACATTACAGCGTCTTCCGTGCGTCTTCAGTACGTCTCCCCATCACCGTTTATTTATGTTTTATGAGTGCGAATTTTATGTTAACTACGCTCATTTATTGATGATGTGTTTATCGTCACTAAATTCTTTTACGATTGCCTTTATGTCAAGAGGGCCAACAGAAGGGCGAACGGCGCGGCGGTGTAGTCCTCCATCGGCCAGACACCAGACACCATCAAGGAAGGAACGCACGGGACGATGACGAGCAGGAGCAAGCACAGGCACAAGCAGAAGAACAACAGCAACTCGTAGAAGAAGAAGAGGAGAGAGAGAAAAAAAAGTGATAAAACCGGGATTACTTTTGCCTGTCTGTGAATCTGATTATCCAGAGGGTTGTGTAAGGACACCATGGTCGACGGGTGGCACGGGGAGGAGGAGCGCAAGTCTAAGAAGGATAATAAAATCATGAGGAGTTAATTAAATAAAATCCTCGGATTTATTGGTCCGTTTATAGTTTTGTAATCGGGATAATTTGTTGTTGATGGATACGTGTTTCACAAGATATGCGCCCACACCACCCCCTCTCCCTGTGGGCTTACGTGCATGTGTGAACACGTGTAATAAATTCATTCATGCTTTGAGACGGATTCCTTGGATGTCGTCGAGTTGTCGTGTTGAATGTGATACATGTGACACGAATGAAGTGACATAAGTACGACAGTAAGGATGTCGAAAATTGGAGAAATGTGTGTGCGGACTTGCTTTGTTATCTGTGGTTATGAAATGTGTTGAAGCTACTTACTCAATTTTGATTTTTTGTATACGTTGTCCGAGACTGTAAGTTTGTGTTTTTGTTGAATTTTTACAATCGTAGGTTTTAGGAATTCGATATTCTTCGGGTGGATCTTCTCCAGAAAATATCAGTGTGCTGTGCAAAAATAGCTCAGAGCTCGATGTGCAACAACAAAATCGAGAACGTTGTATCGCCTGAAGTTGAGACAAGTACAGGGAAGCGTGGGATGTGAAAAACGCAAATATATAACCACGAAGGAAGAAGAAGCAGCAGCTAAGAGCAGCAAAACCGTCTATAGAATCATTAAGGAGTTGATAGGCGGCCGCAGCTTTCGTCGACACCTGAAATGTCTAGAAGATTCGTTGCTAATACTGGATAAGGATCAGTTCAAACGATGGATGGCGTCGGTTCTTAGTATTCAGAGTATTCACCAGCAACTCAAGTCAATCCGAGAGAAATTCCCGAACCGAGCGACAAAAGAAATGGAATATCCACAGAACTCTTTCGAGCAGTGACTATTGTCTCGGCAAAACTACTGTTTTTGCTTGTTGAAAGAACCTGGGAGGCTGAATGCTTCTCTGATGAGTGCATAAAGGGGATAATGGGAGCTTCCAAAAAAGATAACCTTATGCTGAGCTAAAGGTAATAGCTGAATGTATCCTGTAGAGAATCAAGGTCAGGTGAGAGTGGCTGACTGCCATGGGTAGCAGTCACACTTGGGCCAGAGTAGGGCGGTTATGCTACCATAGGGATCCAGTTGATGCTATTACGCAAACCATTTCGAGCTTTTAAAGCGATGGAGATGAGTGACACTAATGCTACTTAGTTCCTTCAAGTTGTTTAAATGTACGACGTCTGTGCCTAATTCTACTAGAGGAGAGACGCTGCAGTTGCATAAAACATGTATGAGATACTTAATCTGTTATCCATGATTACCGATGGCACAGTGCCCGGTTATAAGACCGATGCTCTCATCTCATCTGAGATTCGGACTACTCATAATCAGCATGTCGCGTGAGCTTTTTGATTGACAGTGGGCCATAATTGTCTTGTGATGAGGTATTCAGTGCTAGTAGACCATCGCCGCTTAATATGAGCAAGAGTTTCAAGTTTCAGTGCATGCTTAACATGAGCGAGAGTCATGGATGGCAGGTATCCATCCGGAAAGAGTCCTAAAATAGTACCCTTTCTAGCGAGTTCGTCGTAGGATGTTGTCCCAAGTCATTGAGAGATAGACAAGTCTTGGAGTGAAAGGTGACCGCACTCAAAGATTTGCTAGCTGCCTGGCTGTCCAAATAAATTACAGTATTTCTGATTTAGTTTCGCCTATAATATGTGCGTAGGATAAGGGATGGTCCGTGGTGTTTTACAGGGTGAAACGTTGAGCTATGGCGAAGGTCTCCGTAAGGAGGTAATCTCCCACAAAATATTGCTAAACGAGACAGCATAGATCATCTCGATTGACAAGATGAGGGATAGTGGAAGGTGGGGGAAGGTGAGGGGAGGTGGTGGGGGCGCGGAGGAGAAGGGGAGGCTTGTGCCAAAAATATCAAGAACAATTAGTTTTTACGAACCTTGCTAGCCAAATGATACTAGAATGCTGTTGATTCGTTGCAGGGCTGGATTTGAGAAGGATTAGACTTAGCTTGGGCTTACATACAGGCTAGGTAGGTTAGCTTTACTTCTCTCTCTGCCGTTCTCTTCTATCTTACCTATATAGGCAGAATATTTTTTGAGTACAAATGGGTGAGGTTCGAAGGAGGGGACTAGAACCACCCATCCGATGACCTTTGCCGTGAAATTACAAGCGTGTCGCCGTCTGCCGTCCGTCGTCGACACTGAAGCTACCCATTTAGCCGGCTGCAACAATTTTTGTGTGTATCTGGATCATTTTAGGTCTAAAAGCAGATCTCATGGTAGTCATTTCATAGCAAGGCCACAATGGACCCAACACGTTGGTGTTAGTGAACCACGGACAGAATGTTGTCACGGCACCTGTCCATCATGCCTTCATCGACTTTCAGTGGACCTTCTATATTGTAAACAATCCAATATAGTGAACTTACAGAACAGAAAAAAAGAAAAAGTCAAAAAATAATTAGTGCTATGCAGTCTACAGTATCCAAACATTAGTCCCAATTTATCATTTGTTCTACTCATGCCACAGTTCACCAAAGAGTGAAACCACTTTATATAGGACAAGCTCAGAAACCATGTTCATTTAAAAATGTGTCATTGCCTGTGCATTACAGAACCTCCGAGTTATACTGAATGACCACAGCAAATTTTGAATGACTGGTTACTTGCTCTATTTTACTACAACGCCAATCCTCTTGATTTTGATCTTTGGACAATACCCCTAGGCATTCTCAAGAAAGGAAGTTTCAAATATCAGATATAGATTTCAGACAACACTTTAGTCGTGTACATGCAGCTAATTGAATCACTATTTTGAAGAAGAGAATAAGTCCCAACAATTCCAAAAATGACATTTGGTTGTAAATCCCAGATTCTCTCCCTTCTTCCAACTGATTCATTTTATTTATTTTTAACATTACTTTTGAATTACTTGACACAACAGCAGGGTACATAAGAGTTGTTTGGTCAAAAGTGTTTGGTATATTTTGGATGAGAAAATGTCAAGCGATTCTGATGCGAGAAAAGGAGAAGCCGAATCTCCAAGGAAAGAGAACAGAGGGATAAGAAATATGTATGCCATTGAAGTCATTCAGGAACTCATAAACATATTCAGTTATGCTTGTGGAGCGCAAAGCCCAAATAACCTGAATTCGAGACCCCCTCCAATAAGGAGCCCCCTTCATGAATTTGTTCCAAAAGCTAAGCCCTTGCTTTTCAGACAATAACGGTATTTTAACAGGAAAAAATTGTTTATATCTTCTCTTTGTGTCGTATAATACATTGTTGGTAAGGGAAATTCAAAGAGTTCAGTTCAATTTGTGAAATTTCTTAAGAAACTAGAAACTTTGACTAAACATTTTTCTTAATTGTTAGTTACCTAATTAAGGCTTAATTTAACAATAATAATGTAAAGTTTAGTATTTCAGAAGTAAAAGTAAGAAAATATAGTTATTTTTTAAAATATATTGGGGGCTCGATACTGGGACGAACAAATTAGGAAATTGGGTTAACAAAAAGTAATCAAGTTCCACTAACAAGCCCGGCCAATTTTCAACCAAAAATTCAAATACGGCATTTTTGACTTTTTACTAATTGCATTTCTTATTAATGTTTTTATGCAATATGTGATAAGTATTTAAGTATATTAATTGCAAGCTTTGTTATAAAAAGTGTTGCCTATAGAAATAATGCCATTTGAACTGTAAAAGTGTGATTAGGTATGTTTTCACAACCAAGACAATGCAATTTTTGTTCGCCTGTCCAAGATTGATCATCTTAGATTGAAGATCAAATTAGATATTCATGAAACTAGTGAACGGGCACACAAACTCTTAATTTTTACATATTAAAACCTTTATGTCTCCGAATTTTAATTGTTGTTGTTTCGTACAGCATCGTATAGGACAAGCTAACAATTTTCTTGGATAATTTATAATTATGTTTTATGTTATACTTTTTTAACGTCTTTATTTATTTTTTTAAATCAATATTTCAAATAAAATTATATTTTGGAGCTATGGCTTTTTCATTCCTTTCATTTTTTATTCATTCAAAATCCAATGAAATACTAACGAGAAAAGAATGAACGCAAAAAGAAAATATAACGTTATCAATGTTTTTTGTTAATTTTTTTAGTTTCTGACTGGTTTTGTTTATTATTGTCATGAATTTATTAAATAATATTTTTTTTTTCACCTTTTAAATAAATTTACAGTAAAATAACGATTATTTCATTTTTGCTCTATGATTTATATGGGGGGACTCGTTACTGGAACGCTAAGAGCTCGAATTAGGAACAAGGGGGGCTCGTTACTGGCTCATGTCTCATTTTCTACTTTATTTAATTTATTAAATTTGAGTCCTGTACTTACCAGAACTTATTATTTATAATATATATAATAATATAATATGGCTGGCGAGACAGTCCGAGGTGGACCTGGGCCTAGCTTCTCAGCAACCACTCGTGTTGTGCGTGCCATTGTTCTTTCACGAGGTGAAGGGACCTACAGTTTTATGCCGACTCCGAACGGCGCATTTGAGAAGCTTTTTCTAGACAGGAATACTCTTTGAGCATTGTCAGCGACTCGAAAGAGGTGGAGCCGTGAATTATGATAGGTGGTAAATTCGGGTATCGAACCTGGCACCCTCTGCGTAGGAGTCGACGCACTTACCCACTACGCTACGTTATACCAAACAGTAATACATCAAGCTTTCTACAAATGGTAAGATTGTTTTAATTCATCTAAGTACTTGATTTTAAGAGAACAACGAACTGAAAACTGTCCTTAATGGGGCTAGCTACTGGGTAGTTTACCCTACCTAATAAAGTTCTTCGTTTCCTGATTTCATTGGCCCGCTTTTAAAAGGTACGTTTAGGAATACTTTCCTATACGAAGTCATTCGGTCTACATTGCGATCGGAATTTTGGAACAGCTAAAATGCTTTTCAGAAAAACTGATCGAATTTACACCTTTTTGGAGTTCAACAGCATGAAATCCACGGCTAAAAAGACTGGCTTTAAAGTGACAAGCTTTAATTCCGCTGACATTCTTGATTTTAAAAGTACATGATTTTCACATTCCATGTATGATTTTCACATTCCATTTATCCCCCTGCTTGGATGATTTCAAAGTACAGACATCTGGCATACTGTTCACAATCTTAGGGCTACTTGGAATCCTCGGAGTATGTTAATGCACTTGAGCATATGTTCTTGCCCCATGTGATTGACTTTGTACCTGCTCTACCTACCACAAAAGCATATTTAGATAAGATACCAATAAACTATTAGTTGGAAGATATTCTTAAGAATATGAACACTCTTAAGAATATCTTCCAACTAATAGTTTATTGGTATCTTATCTAAAGGACGATAAAAATGAGTTTTACATGAACACATTGACCTGGGCTACTACTGCTACTGAAGCACCTAAAGAGCAAGAGGGAATTAAAAAATGAAACGGGAAAAGAACATTCCCAATATATGGCTTTTTAAATAATAGATTTTTGAACTTCGTCCTTTACTTTCGGTACTATTCGAACATAATGCGGTATGGTTAATGTCTGAAACAGCAAACATTAACCAATATATTTTTCAAAAAACTATTCCTACAATAACTTTACATACTTTTCATAGTTTTAGTTTCATTTTTGAAAAAAAAACGTGTTCCCTTTAAATTTTGAATTTATTTTGAAATTGAGTTCGAATAAAAAAAATAAATTTTATCTTTTTCACATGGTATATGTAGCTACTAGAAAGTGATAGAAACATAAAATTTATATCATGCAACTCAAATTATTGAGAACCTTATTTTATCCATATGCTTAGGATTTGAGAACCGCCAAATAAAAAAGTTTTTTACGTCAGATGGATATATTCCCTTCCGCCTGTTCAAACTTTTATATAGAATAAATTGGATGCTATTAATTGCTGCATCTGAAAAGGTTAAATGCTTTTCACAGATATGTCATGATTTTCTAGAAATTTAGAAAAAATTTTTTTTTATGCGAATGAGTTGTTTTTGTTAAAAACAAAATATTCTTTTTTACGAATATCGACTTGTTTTTTAAATGAAAGGATATATACAGTACTCCCAGGTTAATAGCACATATGCATGGGCATACAATTGTGTTGCTTATAAGCGGGTTTTCAATTCCTATTGAGCGGGGACCTTAGGTAGGCTTAGGAGGGCGTTGGTAAATCTCAGGTAAATATTTGTTGCTACTTAAAGGGTTTTGCTATTAAAGAGGTTGCTTATATCCGGGTAGTACTGTAATTGTAACTTTGTGTACAGTGGACTCTCCCTACGTCGCATTGTCTCGGGATGCCATATTATGTTCGTGGTAGAAGGAGTTTGACTTAGAGACAGACAGTATTAAAAATTGAGGAGAACGTATGTAAAATACGGAGAAAAAATTGAGACAGAATTCGACTTAAGGATTGTCCACTGTATATTCTATTTTTGATGTTTTTTACGTAAAAGAATGAATTTTGCTTCAAGGAGTCTATACTCATTACAGTGGACGGTGGTCCGATTTTATTAGTTCACTACATCGAGTGTCTACTGCATTTTCAAAAGCGGTACGCGGACTCGTCCACACACAAAACACAGTACTCCGACACCAGTGTGTTGTGTATGGACCGCTTAACAGATTACAATCTGACAATTGGTTGTTGAGATAGAGTTGGCGTGAACTTCTGCCTGAGTAGAAGACACCATCATCTTCTCTCGTTTAATTCCATCGTAGAGTCAAAGAATACATATATAACATCCTTGTCTAGAAAATTGAGCTTCGACTTGGTCACTTTTCCTTATTTCAAAATCAATCATTTTCTTTTGCGAATACCAGCCACCGTGGCACTTGACAATCTCCTCTCCATGCGAGTGTTTAATTAAATGCATTTCTGAAGCAAAACCTTAATTAATGGTCAAGTTCATCAGTACACTTTGACTCAGCTCAGCTGAAGAAAATCAATAGAGCCTGATTCCGTGTGAAAGACGGTTGTTTGGATTAGAGACGACACATATCTTGCCGAACTTGCAGCGTAATCTCAATCAGTTGCTGCTTCTGCCCAAACCATGCTCCCTTCAAATACCATCGACACCGAGAATGACGGGGTGTTGTACTGTTGCGCAAAAAAAAAAAGAAACTAAAGCGTTGATAAAAATAAATACCTTAACAACCGTCCCCACGGGTGGTAAATTGATTTTGCAAAAACAGAAAAAACGATTGTATGTGTGTACATTCCCGTGCAAGACGCAATCGCCGGCATAGTCTTCGCTTAGCGGCGCTTTGAATTCTCGCCGAATCGTCGACGCCGCTTCATCGTGCTGCCTGTGCACCTTCCCCGGGACATCGGCAATATAGACGTGTCGTCGTGTTGCCGTCAGAAAAGCGATTTAGTTCGCTTTCTCTAACGATCTTTCTCCTGGCGTGAAACACGATTCACTAACTATAGTCCACCACCTTCGGCACAGCTTCATAGCGCGCCACTAGCTGTTTCGTGTCCTTATTGAATTCAATTGAGTATTTGTCGCCTTTTAACCCACCACCTTCACATTGGTGACCTCATTCTCTGTCCCCTGCAGCGGTGGTTTGGTTTGTGTCTTGTCAGCAGTTCGGCTTCACTCGATGCTGGCCCTTGGATACACAGGCAACCCGAGGAAAAGCAAACGCAAAATGGAAAAAAAAAATAACGCAAAGAGGATTCTCTACGGAAGCCATCGCGATGCCTTTCAGTGGCGGCCTTGCTAACAATCTAATTTCTTCTTGCATCCCCGAACGCGAGACGACATGGACAGGTTGTCTGCTTCGCACTAGGACTCCCACTACTCCTTGACGTCGTTCGCCGGGAGTTCAGATAAACTTCACGGGATGTACAACACATCCAGGGATTCGCTAGTCGATATAAAAGCAAGTTTAATTAAAATCCTGATTATCACGTGGGGAGTGGGGTGCCGTACATTTGAAAATTGGTAGATGCAACGCCAGAGTCGCTGCTGCACGTTTTCCAGGCTTGGCTGGTCGTCAGGAGACATATAATTCAATTCAAAGTCCATACGTAGCGAAGAACACGTGCATGTGTGTATGGATGGCGGGTGGGAGGGGGGTTTGCACGGTCAAGCAACAAATTATTGATCCAAGGATATACATACATTAGGGCAGCCTTCAGGAAATTTTCCTCGTCCGCGTGTTTTTGTGTCCGTCGTGGGTATCCGGCGTCTTCTACCGGTTGGCAAGGAGCCCTTTCCCATCGACTGAGTGTACACACATGCTCGGCTGTGTGCTCCTTAGATGTTATTAAAAATGTATGTATGTCCCGATGCTGACATTTGGTCATACCTAGTGTAGTGTAGATACGGCCAAAAGGACATTTTAGCGAAGGCGGTTTTTCGAAAGCTTGAATGGGTGGAGGCTTACATTTGTGCGCTCCTTCGTCCACATCCATCCGGTCGTCGTTGACGACAACCCACGTTCGTGCACAGACACATGCACACGCTGCTGTGGGAGGCGAAGAAAAGGACAAGAGTGCTTGCCCTGGCGTAGTGGTGCTGTGTTGTCCTTTTTTTTGCCAATATTCGTTGTTCGGCCATCCGTGTGTTTCCGCGAGAAAACTAGGGGACGACGAAATATCCTTCTTATATCATCTACTTTCGACCGTCCCCCCGATTCGTCTCATTCCATCCCAGGCCCAGCCCACCCCAGAACGGTCGAGAAAAGGGTCCTTGCACGTTGACGGGGCACCAAGGCCAATTCGGCCTTCTGCCGCAAAACTGGAAATTCAGAAAATCCAACCCCTATAAGATACGGCAGCAGTGGGACTTATCGTGTGTCCACCATCCACCATCCACCGTTCACCGTTCACCGTTCACCGTCCACCGTGCGTCGTCGTCAACGTCGTCATCGTTGTTGCTGGCACCGCTGGCGATTTCATACATCCGTGCCATCATCCCGTAAACTCACTTTCGTCCAGCCCTTTCGTCGTTCTGCCGAACACGCACGTTTTCGAAACGTACATATAGCCACACTATGCTCGTATGTACGCATGGTTGTCCACATGGTACTGGGTAGTGGATGCGAGCGAGGTCGTACATTTGGGACGTTGAAGATTTGACACGGGAACACACATTTTCGGACAACGCAACGACGCGCACAAGGCGATTTTCCGTAATATCCTTGTGCATTGTATGCGAAATAAGATATTCGTCCCGTGCCACCCTCATTCGCCCCCGCGAATTGAGAACAATCACAAGGGGATGGGAACGGTCACAGCTTTGCTGTCCAATATGCTGGCTTCTGTGTTGGCGAGTGTGTTCTGTTTCTTCAAGGGCTAAAAGCTGTCGAGTTTTTCTCGATCTCCACCTCCACCTTCTTCGCCATCGCCATCGCCATCGCCATTTCGCAAAAGGACTTTTCTCCATCCTCAAGGTTTCTTTCATTTTTTTTTTGCGCGCGTGTGATGGGCTGCGCGTTATTTATTTTCCTTTAGCGCTTTTTTGTCGGCCACCCTTGGGCTTAGGTTGGATATTTGATTTTGTTTTGTCCTCTTCTCCCGCTTGGTCCTTTTCCTGTTTCCATCACTCTCCCTTCTTCCGCCAACGACGACGCTGCTGCTGCTGATGGCTTTCCACATGTGAATATTTTTTCGTGTGTCCTTTTTTTTTTTTGTTAACAATGTACCGCACATAAGATGTGGAATAAATTGGAAAAAAGTAGAAAAAGAAGAAGAAGAAGAATAAGGATGGAGTGAATGTAAGGATGAAAGAAGGCTCACCACTGTATGATGATGATTAGGAATAGTGCGGGTCCGGGCGATGCTTATTTGGGGGAGGGTTGGGTGGCAGCGGCGGGTCGTAGATGGATTTTCTTTTTACCCTTTTGGGAATTCTTAAAACGGCTTTTTTTCTGAGTGGGTCCACCAACCGAGGGGCTGTTTTACTGAAAATGAAAATGGACAACGGGCGAAAAGAAAAAAAAAACAACAGAAAAAATCACCAAGGAAGGAAAAATATTTTTCATCTTTTCTGGAGAGATAGGTGGTGGGTGTTGGGGGCCCGGGGGGAAGCACATGGATGGTCATTGCTTGCGTGTGTTATTTTCATCTTGGTTTCTTCTTTTTCAGTTTCCAGTGTGTCCCGCAGTGGTCTTCGGTCGGCAGTGGTTACTGCTGGGCTGGTGGTGGTGGTGGTGGTGTGGACGGTAATGGTGATGGGCTTGGTGGAGTGGAGTTTGACTGAAGCAGGCTTCAACTACTTAGAGGCTCTCTCGCTATGGTGTGTGCATGCCGCATTGAATAATTCATAATGTGCGTTCATCCCTTTCGGTTTTATTTTTTCTCATCTGGGGGATGTGTGCCGCTTGGGTGGTAGCTGAGCGGTAATTTTGGACCGTTTTACCTAAATGAAGACTTAAACGTATCGAATTGTGGCAATTTTTCAGTGTTGCAGAACGGTGTGCGTTAGTCTACTGTACATTCTTTATTTTTTTTTTTTTTTTGGAGAATTTAGATTGATTTGGTCCGCTTGACCATTTTGTTTTGAACACAGGGGATGGGGCTGTGGCTGGGGCTGGAATGAAATGAAGAAGAATGATTCAGGATAATTTATAATCGAGAACATGTATTTGTGGTTCATGTGTTATGCTTGTGAAGGACCTTTTTTCCCATGTAATGCTGGGAGATTGGTTGCCAGGTTCCAACCCATTCTATGACTATGTCATTTGAACGTGGAAATTATTAAAGTTTATCTCTAAGGATAAGACGTCTACTGGTGGTGGGCTGTGGCTGAAGCCAAAAGAGAGAAAGAGAGAGTTTCGTCATGAATAAGTAAATATTCGACACCTAAGACTCGTGCGAGCATACTTACTTGCATATAAAGTTCACCTTTGTACATCTCTTCTTTCAGGGAGCTTAACTTTTATGCCGCCTCTGGTACCCAAAACTAAGTAGGTTTGTATTGAACTTTGCTGCAAATACTTGAAAGTGTCGGAGAAAATTTGTAAATATGTGATGTGGCTTCGTTCATAGTAATGTCCGCTGTGGATCATTTACATGTTTACAGATCCAACGTTAAGCATGTTTTCTGTTTTCGTCGTACTATACTGATTCTACCGAATTTGATGGATGAATCAACTGTGGAATTGCCTTCCGATTGAACACGCCTTAGATTGTGATCTAGTTCCCTGAACTCGTTAGCATTTCACTTTTGTTCAACTTCGTTCTTGTGTATTGCCCGTATTTTGAAAGCGAATTAATTAATATTTGTTGCCTAACGATACGGCGTTTAAAAATTGAGATTGTAGACATCTGGCCACCGGTAAGAGTGCGTGCAAGTCTTCCCAGAGAGGTGGGTTCAATCGAGGATATATGAATTGAAGGTTTTATACCAGCGCAAGCGACTGTTAATGAGTATCAGTGTCAAGAATAGGATTTTCAGACATGTCATTATAACAGATGTCCCAGATCGGGGCGACCGGGGTCTGTGTGTCATCTCCTAGATACTTGAATCTACGGTGTCCAGGTTCGATTCCTGATACGACTAAAATAATTTTCATGACTCCACCTTTACCTGAGTTATTAATTTTTTTTCTTGCGAGGATAGATGAAAATGTTCAAAAGACACTATGGGGACCGTTCCCACATAGCGAAAGGGATTTGTACCCAATAAAAACACATCCCTTCAAATAAAATATATTTCCACTACAACTAAGTCTAACACTTATCCAACAGTTTTACTTTCTTGGTTTAGACGCATTTGGCAAGGGATTCTCCATTGAGAGTTCTTGCTAACACAGCAGTTAAGCGCGGCTTGAATTCACCGTGCCAGGTCAAGGGGTTTAGTCCTTTGAAGATGGCGAAAAGAGTTTCTTACATCGAGAATTGGAAGGACAATAGAGTTTATGTGCTCTTCCAGGCGATGCTTATGCTTACGAGCAAAATTCGTAACTTCAACTTGGACTGATGAAATGCCAAGATATAGATGTTTTGTATATACCAGGGTGCGTTGACGATGGCACTTTATTTTGACACAGTATATATTACTTTCCTTGGTACAACCCCATAGTTGTATCATACGTCCAGACGGGTTTTAGCGCTTGCTTGTATATAAGCAATTTGTTGTCAGTACTTATCTTGGAATAATTTTCAATAAGCCAGTACATGTCCAGCAAAGACGACTTTTACGATCTCCTAGAAAAAACATACGATCAATGCCCCAGCTACGACACCAAGATTGTTCTAGGAGATTTGAATGCAAAGCTGCGCAAGGACGACATCTTTGCTAGAGTCATCGGGAAGCACGGCCTGCACGACAACACGTCCGAGAACGGACTCAGGCTTTTGGACTTCGTTCCCGGGCGAAACCTCTTTGTAGCCAGTACGCGGTTCCCTCACCTCAACATCCAAAAAGAGACCTGTCGGTCTCCTTATCAATCAACCGTCCACCAGATTGATCACATTGCGATCGACGTCAGACACTCCTCCATATTCTCGATGTCCGAACATTCCAACATCGACTCGGATGCTTGTTGTAGCCAAGGTTAGAACACGGATATCGATAGGACAACGGAGTAGAGCAAGACCAAAACAGTTTGACGTCGGAAAGCTACAATCGCAATTGACCGCTAGCAACTTTGTCGATCGAGTCTCCCTTAAGCTCTCAGAGAGTCCAACCCTGCCAGGCGAAACAATCGACCAACAATAAAACCGTTATCAAAAAGCCATCAGAGAAGCTGCATCTGATGTGCTGGGTTTTGAAACGCAACCCCAAAAAACCCCTGGTTTGAGAACGAGTGCAGGTAGGCACATTCAACGAAGCAAGCAGCATACAAGGCGACGCTGGACAGAAGGACGAGAGTGGTTCGTGAGCTCTACGAACTTAATAGAAGGGAAGAGCACCGGCTTCTCAAAAAGAAAAAGAAAGAGCATGAGAAGCGCAAGATCGAGGACATGGAGAGGTGTTACGGCAGAAATGACGTCCGAAAGTTCTACCAACGGGTAAGACAATTATCCAATGGATACAAAATTCGGACAGAAGCCGGTCGTGACGCAGAGGGGCAGCTCGTAGTAGATTCGCGATCGATACTGAGAATCTGGAAGGATCATTTCTGTAGACTGTTAAACGGCGAGGAGGACTCCAATACCACTGTCAGGCAGAATATTCCACTCAACGAAATTGACGATGATAGACGAGAATTCCGTCGCCCCGACCTAGACGAAGTCAAGATAGCGATATCGAGACTAAAGTCGAATAAAGCTGCTGGTGCAGACGGACTGTCTGCGAAACTGCTTAAGGTAGCTGGAGATGAGCTGGTAAGGAACATGCACCAACTCTGTCAGATATGGTCGGAGGAAAGCATGCCCGACGAGTGGAATGTCAGTATCGTTTGCCCGATCCACAAGAAAGGAGACCCCTTCAACTGCGCCAACTACCGAGGGATAAGTCTCCTTAACATCGCCTATAAAATCCACTCTGCCGTTTTGTGTGAGCGCCTGAAACCATTCGTCAACAACCTGATAGGTCCTTATCAGTGCGGTTTCAGGCCGGGGAAGTCCACCATCGACCAAATCTTCACACAACGGCAGATCCTGGAAAAGACCCAAGAGATGCAGATCGACACCCACCACCTATTCGTCGATTTCAAGGCCGCATATGACAGCGTGCATAGGGACGAGCTACACAACGCCATGTCTAGTTTCCTGCCAAACTCGTCAGGTTGTGCAGGATGACGATGGAGAACTCTCGCTGCTCCATCAAGGCCGGTAACGAACTCACCGAGACCTTCAATGTCAAAAAAGGTTTTAGACAAGGCGACGCGCTGTCATGTGATTTCTTTAACATCATCCTGGAAAAGATCGTGCAAGACTCACAAGCCAACACTAGAGACACGATCTTCCAGAAGTCCGTACAACTGCTAGCATACGCGGATGACATTGACGTGATTGGCAGAACACAGCGAGCCGTCAATGAAGCGTTTGTTGGTATTGAAGCGGAGGCGGCCAAAATGGGTTTAGCGGTGAACGAGGGCAAGACGAAGACACAACATCGACGACTTGGCCAAAACGTCACTATAGGCAGCTTTAACTTCGAGGTCGTGAAGGCCTTCGTCTACCACGGCTCCGCAGTAAATAGTACGAACAACACCTGTACCGAGATTGAACGCAGAATTACTCTTGCAATCGCTGTTTCTTTGGGCTCAAGAGGCAATTGAGTAGTACAGTCCTGTCTCGAAGGACCAAGCTAACATTATACAACACCTTGATTATCCCTGTCCTGCTCTATGGTGCGGAAGCATGGACAATCTCAAAAGCGGATGAAGAAGCACTTGGTCTTTTCGTGAAATTGTGTTCTGCGTGCGATCTTTGGTCCTGTTTGCGTTGATGGTTATTGGAGAAGAAGATTCAACCACGAACTGTACGGGCTCTACGGCGGCATGAGCCTAGTCAGTCGTCTACGGATTCAACGCCTAGGATGGCTGGGCCATATAGAGCGCATGGACAACACTGCTCCGGCCCGAAGAGTCTTCAACTCCAAACCAGTGGGATAACGCAATAGAGGACGCCCACGGAACTGATGGCGCAGCCAGGTGGAGAAGGACCTCAACCAACTTGGTGTGCGCAGTTGGAGACAGCTGGCTAAAGATCGTACCGGCTGGAGGGGCTTACTGGTTGAGGCCCAGGTCCACCCCGGACTGTAGTGCTACCAGAAGAAGAAGAAGTACATGTCTTTGTATCTTAATTGGAGCTCCTGACGTTTCTTTTTGACGTGCTCCTTCCATTTAAGCTTTACATCGAGAGTCATTCCGATGTATTTCGCTTCATTGCCGAAGGGTATTTGAACATTATTTATAAAAACGGGCAAGTTATTAACGTTCTTATACGTACAATTTATATGAACGGATTTAACTTCGTTGAGCTCAATTCGCTGAGTGTTCGCCCATTCGTATATCCGGTCTAAAGCACATTGCAGTTTTCTGGTTGATTCTTCGACCGTTTTGGCAGTTACCAATATGGCGGTCTCGTCAGTAAATGTGCCTATTTCCTGCGGTATATCGCTGCTATACAATAAGTAAAGTAGGTTGCCAAGAACACTTCATTGTGGTATTCCATCTTGTATAGATTAAAATAAGGAGTATTCTTTGCCATATTTCACGCGGAAGATTCTATCCGATAGTTGGTTCGATCAGCTGAAGTATCGTGCAAAGTTTCGGGAGGAATTATTGAAGCTTGTGTTTGAAGCCTTCGTGCCAAACCTTGTCAAAGGCTTGAGAAAATACAGCTGAGCGCACTTGCTTTTGTTCAAATGATGTTTCTATAACATCAGTTGTGCGCTGTACTTGGTGAGTGGTTGAATGCTTTCTTCTAAAACCGAACTGGTGGTAAGGAATAAGTCGTCTTTCTTCTACAACTGAGCTTAGAACGTCTAAGTAATATTTGTTCGAACACGTAAGACATTGCCGGAAGAAGTGAAATCGGTCTATAAGACTTTTTGTCTGTTTGGGGTTTACCCGGTCTCGGCACCATAATTATTTCCGCTACTTTCCACTGATTAGGGACATGTTCTAATCTAAAGGTGGCGTTAATAGTGTAGAGAAACATAAGAAGCGCTTTCTGAGGTAATTCTTATAGAACTTCTCCCGTGATTAAATCATAACCGGAAGCTTTCTTGGGTTTGAGTTTTTTCAATTCTTCCTTAAGTTCTGTCAAAGTAGCATTTTTTATAGAAAAGTTGTCATTATTTGGGTCTGAACCGTAGGAGTATTCAGGAGGTGTTTGTCCATCGCGTGATTTAAACGTTGCCTCCAAATGATCTGCGAAGAGATCTGTTTTCTTTTTGTCGTCTTTGGCCCACTCGTGTTGGTTTTTCCGAATTGGGGCAGCATGTTGGGGTTTTCTTAAACCGTTGCCTGCTTTCCAGAGTGAGTAGTTCGTATCTTTTTTCGCTGACAAGCCTGTTAAATAGGCATTAAGATTTTTATATTTAAACGACTTAATTTTTGCTTTTAGAAAGTTTGACATTTGATTGATGCGTGTTTAACGCTGCAGCGCACGGGTCTGCTGCCATTTCTTACGAGCTTTTCGTTTCTCTCTTACTAATTTTCGTATTTCCGGTGGATATCGCAGTACATGTTTTATCGTCGTTTTTCTAGCAGCAGCATGCACTGTATTACTTCTATAAATTTATCGAGTCATTAAATGAGTATTCCTGTCTAGAAAAAGTTTCTCAAGCGTGGCCGTTTGGAATATTTTGTATATGTAAATAAAATTGAATGTGATTTATTTTTTTTTTTTCACAATACAATTATTATACTTTGCAAGCATTTAAAAAATACAAAACAGAATGTAAATTTATTCGTTGTTATTCGAATGTTGAAGTCCTGTTAAATTGTATGCGGCGTAACGCTGTCCGACCGAGTTGAAATCGTGTTTTTTTATTCTCTTCTTGAACGAATCTTTAATGCCTGAAACACAATAGTGCGCTGCGCCAGCCGACTTCATGTTACGATGATGCACTGCGTTGAAATAAATACTCAATATATCAGCTGTTCTCTCTCTCATCTACTAGATGAAAAAAATTGCCGCCTTTCTGCATACACTCATTTGAAATGACTTTTGTCGATAAATTATTTTTAATCAGCTGTTTTCATTTCTCGAATGACAGTTGATACAAAATACTCTCAATGTGGAAGAAAACTCTCAATCTGGGAGAAAATCTCTCTCACAGCGCACCCCTCTGTCAAAAAATATCCAACATGTTGAATAATGACGTGCGATGGACTACGTTTTACGTTTTATTACGATCCTCTCAATCTCTCTCATTATTCACTGACGCAGGTCAACGCTATATTTTGTTCTTGGCCATTAAATTATGTGTGTTGAAAGCCAACGCCAGGGCAATCGCACTATTGTGTGTCAGGCATAGCTCGCCTGAGAAAACAATTGCACTAGTTAGACCACTTAAGGAAACACGTTTAATTATTTTTTGAAGGTCCAAGTCTTGACTAATTCGATCACTAAGCATCACCACGCATAATAGGTTTGGAAAACAACAAGTGGAAAAGGATAACACGACAATGGTTAGAACAGTTACAAATATATGAGTGAAAAGGAATTTAGAAAAATACGAAAGTGTGATAACGTAGGACAATGTGGATGAAGAAAGCAAGAGTGTATTTGTTGATGGGTGATCGGTGGTACCGAGATTTGGCATGGTTGATAAAATGTAATTCACGCATAACAAGCATGCATATCCTCTATATTTTTTCCATTAGACCTCAGTTGCGTAGAAGATAAATATGTTTGAGATTAGATCAAAGTAATTCGTGATGACTTGATGGCAAATAAAATTTAGTATAAGCGATTTAGATATATTTATTGTACCAAAAGATATAAATATCGGTATCGTTCTGCATAAATGTGGCTGAAAATCGTTGTTATAGCGTTTAATTTACTCCTTTTCTTCAATGGTGGTTGGTGTGCTTGTTGACTCCAAATAATGCCAGAAAAAGAAATCGAATGGCGTTAGTCACACAATTTATCAATCTTGATCACCGAACTGAGAGAGTATAGGACCAGGATATGTCTCCTTCAGGGATTGAATTGTTTCAAGGGCTGTATAGCATCTAGCACGATCTTGTCGAAACCACATGTTGCCTACTTCAAGTATTAAGACCATACAATTTCAGCAAGAAAAACTATGTTCTTATGTCGCAAGACCAGTCACTTCTTGAGTAGCCACTCATTCACTCACGTCACACTCTCACGCACTGCTCCGATAATGACATTTGATCGGATCCAGTGTTTCATTGTTGGTTTTCATATATTATTCATTCAAACTTTCAATATTAAAGAAGAAGATATGCTATGCATATATATACTTACAAAATATGACGGAAATTCTTTGGCTTCATAATAATTTCGACCAGAATCTAGTTACAATCGATTACATGGATAGCTGTCGGAAATGTAGACTTGCTTTCCCATAACTCTTTTGCACTCGTTATTTCACTCTTGTTAGCCTGAAACTTGATCAGTTACATGTGTAACTATGCTGTCAACTACTGGATTCACGGACATGCCTACCGATACCTTTCTTATGACGACTGGATGGCGCAGTTGGTAGAGTGCCTGCCCTTAGAGCGATCCCCGCTCGAGAGAGGAAAGAGTCTGCCAAAGAGCGGCAATTTTACTGGTGGTTACACCGAAACCAGCCTCCGCCACCGCTAGCTTTTCCACAGGATCAGGTAGTTGATCGTAGTGGCCAGCTTACATAGTTTTATATATCCAAAAAATCCAAAAAATAAAAACCAAAAAATCCAAAAAAATTAATAAAACAATAAATCCAAAAAAACAACAATATATGAAACAAAAACAAAAAAAAGGTGCATCACGGCGTATAAATTATATATGTTAGGCATATACACAACACATACGCCCTGGTGCACGTGTCCGTACGGACATAGTTACGATAGTATTAAGGCTAAGTTAGTATAAGGTAGGTTAAGTAGTTAGGTTTAGCCAAGTTTCTTATAAGTTTCCTTGGCAAAGGAATAAATAAATAAAAGATTGTCACTAAAGACTAAAAAAAAACGCAGATTAAGCCGAAAGGCACATTTATAACATAGATTAGATTAGCTTAGAGTACCCGCATAGGGTCAGTAGGTTAGTATTAAGAACATTTGTAATTCTTAAGATAGTTAAGCTAGTTTTAAGTAGTTTTGTCTAGCAACTAAGTAAAAACAGAATAAATTAAATAAAATTGCGTTAAAAAAAAAAAAGAGTGCCTGCCCCTGGTTACGGGTGCCCGGTTCAAATCCCAGTGAAAGCAAAGTTAATATACTTTTATTTGGTTTTCAAATCAGGTTCAGTCACCATTTACCACTTCAATAGTAGTAGTCTGACTAGGGGTATCACAATGGACCAATATGGTCTAAGCTACCTAAGCTACCTTTCTAATATCCAGAATCATTGAGATATTGCAAACATACCTTCATTCTATGCGTCGTTGCCAAGGCATCTATACGAGTTCCTTATTTGTACCTAAAAATCTGTCCTCGAGACTCTTCAAAACTATAAATCAAGCTATAAATCTTTAAAATCTTGAATACGTGTAGATAAGCGAGGCTTGTAGTATTTAGCATCCCTCACATGCACAATGTCTGCCATCGGGCTGAAAATCGGATAACACAACCGTTTGCTACCGAGATGAGTCTGCTATTGACCTACCTCAGACTTTAAGAAGGATATGCTTTTGCAAAGTAAAACCTCAAGTTTATTCATACCCATTAACTTCAATGTGAACAAAAGGATATGCCTTTACTCCAAAAGTATAAGGATCTCCTAGAAATTATTACGAAATAAAAATTGGTTCCACCAAAACATTTTTCATAGAATTCTGAGCAAAGTTGCCAAAGACATCAGTGCTCTCTGTCTTACCATTTAAGAGTCTATAAAGAACATGCATTTTTTATATATAGGTTAGATACAATCAGAAGGATTTCCTTCATAGTTTGCAGTCTACGCATATCCTTTTCTTGTTGAATACGGTCCATTGTCTTAAGATCCAATTCCTCCTTAACTAGGCAGAGTCATCGAATATATCCAAATGGCAATGTTGTTCTGCCAGCTAGCTTTCTCTATTTATTCTCTACTAGATAGCTTCTTGATACCAATATACTAAAAAATCTTTTCTGAACGTCTGTGACAAAGCCACAAGGTTAAATGCAGGTTTAATTATGTAACAGCTATCAAGAAGGAGAAGGTATCTATGAAGCCGTGTTTCAAATAATTAGCCTGTTCCATTTATTTTGTCAGGAAATTGTCGTTCTCTACTACATAGACAAAGCAAATATATCAACAACTGAGGGCGCGTCTCGCTACTCAATTTACACTTATTTTTTAAATATTTGATGAATGCGCGTCTCGCATTTCATATTGCATGTTGGATTAGGTGGCAGCGACGATGAGTGTGCATCGGGCTGTTTACCTGCTATTGTATTAATATAAGTAAGTGAACAAATTAAACGCAAGGTTTTTCTGATGTGATTGGCTACTCGCGAGCAATTCAGTCGTAGACTTGAACTTTCAGCTTGTGGTTGAGGACAATAATGGAGCACAGTAAACACCCAGTTTTTTTTTTTTTTGGAAAGAGAATAATTGTCTTGCAAAGAATCATAAACAGTCTATATTCACCCAAAGGAGAATGCAGATATGTCAATAAAATGTTTCATATTTTTAATTAATTTTAAAAATAAGAATACTTGTACCCATTTACACTTAATGGAATTTCAATAGTTAACGCTTCGTACTGCTCTAATTCATGCTGTTGAGTTTTGACTTTAATTGTGTGCAAATGTAATCTTGAGTGAGTTTGGGTTTTCTTAAAACTTTGTTTTTTGGTGCAAAATTGCGGCAAGACGTAGCATTTTCTCGAGAGAAGTTGTAACGAGTAACAACCTTTAACGTTAGTTTTTTACCGGTAGCTATAAACATGAACACTGTTTACCAGACCCATAGGGTCTACAAACAGGTGAAGGAATATTGCCTTATCCGAACGCGGAACAAGAAACGCAGAACATTACTAGGAAATCGAGAAAATCAGATATATATTAACCGATACGCCAGAAAAATAAGCAGAGAGAAAATGAAACTGAAACACAAATCTCCGAAAATAAAGGTTTTAGATTTTTCATCCGAGGACGAATATGAATAGTCTTTGTGCCTCATATGTTGCAAACCATTTTCTTTAAGCTTATAATAATAATAATAATAATATGGGTGGCGCGACAGTCCTACAGTTTAATGCCGACTCCGAACGGCGAACCTGAGGAACTTTTTCTAGACAGGAATACTCTTTGAGCATTGTCAGTGACTCAAAAGAGGTGGAGCCGTGAATTATGATAGGTGGTAAATTCGGGTATCGACCCTCTGCGTAGGAATCGACGCACTTACCCACTACGCTACGACGACCACTTAAGCTTAACAGGTGCAAAGTGGATGCAATGTACAACATACAAAAAGTGGGAACAAATCGCGGAAACGATGACGGATGACGACTTTTAATTTAAATTTGTAGGGCTTTAACTATAAAATTGCTTACAAAGACTATTTATGCTATATTTCCTTTTAAGTTATTGTTACAACGTACCCCGCCCTATGTTACAACAATGAGGTTAAACAGCAGGCCAGTAGCAAAATTGTTCCCGGAAAAATGTTGAATTTATATATTAATATACATTTTTTGATTAATGACATTTTTTGATAAATTTGTAGTTGAAACATTTGTTTTTAATTGGAAAGGGGTTTTTCTGAACTATCTCCAAAAATTGTAGGAGCAGAATCGACTGTGTTAAAAACGTGTTAATTTATTCCTCGCTCTCCCCGACTTGATAGTAGGTTTCCAATAAATGCCAGTGGACATGGGCAGGTTGTATTTAAAGTTAGTGCGTGGAAATTTAAAAAGACTGATTTAGATTGTGTACTAGATTTTGCGGTTTTTACGAGGCAGTGATTGACAGGAAATCATGGCGTCAAAAGAGGTATACACTGTCACTATTGCAACAGCAACTGAGAGGGAAACCTTAACACATTCCATTTGTGTGTGAAGACAGCCAGGCAAAAGTGTCACGTCGACACAAACACAATGAACGAATTCAAATCTCGTCCGCAAACAGCTCAACAGCTTGAGACCCTCAATCGCACGAGGTTTCGTGTTTAGAGGCATTCAGACACAATAATTTGTCGTGACGATCTGTTGAAGCTTAAAAGTCAAAATGCTTTATATCTTGCAATATAAGTCTGCCGTTTTATTGCAACGAGCGTTCACATTGGCGATTGGCCCGTCAACCATAGTTTTCACACATGCTGCGGCAAATTGTTGAGTACGAACTCCGCTTGACAGGTTCCACGATTCTGTCTCTTTTTCCTTTTTGTCGGTCGCCAACAAGTAAGATGCCGCTGTAGTAGACAGCAAGAGGCGAGCAAGTACGAGCGCAGCTAGCTCAGGCGGAGAAATGGCCATCGACGGAGCACATATATCACAAACTGGTGATAAGAACAGTATTAGTGAAGATCCGAAGGTTCTGTAAGTAGAAACCGGAGTTGTAGATCACACAAGTGGAATCGCAATTGTACGTTGGTCGAATAACGTCTGATATTCTAAAATATCACACCGTAGTGGCAGCTATCGACAACGATAACCTGAACCGAGTCAGTTCTTGATCCATCCGTGGAGAATATGTATCCAACGCTTACAGGACTCTCATCGCGTGACTTTTCAGACGACTATCGCCCTGTCCATTCATTTCAATGATATCGTCGATGACTTGCTTCATGTAGGACCATTACTATCGTCTCGCCTATCGTTACAGTTTTCCCGCTCTGAAAATAAAATCATTAGAAAATTACATTCGTGCCCTAATTCCTCTCAAATTTCACTTAACCATTTTCATTTCAGTTTGCGAACAAAACTTAGTCGTCGAGACGATAGTTACTACCAGTTCTTAGCTTACGAGAAGTAGGCAAAACGATATCTTTCAGGCGCTACCGGTTTTTAATGCTTACATGAAGCGAAACCATCATCGAAACGCCACGGGATTGTTGACATACGCGATGAGAGCCCAGAATCCGACCATCAGCGCTTATGCAAGCTAGTGTGGACAAAAAAAACCATCCACCGAGATATGCTTAGAGGGCTCCAGAATGGGTGATGATTTGCTCAAATCTTTATGGTAACAGAGACTCTAGCTAAACAGGCGTTCCATAATATCAGTGAGCACTGATAAATTGCCTATGCTGGTAGAAACAGCTGGCAAGATTGCTGAGGTGAGTGTCCGCAACAGATTGCTATAGCCCTTGCGGAGTCGAACACTCTTCGGTCGAAGTCTCTTCAGTGTTGTCCATGCACTCTTAATGGTCTAACCACCTTAAGCTTCGGATCTGTAGACGCCTGTCAGAAATCAAGTCGCTGTACAGCCCGTACAGTTCGTGTTGGAATCTTCTTCTCCAAAAACCATCAACGCAAACAGGAGGAAAGAAGAAGGAATTTAGGACCTCTTCTCCTTTTGAGATTGTCTATGTTTCCGCGCCAAAGAGTATGACAGAGATGATGTGTTCTGTTATACAATGGCAAGTTGATCCTTCGAGGCAGGGCTCTACCACCCATTTGCCTCTTGAGCCCAAAGCAAAAATGATTGGCACGAGTTATTCTGCGTTTAATTTCGGAACTGATGATGCTCTTACAATTTACTTGGGAGCCGAGGTCGGCAAAGTCCTTGACAATCTCTAAAGTAAATTTGGCTATGGTGACGTTGGGACCATGTTGTCGATCGGGTGTGTCCTTCCTTGGAGACAGCATAACTTTCTAAAACCAGCATAAACGTTTCCATTTCGCTCGACGTACTGATAAGAGAGTATGACTGTCAAGGAAATTAGCCTAAAATTTTGCCCCGCGGGTTCGGCAATAAACTGTGAGGGAACATTGGTTCGCTTAATACGAGAGGTTGCTATAGAACCTAGGTCTGGATCGACATCGCACTAGAGCGCCACCACTATTATTATACAGTGAAATAGTTATTCCTATTACAGACACTCTCTAATTCGAACAATCCCTTTAAGCGTACAATTTCTCACGACCGTGGATCTTGAATTGAAACTCCTTATATTCCCATGGACGGACAACTCGCTTAGCCGGACAAAAGTCCCACGACCGTCGCTGCCCCCTTATGGGAGCATGCACTATATTACATAAGACTAAGTCTGGTTTTATCTTTTGCTTTATTGTCTCATAGGCAAGTGATTGTAGCGCTAATTGCGATACTCTGTTACCATGTCACTGAATGAAATTAATACATCTGTCCAGAGCACAATACAGCGACAGCTAGACTCACTCCCGTCAAAATCGAAGTGGCCTTGGACCACCCGGTTTGCTCACATTCATCTCATTAACACGGCGAGACAGCTGGGAAAACAAAAAAATAACCGCACCACACGCCTCTGGATGCCCCATCATTTCCAACTTTCCTGAGATCACGGGCAGCGATTTCAATGCCCTCCCTCATCACTCAGATGCTTGCTTGTTGCTGCGTAACACAAGCGGCAAATTATATTGTCCATCAGTTTCTTCTGCAACGTTGGCTCTCGTCTCAAATTTTTTGACCAGCGAAAAAATTGGCGTTTCCAACAAACTAACGGTGGCTGAAACTTTATCCTCTCCAAGCACGGTTGCATGTTCAGCAAAAACCAGCAACCGTCCCCAATGCCACCGCCACCGCCACCGCTACGGCATGCATGCGTTGCCAGTGAGAGAGCAAACTGCCAACGAAAAGAAACAAAAAAAAGGTCAACTGCACAGAACTTGATACTTTAAAAGGCGAATTAATCTCTATGGTGCCTGTGGCCGTTTTTGTAGGGTGCATAGTTTCTGGCTCAACCCTAACATCTGCCAAGTGGCGTTATTTTAAAATTACCTCCTTCACTTCACCACACCAACCGACCGGATGTCATCATTTCAAAATCTCTCCGTGACGCTGACGGAATTTCGTCTGAACTCCGCATTAATGACCAGCAACTCCGAGATGAGGGCCACTTTAAAAGACCGACCAGAACCAGAAACACCACCAAGATCTTTTCGGCTGCAAATTGTTCGCTTTGTTTTTTTTTTTTGTTTTACTTCTGAACCCGCCCTTCTCTGGGACTAATACCGGACCTGGTCAATATGTATAGTGCATGGTTAAGGAGTTAAATTTATCTAAAGTACAAAATCAAAATGGCTGCCGCGGCAAATTCTACTCTCCTACATTCACACAGCATCCCTATGGGGATAGAGGTGGATAAACATACTTACATATATATTTGTGAAGAAGTATATTGATATCTAGAGCAGAGAATACATACACACACTTTGAGGTTTTAAAAGGTTTTCAAAGGGTCAAGCCCAATAGCAAACCAAGTCATTTCCATTCTGTCCATTTCAAAGAGTCCTTCTTCCATCCGCTGTCCACCTCTATCTCACTCTCCTCCTCCTCCTCCTCCTCCTCCTCCTTCTTCACCGTCGCCACCGCCTTCAATCGGCCACGTATAGGATATGTAGGGATTCCAGCATCTCCAGTGTTTCTATGAAAATCCTCAGCCTTCACTTTTCACAGCTCTCTCCTTCAAGTTCTCTTTGGATATCTCGGCATGTTCTAGAAGCGTCCAGATAGATGGACACTTGCGAATGTAGATGTAGCAATGCGTGTGTGTGTGTGTATGAATGTGAACGTAATATCCTTTCAATTTACGTACGAAATTTCGTCGTCATCATCATCATCATCGTTTCGAACGTCGACGACGACGACGATGGCCGCAGCGGCAGCGGCGACAACAACGATGGCAAGACGAGAGCGGGTGAAACAACATCAGCATGGTGGTCATCATCGTCGTAGAGTCCACCACGTCGTCGTCGTCGTCGTCGTCGTCGTGAAGGTGGACAAGCAACTGACCCAAACCCACCCATCACCTCCTAATACTAAATCCCACTTCTAAATAGTGGGCAGCTGCTGCTGCTGTTGGCTATTTGATGTGGAACTCTCGGTTTTTGGTCAGCAAATGTTACCGTAGCTCAGAGAAGAACATTTTCAGAACCTTACCGCCACCCGTTGCCACCCATTCTCACCCATCATCGTCGCTCTTCGCTGCCATAGCAGCGAACCGGATATTTCTTCAGGCCCGAACCGAACCCTTCACTGCCTCTTTAAAGATATCCTCTCTCACTCACAATGCACAGGATGACGACTACGACTCCGACGACGACGATGGAACAAAAACGAAAGAAAAAAACCTCGTACGACAAGAAAATAACACACGACCGTACGAGTATAGTATACCTTCTCCGAATATAAGCAAATGTTCTGGACGATGTATTTCGCAAGGATACACACTTGGACATACGAAGATATACACCAACAATTCCTTTTATGTTTTTCCGGGGGTGGTGGTGGTGGAGGTGGATCGAAGCGGCAGCGGCGGCAACGGCGACGGCGACGTTGGCGATGCTTTTCAGTGGCAGGACGATGGTGGTGTGTAGGCGAAGTGAAGTGAACTCATGCCTTTCAAATGGAAAACTGACCAGGAGACCAAATTTGTGTATAAGTGTGCATGCGTATATGTGTGTGAGTTCGCTAAGGTATAGGAAAGTCGGTACCCTTTTTGGTCGGCGACGTCGTCTATGGGAAGATGGTGGCCGAAGGCGAATGGGTGGTACTGGTGCCGAGAGAATGGGCAATTTATTCCTTGCTCGCAAGGATGCTATTACCGCTGCTGCCTAGCAAAATTCAGAAGACCCAACTAGGCAACCACACTAGCTGGTGTGTTTGTTTGAGGCTGAGAGGGGGATGGATGCCGGCCGACCAGATAGCCTGGGTGGCCGGCGTGTCTATCGAAAACTGTGCGCTGCCCAAATGGTGCCTGCTCGCACATCTCCTTCGACTTGAAGTTGTCCGAAAGTCCGAGGTACGAAATATTTAGGTACGTCTTCGGAAATCCTGCCGCTTGCTAAATTTCACAGCACAGCACAACACACACACGCATGGTACACAAATCAAATGCTTACGTGCACACGGCTGTGTGTGGGGTAGATACGCACATGTATATGCCTCGAACTGGTCAAGCAGTGGTGTATCTCCTTCACCATCGTCTGCAACTACATCTCGTTCTTGGCAAAAAGGAGCCAAACCAGCAGAGAGCAATATCTTTTGTGTATGGAATATCTCACCAAGTGAAATATCCTTCCACTTGCTCACACGCTAGCAACACAGCATGCTACAGCGCCATGCACACAGCAAATGTACTCATCCACGTATACCTACTCCTCGATGGGGGCAGACACAATCTAGGGGTAGCGTATCAAGCGGAGCCATATTGCTTTCGGTTGCTGTCGTCAAAACCTCCATCATCATCGTCAGGATAAGTGTATTCGCAAGAATGTGTGTATTCACGCTCAATAGCTTGCCGAAGTTCTCCCGGAGTCAGTCCTCTTAGCGGCTTCGCATGAGTGTAAGTTTTGCTCGTAGCCCGTAGCACAGCACCGCGCTTGATAGGCAACACATGGGCATTCGTAGAACGGACATTAAATTCAACGTCCGACTCCCCTGAGCTGAAAAGCCTAGCACCGACAACAGCACACAATCGAGCACTTTTGATTCTAGATGCCACATCCACTCCACCCTCACTGAAACGATGAGCCGGGTGGCATCTGTTGGGTGTCAGTAATATAAGGGAAATGAGAGGTGGCAGCAAGATGAAAAGATAGGATGCACACATGTGCAGCTCCAGCTAGGCTGCCTTATGTCCTCCTGCAGGACGCATTCGGCCAGTATACAAAAGTAAAATACGTTAAGCTTAGGTTATTATTTACATTAGTTCTCCCAGGGTACCCTGCATCGATCGCAAGACGCACAAACTTCGAGAAAATTCACAAGATGCAGCAAGATGACAATGACGACCCCGACGACGACGTTGGATAATAATGATGATGAGCTGGAAAGCACTTCCTTCAATGAAACCATTCAATCCACCTATCTATCTGTGTGTTCCCTGTCATTCATTCCATTCATCCGCATCGCTCGTTCTCCCTCTTCCTCAGCATTGCTGAGATTTTGTTGTCTGAAGAGCCTGACCTCACCCATAAACGAAACCCACATTCGTGAATGCTCCCATCATGACTCTCTACCTTGCGCTTTTGTGAGCAACCAAACCATAAGCTGGTTTGCCATAAATATTTTGTAAAAGCCAACCCTGCCCACAGTGCCATAGTAGCATAGTGCCATACCGAAAAAGGGGCGGAGATGATTTGAAGAAAACTCCAGTGACTAAATGAGGGGTAGGTCAAATGAATGACCAAAAACCGAATTCATCATAAAAGGATGAATTTAACCGACTAAGGATTCTCGAAGATCCTTCTTCGTCTTTGTGTGTCTTTCGTAGCTGAGTGCTTAATTGCATACTGCACCGGCACTAACACACTACACTGCCCCATACCATCTCCCAAGGCGTACGTCCTCGTCCATATAATGGCTAGCTGCATTCAGGATCATCATGCGCTGCTGCCGCCCACATCCATCTACCGCCCTCCCCTAACTCTCACTCATGTATGCAAAGTGTAGATTTTGGTTTCCTTTGTGCGTTCGCTTCTTTTTCTTACTCAGAAACCTTCTCTCCTTGATGGGTTTTCCTTCGGAATCCCTCTTGACTGACCGATGCAATGGAGGTGCAGTTGCTTGGGACCCATTGTTGCTTTGTGGGTGTTCCCAGGATACATATGAGTTAAATTTCAAAATAGTTGGATAGGTGGGACAGGGCAAATATGTTGAAATTAGTCTTTAGAATAACGCACATGTTTTGGGGAATTTAATTAAACAAATAGAAGTGTTGCCAATGACGACAGGCAAACCAGAACGTATCACACAATCTGCTATAAAGGAGACAAATGGCAGGAACTGGGGCGAGTGAGAGAGCGAGAAAACCTACAATTTTATACTGACTGAGCAGAAAGCCAACCAAACAGAAACTGAAAATGTCAAGACACCACCCACGTTTCTCAAACGTTTGAAGGAAAGATTTTGATATTTATTTCTTTAAGATAGGACATGATTTCCTCCAGAAAATTGATACATTCGTAGTCGGTTTGTCGGAGTTTTGCTTTTTGTAGCGAAATGTAAGTTCCATTGATTGCTACCCCTCTCACATTAATTTGAAAGTGTTGTCACTTTGCAACAGTGTCTTCTTACGTCAGGTAATTTTTCAAATTATACACTTTGTTTATGAATCTTGTCAACTGCATTTACTTTGGCATCGTGGATGGAATGAGTGCCTCATAAGCTCTAGCACCCAGTGTGTTGCTTTGAAGGAAGACGAATTTCCGGAAGTACTCAATATTGCGAAGACTCGATGCCAGACTTAAGCAAAGTCAATAATCTTACGCGCAAACTTTTCGTGAATAGATTGGGGAGATCATAACGTTGCGATACTCGATCTGATACCTTTATTTTGCCAGTCCTGCTGTATGGAGCCGGAAGCTGTATGCTTAGAAAAACTGCAGACCTGATTCTTGGTGCCTCTGGTGCCTTCTACGTCGAATATATGATCCCGTCTGCGAGGAAGGCGAATGGAAGACACACAACCGCGAACTCTGCGAGCTGTACCACGGTGTGGATATGTCCGGAAAACAGAAATCGGTCGACTTCACTGGCTTGGCCATATCGAGCGCATGCACTTTTTCGAATCCGAGCCTCCTGGTGCGAGATGGAGAGAAGGGCCGAATCTCCGGTACAAAGACCAAGCAATCGCGGATGCGAGACGCTTTGGTCTGGAAGACTGGAAGCAGCGTGTCCAGGACTGTCAACTATGGAAAGCAGCGATATCTCTCGCACGGACCCACCACGATAAGTACGATGCCCTTAGTAGCATCACTATAGCTTCTTACGACCCGTACGATGGAAAAAAATTGACTATGACATAATTTTTACTCCGCAGGAAGATGCAGAAAGGCTGCCATGGCGTCGGCCAAATTGTTCATAGTTTTCTTGTTCAAGCCCATTAACGTAGTTAATCTTGTTTGCAGAATCTTGTTGGTTTACTCTTTGCTTGATGTCCTCACTGAATCTAACATCTACACCAAGGCTTGTGTGGATCATGTAGGGGAGAGTGGGGCAAAACGTAACAAATTTTACGAAAATCGATGCTGTTCCTAAAATGTTGGCGATGATTCCAACAAACGCTTTTTCAATGCAAAACGCATATTCGACTGCAAAATTATCAAAAAAGATCGGCCCTATGCTCAACACTTCTCCGGTACAATTTTGAAATAAAAATTCCTGCTGTTTCAGCCTGCATGTTGTAGGGGTACATTGTAACAACAACTTAAAAAGAAATACAAAGTCTTCTTAAGATTTCTAAAGTTATGGCAACACGAATTTAAATTAAGAGTCGTCATCCGATCGCTGTTAATGCAAACAAATGTATAAACGTGTTGATCCTTTTGTGAGGTATGAGCCTACATTTTTCATGTTGTACACGTCAAACTTAAAAAAAATGGTTTGCTACAAAAGAGGCACAAAGATTGCTCGTCTTCGTTCTTGGATGAGAAATCTAAAACCTGGCCTGGTAAACAGTGCTCATGATCATAGCAATCGATAAAAAAAATCGAACGGGGTTGTTGTTCGGAACAACTTTCCCCATGAAAATGTTGCAACTTGCCCCACCATGGAATCTTACACAAAAAACAAAATTTATAAGAATCCCAAAGTCAAGCAAAATTACATTTAACCACAATCAAAAACAAAGCACAATAGCATTATAAGAAAAAACAATCAACACTGTACGTCCTGCATGTGGAGAAGGCGACCAAAAATACAAAAAAAAAAAATACAAACCTGACTTTTTCGGCACCCACGTGGGTCTTTCCTCCTCAACGTTCACTGAGCGTTTGAAGCAGGCAAAGATATGGAAAAAAACATGTTTTTGAGAGGAACACTTGTTTCTTTTTACTAAACTCGCTCTTCCTATCTGTACTATCCATCGGATTGTGCCTAGCGGACGTGTGTTCAAAAGGGCAGGCATCTTAACGCATGCTGGTGTACCACAATGTTGACTGGTCTGGCCCGACTGAAAGCAAAAACCTTTACATCCGTTTATCCGATGAATCCAAATATTTCGGTGTTATTCTAAATAGAAGGCTTCCCTGGAAAAAAAACCCACGTCGAGTTTAAAATCGCTAAGTCGTTGGCAATTTAAGGCAATTCTCGGTTTACGCTCAAAAAATTCATCTGGATCAACACGTCTCTGATAATTAACCTTCTCTCCTATATATCGGTAGTTTAGTGGCATAAGTTTTCTCGTAAATACGCAACTGCCGCATCCGGTCGAGACCCCTCTTTCTGCTTGATATCCACATTGTGGGTTGCACTCTCATGTTCATCTTCCGTCTTCAAAGGCGTGGTCTTTGGTGCAACTCACACTGTACCTTTGATACTCTGGTGCACCGCATTTCCTTCGACTGTCTGCCGTCTGACGCACGGACATCAGTATTCCAGCTGCGACGTGCGTACAAATTCGACTTTCGGTGCACTCAGCTGTGGCTCTGGTCAGAATCTGAGGCATGAAAGGAATGTAGGCGAATCTTCTCGGATGGCTCCAAGACAAAGGAAGGGTTTGTGACTGGCCCCTTCGTGAATGGCAACAAGACTAAGCACCTCATTAGGTATGTTTGCCTTTTCCAGGCGTCAGCCCACTTGATTGCCATGAATGATATTGTGAAGAACAGGTGAAATGGGCGAAGTATTTGTCTATGTAGCAACATCCTGTTCCAGTCCGAGGGGTCTTCAGCGCCGAACCAGAGGGACAACGCAGGACGCCCACGGAACGTATGTGGCACACAAGTGTAGATGGAGCACAACAAACTTGGCGTGCGAAATTTGACGCAGCTGCTAAAAGATTGTGGAGGCTGGAGAGCCTTGGTGATTGAGGCAGAGGTCCACCCGGGACTGTAGCACTACTGGAAGAAGGAAGCAACAGCCTTGCTGAACACTTTAAACAGTTCTAGGATAGTTGAGGAACATAAGTCTTCTATAAATTTGATCGGAAGTTAAGATTCACTTTTTGGTCACCACGGGATAGAGCGAAATGAGATCGCCAATGAACTTGCTAGACAAAGACCGGAGGAGGCCCTCTTAGGACCAGAACATGCGCTGGGACTACCTGCGTCCCTAGTTAGGAATTCCATCGATGGTTAGGCCTCTTGATGGAAGTGACATGAATCTCCGGGGTGCAGTCAGAACAAGCGCATGCTCCTTAACGTCTGTAAGAAATCCGTGTCATTCTAGGCAGAAAAGACTGCAGACAAAGGCCTTACCTATTTTTTGTCGGAGGTTTTAAGCACTAAACTGGAGCACTCAGACTCAAAAACTGGTCCACTGTAATGCTAGACAGTAACCTACACTTGCTGTCATCCAAAGGAAAACCAGCAGGCGCTTCTGAGAATACTCTTGGACTGTCTTCATCCTGGAGAGTCAGACCACCCCCGGTTGTATTCTTGAGAGGCCCAATCGTCGATGGAAGTCCTAACCAAATGAAATTAATTGGAGATTTGGGGAATGTCATACAAACACTTGGACTGTACCTTCTTCATTTGGACTAGGTCTTATGTGCTGTCTAACCAAGGACGCAGCCAGTCCCAGAGCGTGTTCAGGTCCAGAGAATATCTTCTCTTAGACCTTATCTTACTAACTTATCTTCGTCAAACACCTACTTGGCAAAAGCAACGAAATCCTCTGCTACGAAGAAGACGACTACACTGCAGAGCACTTCCTCCGTCACTGATTCTCGTGCAACCACAATTTCCTGCGAAACTCACTAATAACTTAAACTTTGCTCCCATTTTTAATCAATGTCCGATCAATGGAAGTGTGAGCTATTGCGTCAGTGTATGAATGCAAAAAGTAGTTACAGGTGCGGAAAAGATCAGTAAGCAAAATGTGATATTTTCTCGAAAAAAAGGAGGGGTATAATTTTATCATTTAATCAGTTTTAATTTGTAGTGATAATGTCAGAAGAGTGGCGGATTATGTAAGTAAGTTCCATTAACTCGATTCAACAGACAAAGCAACTCCCAATCAGCCCTTATCTAACTCGGAGACATGTAAGACCAAAGACAACGCAGTCACCCTGTTGAAAAGGTACCTGAACATATACTTGCAGCTTAGCTCTAAAATTAGCTCGCTAAATGTCCTACTGGCATTATAGCCGTGTTGATCGAGCTCCGTGTCCTTGATCTCTGGGAGACCAAAACCAAGGGTATTTTTATTCCAGCAATGTTTTACAGGGTACAGGCTGTAAATTAGACTCCTATTAGCCAAAATCTATTCGATGGAGAACGTGGTACAATCACCTCCGCTGTCTCTGATAAAAGCTAAGTCAATAATTGTCACAAGGAGAATTGTCACAGGAGTCCAGTTCAGAGCGTAGTTCAAGATGTTCAAGCAAAATGGGGCTATGGTCAACTCCATATCGTTCCGAAAACAATCCGAAACCTAATCATGGGAGAAACGATGCTCCTTATTCTGTATCAAGTATTTTCATTTTTATTCCATTTAAAACACTCAAACTCTGCCATACAATGTTCCAAATTAGTTCTCGAACATACCCTTCAGACAGACATTTTGCAATGTCGAACCCCTTGCCATCACGTGATCCATGTCAACTCATCCGCGACACGTTTTCCTCGAATTACATCGACGGAGGCGCGTTTTAGCTTTCATATCAGAGCCAAATAAAGAGGACTTCAACGGAAATTGAGTTCTGTCCCCGCACTCCGGCTGCCCGCGTTTGCTGACGCTCATCTCATATCGGGGCAAAAAATGCCCTCGCACTTGCCCATCTGTGCGCGTTGTATGACCAGTAGCCGCATCACAAAATAAAAACCACCAAACGATCTTGGAATTGGAAATTGGAACTACCCCGCAAGGGGTTCGCCCTTCACCTTTTTGTGTCGTTGTCAAACCAAAACCAGCAGAAAAAAAATCCCCGTCTCCTCGGATGGCTCATACCACCGTCACAGTCGAGGATCAAATTTCAGCCTCTAGGCGACGGACATACATTAAATTACGCATCACTCATTTTCGCGCATTTTCCACATCGCGGCGTTAATTCCTCGTCTCCTGCCATTGTATGCTTGCATTTTTTTTCTTTTCACATGAGCTAAAGGTTTCTTCTTCCACATCATTCTACCGTGTCCGTGCGCCTCTATGTGACCACTTCATCATCCAGGCGGTGTGTGTAAAAAAGAAACACTCACTTAGGAGGTGAAGCCCTCACCAGAAGCGAGACGCAACAAAAAATCGTTTGCCGGTGAAATTTCAATTGACGCCTGTTGGACTCACTGTGCTGTTGGTCTGCTGAACCTACCTACCTTCGTACCCATCACCATACGGCGAACTAGTGGCACCTGTTGCACTCTCGCCGAGCTAACTAACTCACCGGCCAGGCGGCCACAGACGCCGCCACCGCCACCGCCATCGCCGATCCTGTCTGCTGAGCTCTCTAGCCCTCTGAATATTTACAGGGCGAACGGAAAAAATCCGTTAAAACAAGGATGTGACATTTTGTGCGAAACTCAACTGAGTGGAGTTGGTACAGAGTTGTGTAGAAAAAACGTGGTCCGCTGCTGGCTGCGAGTAGCAAAGGAAAAAAAAAAACTCCAAAATGGTCCATCAGAGCCGCTCATACTCCTACTCCTGCTACTGTGTGTTGTGTGCAGTTGGTGTTGCCCCTGATATTACCCACCCGTTGCTGGCGGTGTGCACTGCGTTTCGAGGAACTTTGGTGCCATAAAGACCACACCAATTAAATGCCGACCTATGCGTTGATGTTGATTGGTGGAGGTGCTGTTGTTGCCCTGTCGTTCCGTGGTGATGACGGCGCTGGCATGTTGTGTACGCTGTTAACTCCACACTTCAAACGCTGCAAACACATAGTTTGTTCTTTGACGGGAGAATTTAGTGATTTACAGGTTGTTGTTGTTGGCTCGTCCTCCGTGGAGCGGGAGTACTGCATGTGGCTCTTGATACAAAACAACATCCGTGCTCTGCGAGAGTGCTGTGGCAAAAAATAGAACTCCCTGGATAACGGTAAAAAGCGGTTCAATCCAACAGACAGGACCCTATACAATTTGCATGGCTTCGCACAAAATTGCACTTTTATTCACTTTGTCGCTGTGGCATGCTTTTGTGTGCCGTGGCCATGCCACCGTGCGATGGCGATGGGCGATGATGGACAACCAATGTGTGTGTTGGTAATGTATGGCGGCAGCGGTGCAGATTAACTGATGTGCATCCTGTTTTTGGCGTGCCGGGGATAGACGAGCGCACGCACAACTTGACACATCTGCTGCTTTGTTTGACCACCGGCTGATGGAAGTAATTAACATATTTAGAGACGGAAGCAAATCCCGGCGTTGTATTCTTTGCTGGGATGATGTTTTTTTTTTCTTCTCTCTGTTGTCATTTTGCTGGCTTACGAAAGGACAACCGGGTAATCTGTTGCGCTGGTGGTGTTGTTAATTTCACACGGGATCATTTGAGGAGAATGGCAGTTGAAGCGTTGGCTCAACAAGTGGAAGAGCGTCATGTTTTGCGGTTGGTATCGTTTGGCAGCGATTGTCTTTAATAAAAAGAAGTTCTAGAGCAAAGTAAACACAAACTTGAGATTTTGATAATATTCTAAGGAATTGAGTCAAAACGACTTTGATGAGGTAACCGGCTTAACAGTTGGTAGGAACGACAGTAAAGAAATCGAATGAAATTGATGATGACGGTTGGTGTCACATACAAGAAAAGGTTAGAGATGCCCATAGGTGAATATAAAAACGTATTGTTCAGTAATGGCAGGTTCAAAAAGGCAGTTATGATAAAAAGGTGGGTTTGCAATAGTGAACATGCAACAGGACAGCAATGTCACTTTTACCAAGCAGGACAGTAGGTTAGGATATCTGGTATGAAAAATAAATTGCTTTGTTGTTTCTCCATTGCATTAAGTTGGAAATTCAAGCGATCAAAGTTGACTAGTTTGGTGGGAGGATTGTGATTCAAAAAAAGTTAACGAAGTGGTGATATAATAAGTGAAGATTAAAAGCACACAAGTAAGGAAACCCCCTCACCTGAGCCAACTAAATTGGGGGAAGTTCCCTTAGCAGCGCATATACGATCTTCTCTGGCGTTTTGTGTGAGTGCCTGAAACCATTCGTGAATGACCTTATGTGTCCTTATCAGGCCGTGGAAGTCCACCCTAGAGCAAATCTTCCCACTACAGCAGATCCTGGAAATAACGCAAGAAATGCGAATCGACACACACCATCTATTCGTCGATTTCAAGGCCGCATGTGACAGCGGGCATAGAGAGCGAGCTATGCAACGTCGTATCTAGTCTTGACATTCCTGCCAAACTCGTACGACTGAGCAGGATAATTCTCGCTACTCCATCAATTAGCGAACTCACTCAAAAGAGTTTTAAACCAGGCGACGCACTGTCGCAGGCAAGCTGGATGACCTTGACGTGATTGACAGAACGCAGCGAACCGTCAATGGCGTTCGATGGCCTTGAATCGGAAGCTGGTAAAGTGGGTCTGGCGGTAAACGAGGTCAAATATAAGTGTATGCTGTCACTAAAAAAGCAGGCACAGCATCGACGAGTCGGTCAGAACGTCACTGTAGGTAGCTATAACTTTGAAGTAGTGAAGGACTTTGTATACCTCGGCTCCAGGGTAAACAGTACGAATAATGTCAGCATCGAGATCAAATGGAGAATAATTCTTGCCAACCGCTGTTTCCACGGGCTCAAGAGGCATTTAATAGAGCCCTTTCTCGGAAGACTAAGCTATTCCTGTATAAGACTTTGATCCTTTTTTTTTTTGATAATTCATTTTTACTTGAATAATTCATAACGGACTTATATTCTAGACAAAAATGCTTAAAACTAGTTGGACGTACATTGTTACTACTTCTAACTTACTGGCCCTAGGCGGGCACTCTAAGCTAAACTTAACCTTATTCTAGGTCTTTCGACTTAACCTAACAATGAATATATATAAAATAAATGAATGTGTACATGTACAGCTTAATATTAAGAAAATTATGGAAGAAACTTAATTACCGAACTGTTTTAAGACTTTGATCCTCGTCCCCGTCCTGTTCTACGGCTTTGATGGCATTTGGAGTAGAAGTTATAACCAAAAACTGTATGGGCTGTACGGCAACAGGAATCCTGACAGGCGTCTACGAATCCATAGCTAGGTCATGTAGAGCGTATGGTTAACTTACCTGCGGCACGAACAATCTACGACTCTGAGGCAATGGGACAACCCAGCAGAGGATTCCCACATACAAGGTGGTGCACACAAGTTAAGGCTGACCTCGATGAGGCCCAGGTCCACCCCGTACTGTAGCGCCTTAGGAAGAAGAAGAAGAAGGTTGAAATATGTGTTTGGTGTAGGTATATAGAAGGTGAAGGTAAATAGAATTTATTGATATTCATACACCTTATTCTGTTTTTACACGTATACACGTTCCAGACAAAACCATGTAAAAAAATTTACATAGAAAATGGAGAATATAGTCAATCACAAAAGTAAGTACACAACAAAATGTCGCCTGTGTTTTCAACATAAAATAATCTTAAATGGGACTCCAAGAAAATATCTTAAATACAGTTTTCATATGTATTTTGTAACGTACATAAAGCAAAAAAAATATCAAAATATCTAAAAACTATAGGCACAGCAAGTCATAAAATAAAAATTTAGCAAAATTCACATCACAAAAGTAAGTAAACACACGTGTAAATCGCATATGGAAATCTGTCCTTATACGGGTTTTTCAGGTAGCAGCTGACGTGTTCAATTTAGTGTCTACTAGTAAAAAAATGTATGTCTTTGGTTATTTGATCTGTCTTAAGAGTAACTTATGCCAAAATCGTTTGAAAGCTAAAATTAGGTGGACCATTTATTGGTGATAATTTCGTTAGAATTTTGGTTTTTGACCTGCTCTGTCCATAGTTTTTGTGATATCCTCGTACTTTAATAATTGCTTCAGAAAATTGCATTTAATATTTTTTTCTTTGAGATCCGTTTGTGATTATTTTTTGTTGAAAGCACATACAACTTTATGCCGTGTACCTACTTTTGTGGTTGACTGTAAGTTCCATTTCCTTCAACCTTGTAAAAATATCTTAAATAAATGATTCACTAGAAAAAAATGAGTTTATTATTATGATTGTGAGGTTCTCTCTGTGGTATCTTCAACAGGATTAGGGATTTCTCTTTCCGACTGGATATTATTTGTCAGCCAAATCTATTATTGGCCGTTGTAATTCAGTTTTGGATAGCTCTATCCTTACTTCCTTACTGTGGCAATTCTAGGAACAATGTACAATATATAGCTTGTAGTAATTCTAAGAACAATGTACAGAAATCAAAAGAGAGAAAAAATGCTGCCAGTAAAAGAGTAGATAGAAGTGATTCGTTGTAAAGTAGGAAGTCAAACGGAGTGCACTTAATTTGGAAATAAATAAATAATAATTTAAAATAAAGGAAAGTTGTTTTAATAACGTAGCTTACATTAGTAATATTATAAATGCGAAATTAACTGTGTGTCCGTCTGTTACCCTTTCACGTCAAAACCAATGAACCGATTTTGATGAAATTTGGTAGAGAGATAGATTTTATCTTGGTGATGTACTTAGTCTACTTATTCCGGGTCTAAGGGAGGAAATGGGGCAAAAACCGCATTTTTTCATCTTCACAGAGTCCTGGCTCATTAATGGCTTTTCAGATTGAAAAACTTTTTAGTAAATTTATCCCTTATTTATTTGAGCTATTCAACCATCCTTTTTCATTGTCCTGAAGCTGAGCAATGCTCAAAAGAATGCAACTAATTATCGTTTAAAAATGTCCATCATTAGAGACCATCGGCAACAATCAACCAGCAGTGGCGACTATTGACATGGTGTATGTGTGTGGTTATACATTCGATATCGAAATTCCAGTGTGTTCTCTCTTTTAAATCGTAACCAAATCAGACACCACCGTTCTACGAAATACTCAAATTGAACATGTTACTGCGTGCTTAAAACTACACACACACCAGCCAATGGTCGGTCGCCACTGCTGACTGATTGTCGATAGTCACCATGGCAGACTGCGCCCAAATATAATTTTTTAATGCGGCCTTTAATAATTTAATTTACAATGACGCCTTAACAAAGGTTGCAGACCAAGTGATAGCTATTACTGGAAACAATTTATCTGATTTTGGGATGAGCAGACCACAGAGAATTGGGGAAGTAAGTAGCGATTTAATGAGAGAACTAGATTACGATACAGATTCTTTAAAAAGCCAAATAATGGATGCCGTTCCACTTTTGAACACAGGACAAGGATTAACCTTTGATAGAGTTATTCAAAAAATTTAAAGTGACGAGGGTTGTATAGCACTGGCACTGGCAAAACTATTCGCACAAGTCAGGAAAGATAAACAAATTGCAGTTGCAGAAGCTTCCTCTGGAATAGCTGCTACGCTGCTCAATAGGGGACGCACGGCACACTCAGTTCCTAAATTGCCTTTGAAATTAGCTCATGAGGAAATGCGAGTTTGTAACATTAGCAAAAACAGTGAGCGTGATGAATGTACGATGTCTCATAAAAGAGCATTCGAAGCACTAGATTGCACTATGAACGGTATTAAGAGCAACCAGAGTATTATGGGTGGGAGGGTACTACTTTTAGCTTTAAACAGACCCTGTCAGTGATTACTAGGGGCACACCGGTAGAGGAAAGAAATACCAGTTTGAAAGCGTCTATATTATCGGTACACGTAAAAAAGTTCTGTTTGACTATAAATATGCGAGTTCAACTGCACAATGATACACAATCAGGGCAATATGAGACTGCCCTCGGATCGGAGAAGATCGTATAAAGAATGTTTATCCCGATCTGCAAATAAATAGGGGCAATCGAGAATGGTTGTGCAAAAGGGCAATTTAAGCACCGACAAATGAGACAGTGGGGCAGATAAACGAACAAATTATGTCATACGTTGAGGGGGATGTTGTCGAGTATCTCTCGGTAGCCAATGTTATGGACACTGATCAATTAAAGTTGTACCCTTTAGAATTTTTGAATTCTTGAGAATCATCAGAAGTGCCTTCTCATAAGTTGAGGTTAAAAGTTGAAGTTCCGGTCCTCTTAATGAGAAATCTTGACACGGCTACAAGTTACTCAATTGGGACGCAATATTTTAAAAGCAATAATTATGACTGGAATGGCAAAAGGACAAAATGTTTTAATTCACCGTATTCCAATATTTCCAACTGACTTGCCCTTAAATTTAAAATAGTGTAGTTTCCCCCAAAAGCAGCATTTGCAATGACAATAAATAAAGCTCAAGGACAAACAAAATCCTGTTTTTTCCCATGGACAACTCTATGGGGCGTGCTCACGAATATCGTGCCCGCAAAATCTTTATGTTTTAGCAGAGGATGGAAAAACAAAAACTGCAGTTTATAAAAATGTGTTAAAATAAGATAATTACAGTAAATCACGGTATTTTGCAGTTGGTATGTATTGTATTGTATTATTCCGAAAAATTAGCTACCCAAAGTAACTATTCCACGTGGGCGTAGTAGCAGGTAAAAGCTAGTTTATATATAATTTGTGAATTCCAAACCTAGCAATAGGATCGTTTGTGAGGAAGTGATTTCCTAATTTATTAGCAAGTTGAATAGATTTTAGAACTAAACTGGTAGTTAGTTGAATCGGTTTTCATAACTGTCATTGCTATCTGTAGAATAAACAGTCTCTAGAAGTTGCCATCTATTATATCGCCTTAACTTAGAACTTTCTCGACTCTCAGTTCGCCATCATAATGAAATACGAAGTCAATGATTAACTTTAAGTGCTAAGCTCTCATTAGCATGCTTCGTTTATAAAAGGGTTTTTCCATAAGGCTATCTAAAGAAAAAGATTTTCTAAATTTAGGTTTGTTATCTCAAGAAATTCGGAAAACTATTGAAGAATGGATAAAAATTCGCTTTTATTGATTTATGCCTAGTGGACTTAGAAGGGTTAAACTCTGAAGCAATTGGTATTTTGAATCAAATCTTTTTATTTTTTTTTAGTGAGAGAGAGAGAGAGAGAGAAAGTAAGAAGTAGATTGGAGAGATTTGAATTTTAACGAAATCTGTTAAGCCTTAAGCTTCGTTTCTTTTATTTTTCTGTCGAGCCTTCATCCTCATTGGTCTATCAAGCGATTTTTCCAATCGCTGTCCAGAGCACCATCCAATTTTCTCTTAAACGAGGAAAGGGTTGTTGCGTGAACGAGCAAATCTTCGACTTCTTCTTGATCCGGAAAACTTTAAGGTTTCAAGTTCCAGTATTTCTTCTATTCATGAATAAACTTTGCTTTCACACCCAATGCCACCCACGCACCCACACATCTCTGAGTCCACGTGAAGGAGTCGATTGCAGCCTCATAAGGGTCGGCAAACAATGGTGGCGGCCGTCTGTATTTTCGGTGCGTCCTGCTTTCAAATTTTATTGTACCCAATTGCTTGACTACCCTTAATACTGATATGATCTGGCGTCGCGGAGTGACGTATGACTGCTGGGTGATGGCTAAAAAAGGCAAAGGGGAACATCTTCTTTTGTTGAGTACTCGAGTATTCTAAATGGCTTGGAGCGATATAGGCAAAAGCAGAGCCATGATGAGAGAATTGTTTTTCGATAGAAGGGTTTGTTTGAAAATCTTTTATTTTCCCAGGACATAGGGCATAACTCGCTAGAGGTGACGCTGTAATTTAAAACTGTGTATCTTTTGCAAAAGGGATTAGATAAAGCGTGTGAAGATGTCGGCCATTCATAACACCGCGATCAACATAGACACTGAATTGAAGACCTCGGAATGTGTCATACCAAGATACTAGTACTGTGACCATGAAGATCTATTGTGCCTCTTCCTTTAGTCTAGGATTTAAGTGCTGCCTTCAGAAAATTGACAACTTTTCTAGATGGGATTTCTTGAAAGTGCCTCCCTCTTACGAATGTTCTGTTTGTCATTTCGAGGGTTGGGCAGTTGATTAATAGGTGCTCCATTATTCGACGATTTACAGTGCCTGTAGATTCTCCTGTAGCGATAACGCCCATTTTATGGAGGGAGTCACATGCTCCGTGACTTTTCACTGCTCCACATAGAACTTTTAGGTCAGCTTTCTTAAGTTACGAAGATTCTTTGGCTCGTATGGGTTGGAGTTTCGTTCGCTTAGTGTTTAAAACCCTACTGGTTTTTTCAAAACTAGATCATCTGTTTAATGATCCATTTGTTTAGCTGAAGATTTGTGTCCGTGTTATTGAATCCATAAGGAGGTGAGGGCCTAATGAAGGGTATCTGAGCTCCGTTCTTTGTTTGTACCTCAGCCTTTTCACTACCTTCATGGTTTTCATTTTTTGGCATGCAATAGTTTTAAGTCTGGTTTTTTCTACCAGCGTTTTTAGTATTTTGTGGCATTCCCAGACAGGCTTAGTGTTGAATGTGTAGCACTTTAGCGGCTTAAGAACCCCTTGTCCACCTGAGAATATGTATCGACACAGAAGAAGAATTTCTAATTTGTGTGAAAAGCATATTGCGATTGAGTAGATTTTTCTAAAAATTTTGCGCTGCCTCAAGTAGTTATCAATTCCCTTAAAGGTCCGTGGCCAAGATAGAGCACAGCCGAAGGTATAGAGGGAGAAAGGGGAGGAGGTACCTGTGCTCATAGATCTTAAATAATTACGGATTGTAGTCTTGTAGGTTGAGAAGAGCATTTCATATTCTTGTAGTGTGGCTGAAGAACGAGTCTCTAAATTTAACTATGCGTCTGAAAGTAGGCTCAAGGAAATATTTTTGAGCGGGAATTTCGGGTGAAGTCATGGAGAGTAGGGTTGTAGTTGGCTAACTTCCTTTACCATCGCTTGATAAAATATATATACAAGACACGGAACATCGATGTTCGAGCAAGTTTAACGACTCTGCGATATTGTTGTCTCCTATTGGTCCATACGAGACCGACAACCAATTAAATAAATCGGTAAACAAGTTACAAGTTCGACGCTTAACAGCACCGTGTCCACACGAACTAAAAGTGCTATCACTCCCCGATCATTCCTTATCTTACATCAGACATCAAAATAGCCCAATCAAGGCTAATTATCTAATTGGGTGCAAACACCTTAAGTCATTAGTTTCACTTTCACACTACCGTTCGCCACGTAAGCCACTGCCTAGTAGTTAACTCTTAACTACTGTTTACATAACCACACAAATGAAATATCACCCGTAAAAAAAAAAATAAACAAGAAATCTACCACCCCATTAAACTTTTATAGCCCGACACACTTTTATTTAAAAAAAAAACTGAAGGGAAAAGGAAAAAGGAAAAGAACAAGGAACAAGTGGAGGAATCTGAATGAATTGCAACATCACCAAAGAAGGACCGGATTCAGTTTTTCCACATGCGGGCTATATGTTAAATGTATTTTGTCCTTAACCCAGGAATAGAAAGAGAGGTATACGTTACAGAGGCAGCAGACAGACAACAGGTTGTTGCCATGTTTTTATCGAATCTCATAAAATTTTTATGTAACGATTACGTTCCTCGGCTCCCCGTCCCTGGGTCCGTCTCGTTCTACTTGCTTGTTGGTCTCCTGGTCGTCTCTTCAGTTGGCCTTCTCAAAGTGTATTTGTATTTTGTTTTTATATATTTTTCTTCTTCGTATTTTGTCTGTGGATGGTCGTTTTGCAGGGGGTACACATATGGATGATGGTTATGGTGGGTGGCTAGGTGGGTGGGTGGATACTGGTCCTTTTATGCTTCATTCTTCTCCCCGTCTGTGCCCTTATCCAGAGGCACACACTGCACACAAGACGAACGAGCTATAAAAATTATTCCTAAGGACTCCCACCATTTCTTCTCTAGTGGTTATAGTCTTGTATTTTTTTCCCTTTTTATTATTGTGGCTGATGCGGGAGAAGGGCGCGCCGCCGGGTGACGAAGATGAAGTTGGACTTTCTTTTTAATGGCTACTCGTACACCGGCATTTGTCGTCGTCCTAGGTCTCGTTGAAGCAGTGTCTCTTCTGGTCCCCTGCATCCCCCACCGACAGTGTCTAGTTGTAACTTTCTTTGGAAAATTTTGTGGGGCAAGGTTTAGTAGCCAAACGGAGTCCCTCTTGCTCTGTACAAGGCACACATACGAGTATCACTACCCGGCTGGGACTTGTGAAAGGCATTAGCCGTCTCCCCGTTGCATGGACTCCCCCCCGGACCGACCCACGGCCCCTCTGCCACGCCATCGACCCGGCATCCAATAAAACGATAATAAAATTTATATGATTGAAAATAAAGTTAAGTGTTTGTTGGATGGTTTGATTTATCGTTCGGTAATTTGTTAATAGAGCATGATTTACCCCGTACGAATGAGTGGTCGTCGTCCTCGGTTGAGGTTTATGGAATCTTCCTTTCTTTTATGTCCTTACGTGTTGGTTTGTTAGTTCGTTTAGCTGTTTACGATCTATTAAAGATGTGTTCGTTCTGATGATGATGATGATGATGATGGTTGTGAGCTGATGCTGATGCGAGTTGTTGTTTGTTCGCTGTTTGTTTATTTATATGCATTTTCTTATGGCGATGGTGGTGGTTTGTTTGCTTTTGATTATGCGATAGTACTGTGTGCTTGTGCGGCGGGTGGCTGTATGTGCTTGTGTGGAGTAAGTGATAGTTGATTATTTAGTGATGACGGTAATTAGAGCGATGAATGACAACCTGATGATAGTTTGCATTGCATTTGCATCTCTATATTTCAGAAACGATGAATTGACGGATTGAGTTAAACGCGTGTTTTGGTAAATTTAATAACTTCAAGTAATATGGTAATACATGATCTTTTTGTGCGACGTTGTTTGGGTGGAAATATTAAAATTGATGTGTATGTGAGTGGTCCTCAACAAATCAATGTCATCTGCTAGATATATCTGAAGGCACGAGTGACTGTTTTAATGAAGAATGAAAGGCGACGTTAGATTAGGTTAGGTAGTAGTGGCTGTCTACAAGAGTTGGAGCTTGTGACGAAGCGGCTTAGATGGCTAATGTTGACGACATTTAGCTCTTGGAGATTATTGAAGGGTGTGGGTAAGTGCGTCGACTCCTACGCAGAGGGTCGATACCCGAATTTACCACCTATCATAATTCAGGGCTCTACCTCTTCTCAAAGAGTATTCCTGTCTAGAAAAAGTTTCTCAAATTCGCCGTTCGGAGTCGGCATTAAACTGTAGGTCCCTTCCGCGCGTGAAAGAACAATAGCATGCACAACACGAGTGGGTGCTGAGAAGCTAGGCCCAGGTCCACCTCGGACTGTCGTGCCAACCATATTATATTATTATTATTGAACTAGTACCTACGACTTGCCAGGGCGCTACACAGGCAGAGAAGGTATTCTGCGCTTTCCGTCTCCTATTCATCCATGCAGCTTCTGTAAAAGTCATTATAAGGGACACCCATCCTGCGGGCAGGAATGCCAATTGCGCAGTGTCCGGTTATGACGTCGATGAGCATCCTGAGTGAAGTACTGCTAGGTAGGTCGGTAGATAGGCGGGGCTGCTAGTGACTTCACCAGCTCACTTAGACCATATTGGTCCATTGTGATACACACAGTCGGACAGATAGGACCAGATCTGAAAACCAAACAAAAGCGTATTAACTTTCCTTTCACTGGGATTCGAACCGGGGACCCCGCTAAGCAGGGGCAGGAACTTAACCAACTGCGCCATCCCGCCGCTTTGAAGTACTGCTAAGTCAAAGCAGAAGGAACCAAAATTGAAGACTGTATGATAACCCCATTTATTTTGTCTTAAGGCATGTGGTCCCTTTTAGCCATTTACAATTGGTAGTGTTGACTGTGTATATCTTGAAGAGATGGAAGGGGGTAACGATTTCAATGGAAAATTGCGCTGCTTCTAGTTGTAGAGAGGATGCGGGGCTCCATATGGGTCGCAAATTATGGTAGCTTCGGTCTAGTTTCAGTTTGGTAGATTCTAGACCTTCGGCCAACACGCCGACGATTAGGGTTAGAATCTACATGAATACCTTGTTTCTGCAGCGTTTTGCAGGTAAGGTTATTGCCTTTGCGACGATCTTGCGTAAGACTCTACTAGCCCTGTACACTTAGCCCTTTACATCAATTGCCCGATATGTCACAATGTCCCGGAAGTCACATGAGTTGTATGTGTGTGTGCAATTGATGAAATGCTCAGCTATCTCGTTAAGGGACAACCTTAAATTACTGAATGTTTTTGATTTAAACATCACATTGTCCAGAGACTTAGTTGCCACCTGACTGTCAGTGAAGATGTTGATATCTGGTGTGTATATGTCATTGTTCTTGAGATAGGACAGTGCCAGTTGTCGCAATGGTTTCTGACTGAAAGACCCTACAGTGATCAGGGAGCTTCGGGGTGATAGCAATTTTAAGGTCCTTGGAGTCGACATCTGCACCTACTCATTCGTCCGTCTTCGAACCGTCTGCGCCGGAGATCAGCCCACGTCTGATTACCATTTATCCTGGCTGATCTAATGGGAATGCTGGTGGAGAATTTCTTCTCAAAGATCGCATATCAAGCGGTCGGTGTAGTTGAAGAGTTAAATTCGTGTGAGTTCAAACCACAATCGGAGTGTTTTGAGTCTCAGGAGTTTGCTGGCTGAATTTGCTGAAAATTTCCAGTGGTGGAAGATGAAGGCATGTGCTTCTTACGGAATGCTCCTCAGTGCCCCGGCGATGCACATGCAAGCCAGTCTCTGCACCGGATTAAACAGTTGAGTTGTTGCAGTGAAGTTGAAAGCTTTGTTCAATGGTCCACCATAATGAGATCCTGTCCAGAAGTCTTGGTCTGACAGTCGAGGTAACCATTTGAATCCTATGGCTATTTTCCAGCTGAAAATGGCAAACGAAGTCTCTCTGACTCTATCCTGGAAGTTGAGTTGCCAGTTTAGATTGTTGTTGATGATGCGACCCAGAAATTTCGCTCTGTCGGTTGGCTGTAGAGTGGTGCCGCACTGCGTGGAAGAGAGTACCTTCTCGTGAAAAGTACAAGACGTTTTTTGGAGGCCGCATATTTGTAGTCATGCTTCCAGCTTATCGAAGGCATTCTTCAGAAGGTCTCCTAAGGTGGAAAGAGATTGTTCCATGACGCTATTTCAACAACATCCGAACTATAACTTTGCACCTCATTAACCGCTACGTTCCAAAGAAGAGGCGAGAGTATACCTCCGTGCGGTGTGGGGTTCGTCTATTAACTCATCTGCGGATCGTTGTATCCAGATTAGAGTAGATTACCATGCTGGTGAGTAGCTAGCCGATAGAAGTCACTAGAGACTTTTCAATCCCAAGGTGCTGAGAGATTTCCTCTGGTTTGTTGTTGTCGATTGCACCTTCGATGCCAAGAAATGTCACAAGTTTGTATTCGTTATATTCGAAGGATTGCCTGATACTATTATTTTCTCCAAGGTCTTCAGGAGGAAAGAAGAGAGACACTGGTGGTGAGTCTAAGGTCCTTCGGTTTGACATAAGATTACTGACCCGGCTTAGAGATGAATACTACTTTCTTACTCTACTCACATTCTTCTAGGAGTAGGGAACATGGCCTAGAATCATGCAGCTTTTGAAGACAAGGTTCTTTGACAATATTTATCAAGCGTCTCGTATGAGTCATCAATCTCGGATGAAGTGGAATTCATATTTTTCGTTGTGTGTGAATGCGGTCTACGTTAAAAATCGCGTAGAGAAGTGAAGGAGAAGTCTTAAACACAAATTAATTGTTTGTATGTTTGAACAAGAGTGCAAGCCCACACAACATTCTGACTCAGACTCGTTCATTCGATTTATTGTTACACGTGACGTGCATTACAGCGCACACATAGGAAGAACGCATTTGAAGCGAGGTGGTAAATGAACAAATTGGTTTCGTTTATTGGTTGACCATTTGCACATGCCCACAAATATGTTAATCCTGAAAATAAGGTCACTGAAAAGCCTGTTGAGGTGTACTGAATCTTCAATTCCAAGAGACTCTCATGGTTTGCCACGCCATGCATTTGTAGTGGGTAGGTGCTGGTGTAACTCGAATCAAATTTCGTGTGTTCCGATCATTGTAACGCGTTTGAGGTGGTTATTATGTTGACGCAATGTAACATCTCCAATGGAAAATGATATCCAATAAAAATATATATTCAGGAAAATGGACTCACATCTCTCGGTGGAAAGTTCAGTCCTACATGTATACGCCAGTGGATACCAATGGCATGGAGACATTCGGTGGAATTACAAGATTTCTGGGGGAACGTTCAATGGGCCTTGCATTGGATGCCACAGTTCAATTCCCGACTCGAAAAAGTTGCATTATTCACGGCTACAACGGTCTCGATTAACAGAGAATGATCGAATGCTGCATTCTTACCTCGAATAAGTTTTTTTTTAAACTTTTTAAACTTGCGTGTAATAATCTAACTCAATACAGAAAATAATAATGTGCACTTTTATTGGTGAATATTAGACCACGCGAAGGAAGGGAAAATATTAGATCCACGAAAGGGTGAACAGTGGTAAGAACCGAAAGTCGTTGGGGGAGTGCCATGAAAAATAATAGAAGTATCATGTCTTTGTGATTTGGCCGGATACCGGATAATAAATGTTCGGCCGCCAGATAGGTCGGATAGCGGTCGGATAATATAATAATAATATGGGTGGCGCGACAGTCCGAGGTGGACCTGGGCCTAGCTTCTCAGCAACCACTCGTGTTGTGCGTGCCATTGTTCTTTCACGAAGCTTTTTCTGGGCAGAAATACTCTTCGAGCATTGTCAGTGACTCGAAAGAGGTGGAGCCGTGAATTATGATAGGTGATAAATTCGGGTACCGAACCTGGCACCCTCTGCGTAGGAGTCGACGCACTTACCCACTACGCCACGGCGACCATAGCGGTCGGATATCTGCCCAAATTAAAAGTCTAATAGTTTGGTGGTCTGAAATCAGACCGGCTTAAGTAAAACCGACTTAAAAATCAAACAAGCTGCACGACGAATTGTTACACATTTTAATCCTCGAGCTTAGTACAAGGAAAATTGGTAGCTCTTCAGCTGGAACTACATGTGCCACAGCATCACCTAAGCCAAGATATTAGTACACGTTTGAACTCCACTTATTACTTGCTACAACGGTTATTGGAAAAGAAGCGAGCGATTTCTCTTTACATTGCTGACCATGACACATTATGTAATTTGATAACGTCTCAAAGGGATCTTTTGGAACAGTGTAATGCCTTCTTTTGAAACCCTTTGAAGAAATATCTAGTTTTTGCCTTTCTTTCATCTCACTGCTGCCACATTAATAAAATACATTGAAAAAGAATAAACTGTAAGAAAAACTTACAATTTAAGAGAAATGATTAGTTCATTGAAAATTTAAGTTAAAAATCGATTTAATGGCCTTGATGAAGAGTTAAATTACTTGCCAGCAACTTTTTTAGACCCAAGACTTAAGACAAGTTTCCTTGTGCCGGTTCAATCTGAGAGAGCCCGCCAATGAATATTGTTGGAAAGCTTACGAATAAGCAGTGATAACAAGGAATCAATAAATGGTGATTTTCTTTCTGTCCACCCTGTAACAAAAATAAAAATCCTGCTGACGTTGAAGATAATATTCATGAGAGCTTTTGGAACTGTTTTGACAAGGTGGCCGAAGGCAATAGTTAGATGGAATTTTCTGTAAAAAGTGATACCACCAATGAGCTTGAATTATATCGCAAAACAGGGATTATTGGAATAAATTTGGCTTAAAAATGCTTCATCCTCCAGCCCAATGCTAGCAGCTTCAAATACTATTGACTCCAGCGACATTGCCGTCGTTTTGTATGGATTTTAAAATTATTGTTGCGACTATTGAAGACAATTGCAACCAAGTGATCGCTGTGAGTGATTAATTGACAATGCATTTCTTTGATTTATCCAATAAATTGATGGAAAACTCAAGCTTATGTGTGTATTAACAGAATCCGATACGTTGGAGCGCATTTCAGGACGGCCCTATTAGACCTATCTAGGACTTAAAAACACCTTTGGTGATGTGTTCGTATGTGTGTTAACAGAATCCGATGCGTTGGAGCGCATTTTTATCGTCCTTTTTTATTACAGCAGATTATTTGGAATAAGCTTATTCTTCTTCTCTATTTGGCTATACATTCCGGGGTGGACCAGGGCCTCAATCAGAAAGGCGTCTCAACTACAACAAACTACAACGGTTTCTGACTAGCTGGTCCTTTTCCACTAGGAGCACTACTTTAAACGCGGGCGTAATCTCTTGTCCCTCGCGTTGACCCACAGGTTCAGAGTCGAAAATTCTTCGGGCCAGAGCAGTGTTGTCCACTTGCTCTAGGTGGCCTATCCATCTTAAGCGTTGGATCTGTCAATGCCTGGCTCACGTTGATGTACACCGTACAATGCCCTTACAGTTCGTGGTTGAATATTCTCCTTTAAAAACCACAGGACAAAAGATCGCACGCAGAACTTTTCGCTCGACGAGACTAAGGACTTCCTCATCCGCTTTTGAAATTGTACAGGCCTCAGCGCAGTATAGCAGGACTGCTATGATCAAGGTCTTATATAACGTCAACATGTTCCATCGAATGATGGCTCTATTACTCAATTGGCAAGAGTTATTCTGTGTATCATCTCGGTACTCGTGTTATTCGGACTATTTATTGCGAAGCCGAAGTAGAGGAAGTCCTTGATCCTAGCTGCCTATTGTAACGCTTTGCGCAATACTTCGAAGTTGTATGTCCTTTCTTGATGACAGCATATACTTCTTTTGTCCTCGTTCACCGGGATATGTGCCTAGTCCCATTTTAAGCCGCTTTCGTCTCACTACCAAAGGAAGGAAGGATTTCAAAGGAATCAATAGCCATAGGCTCTAGTGACAATTCACTTTTCCTCGTTGCCGTGTACGGTGTTACAATCTCATGGAATTTTCGGTCCCACTTGTGTGCTCTTACATTCTACTCGTGTAAACCGTTCGAAAACAGAAATAACAACAAGCTTTTTTTATTTTTAAAATATCAAAATATATTTATTTGCTCCACATCCTATTTTAATTTTAGGCGGGGATCAACCAACAAAGACTGCTTGACCGCATCGTATTTCTTCTGCGCTTCCTCGTGAGTAATCGTCAATCGTTTCTGAACCATTCTCTTGTTCAACTCAAGCGATTTGGACTCCTCCAAGAGACGTTGATAATCGAAGTTATCGAATTTATTCTCGAATTTAATGAGGAACTTCTTCAAAGAAAGAGCCTCGGCTGTCAACTGGAATATAGAAGAAGCACACATTATTGGCAGTCCAAGAGAATCCAAACAGAGTACTTACATCTTCGTAGCGCCGCTGCAATTCATTTAAAAGCGACACAAATCGCGATTTCATTTCATTCAAGCACGCGTGGTAAGCGTCCCAGGACTCCTTTTGCGTCAAGCTGCGACCCGCATACGGCACTAAATAGGGTGCCAAAAAGTCGGGCACATTCGAAGCCCTCTCCTTCAGGGTCTTCTTCTCATCCTCGTCCTGAAACAATCAAAAGTGAAGCTATCATCATTAAAACGCTACACTCAATGCAAGTAGTAAAGGAATTCGCTTTAAGCGGATTTAATAGAGCTAATTAAGTTCAAGGTCTCTGACCAATAACTCGAGGCATAAGCCGTCTGGGCACCAGACATAGACACCCACATATGTACATGAGCATGTGGATGTGTACAACTCAATTAAGTGCCAAATATTGATGCTTTCAATTATGCATTAAGAAGTGGGGCAACAAACAATGGAGTGACACTATCTATTCCCAAGTAATACAAATGCATTAATCCAAATTGCCACCACGCTGGGAGCCCTCATCGCCACGTTGTTGTCTGCAAAGCATCACCCATCACCCATCACCCTGCCAAGGCGTCCGTCGGTAAACAAACCGAAATTAACATATATTATGAGAAGGGTGGCATTTGGGCAGGACGATACATTGAAGTCATGTCGCAAATATATAAGTAATGCCAATTGCCGGAATATGAATGCACTTATCGGGCATGCAGACAGTTCATTGCCACCAGTTAATTAGGCCATCTTAAAGGATATTTGCACTTAAAGCCAGCCATGGAATGTTCGTGGCTATTGTGTGACTTACCTCCTGCAGGCGAATGGTTCTCGCAGCGGTGTTTCGCATCGGATCAAAGGCCTTGAATGTCAAGTGTGTACTTGACCTTTCACTGTTGCGCAAATCAATGATGCCGACTATCTCGTCGGCGCGTCTCTCATAAGCCTTCTTGGCCGCGTCTTCCGCCCTGAGCTGCTGCAACAGTAGCATGTAGAGTTCGGACTGAGTGGGCTCGTCCTCCATGCTACCGTACTGCAATTGACAAAACAAAATACATCATCTATCTGTTTTTGAATCTATCCATACTGACAGTAATGCTTTTTGTGAGCTCTGGATCAAATGTGATCTCCTCGCCGTAGTCCGGTTTCGGCGGCTTCGTGAACAGTCTCGTACAGGCTGTGAGGGCGCCTCGCATGTAGTGGAATTTCAAAAGGATTTTGCCTTGATCGAGCATGAACGTTCGTTCCGCTATATCCTTGTGTGCCGGCTTGGATGGGTCTCGGTGGAATTTTTCAACGATTTCCTAAGCAAGAAATGGACGCTTTTACTTGTCGAAGGAGAAAAAACAAATCACTTACCGTCAACTTCTTTCGTTCGTATTTTGTGGTGAACTGCTCGTAGAAGCACCTAAAATGTTGTTAGTTTAAGTAAGAATATTTGAAGCAAGTGCAGAGTCAAAATGTTGTAAACAGTGCGCATTCATGAGTACATGAACAGAACTAAAGCACTAATAACACATTGTGACTTAATAAGCAGATATAAGGGAATTCTCGTAGGTGTGGCTATCGAAAGGCTTTTTATGGTATGTCAACCCAACAGCAGATCAAACGACCTCTCTCCAATACCAACGGAAACCAACGAGTTCCAAGTCGAAAATTGTAATTTTCATCCTCTTCAAATTCGAACATGAACAGCCTTCTTGGAGCAATTCTGCACAATGATAAGTGAATTCGAAGTCATCCATTGTGCCATGTGATTTTCTCAACTTAATTCTTGAAAATATAGAGAGGTACACAGGTGTCAATGCAAAAGGCATTCGGTAGATACCAATAGCAGACGGACCCATTTTGATGTAATTGTCAAGTCAAGTGTGTAAGGTTTTGGGTAATATAATGTATAGCGAACTAAAAACAGTTCCATTGAGCTTTGAACGGAATACACACAGGACAAAGCGGGCACGTGCATAAATAAACTATGAAGCTACAGTACACCCATATGAGCAAGCAGAGGGACGGAGACACCAAAGTTAAAAATAGCAAATTTTTGTTGAAGTTACCAAAAATAAACCGGTGGATATGCCACTACTTCGATTGGTGAAACTCAAAACAAAAGAAAAATCAAAAGTCCGAACAACGAAGCCAATAACAGCAAAACTTTGACTGAGTCTAAATGTGAAATGAGAATAAGAGTTGGCCTTAGTTTAATGTATATGAACGTCGGCTGCTGCGACCAGTGTCTAGGTCAACATCCTTCAATTCAAATCTTTCCATCAACAGATTTACTTCTCTCGTGTCTTCAATGGAGCTGAGTCTTATCATTGTTCTATTTTCAATGATAAATTTACGGTAAGTTCTGTATGTGAAGGCATATCCCCCAAGTGAGCAAGGCAGTGAAATGACGGTAGATCAAATCAAACTACCGCTTAGACTTGACCACATTGCACGTGTGGACAAGAGCTTGTACTTAAAAACGTCCTCGTACTTCAATTGCAAGAATCTAATTGAGACCAATAGAAATCAATTAACTATTGGTTTCTCCAAATAGGGATAGGGAGAGGGACCTTCCAAAAGTCCGTGATGACAAGAAGGTGAGTTAACAAGAACCTCGCCAACACCTCGCCAATACATGAGCTGAGCCATGACTAAATTCATACAATTCTCGTCAGATACCTCTAGGATTCTAGAAACAATGGAGTTTCCAAAAGCGCTCGTTTTACAAGGAAACTGTTCTGAAATACAATTTAGAAGAAAAAAATATGCAATTGCTATAAATAAAATCCCTACAAAAAATTAATTACTTCCACAAATAATTGTATTAGCCCGGCAAAAAGGAAAAATCGGGAGTAAATAAAAAGAAGATTGTTTCACAACAAGCAAAACGCCCGAGTGACTAGAAGATGCTCTACGTAGAGCTTTGTGCTCGGGCCGCGATCAATGCCGCGATCGCTGTATTTTGATATTTTCGTGTATCCTACTTAAAATGTCATACTCCGACAGTGCGAAGGCGCTAATGTGATATGGTTATCAAGCAATCGGTTCCTTTTCTTTATTCTTAAAGAAACCCGTCGTGGTATGGGTACAATAATTGAGAAGATGAAAAAATTCGTTCGATACATTGGTGATCCGGGAGCCCAAGTTGGAGTTGGTGAGATTCATATATCTAAATAGTTTGACAAGTTACATTTCCACAAAGCAAATCTATGGATGAATTTGTTCAACGCAAGTTGCTTCTTAATTCTCATGTCTGATGCTTGGTTTTTTCCATAAGAAAGGAGACCCCTTTGACTGCGCCATCATAAGTCTCCTGAACATTGCTTACAAGATCTTCTCTGCCGTTTTGTGTACTCGCCCGAAGCCGTTTATAAATAACCTGATAGGTCCATATCAGTGTGGCTTCAGTAGTAGAGCCATCTCTCGAAGGACCAAGCTGACCTTATCCAAGACCTTGATCATCCCAGTCCTGCTGTACGGCGCGGAGGCACGGACAATCTCAAAAGCGGATGAGGAAGTCCTTGGTATTTTCGAGAGAAAATCTTTGCGTGCGATCTTTGGTCCTGTTTGCGTTGGCGGTTTCTGGAGGAGAAGATTCAACCATGAACTGTACGGGCTGTACAGCGACATGAGTCTAGTCAGGCATCTTCGGATCCAACGCCTAAGATGGCTAGGCCATGTAGAGCGTATGGACAACTCAGCTCCGGCCCGGAGAGTCTTCGACTCCGAACCCGTGGGACAACGCAACAGAGGACGCCCGCGTTTAAGGTGGCGCACCCAGATGGAGAAGGACCTCAACCATCTTGACGTGCGACACTGGAGACAGCTAGCCAGAGACCGTGCTAGCTGGACAGGCTTGTTGGTTGAGGCCCAGGTCCACCCCGGACTGTAGCGCCAAATGAAGAAGAAGAAGATGCTTGGTTTCTTGGCAACAAGCACGGCCAAAATAGTTGATAAATTGTAAGAAATCGTCTTCTTACATTCAAGATTTCTTAATTTGTTAGTGTTTTTCTCCCCAGCTTTTTCCTTTTTTTTATCTCTTGATGTTACCTCCAATGGCCACTCAACTTCTTCAAGTGTTCACTCAATACATTCCAATTTTATTCACACCAAAATTGAGGGAACGCTCAAGTGCCAAAATAAGTCGAGGGTGCTCGTCAAATTTAACGAAGTCTACTTATATTCACACCAAATGGAGTGTTCCCTCCGAAATACTGAGGGAACACCCACTCAGCATTTTGATTCACATCACCCATTGTTCTCACCTACCCAGGCAAACCCTTCTATTCAAAAACCCTTGAAAAAAATCCCAACAATACTCCTTCCAAAAATTGCCTTACTTACTTTCCGGTCACTTTTTCATAACGCAACGTCATTTTGCAGTCCTCGAACATGCAGTAGAGCAACGAGTCCGTTCGCGGAATCGAATAGAAATGCATTATTTTCTCCTTCCCCGCTTTGTTGTTGTAAATGTAGTCTAGAAATATGAATAAAACCGAAAACTAAGCCCACCGACGAAATGTATCCAACTCACATCTAAGACAGTCCGGCCTGCCTTTCACAAAAGCCTCCTCATTCTGCTGCGTTGTAAAGTTGGTCTTACTTTTTATCATCAAATCCGATCGGTTGTCGTACCAAACCCATTGGATCTGAGGTTTCTCGTACTTACTGTCATTGAACAGAGTCAAGCGTGAAGTCTTGCCGTCGCTCTGCGAGTGCGACGAAAATCGTTCGAACAATACATTTTTGTAGTGGATTGCCTTGCGCCGGTTGGGATACCTCTCGTCGAAATCCTTTTCCCCGATTTGCACATTCTGCACCCAGGTGCGACTCAAGTCCAAATGCTTCTCGACGCTCTCTTTAGCCGTGTCATCGGTCAGATTTTCCTCAGAGAGTTGCTCAGCGACGCGCATCTCGAGAGGCTCGCCCGGCAGGAAATGCTCCCAGCGACTTGTGTCGCCGAAGTTCCACTTCATATCGCGTATGCGACAGTCCTGAAGATTGACGTAGTAGTTCATGTTGTTCCACACACTTTCCACGTGTACGTAAGCACTTGTGTCTGGGCTGTGTTTGACGCCAGTGCATGGTTCTATGAATTCGATAGTGACTGGGGCATAGTACTCTTCACCATTCTCGTCCCTGAGTCTCACCTTTGGCTTGATTGTCCAAGGAGCATTGTGCACTATCGCCACCCAGGCATGAGACAGCCGTTTCGGGTCATTGAATATTTGTTCCTCCAGCAAGGCCTAGAAAAGAAACAAAAATATAGCCGCTGTGTGGAAGTTCCGTCAATATACTCACCTCGCGTGCAAGTCGGGCATCCTCCTCTTGCCGCGCTTCATCCAAAAGAGCCAGCTGTCTCTTTTTTTCTGCCATCTTTTCTGCAAGATCGCTTTGAAGGACCGGCTTTGGTCGCAATTTGTACCTTTCATCTGCAAGGGGCTCATCGCTGATGTCCAATGTGTCCATGGTTTGAGTCCAATCCTCGTCCTCTGGCAGAGCAGTGTACTCAACTTTTGTTTGGTCGTTCTGAACGGTTTCCATTCGAGCTGATCCAGACACCACCATAGCTGGAAAGCCAGCTCCAATCAACATACTGCACAGCAGTGTGGCCATTTCGAAGCTGTTCCCAGAACGACATCGCACAAGCGTCGGCGGCGACACCAATTCTTTCGGCTGTGGAGGGAGAAAAGTGTGATCCAGATTGAAATATCTTTTGATGACTGTGCAAAAGGAGAGCTTCTTGCGTCTCATCACTTAAATTAGCAAATCGCCCAGATGCCGAGTATTCCAGAATTGACACAATCGCGATGGGTGAGCAGACACAAAGAAGCGAAAATAAGGGAATGCCCTCGAAACAGAGAGAACAAAGTACGACTTCGATAGAGAAATGCCGCCGTCAAGGTATCACGCCCACTGCCACCCAGAATATATTTTGCAACGAAGAGATTAAAATAAATGGACAGGGATGAAGCTAAAATGATGATGAGTGAGTTGTGGGCTTCTGTGCACCGCTTGAGACTGTCAATGCACTGGGGTTGCATCCGCACTTTGCATTTTGAAGCTTTTCATCTTGGTTCGATGTGTCTCTTTTGTCTGTTTGACAGGACTTAAATCAGTGGCGGAGGTTGGAGGGATTCACGTGACAGTTGCACTTTTATCGTGGCAAATTTTTCGAAATTTGAACGGATTGACTCTTCCATGGAAAACCACTTTTATTCTCACAGTTAACTGCGAAGGCTGTCAAAGTAAAAGTGTCTTGTAAAGCTTATCAAATTTTATATCGTTGTCGACAGTAATCAGTAGATCCTTAAATCGATTGGCACAAGTTCCCCGAGTTCCTCAAGAAATTAAGATTTCTCACATTTGAAAGATTATAAGTAAAGTCATGCAGCTCATTACACCCAAATACAAATACGATTCTGGTTGTTAATGTAGAAGACCATACTTGTTTTAGACCTGTGTATGTCAGTAAGAAAATTGTATTTTCCCGATCAGTTGTGACATCCATACTTAATTTTTAATTTATAATCCTGACTAATTTTATAAATGCGAAAGTAACTGTCTGTCTGTCTGTCTGTTACCCTTTCACGTCTAAACCAATGAACCGATTTTGATGAAATTTGGTAGAGAGATAGATTTTATTTGGTGATGTACTTAGTCTACTTATTCCGGGTCTAAGGGGGGAAATGGGGCAAAAATCGCATTTTTTCATCTTCACACAGTCCTAGCTCATTAATGGCTTTTCGGATTGAAAAACTTTTTAGTAAATTTATCCCTTATTCATTTGAGCTATCAACCATCCTTTTTCATTGTCCTGAAGCTGAGCAATGCTCAAAAGAATGCAACTAATTATCGTTTAAAAATGTCCATCATTAGAGACCATCGGCAACAATCAACCAGCAGTGGCGACTATTGACATGGTGTATGTGTGTGGTTATACATTCGACTCTTTTAAATCCTAACAAAATCAGACACCACCGTTCTACGAAATACTCAAATTGAACATGTTACTGCGTGCTTAAAACTACACACACACCAGCCAATGGTCGGTCGCCACTGCTGACTGATTGTCGATAGTCACCAAGGCAGACTGCGCCCAAATATAATTTTTTAATGCGGCCTTTAATAATTTAATTTACAATGACGCCTTAACAAAGGTTGCAGACCAAGTGATAGCTATTACTGGAAACAATTTATCTGATTTTGGGATGAGCAGACCACAGAGAATTGGGGAAGTAAGTAGCGATTTAATGAGAGAACTAGATTACGATACAGATTCTTTAAAAAGCCAAATAATGGATGCCGTTCCACTTTTGAACACAGGACAAGGATTAGAGTTATTCAAAAAATTTAAAGTTGTATAGCACTGGCCATGGCAAAACCATTCGCACAAGTCAGGAAAGATAAACAAAATGCAGTTGCAGAAGCTTCCTGTGGAATAGCTGCTACGCTGCTCAATGGGGGACGAACGGCACACTCAATTCTTAAATTGCCTTTGAAATTAGCTCATGAGGAAATGCCAGTTTGTAATATTAGCAAAAACAGTGAGCGTGGACATGTTGCAAGAGTGTATGACTGTTGGTTTGGGATGAATGTACGATGTCTCATAAAAGAGCATTCGAAGCACTAGCTCGCACTCTTAATGGTATTAAGAGCAACCACAGTATTATGGGATGGTACTACTTTGAGCTTTAAACAGACCCTGCCAGTGATTACTAGGGGCACACCGGCAGAGGAAATAAATGCCTGTTTGAAAGCGTCTATATTATGGGTACACGTAAAAAAGTTTCGTTTTACTATAAATATTCGAGTTCAACTGCACAATGATGCTCAGTCAGGGCAATATGAGACTGCCCTCGGATCGGAGAAGATCGTATAAAGAATGTTTATCCCGATCTTCAAATAAATAGGGGCAATTGAGAATGGTTGTGTAAAAGGGCAATTTTAGCCCCGACAAATGAGACAGTGGGGCAGATAAACGAACAAATTATGTCATACGTGGGGGGGATGTTGTCAAGTAAAGTCGGACCCTTTAGAATTTTTAAATTCCTTAGAATTATCAGGAGTGTCTTCTCATAAGTTGAGTTTAAAAGTTGGTGTTCCGGTCCTGTTAATGAGAAACCTTGACGCACCGATGGCTATTTAATGGTACACGGCTACAAGTTACTCAATTGGGACACAATATTATAAAAGCTATAATTATGACTGGAATGGCAAAAGGACAAAATGTTTTAACTCCCCTTATTCGAATAATTTCGACTGATTTGCCATTTAATTTAAAAGAGTGTAGTTTCCCTTAAAAGCAGCATTTGCAATGACATAAATGATAAGTAAGGCTCAAGGACAAACGCTTAGAGTAGCACATATACATTTAGAAACAAATTTTTTTTCCCATGTGCAACTCTATGGGGCGTGCTCACGAATATCGTGCCCGCAAAATCCTTATATTTTAGCAGAGGATGGAAAAACAAAAAATTATATATACTAATATATATATTATATATATTAGAAGATATTTACAGTAAATTACGGTAGTTTGCACTTAGTATGTATTGTATTGTATTGTATTCTTCGGCAAATTAGTATCCTTAAAATGAAAAAGGCTACCCAAAGGGTAAAAGCTAGTGTCTTATATAATAGGTAATGTTATCAAATTCAGACAGTGATAATTTATTTGTCTCAACCCATTATTATGTCACTTTTTTCATTTTTGTTGATGTGTGCCATGCCACTTTTGTGTGGTTTTGTGGCTCCAACACAACGAGCTTAATTTGTGAAGAAGGAACTAATGAATTGTAAGATAGCCCTTGAGCTCAATTCGATTTGTTTGGTCCTTAACCGACAAATGGGTAACAATATAGGTAATAATTTTTAGGAATAAGGTGCAAGAAGCGGCGTAACCAAGTAAACTACTGATGATGAATTTTTTTGAATTTTTCAGAAGGTTAGGTAAGGTTGGGTTGTGGAAGGAGAGTGTGATGGTTTTTTATTTCATTTCCAGTCGGAGGCCTTAGGGCAGAAATGAAGTATCACAGAGATGCCCGACTTCTACCTTAATTCCCGTAAGATTTTTGACAACTGTTTTTTATAATATGTTCTTAAACCAAATTGACCAATCAGAGGACGGCATTTACGTCAATTCGTGAGTAACCGTCAAAAATTCATGAATATCCGGCAAAAAGGCACTCAAATTCGTAGATTGACTCGGGACAATCTGCTGTGAAGTCGGCTATCTCTGTAATATTTCACTTCTGGGTTACACGTTATGGTCATGACATATGATTTGCAGCATTAATTAAATCAAAGAGTGAATGTGTCACATACTACTCACATGTGCTGTTACAAAGCGCACAATTGAATAAATACAATCAAGACACGTAACGCACTCTATTCCAAGTAAGCCGCAACTCATTGAAAGCAACGCCTGTCAAGAAGTGTATCTCCAGGCAAAATTTAAAGCTCACAGAAAATCATAATAGTGCATGCGGCGAAAACATCAAAACAACACAAAAATAATAAGAAAAGGAAAGAAAGAAAATAAAACAGATTCGCCTTTCTCTCATTTTCCCTTTTAATTTTGCACATTGCACTGTGCTACTGCTATACAAGGACAACGGCCATAATAGAAAAACAAATTAAAATTAAAACAACTAAAATTAATGAATCTAGAAAGAAAACAAGCTCCACCTAAAGCAGGCAAAAACCCATTGCAGCGTTGTCGTCCTCCAAAGAGAAATAGCGCAGCGCATTTCCTTTTGAGTAATCATTTCTTTTGAGCTCGTCGTCCATATCCACTTTGCGGCCAGCAACGCTGCCAACAAAACCGAAATGAAGAACAAAATATAAAATAAAAAAAAAAAAAATCGCATCGCAGCAAGAGTCACAACAAAATGTACAAAAAACAACGATACCGAAACAGAAGGCAAAAAAAAAATGAGTAAGGCAACTCCATCTGCCGTTGCACATGAATCAAAAAATGGATGAAAGGCTGCCGCAATATGACAATTACAACGGATTGACTGCATCACAAATCCTTTATACTTTCGCATCACATTTGCAGTACTTAGAATGCACGATCCGTAAACGCTTTGGATTAATTCAAGCGAAGCTTTCCCAAAAATTTTGCATATTTCTAATCCCAAAAATGCTGCCACTCCTCCAAACCACCCTGTTCCGCTGGACAGGAGTATGATGACAGCGATTTAATGTGTGCCACATTACAGTGAGTATGGGATGGAAAATAGAACAGCAACAGCACAACAACAAAATTCATGAAAAAAAAGTCTCTCCAAAGATTACTTATCAACTGAAAAACCCGAACTCTGTTGGACATGCATTTTCCGTATTTTAACTATCAAATAATTCCCCCCCCCTCCCCCCCACCCGCTTCCTTGGTTACACCATCAACCCCCATTACATCCCCAATTTTAGCTCTTTTAAGGAACAAAGCTAAAAACGAGAGGAGAGATTTCAAAATAAAACAAGTAAGTAACTCACAAGGTCCAGTTGAATCATCATCATCATCATCATCGTCGTCGTCGTCATCATCCATACCCTTGCCGGTTAAGTTTCGATATACTTTTTGGAGGACCACGGTAGTCAGCGGCCGTTGGAGAGGGGAAAAAAGACGATTTCGACGTCGACATCGAGGATGACGAGAACAACATCGACTTACTCTACTCCTACACATCTTCTAGCCCCGTGTGGGGATTTGAGAGTTTTTCAGGTGCACATGCAAAGTATTAAATACTCATGCCTCAAGCTTGATTGTAAATAGCAGTAGTAGTGGAAAGCTCCTTATGAGCGCTATTTAGCCCGGAGGGAGGGGGCCAAACTCGAAACCGTACGATCCACTTTGGCCACTGGGCGCCCATCATGCCGCCTCTGCTGACCGTTCTCTCTTACTTCGACCCAACCTCCTAATGGCACTGTTCCTTCTGCTGCTTCTATTATTTCGAGGATTGGTGTAGGAGAAGTTTTTTAGAATTTAGGTTTAGTCGTTAGGAAAATTTCTTGTTTATTTTTTTTTTCCGTGCTTATTTCTATTTCTTCCCTTTACCATCCGCTCGCCGATATGATATGTTTAGTTCTTTTTCGCATTTTCTTCATGTATGTACTGTGTTATTTAATTTTTCCCTTATATATATATGTAGACTACGTTGTTGGCTGTTGAGGTTGCTCTTCTCGGCGGATAGTTTTCCACTTATACATACGATGGGGCTGGACTTGGAGCGGGCACTGATAAGGGCCCGACCGACGGTGAGTGAACTTAATAAGTAGTCAAATTAATCAGGTTTACGATAAAAGTGTTTACGGTTAATGACTTGTTGGACGGTTATACTCGTAGCCGGAGTCGGGTTTTTTGTTCCTTAGATCGTGAGCTGTTCTCCTGATAGGGTCCGGCTAATGGATGCAGTCGAGTCAAGGGTGGCTGTAACTGGGGTTGCACTGCTTCCGGACACGTATTGTTCATAGTAATTGAATGGAATAATCATGTTATGTTGAGTAATGAAAGAGGCGAGAGAACAAAAGATGCATGTCCCTCTCTGAAATATTCGACATTCTACCGAAAGCAAAGATTTGGCGAGTCACTTCCACATCACTTTGTTCGTCACTTGATTCCTACTGTGATCCAAAGAAAGCGAAGAACTTTTCACTCGGCAAACCCAAGATCTTTTTCATGACCATAGAGTAGGGCTGTGTGTGTGATGAAGGTGTTCTATAGAGTCTTATGTTCAATTAAAACTACTTTGTAAGGTTAAAAGTAATTATGCAAAACTGCCTCGCATATCACTTTAGGTAGCACATCGGCTGTGTCCTACAATGGTCATTTTGAGTTTAAGACAACACGTTCAACTGAAAGTCTAACTGCAGGCATAGAAAGCTGCTCTTGCTTCCTTTTACCCGGTTTAAGTAGTGAGTTCTGGCTCTATCCAGGGCTTCGTCTTTTAGCTTCTTCTTTAGGCATCTGAGTGACATGTGCGCGTATGGTATTTCCAGGGAAATACCAATACTGTCCGCCTATTTATTCGCTTGGATTCCAGGATATCCCAGTTCCCAGAGAGCCTCTGAATTCACAAAGACATCTCGGTTTGTCGGCAAAGTCCAATAAGCTTCGATTATTGCCTTTTGTCTATCAGATTCACCGGTAACGCTTTAGTCTTCCAGTGCAAGAACTGCTTCTTAACATAACTATGAAGTGAAAATGCAATGTTGATGGGTCTATTGATTGATTTCAATTAGTCAGCACGTGAGAATTTGTGGTTCGGAAACTCCAATTATTTGATTAGGTAAGGTATGAGTGATTACAGTGAGATTAGAATCCGCTCTATGATAGTCTGCAATATGATAGTCATTACTTAATGCTGCTTGAGATGTTAGACTTTAGTTAAAACAAAACTCCTTTTTTACCAGTTCTAATAGCTATATGGAGCCAGAAGCTGGGCGGTATCAGTAGAGCTGCTTTTTGTGGAATTCGAAATAAAAATTGGGTGGTTTGAATAAAAACTGAGAAAATACTCGAGTAAGAACACATGAGTCGAGTATTTTCGTTAAAGGAAGTATTCAATTTGGTGTGAATAAAAAATTTCCTCAAAAGAGGTACCATCCCTTCGGTTGACGTTTGAAATCTAGAGGTCTTGACTTTTAAGTGTGAGTGCAAAGTCGGGTAAAGGTGAGTGCAAAATACATGAAATAATGTTTTTAAACATAGAAATGCGAAAAACAAAGAATTATAACTCATATCCGTTCGGGTACACAGGGGATAATTTCAAGAACGTGTATAGAATCAGGTTTTATAACATGGAATGGTTAAGTTCTCATTTCATTTCCGTTAATCCTGAAGAAACAGGTGGTGGTGCAATACGTTTGATTGTTTTATGGTCTTTTGATATAATGGAAAGATTCCCCGTCTTTTTCTAATGGCCTTTTGATTTGATGCGGGCCTTCATGGTATCATTTTCGAAATGTACAAATTAAACCCTTGGATTTTGTTTATTTCTTCTTTCATAGTTTTCAACTCAGATTGCATTTTATTTTTCATGTCTGGAATTTCGCTTTTTTAAGCAAGCATATAAAACTGTGGGTCGCCGTGGTGTAGTGGCTTAGTGCGTCGACTCCTACGCAGAGGGTGCCAGGTTCGATACCCGAATTTACCACCTTTCATAATTCACGGTTCCACCTCTTTCGAGTCACTGACATTGCTCAAAGAGTATTCCTGTCTAGAAAAAGCCTCTCAACTTCGCCGTTCGGAGTCGGCATTAAACTGTCCCTTCCACGCGTGAGAGAACAATAGCACGCACAACACGAGTGGTTGCTGAGAAGCTAGGCCCTGGCCCTCTACGGGCTGCATCGCCACCCATATTATTATTATTATTATATAAAACTGCAAAACACTTGATGAAATCGTCATCGTCCATTCCCGGTTTCCTTTTTTTTAGGATTAAGGTTTAATCCGTAAAAGTATTCCTCTTCCCACGCAGTATTTTCCATTATTTTAAATTGTTTTCACTTTTTTCTCTCTTGAAGTCACCTCCTATGCACACTCAACTTCTACAAGCGATATCTGAGCATATTCCATCTTTATTCACACCAAAACGGAGGAAAGACTCAGCTGTCAAAATATCTGAGCAGAGAGTATTCGTTCAATTCATCGAAATAAATTTTTATTCACACCAGATGGAGCATTTACTTCAAAATGCTAAGGAAATGCTCACACTCAGTTCTTATTCACACCACCCATTATATGCTGGTCAATGCCTCAGCATTTCGCCATGTCTCCCTTCTTATTAGACTGTTGTACGAGGGAGATCCGATAGGTACATAGCCTACAAAAAAAAACTAACAGTTTGGAGAAGTGGCGAATTTGTTTTTATTTCTCACCAAGGCCCTCCTTAGTTTGATACAGTTGACCTAGCAATGCTCCACCTTTTTTAACCCGTCTGAAAATTACTTTTTCTGGAGGTCTGCAAGGTAAGCCTCAGTGGCGGCGAAACCTCCGCATTCGACTAAAATTTCTGCCCGTCGAGTCAGTTTTTTGAAGTTTGGAAACGAAAACAACATACTAGAAGTCTCTCTAGAGTGGATGGAGCAACAGTTCGTAGCCAAGTTCGACCAATTTGGCCGTGGCGACGGCAGAGGTCTAAGTCCGTGCGTTGTAACAGAGGAATAGAAAATCCGCGACAGACTTCCACACGCGGTCAAAGCGAAACTAGGGAGTCCGATTTGGCTGCAATTTTGACAGTTCCTGTTTACGAGAATGTACTATACGATGTTAACTTTCTGTGGCTATTTGCTATGATGTAACGAATAGTTTTGTGAAGAAACTTAAAAAAACGTCGAAAACTTGAAATGATGGGCTCACAGCAAATTCCTTGAACACACACATTTTCATTCAAACGAGCATCGATTTTTAGGCTCCTTTGAGTACATCCTTTTCTTCATTCATCCTCATGTTGTTAATTCATCTTTCTTTTTCATTCACCTAGAGTTGTGTCCAGCTCTGTAGATACATACATGGTCAAGTACGTCCCTTTACCCGTCGGGGTCCACATATAAACAGTGGAAAGTCCTCACGATTTTGCGTGGTACCACGATCCAAGATGAATTTAAACCAAACTTGTACAACCAGGTGTAGTGGTTCTCTATGAGTGGCCGGCTATACAGGTTCACTCTCTGATCATGGTCTCGACTCGAAAAGGGGTGAAGCCGTGATTTATAATCATCTTTCGTTTCGCAAATTTAATCTAGGTATCCAGCATAGATGACAACGAACATAGCTACCACCGCACGGAGGCCGCTAAATCAATCACAATAAAATTGTTAATTACACTGCTTACTGTGAACCTATACTGCTACTGAAATGAATACAACCACTTATAGAAGAAAGACGCCTTATCCCCGATCATCAATTTTGATTCAGGAAGAGTCATTGCACAATTGACCAAGTATACGAAATCTAAAAAGCACTAGAGGAAAAAAAGGTTTGCTCCAGTGTTTTACTCGATGTATCCCAGGCCTTTGACAAGGTTTGGCACGACGGCTTGAAAAACAAACTTAGTAGGATATTTCCGAAAAATCTATATTTCATTTTAGAATCCTACCTCAAGAATAGGATATTGAGAGTTAAGCACGGAACGGAATACTCGGAATTTGAAGACATCGCCGCCGGGGTCCCGCAAGGGAGTGTTTTTGGCCACACTCTGTTTTTGTGAGGGCACAATAGTAGCTACGTTCGCAGACGATACGGCTATTCTGGCTACGGAAAGGACAATCGAGCTACCGTAAGACTGTAATTAAAACTTGCGATTGGACAAAACTCTGGCGCATTGCCCTAAATGAAACCAAATCCAGGCATATTTATTTTACCTACAAAACAATAGACAATGTACCCGTCTTCATTGGACCCGGCACAATTGCTGTACGCAAATGAAGCCAAATATCTCGGGATGACGTTGTTTGCTAAGCTTAAGTGCAAGGCGCACGTAAAGAAAAAAAGGGACGAACTTGAGAATCGATATACAGAAATGTACTGGCTACTCGGACGACATTCCAAGTTAAGCCCGTATAACAAACTGCTTATATATAAGTAAGTGCTAAAGCCTGTATGGACCTACGGTATACAACTTTGGATTTGCACTAAAGCAAGTGCCACAGAATTCATACAGTCATTCCAAACTAAAGTTATAAGGGCTGTCGTGAATGCTCCCTGGCATCTACGAAATAATGATATACAAAGAGTATACACAAAACTTCGCGAGGAAGTTAAGAGTTAGACTTCATGGTAATTGTAACCATGCCATACTCCAAACACTGGACATGAGAAACCTCGTGCGCCGTTTGAATGAAACTGTTGGAATTACCGCAATGAGTACAGGCCTCTATAACCGGTTCCAGCAAGTGATCTTAACGAAAATCTACCTGCCCACGCGTAAAAATAATGAAGTTAAAATTACTGGATAGGGAAACCTAGTTGTAGTATACAACTGAAAACAAACACACACCCTGTGTTTAGTCAGTAAAATTCTGACACTACTATGAATACACGGGTATCATAGTGTCTTATTGAAGATTCACAAAAACCCACAAAAAAAAAAAAATAAATAAAATTACACTGCGTGACACGAATTCTAAACCCAAAAAACTGACTGCTGTAATAGTATGTAAACAATGAATGTCTTTATATAATAATAATAATATGGGTGGCGCGACAGTCCGAGGTGGACTTGAGCCTAGCTTCTCAGCAACCACTCGTGTTGTGGTGCTATTGTTCTTTTACGAGTGGAAGGGACCTACAGTTTATTGCCGACTCCGAACGGCGAATTTGAGAAGCTTTTTCTAGATAGGCAAACTCTTTGAGCATTGTCAGTGACTCGAATGAGGTGGAGTCGTGAATTATGATAGGTGGTAAATTCGGGTATCGAACCTGGCACCCTCTGCGTAGGAGTCGACGCACTTACCCACTACGCCACGGCGACCGACCAAAATGAGACCGAATGTCTTTATTTTTTTATTTTTTATCAGGTTTAGTTTTTCAGGTACAAACGGATAACGGTTTTCTGAGCCATCCGCATTTTGCAAACGTTTATATTGAATCATTCCTGAGAAAATATGTGCTTTCCGCGTTAAAGTTTTTATGATTGGATTTGCGAGAGTTAGACTATTCAAGATTAAGGCTGTAAAAAGCTGTCGCCGTTAATGCCAAAAAAGTTCTGTTACGTTTAGGGACAAGGCATTCTTAAGTCTCAAGGAGAAAGAAAACCATCAAAAAGGAAAAGTAAGGAACCCGTAGTTTTTAAATTTGGGGCTTAGCGTTTATGTATCAAGACAAGTCATGGATTCCGCAATAATTTTGGGTACCGTTATGCTACTCTCCTGTCTTGGACGAGTGGAATCAAAACATCTAGGCCATTTGCAATACTTGCACAGTGACGAGAACCTAGTAAACAATAGTACGATTGTTACTTCTGTCTGACTGATACTAGATGATTTTTCAAGAAAATCAAGCATTATATCGAGCTATTTATAAGACGTTTTGTTTGTTTTTTTCCTTAATTCGACACAACTAATAATTTGAACGTAATTAAGTGATCAGTACTTATAAGTTCTTTAAAGTATTTACTTCATGAAATATTTCCTTGAAAGTACTGCTCAAGTACGTCAAAGTACTGCTTATGTACTTTAATAAAAAACTACCTGTACTTGGTTCAAATAAAGTGCCACTACCAAGATCCTGAAGTACATGTACAATTCCAGGTACTGATAATGGTTAGGTTAGGTCAGGCTGAAGTGGCTGACTGCCGCGCATACGAGCAGCAGACACACTTAGGCCAAACATAGGCCCATTGTGTTACCATGCGTATCTTAGGCTACCTACCAATTTGTGCTTTTGATAAAGCGAAGAAGAGGGCTGATTCTGATGCTGCTCAGTTCAGTCAGATTAACAAAGAAAATGGCCCCCAGAAGTCTGAATCTACGGCATGAGAGAGCACTGCAATTACAGTGTCGATGGTTTCTTCCTCATCCTCGTCCAATCAGGATGGCCTAGTCTAGAGGCGTAAGTTCCGATGGCACAATGCCCTGTTAGAACGCCAATAAGATATCTGAGATTTGGCCTCCTTAATCTGATCAAGCTAAGCTATCGTTTGGGATCTAAAACTGATACTGGTACTTATACTTGTACAGCCCTGCATTCATCTTATCGTTGCAAAGAGTCATTAAAATAGATTATGGATATATTCAACGGTGTATGAAAAGCAAGATGTGGTGGATAATCTATTCTATGACCATGCATACACAATTCGTAATAAATAATTATGTTATCTATTATATTTGTCATAAAGCCCAGTAAAATCCAGCAAAAGGCTCGAGGAACAAAGAGAGTTTTTTATCATTACCGACGGCAAAGGCTGTGAATTTAATCTTTTCGTCGATTACATTTTTGAAGAAAAAAAAATACAAAATTAAAATCGCCGTCGGAGCATGGAAATGTATAAATGATAAGCAGAAAATTAGACACAGCTAATCGAAATTCGGAAAACAAATTGTGTACGTTGTATGGGGTGATGTAAATGATTACTTATCGTTTTGATGCTCGAAGACAACGACTCGTTAGCGAATACCCCCTATCAATAAATTGAAAAATTGCTTGAGTTTAGGTTGAAGTAAAGTAGAACAATGGTAGGATTATAAATGATCTCTGTTCAAAGCCCCAACTGATAACACCATCCAGAAGCCTTGTGCTATTGGAGTCATTTTTGACATCTCGCCTTAAGTATCTGTCTAATCGGTCTTAAATTTTTACGAAATGAAATGCAGTCCTTAACAATCAAGAGCTCTTGTCCTGACACAACCATAATCAACGATCGTTATGGGGTTAGCACTGCACTACTCATTGATAACATCACGGGTCTTAAGCAGGCGGATTGACATGCTCACGAGTTCGACCTCATCCCCACTGATTTAGGCAGGATCAGCCAGCAGCAAGTCTCACAACAAAATTTCGCCGATACAAATGTGATTGTTATGTAACCACACCTCCTCCTAAAATACGTAAATCTCACAATCATCTGTGCCTGACTATGTGCAAAGATGGTCTGTGCTAGGCTTAGGGTTGAAAGCACCCCTACACTAATCTAACCTTGCTCGTCTTGCAAGAAAATCTTACATTAAATTACTGGCCATGGTTGCCAAATTGGATACGAGTAATTATTCATATTATAAAACCAAAACCGAGCAAGGAAATAATGTTATTGAATTAAAATCTTACATTGCCAACACATTCCTGGGCGTAGCTGGACATGAAAGATTGCCGACGGCACGAAAATGTCTGCAAAATTGCACATTGCATTTTAATAGATAACTCTAAAAATCTACGCACGAGTCTGAGTCTTCGTGCTAGTTTCAGTGACACTTACCTCGTCTTTGTATATCCACGCCCCCTCTATGCAGGACGTTTTGACTGTCTCCGCTTTTGCAAATTGGAGCTTAGATACTAAAGTTAATCATTTTGAACCGATTGGGTTGGTTGGTGGATTTAATCACAATTACAGTGTATTCGACTGAAGATAAGCAATTTTTAACTCTACTTGTATGCTTATTATTGCTCTGAGGCAAGTCTGTTTCAACAAACTGAACATATTTTGGATGCATATGCGATTCACCATCGGAATCCAATAGAGTGTCTTGTTTGGATTTAATCAATTGTCTTACTGCCTATTCCTCCCTCCCTCCCAATCACATTCCCAAGTGAATGATATACTTTGCACAATTCCACCTCTGTCAAACACATGATGAAGAACATGAGAAAAAAATTATTCTTGAATCATATTCTTCCATACATAAATGTTCTACTTGTCTTCGATCATCCAAAACATGAAGGAATTGCAACTCAAATGAAATTGAAGAGAGCGTATTTTGTTGGAAACACAAACGCGTTGTAACAAATACAAAAAATCGACACAGGATTAAACAATTAATTAGGTTGCCGAACATTGTTACTTTAATTCTGTTCAGGGTTTATTTTTGATTTGGTTTCGAAATTTCGTTGTGCTTGTATACTTCTGCAAATTGAAGGAGTAATAAGATACACAGTAGAAATTAGCTTTCTTTAGCTAATCGAAGTGGACTTCACCCTTATGACTCAAAAAGCATCCGTTAAAAAAAAAATACAGCCCTTCAGAATGTTGTCTTAAAAAAAAGGTAGATTAACGATTGGTGGTTAGGCAAACAAATTGCTAGAAACTGTTGACCAAATTAAAAGGTGACTCATTTAAAGGTACTTACTTTGCCCAGAATTCAGAGCCATTTTTCAAATATCAATACATTGAAGCAAACACGAAAAACTGGCTTTCAACTATGTATACTAAGAGATACGACAGCACTGATTAATTCAAACTTATTAATGGACATCTTAAACACTCAACTGTCCAAATATTAAGCAAATTTCCGTATATGTCACGGTATATTTCATTTCAAGCGCATCGGCCTTAACTCTCGAAATATGCAAAACATAAACATTATACAAACAATTTTAACAGGATTATCTTAGCACTGGACTCCCATCCAAGCTTGTGTGGGAATGCCTACAGAAGACTAAAGAGGATAGCGGGAGAAACAGAGGAAAACTCTGCTGGATACAGAATACAATGATATGGCCGACTTCCTTGCTAGGAAACGAGCATCGGAACCTTCCATAGACCCAGAACCATACTCAGCTCTAGGATACTTCAAGGAATTAGAAAGAGAAACTAAGAAGAACGTCCGTGGCATGAATCAGGCCAAGAAACTCTTGGGTCAATATAACCGAAAGAGGTTTGGGCATGTATCAAAATGAGGAAGAACAACCTGCCTACCACAAAAGGCATCGTAGCAGGGCAATGCAGACTCAGGGAGCACCTAACGAAACTCGGGTTATCGGAAGAGAGTATCTGCAGACTCTGTGGAGAATCTAATGCAATTCCAGAATATGCACTGGAATTTTGCTAGACACTAGCGCACAAAAGAAGAATATATTTGGGCACGCACCTACTATCAGAGGAAGAAATTAATTCACTAGGACCGTCTAATGTTCTCGGATTCCTAAAATAAACTGGATCTCCACCACCTTTTCTATTTCATAACTCTCTATAAAACTCGAAACAGAACTTCATGCGAAAGGAACTCGTAAAAGAGTAAATGTATCAAAAGGGAATACAATTGATCTTAAGGTCGCGGTGCAATATACCCTCAACAACAGTAATAATTATTATAACCACGGTATGTAGAACTTGGAAACATGAAAATGCAAAGTCGTCTCTAAAGCAGAAACAGGCAATTTGTTACAAGAAGAGAGACAACAAAATCTCGAATTTGAATTAAGTATGGTTTTTTTTGCGGAGAAAAACGTATGCAGAGTTTTCCTTTTTTTAACGTTTTCTGTTGCAACATATCGGCCCCTTTCTGCCGTAATCAACTATCTGAAAAACATGATTCCGGAAATATAACAGAACGAATGATTTCCTTTAACCGAAGAACTGTGTGTTGAAGCTTTACTTTGATAAGAACGAACTGTTGAATATTTTAATTGTTTTACTTCAACATTAATACTTTTTTCAATATATTTTCTTACAGTTTCGCAGCCATTTTATGTTAATTTCATCAAAATGTTGCATACGAGGTTAAAGCCGAAAGGCGACTGAATGGGTTTTCCCCAAAACATAAACATAAAAAAAGTAATGAACAGTTAGTCATGTTATATGTATTATTAGTCCAAAAACTACACGTAGGAGAATTTTGGGCAATAGATGTAAGATGGATAATGAAGAAGGAGGGATTATTTTTATCGTCCGAAGGTATTTTTGCGACCCACTATTTTCAATTTACATCAAGTCCCTCATTCGATTAGTAAATCTTAAAATTATCAATCCAAAGCAAGGAACAAATTAATAACTTTTTTTATTTAAAACTACACAGTTCGCAGGAATTAAAAGAAGAATAATAACCTTTTTTTTGCACGTGTGTAGTGAGTTATGAACGAAGACTGTTTGCTAAGTCAGAAAAGTTGATTCAAGACAGAGCTCGGATTGCATAGAGGATAGTTTTCATACATTCTTGTATCTTTTTAGGCATAGATCTGGAAAATAAATTTAAACCATGATCGGAAGATGGCTTAGGAGATTTGTACACGGTGCGTTTTTAAGTCATTGAAGAGACCGAAGACAGACATACAAAACATTATGGAGGCTTCCTTGAATTGAATGGCGGACAAGTCTTTAATTTTTTTTTCCAGAGGATGTCCTAATGACATCAAGCTTCTAAAGGAACCACTCGTATTATTTCATTTAAATTACGTTTATTGTTATTAATTGTGGTACACTAAGATCATTCTGTTCACCAAAAGTTAAATACAGCCTTGGGATATTTCTTTTTAACTTCTGGATTTGCTGATTCACTCAAATTTAATGGCTCCAACTTTCAATTTACAATTCAATTTGTCATGAGGTTACCAACTCCTCATTTCGGAAATAGTAGAAGATAAGGGATGAATTCGGGGATTTTTTTCTTTTCGCTCTCTCTCGCTCTCTCTTTTCTTCCATTATTGTAGTCGTCTACCCGACTGCCTGCCTTCGTGTCAACAAGATGGGGATGATTTTAATTTGATCTATAGTTTTCATCTCTCAAAGCATACAAAAATAATGATGATCGAACAAAAACTGGATTCACTGCCGTGAAACGAGAGAAGATACTGGCCCCTTCGATTTCATTGAAAATAATGAAATACGTGATATTTTATTTTTCATTTATTAACAGACCCCGTGAGTTACGGGCAATTACACACTGACCAATTGAATTACAATATAATGCACTCGGATCAATGCAGGAGGCGAATGCAGACTTTATTAGCTTAAGCAGTACAAATGTGCATAGTCACTTGTGCTGTTCACCATAATATAGCCGGCAGCAAGTGAATAATAGAGATAATAGAGAATAGAGATATCGAACCATTATCTCGACTGAAAACGTTCGCTTTCAATTCTCCTTCTCATAGCGCACACGAACAGCACCCACCGTAAATTCAAAGTTAAAAATTTCTTTGTATGTTTGAATTGGTAAAAATATCCCAGGGAAAAAACTGAGAGTTAAACATTAAACTTCAGACTGTGAGTTGAAACAAAACCAATTTTCAACTCGTCGGTTAAACCACTAGTTGAGAATAACTCGGCAATTGATCAACTCCCAGTTTCCCGGAAAGTTGAGCAATAGTTAACAAAGCCTATGAGAATAAGATACGATTTTATATAAGTGACATGATTGAAATTTAGTGCCAACAAATTATGCCTATTCTTTTAGGAGGCAGTGTAGTGTTGTAAAGCCTGTAAACCATTTTCTTGACAGTAACTAAATTAAAGCGTAACTAAATTAACATTTGATACTATATAAACTCTTTATTGAGCAAGCTATTTTAATATATAATGATAAAATGGGCGGCACTAAAGCTCGTAGAAGGCCAGGCACTAGCTTCTCACAACCACTCGTGTTGTGCGTGGTATTGTTCCCTCACGAGTAGGACCTACGGTTTTATGCCGACTCCAAAGAGCCAGGTTTTGAGAAGCTTCTTTAGACAGTTATTACTCTTTGAGCAATGTCAGTGACTCCAGATTGGCCATGAAAATATTTTTTTTTTTGTTTTTTGGTTTTGTCAACGACGGTCAGTTGTGTAGAGGTCGACTCACATACCCACAACGCCACGGCCACGGCAAAAACAAGAAAAACCAAAAACACAGTTTTTTCTTGATAGTTTTCCAAAATTGGGTGGTTGTTTTTTTGAGACGACGCGAGTAGTGTAAAAAAGCTGGTTTCACTAAATTCCACTGATTGTGTCTCTCAAACTATATTTACCTTCAATGTGTTGTTAAGTAGGTAGATCATTGCATTTGTAGATTCTTTCTTTGTATGCTTTGTATGTGTTAAACATTAGTTTTTCTTAATTTTTAACAAAAACCGTCTGTGAGACTACGCCTTTTTGTACAGGTCGCCTTAGTTAAGGGTTTAAGTAAGTTTTTTGGGTTTCCAAATGATTTCCAAGTACTACATGCGAAAGAGGTACTCAGAAGTACCGTCGGGCGTTGAAAACCAAAAAATAATACAAACAAAAGCTCTAAATTTGGCTAATGAACGCTCAGTTTAGCTAGCTGTACGTTCTGCGGGACACATTATCCTTCACCCCTTCGTTATTACTATATTGAACTGCCATAAGAAGATTTATTCCTATAAAAGATAGTAGCTCATCCATCTTCAAGTACCATACCCATCATAAATTTGAACGAATTATGATTGGCCTTAATTTATCTTCAGATTCTAGATCGGTTTTAGTGCTGAAAGGTAATTTCTCAATCATGGCCACAATCTCCTCAACTAACTTCAGTTGATCTTGAGATTCTTCAAAATTCAGTATGCAAATTAACAAATCTCGTATGCAAATCAACAAATCTCTTTTCGTGGTTCCAAAATGGTTGATGTAGTTTCAGCGGATTACTAATTAACGGAGAAAAAAATCATTTTTTTTTAACCACAAAAAATTTATTGATGCTTGTACTATGCTTCAAATTTCATGACGATAGGTCCACGCGTTCGAAAAATCTTAGTTTTATTATTTTCTAGAACTAGTAATCGTCCCAACTTGGTACTTATAACCCAATTGCCATGTTTTGCAGCTTAGGCCAATTTGTTCTGCCACACTTAAAAGACTTTTGGTCAGTAGGGGGATATGATTTTTACAACATGAATAGAGCACGCTTCCAGCTTTCAGATAAACAAGGTCTCCTGTTGGAGCCTCTTGGAGGTTTTTGTCTGCAGTCCAACAAACAATAAAACACACCCCTGCAAATCTGAGACAAATTAAGATTCTAGTATATGAAATTGAATTTCTCAACGCTCCGTCAATATCTTTATTTATTTTTTTTTTAAGAGAAAGATTTATAGTTCTTCTGGAAACAAGGTCCAAGTTGCATTCTCTCCAACCACTATTAACCAATAAATGATAGCTTTTGTAACATGATCGAAAGCATTAAAGCGATTTAACGAAATAAATTTCTAAAAAATTTGTTTGCCGCGGGTCAGGGCGAGTACCATTCTTTATAAAGGGTTTTCCATTAGGGACTTGACAACTTTGAATTTAATTTGTGAACGCACTCTTTCAATCAATCGTCATTCACTCTTTCTCTAATCATTAAACAACTTCACTAATCAAAATCAACTGACTAACCATCACTGTCAATTGATTGATTGATTCTTTATTGTAGCTAAAAAGTACATTTATCTTAAAACTACATTGCACAATTTACAGAGATACGGTATACACTACCTTACTACTGAAAACTTATTATGAATTGCAAGAAAATATATTAATAAATTATTTAGGATTTTAGAAGGAAAAGCTACCGAAAAACCTTCATTAAATCACTGTCAATTTATTCAGTAAACTCAACATTTTCTTCATGGTAAGGTACATGAATGAGCAGCGTCTGCTACTATAATATACTATTTGTCTACCGTAAGTTTAAGAGCGTTAAATCCAATTTTCTTCTTCTTCATTTTTGGCTCAATGGGTTGGTAAATAAACAAAGTATTCGGTTTGCAGGCCGCCAGCTCTATTGGGCTTATTTTTTCGTGGTCGATAACGATTTTCATGTTACTGAGAATGGTCAGCGTTGTCGCGCCATGATTACTGATTTTTTTGGACCGAATTGGAAGATATGTACTTGGACGAAATGTGGTTTCTACAGGATGGCGCCACATGCCACACAGCCCACATTACAATCGATTTATTGAAGAGTAAGTATGGTGAGTGTGTCAAGAAATGGGCGTCGATTAGCCGCCTCGTTCGTGCGTGACGCTTGACTACTTTCTGTTAAGTCATTGGTTTATGCCAACAAGCCAACGACGTTGGAACAACTCAGAGCTAACATTGAACGCGAAACAACGGCCGTTCCCGCCGAAATGTGTGCCCAAGTAGTTGAAAATTGGAATCGACCGCTGCAAACGTGCCAGCTGTGGCCATATGAACAAAGTCGAGTTCTGTTCATAAATGTTTTGATTGTAATTCAAGCCGATGAAGTTTTTGAAATATCTCAAATGGTTTGAGTTTTATTTAAAATAAATTGTCAAATCCTTATTGGAAAACCTTTTAGAAATAGTTGCAGAGGTAAAACTGTAGCTGAAGGGAAAAAAATAATAAAATATTAATTCCAGTGCACTCGGCCTAACTCAGCTAGAACACGCAAATTTTACATTCAAAATCTGGTTTAATTTTATTAAATTATCTATGCTGTCGAGCAAGAAACGATCCGCCGAACACCACCTAGGACAAAACGTCACAATCGATGGCTACAATTTTGAGGTAGTGAAGGAGTTGGTCTACCTCGGGGCAAACGTAAACTCCACGATTGTGGAGATCTGACGTGGAATCACTCACCTACGAAACCGATGTTACTTCGGTTTGTCGAAACAGCTGGGTTCAAAACTCCTTACTCGAAAGACCATTTTATTATTAAGCTCATATTTTGCCAGTCCTGCTGAATGGAGTCGAAAGCTGAACGCTAAGCTAAATTGCGGAGCTGATTCTTGGTGCCTTCGAAAGAAAAATTCTACGTCGGATATATGGTCCCATCGGCGAGGAAGTCGAATGGAGGAGAAGAAACAACCGCGAACTCTACGAGCTGTACCAGGATGTGGATGTAGTCCGGAAGGCAAAAATCCGTCGACTGCAGTGGCTCGGCCACATCGAGCGCATGGACAACTATGCGAGGGTCTTCGAATCTGAGCCTCCTGGTTCGAGTAGGAGGGGCAGACCGAACATCCGGTATAAAGACCAAGCAATCGTAGATGCACCTTGGTCTTGAGGACTGGAAGCAGCATGGCCAGGATCATCAGCGATGGAAGGCTGCAATTCCTCAGGCTCAGACCCTCCATGGGTCTTATGCCTGATAAGTAATCTCTGATTTATACCTGACTTGGATTTTAATATTTGAAACGACTGTTACTTCCACATCATCATCAAATAATTCGAACTCCACACTATAATATGGAAATCCGGCATTCCTTTTTTATTCACAAATTACTCCAAAGTTTTACGTCACGGTCAGTGTTAAAGTAATACTTAAAGTCTTATGATTCAATATTTCTTCCACTTAGCTCTAGTTATACTTAGCCGACCTTAGGATCTACTTTTCGAATCATGCACTCCGGTAAGTCTATCCTGTGCTGCTAGTGAAATCATCAGCACACTTAGACCATATTGGTCCATTGTGATACCCACAATCATACACTACCATTGATTGACCACTCCAGTGATAATAATAATAATATGGGTGGCGCTACAGTCCGAGGCGGACCTGGGCCTAGCTTCTCAGCAACCACTCATGTAGTGCGTGCTATTGTTCTCTCACGAGTGGAAGGGACCTACAGTTTAATGCCGACTCCGAACGGCCAAGTTTGAGAAGCTTTTTCTAGACAGGAAATACTCTTTGAGCATTGTCAGTGACTCGAAAGAGGTGGATCCGTGAAATATGAAAGGTGGTAAATTCGGGTATCGAACCTGGCACCCTTTGCGTAGGAGTCGACGCACTAACCCACTACGCCACGGCGACCCACTAATCCAGTGATAGTGCCGCTAATTTGATCCCAACGGCAAATTGTGACTGGACCAGATTTGAAAACCCGATAAAAGCGTATTAACCTTGCTTTCACTGTGATTCGAACCAGGGACCCCGCTAAACAGGGGCAGGTGCTTAAACCACTGCGCCATCTAGTAGTATTAACTGAAACTTATAGATAAAGTTGTGTAACAGCAAACGGCCAATAGAATGTCATTTCATAGGTGAATGTACACAAATGTAGCACTGGGTGATGATCCAAAACTATCACGATGGCTGCAGTTTTTTTATACTGTTTTTTTTACTTTTACTCTTTAAAAATAAACTTTAAAAATATTTCAAGAGAGGAAGCGGTTAAGAATATACGAAGTCTTCTCAACTTTGGCCGGGATTAGCGACTTTAATACAAGTCAAAATCACAGAGTTCTTACGAATTTTTAATCTTAAATCCAATATCCAATAGGACTGGCAAATTCGAGCACTTTCTTACCCAGGAACCAGCAAAAGAACGACAATCATATCCCGACACGTGAATTCGAAATCGGTTACACTACCTTTCTATGAAATCGAGAATATGCACATTCGAGCGAAAGCTAACACTACTTTACTGCTGACAAGAGGCCCGCTCACAAATTATGCAAGTACACACACCGTTCTATAACCCAACGGCTACCGTGACTATCTCACGTGGATTTTTCTTGCATTTGCCCTGGGACTGTAATTTTCCCCGTTCTAAAGTCTTTATTAGAACATAGAAACGAATCTCGAAGTTACGTTGCCATGGTCGCCCTTCTTTGCCCGGCATCCCAGTGGTCATTCTAATCACTGCATGAATCCCGGGTGCGGACGGGGGAGTATTGCTAAATTCCTATGGAATATATAGAACCATGTATGGGGTCTTGGAGCTGAATTTCTTCACATCCCTTCTCGATCCCATCTCAGTTCGCATCCCACGATTGCATATACGAAAGACAGAGCCAGTGAGATTATTTACATGCGATTTCGCAAGGATGTGCATGAGAAATGATTGTAGCGCATACATATGTGCACACAACGACGACGACGATGAGACCAAGAGTTCATGCGAATACAGCAAGGAAATTGCGAAGAACAAGAATAAGGAACACCAGCTGCAGAATTCATAAGGACATTAGGAGAAGCAATGTTGACCAGGCCGAACTTGGACACGATACTACTTAACATTCGCATAGAATGCATTTTACCAGGGCTCATTTCGCCCTCTGGCCAGAATTAATGTTGTACACTATCTCGAGAAGAAGACGAACAGCAGGATCATTCCTGGTAGCTTGTTGGGTGTTCAGTTGTGGGTGCGAACTAGACAAGGAGTCACATTGTGGCTGTATGAGTGGTGCGTATGTAAGGGTGTACCTGGTTGGATTCTAACAAGATGGCCACCGCGTGGTGATTCTCCACTCAATACGGTAAGAGGTTGGCCTTCTCCCGACTTTGGTCGCCTTATGGACACGGCTAAAGGCAAACAGGAGCATCATCATCATCATCACCATCCTCATCGTCATAATTGTCCCCCTCGTGCTCGCCTTCGTAGTGATTGTCGATCGAAACCGTCACCGTTGTCGTCGACATCGTTGTCCTGCCTGTGTAGCAAGCAATTGGATTCTCTTATGCAAACTTCAGAGCGGATGCATTCAAGAGAGAAACTCATGGCACCAGCATCACCATCGGCATAACCAACGCCTTCCGTTGTCCGTTGTCCGTTTGCCAAAAGGACTTCAATGTCTCACACACTACCCAATACTTCCCGAGTTATACCCATTCAACTTTCTCAAAATCGGAGCACATATGAACGTGGATGTCATGTTAGACAATATCCCTTGCAACAGATGCGTCTCCTTGCCCACTCCAATTGTGTGCAATCTCACTTACTCACTCACTCGCTCACTCGCTCACTCATTTACTGTTTGAATGACTACTATTGCTAATGTCGATGCATGTCCAGCTCCTGGTATCGCTATCGTAGTCGACGCCATCGCTATCGCTATCGTCATTTTGATGGTGGCAGTCGTGACCATTTGCCGCAATATGCATATCCACGTCTGATATCCTAAGACCACCCACACTCGATATAATCCTCAGCATCCTATGCAGAGAAGGACTACTGCACATCAAATGCATTAGCTAAAGGAGCCTTGGATTCTACATCTTTCTTCTTGCGCCTTGTGCCTTGTGCCTGCTTGGATTGAACTCGTACATTTTCCACCTTCTCTGGTCAGTCGTCGGTGCACTGAAACGGGGACAACTTGTACTTCAACAATGGGGCCATTTAGTGGCCAAAAGTCTCATGGGTCTGATGCAACGTCATATTTGGGATCTGAATTCTTGGGAAGTATATGTTGAACTGTAGTTCCTGTTCGTTGCCAAATCCACACTCATGTCGCTCCTTCTGCGTGTCTCTCAAAGAGAAAATAAGAGTACCAAAATTTCACTGGAAATTCTGGTGAAATGTGCAGCAGGAGTTAGTTTGGCAATTTGAATGGACAGAAATTCATAGAGTCTACTCTAGTACTAAAACTCAGGCAGAATGGTTTCCGACTTCGAAGCGGCACGTTTATAATTTCCGTCCGTCACCATTTGATAGATCTTGATACGAACACTTCTTTACTTATTAGCGTCTTTCCCTCAAGAGAAGTGTGAACCGGACAAGCAACATTTATGGCATTTAGGTTATTCTTTATTTCACATAAAAGAAGATTCAGAAAGACTCGTTATTGCCAATTCAGAGAACTGATGCAGTACATACTTGGTAGACGGAACTAATAAAAACCAAGTCTATTCCTACGAGAGAGATTGTTCACATTTCGGGAGTTTGCAAATTGTAAGGCATTATCATTCAACCAAACGAACTCCTAATCGGTCAATTGATAGTACGTTGCACTGCAATCCCTTGCTAGACGCAATAAAGAAAAACTTGGGTCTCTAGACACAAATGCATTTTTGTATCGTGTAGCAACAATTTACGTTTACCAGACCAGCAACTACCATTCGCATCCTTCAAGATTTTAAGTGCTTAATGTATAAAACAAGTGGCGGCAGTGGCGTGTGGGTATGTGCGTCATCCTTCTCGCAAATTAACCTTGCTGCCTCCGTTCGATTCCCGGCTAAAATAATGTTCACGATCCAAACTCTTTCGACTCACTGACAATGATCAACGAGTAATAATAATAATATGGTTGGCGCGACAGTCCGAGGTGGACCTGGACCTAGCTTTTCAGCAAGCACTCGTGCTGTGCGTGCTATTGTTCTTCAACGTGTGGCTGAGACCTACAGTTTAATAGCGACTTCGAACGGCGAAGTTGAGAAACTTTTTCTAGACAGGAGTATTCTTTGAATATTGTTGAAAGAGGTTGGGCTGTTATCAGAGGTGGAAAATTCGGGTATCGAACCTGGCACCCTCTGCGTAGGAGTCGACCAGAACAAAGCAATGTACAAATATCAATAAGTAAGTAATAATGTATGTAAGTAATTCATTTGTTTGGTTCTTAACTTTTTTTGGTAACAAAATTAATTTGAAGTCAGCTCAGATATAAAAATATCATTACTAACGAAAACATGAAATCCACGATTGGACAAGCCACTAGAGACAACTTCGCAGATATGTGGTAGCAAATCAACATTCACCATTATGAATATAACTCCGCCGGACAAAACTCAATCAAAGGCTTTCTTAAAGTCCAGCAGTATCATGCCCATTGACTTACCTTTTTCTTGAGATGACTTAACGTGCTTACAGATCCCAAGTACTGGATGAGACGAACTATATATAATATATTCTTTGCTAGGAAATAAGTTCTACTTGACAATTTTCTCCTTTAAAGCCATCTCATAGGTTTTGCCGAGACCACTAAGTATACTAATATGTGTGTAACTGGTATCGGGAGGCTGACAAGCTTTGAGTATACAGTAGGTACCTTTACCTCCTGCACACACCCCTAGTTCTTAAATACAGTACGTAATAGAGCTCTTGATACTCACATAATAATAATAATATGGGTGGCGCTACAGTCCGAGGCAGACCTGGGCCTAGCTTCTCAACAACCACTCGTGTTGTGCGTGCTATTGTTCTTGCACGAGTGGAAGGGACCTACAGTTTAATGCCGACTCCGAACGGCGAAGTTGAGAAGCTTTTTCTAGACAGGAATACTCTTTGAGCATTGTCAGTGACTCGAAAGAGGTGGATCCGTGATACTCACATACCCCCCCGATATATCATCGGGTACCCGTAAATTTAGACGAGATTAATCTACTAATGAATTCAAATCCAGTTCGTATTCAATGCGTGCTAAAAAGTACTTTGTACTTCTTTTACTATTGGTGGGTAGTCCACCAATGGCATGTGCTTTCATCAGTATTTTCCCTTTCTTCGCCGTGGTGAATCACAAATAAGGTTGTACTTTCTTATTTTTTGTATTGAATTAGAATATTTGTAGCCCGATACTCGGTGATGACGGGTAACTAGAAATCTAACAATACGGGGTAGCCTCCAACTTTGGTATTACCCGCATTATCCTAGTCCCGGGTACACGGGTATTTATGGGATTGGGAACTTCCCAAGAGCATTAGTAGCTACAACCATATATCTAGCAAATTCCATATATCTAAAGAAAATTCAAGTTTACTCCAAGCGTTAAGTTTGAACGATAAACGCTCAAGACCAGGGCCTATTTCACAGAACATACATTTCATACATTGAATGATTCTCAAACTTCTGCTGTATGATTTCTGTTACTCAGATTTGTTGTATGGGCCGCTGTAACACAACTCGCATTAGTATTACAGTTTACACTGGAAATATGGGAAAGTTGTTTGATTCTATTTCACAGATAAATATCATACACATGATACAGCAGTTTTTTTTTTTTCAAATTTGAACATACTTTTTTTAATTAGACAACAAGAAATCCTAGTTCGTCAAATAATTTTTATTAAATATCATGTACTAAATGGAAAAATGATATTATAATGGCTGAATTAATCTCAATAATTTCGAAATCATGTTTTTCTTCATTATTGAGGAACTCCATTATTTAGTTTTTTGTTTGTTTGTAATCCACTTATATGGTGTCTGGGTTTCATTCACGACACTGTTTAGTTTTCAGTGAAATTTGTCATTTAAAATTAAACGTCAAATTATACACACATACAATATACATTCCACTGGAAGTAGAATCTGAGAAACAGAAAGTTGTATGATGTGTATGTTGTATGAATTGTATGTGATGTATGATCTGTGAAGTAGGCCCCAGACGTTTGCATTTATTTATTATAAACATTTTAAATTCAGCCAACTCCTTCAGGGTTTTGCATACGTATACGCAGATAGTTGGCCATGAGTTCAGTGTGTTATCAGGTTTCAAGCATTTGAAGCATTGAAGCAATACTTAATGTAATCTGGATTAAGAACATTATTCCCTTCAAAGGCCTGATTTTCATGGGTTCTGCATGGTTTCCAAAGTGTGGCCCAATTAGTCAAACAAAACTGTACTGTCAAAAACGTTTACGTCCATTATAACCCCTTTGAATAACACATCGGTAACAACAACTATCTTCGCTTACAATGACCTATTCCATTCTTTCTTTTTGAATGGATATGCGTTGGTGGAAGTTACAACGGCTAAAACCGACGAAACTACTGGCGCAACTGCATATTTTCTTATCGATAAATATATCTGTGAAAATAAAATTTAGGAAATCTGACTGCTTAGGTGCTGCTTGTTGACATGCTATTCTTTTTGTTTACTCTTCAATTTTCGCCTCGAGTTTGTTCAATTTACTGCAAATTTTGGTGTGTTCTTCATGATGGAAGAGAGCAATATTTAAGCCTGGTTGACATTCGGGTTTTCGCGAAACTGGGACCGCCTGCGAAACTGGGTCCGTCTTTTAAAAAGAGTCCAAAATACGCGACACACATTTAATAGAAGCTAAATTACTCATTTCAAACACGTGGAGATGGGTCACTAGTTCAACCATTGCCAACTGTTTTGTTATATTCCGGAATCGAATATGCTCCAACAGAATACAATTTTGAAGAAGGGAATTAATAGGCCTTAAATCTGTTACAGCGGTTGGTTACAGCGACGCATTGGTTATAACGAACAAATACGTCAGTCCCTTGGAACTCGTTACAACCGATCTTGTGTTTTTACACGGCGAAGTCCTCATTTAAGTCCCTGGACAGTGGGGCCGCTACATACATTAGTTCACCTCTAGGCAGTTGCCGTAGATGATATCTAGAGGACGTCACGAGGAAGCTGTATGGGATCGTTGCTGGCAGCACATAGAGAGCAGCACAAGAGAGCCAAAAATGCTGCGAAATGTTTAGGTTTCCTTAATCGATGCATTAAATATTTTACCCCTTCTACTTGAGTACAACGCTCATATCTGGTCTGGTGCCCCCAAGACCACCCTGCACCTACTTGATAGAATCCAAAAGCGAGCGATAAAACTAATAGGAGACAATAATATTGTAGTCATTAGACTCGCTCAAACATCGACTTACCGTCTCTTCTTCGTCCGTGTTTTATCGTTATTTCAACAGACGATGCTCAAGTAAGCTAGCCAACTGCATTCCTCTTCTCCATGAATTCACCAGGAATGCCCACCAGTATACTCTTAAGCCTACTTTCGGACGGACAGTTAAATTCGGAGACACGATCTTCAGCAGCACTGCACGAATATGGAATGCCCTCCCCAGCCTAATATATCCTACAGACTGCAACCCGCAGATATTTAAGACCAATGTGCACAGGCACCTCCTCTCCCTTTCTCCCTCTATACCTTCGGACGGTGCTGTGCCTTGCCCCGGACACACAAGGGTATATGCAATCCCTTGAGCACGCGCAAATTATAGAAAAAATATGAACAGCTTTGCCCTGGATGGCTAGACCCAAGCCCTCAGGTCTATAGCGCCAGTAGAAGAAGAATCATTGGACCATATTTGTTTTACTGCCCTGTGAACAATGTTGCTGCTTGGCGTCCGCTTCGTCCAATGAGTTATTATTTTTTGTACCCAAAAGCGAGCTGGTCAACATGTGTTTCCAACATCCCACACAGCACTAGAATGTTGGTGCTAATTGAGAAATAAGTTCGATTCGAAATTGATTTCTGGTGCGCTTAAGTACGCCTAGCACGTCTCACCTCCCTTGGAAGCACATTTTCGCTTGCCTCTGCGATATTGGACACCCCAGATTTACCAGGCCCTGAACTTACAACTCGTGTCCTCCAAGCTTTTATTGACTGCAATTCGAAAGATTAAAAAAACATGCTAACGACAAGGCCTCAAAATAAACAAAAAGACTTAAATCACTCGCACTTCATGTAAACACAGCTCTCATTGCCAGCCTCTTGAAACTTATTCGGCTGCACTGTGTGCAACCGCCATAATAAACATCGTCAGCCGGATACAGTGGATTCATCGAAGCCATCAGCCAGCAGATCCAGCAATAGCGGTGTGACCAACAACGGCGACACAAGCAGCTCTCTAACATCAACCGCCAACGTGTGTGTGTGTGCATGTAGATGCTGTGTTTGTCCACCTATGGAGAACATGTTTCTTCCTTATCCGCAATGCGAATGCTTCTGCATCCAGCATCCATTTCTGCACGTGTCTGCGTGTTGGTGTGTATTTATAAAATCATTATGTGCATGTCTAAGAAGAATAGGAGTACCAGAACCCAGAGCTCTCCAAGAGTGCAACCACTGGCCATTGCTCCAGCGGGTTCCTTCAGCTTCTGCCCATCGTCATACACATAAAGCCTCTCAGAGATTCCTAAGTGGGTGCTGCTGGCCTGCCTCGGACAAAGGGGGTTGCATTCGGTGTTTTCTTTTTATCTTGTATCCTTTCTTGAAGCATATACATTGCGTTCCATGCGACCAGGCCAGTTGCCATGTGTATAAATTAGAAATCGGGAAGTGTTTCCTCCATCTGCGCCCAGGTAAGATGATATTGGGCAGAATATGAGAGCGCATGAGACTCGAAGTCCTCGCCTCCCCTTCCCCATCGCCTCTTCATATCTGGCCAAAAAACCAATGGACGACATGTAGGAATGGAACACGAGGATGGGAGATGTTAAAGAAGAGCAAGAATAAGTAGACGTAGAAGTAGAAGTAGAAGTAGAGGCGGAAGCGGTGGTGGAAGAAGAATCGGCAAGGATCCGTATGTAGGAAGGATTGTGTGAGCGCGCGCATTCAAAATTTCACATTTTGCCAACTTCCATCGTCCAGCAGCACACTGGGCTAAGGCATCTCAAGCATGGGTGTATGTATGGATGTGACCGAAGACCAATGTCCAGGACGAACAATATATGTGCGAGTAGCACCAAATACACACGAACCACCAGCAGTCATTCTCTGGCCCACTGGACTTCCTAAGTGATCGCAGTTGTGTTGGTGCGTGCGAATGTGCAAGTACGAGTATATCCCGAAGGATACATACACCAATCATTCCATTCCGTCAAGAACAAGAAGAATCGCCGCTGTTACCTATTGCTTGTTTTTGCTCCTTGCTACGGTCGGTGGTGCTGTTGATGCTGTGCTGATGCCAACGCAGCGCCGTCGCCGCCGCCAACGTCGCCACGGCCACCCACTTTTGTGTGATTAGGTCGTGTGGGGGTTGAGGTTTTCCAAGGGGGTGAGTTGTGAATCTCAAACCGGGACGGGGTGGTGGGGGTAAAACGAAGTGGGCTGGCGAAATGGCGAAGGAAAGATTTTAAACCAGCTGCTCAAACGAGATGAAAGTGCTGCTGCTGCTGCCGTTGCTGTTGCTGTTGCTGGTGGTGATGGAGAAGACGGCAGTGGTTGGTTGGTCAGCAGTCAGGAGCGGTGCTGGAATAGCCATTGTTGTTGCAGACGCTGCCTTAGTGGATCATAAGTTGTTGGCTCCTTTCTCTTCATCATCTTTCGCTTCTTCATTGTGTCGTTGTTGTCGTGCTCGTGCACACGTCATATGTATGTATGTCGATTACAAATTTAGATTCTCGGGCGGTTCAGTTAGGGACTAGATTCCACACTTACCCACACCTTCCGTTCGATTCTCCCTTATGTCCTCACCCCCGGCCGAAGTGTGTTGTATAAATTTAATGCGGGATAGATTGTGATTGCCTTATGAAACACAGCAACAGAAATAGCGGCGGCAGCAGTAGCACCGAGAACGACATCGCCGATAAGGACTACCGAAGTGGGTCCCCGTCGTTTCAAGAGAAACCATTCTACGAGTCCTACTCAGCCACCGCAACGAATGTTGGCCCCTCGCAAAAAGGGGTAGAACCAAGTGGTCACTCACATTCTGACCAACGATGCTGGGGATGGGCGATGTGGCAAAGATGGACTAAGACCAGGGGATGAAGACTCGGAGAAATGCTAATGACAATTCTACTTGGTGGACGCTGTGTAGATTTTGTGAAAATTTGAATAAGGTAAGACGTGTGTTCGTATATAGGCGAGCGAGATGGTACGTTACGTTACTCCACAGCAACCCCATCGCTTTGCTTCCTCCAATTGGAAACTTAGAAGGACCTCCACGGCGGCTGCAACACTGTCCGGCGACGATGGAAATTTCTAAAGTTCCCGTCATTCAAAGGATTTTCCCGGGGTAGGAAGCGGAACGCTAGACTGGGACTGTGAGTGGAATGGAGTGATGACGTGAGCTGGAATGGAGTTTGAGTCGGAGTCGGAGTTTGTGTATGCTGATGAAGAACAAGAAGAAGGCGAATAAGCAATATAAAACCACATACACTGGACAAAGGTGGACGAGGGCTGTTGGCTGCCCAGGATAAGAATGCTCACTGGACAAGTGTATATGAGTTTACAATTTGTGCGAGTGTGTGAGTAGTGCGGTCGTTGTGTGCGCTCGAATGCGTGTATGTTCAAGTTTTCAATGTTTTGCCCATATTTACAACGATTTAGTGCATGTATTCAATATCCCCGAAAAAGAAAAGAAAAACGAAACATAGAACCGCACCAACTAAACCGAAAGCGCACAAGGAGTAAATGAGTTCGTAAAACTGAAAACGTGAAGTCGTTCTTGCCCAACGCCACTTGCCCGCGGCGCATTTATGAATATTGAAAAGCAATTGCTCAAGGGTTCTTGGAAATCTTTTTCGCAAAGCAAACTCATGTTAGTGACCATATTTTGAGAAGTCTGGTTGCTCTCGCTTGGCCTGGATTTAGACATCTCCTTCATTCCCCCAGCGTGTGGGTGTGGTAATTTTGCATATTGTATGGATGTTAATTATTAAATCAAATCTCCGAGACTGGACCATGAGAGGTATTTAACAAAAGCGGATGTGAAACATACAACTTGTGCAATATCACAATAGTCAAGTGTACCGTCGTACTTCACAGAATGTGAGTGAAGGCGACAGCAGTGCAGTTCTTTGAGGTGTGGTGTGTCCATAGTTTTAATATATTTTTGTGCGAAACTAATTAAAAGGTGAAGCTGGCTAGCTTTGACATCATAAATTCAAAGTACTTGTGTCAATAGTTTTCCAGTCGCAAAAGGTTAGGAAAATATTTGGAGAACCCAGCATGGATTAGTTTGTATCTGTGGACCACCACAAAAGGGGCGGATTTCCTCGGCTTGCTTGTACAAATTTATTTTGTGCTGATTAGACAGTTCGCATAAACTATTTAGGTTGAAACCCTTTTCCGCAATTCACAGAATAATTGGATTTTCTAAAACAGAAAAAAAAAACAATGTTTTATATTCAATTTATTTCAAATAATAATAAAATATGGGTGGGGCTACAATTGGTGGTGCACCTGGCCCTACCTTCCACAGCAACCACTCGCATCGTGCGTGATATTGTTCTCTCGTGACCTAAAGTCTTATATCCACTTCGAACGACTAAGTGTTGTTGGTTTTCGCCCTCCTTGAAGTGGGAAGTCCTTCAGAATTCGGCGTATTCTTAAGACTTGCCTCTTTTGGGCTGTAATTTATTCAGATCAATATTGTCATATTTAAAAAACCACCAGTTGAAGATGTCAACAAATAGATTGTTAAATATTTGGACTTTATAGTGCTCCTTGTTAGGACATCTATCAGCTTCAGAATAATTGTCAGAAGACAAAATGTGTGGATCTTCGCAGCACATTATCCCGCACTTAATCAACAACGCTTTAAATGTTAGCTTGCCAGTCCAAGTGATGCACGGAAAAACTTGGAAATCAAGTCTCTGTTCTAGCTCTAATGCTTTGATCACTTTAAGGCATAGACCAACAAATCTCGACCTTTTCTAAATTTAATCGTGTTTATCGAATTGAACTATATATTTCAAATTCCGGCGTAAATCTACATCTAGTGACAGAAGAGAGGATACAGAATAAAGGGGCTGCTAATCAAATCCAAGGTAAAAAAAATCTTAAATGCAGTTTCCTAAAGCAATAAGTGGGCAGGTAGGCGGGGCTGCTAGTGAATTCACCAGCTCACTTAGACCATGTTGGTCCATTTTGATACCCACAGTTAGACTACTACCACTGATTGACCGCACCAGTGATAGTGACGTTAGTTTGATCCCAACGGCAAATGGTGACTTGACCAGGTTTGAAAACCAGATAAAAGCTTATTAACTTTGCTTTCACTGGGATAACCAGGGGCAGGCACTTAACCAACTGCGCAAAGTAATATGTAAATTAAACAAAACAAAATATGAAGATACTGTCGAACTTCGATAACTCGAACAAGTGTACAAGTATAAATATTTATTTATCTGCGATATAAAACATAAAACGTAGATCAGCATAATTATAATTTAAAATAGTCATGACTGAAGAGCGGTTAATTTATTTTGTTTCTTAAAACAATCTTCAATGGAATTTAAACCATTGCAGGTACACAGAATCATATGTTGTTTCATAAGTCTTTTCTTATAATGAGTAATGATTTTACAGGAAACTCCTTCGGTTCAATCAAATCATCCTCAATCATCGCCAAGTATTTCCCTATGATATCACTGCTGTCATTGGAATTGTCAAGCTATGAAGGTTCGGACTCACATCTACATATCTCCCTGGTAAACAATATCGACCTTTAGAAAACATCACACGTTACACTTCGTATATTTGTGGTATTTTTTCTGCAATTGAATTGCTCGTTCTTTTCTTTCGTTTGAAAGTTCAGTTCTGAAAATCAAAAAACCACGATTTTGCTTATACTAGACCAAAGGAACATGATAACGCAGTGCCCCGAAAGTGATTCCTTATCAAACGAACTTAGCTGAACTTGAGAATTTCTTTTCAGAACTCGACTTATCGAAGGTGACGCCAATTAATCTGTTCGAGTTATCAAGACATTCAAGTAAGCGAAGTGCGAGTTATAGAAGTCAAATTACATGTACATTTTCGTCTTGGTGCTATTGCCAACCGATTACCTTCGACTTATCAAATATTCAAGTTATCGAAGTTCGCTTGTATATCAAAAACTAAGGGCACAGCGGGTCATAAACCAAAAACGTAAGGAAGTTTAAATCGCAAATATATGGCCCTTCTCTTTGCTTATGAACGCTTTTGAAACAGGCTGCTCTCGAGATTGTTCAAGTAACGAGACCAATCCATTTTTTGATAAGTGGACAATAAATTGATAACGATAGATGCTACCAGAAATTTCTCTACCTGATTTAAGTGTGCTATCCTCACGTTTGCGACGCGAATATTGGATAGTCTTTGGTTCATCTATCCACGATGACTTTTCTAAACCAAACTTATCTCGAAACAACCGAGACAGCTGCAGCAACAAGTCACCTGATACAGAAACGAACGTTGCGATTATAAAGTTAGCAGCCCCTTAAATAAAACACCTTTGTATTCTTTATTCAGCTATAGTCTTCTCTTTTCGTGGTGGCCGTGGCGTTGTGCATTGACCCCAACGCAACTGAACCTCGGTTTCCGGTACGGCCAAAATACATATTTTTCACAGACCCACCTTATTCGAGCCACTGATAATGCTCAAAGAGTAATAATTATCTCGAAAAGGCTTCTTAAAATTGGCCTTCCACTCGTGAGAGAGCAATACCACACACGACACGAGTGGTTGTTGTAGATGATATGCCCTGACCCCCTAAAGGCTGTAGCGCCACGATTTAATCAACATTGTTATTATTATTAAAGTCGTCTTTAGGCCAAATATGGAATTTATCATGTCTACAACCCAGCAGCATTATTCTGCTTAAAACAGATATTACTTTAATGCTTTTAAATTACCCTTGAAGCCTTGGTTTCTCTTAAAGTTTGTTTAAAAAGGTCCAACTCGGCCTCTCACGAAATCAGTACTATTATTATTGTTAACTTGTTTTCACATTTTTGTTGTTTCCTATTTCCGAAATTATCCCAAGCTTTACATTCGTCGGCCATCGCTAACCCACTTCCCAATCTTAGCACTTGTTATACCACCAGGGTCGTTGATCAGCAGTCGGAATGGGGTTGCACTTTGATACAATTGTGTATCTAGAACGTAAATGAAATGAATGATCACTGGCTCTCCTGAGTCTACACAAAATGGTGGGCCATAGTGTGTATGAAGGCTTTTTTGGAATCAAATTTTGTTACAGCGTTGCATTTGAGCTAAATTTTTGTGTGTGTTTATGAGAGTATATTATTAATTTTTTTGATTATTATTTAACTGTATAGATACTTTATTGACTTATATATAACGCCAAATTCTTTTTCTTTGGACTCAATCAAAAAAGACACAAAGCTAACATATTCTAGCTAGGCGTTTACGATTCAATACCTTAAGAGGTTGGGTCATGAATTGAGTCACATGGACAACTGGTCTCTTGGCTGCCAAATTCGGAAATTGCGGGACAACTCCTCGGAAGACGTCCAGTTGCAACCTAACATGTAAAAGTTAAGAAGGACGTTAAACAAGTTCGTAAGTTTAACTGGTGAAGCTTGTTGATAGAACCCCAGGTCAACCCGGACTGTAGCACGGTACAACAAAGAAAGACTAACACAAAATCAGGGGAGAAATACTTCCAGCCTCTGCTTATAATTTCTCCACGGTATAAGGACAAGTTACACTAAAGTAAAACATTGTTAAACCTTTTCTGCTGATATCCAATAGTTAATTTTTTTGATCAGAAATTTATTTTCTTTCTTCGATCCGAATAAATTTGACAGATATTTGGGTGTTTAGCAGAAATGAAGTATTACAGAGATAGCCGACTTCACAACTGATTGCCTGATTTTATTCCTAGTCCATCGATGAATTTGAGTACTTTTTCGACAGATATTCATTCATTTTTGACGGTTATTCACGAACTAACGTAAATGCCGTACTCTGGTTGGGACCTTCGTTTAAGAAAACGTTATAAAAAACAATTGTCAACAATTTTAAGGGACAAGAGAGGTAGAAGTCTGGCGTCACTGTAATACTTCATTTCTGGGTGTTAAGGTTTCGCAAGTCAATGTATTTTGAATTATTGACCCCAGAATGCCAAAATTTATTTTTATCGGAATCACCCAACAAAACCATAATTTTTTTTTCACATGTACATACACTCGCTAATCGGAGGAATTGTACAAGAAATCGGAAAATAAATTAAAATATGTTTTAAAAGGAACTTTGAATTAAGGACTTGGAAAGGAAATCTTCACTTTATTTCAGAAATTCGCAATGAATGACTTCAGCCAATAGAGTTTTTTTTTATCGTGCCTCGGATTGAATTCAGCGCATGACTCGCATTGAATCTGAAAACAAAAAACCTGCATTTAAAATTTCTCACCTCATTTCACCTCATTTTATTTTACTAATTTTTTTGTTGAGTAGCAGAGCCTCCTTTTTTCAATGTACACCATACAGAAATCCATCTAGAAACATTCTTCCTTGTCACAGTATACCCTCGATATGCGATCGCTCAAAGTAAGTCCCAGTGAAATAGTGACTTCAAAAAAAAAAAACAAATAGAGCTGGAGGTCGGCAAAAATAAATCCTTCAGATAATCCAAACGAAAATTATTTATATTATTTTTTTTATTTGAATGTTTTTTCTTTCTTTGTCTAATACTATATATGTATGTTCGTTTTTTTTCCCCAGCACACCTAACTTTTCTTACAAAACGATTAAGTTAGTTAATATTATCAAGCTTTTATTTGGGAAAAAATTTGCCTTTCTAATAGTTTTAGTTAAACATGCATTTGATTGTATTTTGGTTTTTTACGTAGCCGCTTGCGATACATTTTGACATCGTGTAGTTTTGGTTTGGGTTTGGATTTCATAAAATGTCAAATGGTTGAGGTGAGTAAACAATTTAGAAGAATACTTAAGATATGTATTTAGCTTAAGATCTCAAGAATTTCTCAATATCATTCTCAAAATCATTCCACATTTTTCTTTAATTTCTGAATAAGCCAATTTTTTATTCATCACTTATTAAAAAAAATAGTCTGTCCTACGTCAACATCTCATGGCTTCACTATTCGCATTCATTCAGTGTGCTGTTGTTCGTTCCTTGTCTTTATCCCATCCAAAGTGTCTCTTCCGAAGTCTATTCTGAGAATAACATCTCATCACTGAAAGGTTCTGATTTCTCAAACTACTTACTAGCAAACTCTTGCCTCTTCCTTTTACCCACCGTCAAAAGAAAATATCTATTTCAGTAAAGCCAAGCAGTGGGCTCATATTTTTTTTAGATTCTGCGAAACTATCTGCGACGGGTATCGGTTCTAGGGAACTACTTTATATTCGAGAGCTTTGTGAGGATAATTTTAGGTTCTTCTTGGAAAAAAAAAACTGGCTTTTGTTCTTTTACGCTATTATGACGTGTCCAATATTAGTAGGAAAAAAATATTTTTAACGGAGTGCTTACTATAGAATACTGGCTTTAAAATAAACTCACTTTAAGTAACCAAGTGCATTTGATACCTTGAACAAAATGTTGTACTTATACACAAAACAAATATAAATATCCTCAAAACAAATTGATTTAAACTCGCACTGTTGGACTACGTAGGTATATTAACTTTATTTCCGGGAGTACCGGCGGAGAATCGAACCCAGGCAGCAAGGTAAGTTGCGTTGAGGTCGACGCACATCGAAACCACAACACCACGGGCACCACAAAATATAGCCTCCACTTCATTGAAACTTCAGTCCTTGCATTTATTTTATTTTTGGCATTTAAACCGATTTCATATAAGGGCTAAGGAACTATTGATCCACGATATGTGTCTGCTTACCCGACCGCGATGTGAAACCAAAACTCAGAATGGAAACAACATTTTTACTATAAATCATCATCATGTCAATCAAAATCCTTGATATCTGGAAATCATTTTTTAAATGTATTTATGTAAATGTAAATTTTTACAAACAAGGTCCTTCGAATACGGCCTAATGGTTCGAGAAGAGGAATCTGGGGTATAAATTACAAGTCCAAGTCACCGTTTATGGAAGGCGGCTAGTTCTAGGTTATTCACAGAAGAGGTTTTTGATTAACATGGCAGATAAGATCTTGTATGCGATGCTCACAAGACTGATACCTTTATAGTTGCACGATACTACGTTGATTTTATGAAGTATATAAGAGGTGTCTCAAAATTAATCACCCAAATTTGTATGATAACCGCCAAGTGACTGCCTTCAATTTTCCATTATTCGATAGGATGTTTACCCCACCTTGTACAATCCTTTATGTATCTCACAAATATTTACGTGCTAAGTTAAAATTAAAACAATTGTGAAGGATAAAAGTTATGCGTCCATCCATTGTCTAAAGTCTGAGAGAGAGGCAATTTGACGTTTTATCTTAAAAAATTTGTTCAGCTCAAAAATAATGGGTTGTTAGTGGGTTATTAGCTTCCGCTATTTTCATGCCAGATATCTTTGTTGTAAGGCCTTATTTCCACGTTAATTGCATTTTATAAAAATAATTATATGGTAACTATACTGCTTCCAAAAATGTGTCCTGTTCCCATTAAACCCATCAGCTATAGATTTCCCATCTAAATGTTGAGCGCTTACAATTCCGAAAAGGCCATTGAATCTTCCAATTTTAAGACGGCAAACAAGCTCAAAATGTGTCAATTGATGCCGTTATTAAAGGACATAATTCAAACCGAAAAATCAAAACTGATCAGCAGAGCAGCAACAAATTCATATTTTACTGTAGCAGTGGATGCTGGCCACGGAGGGAATCCCAGGACAGTTGGAAGATGTAAGTGTTGGGACTTGGATCCTAGGAAACCATAAAGTAATGTCAACTGGACAGCAGATGAAGCACTGATTAACGATTGGGAAATCAAACTTCGGCTGGATCACTAGACCGACGGGGATGGTCATAGGCAATCCAAGGGATTAATCAGGACTTATGCCTTATTTCTCGGCCTCAATAAGGAAAGTATAAGAATGCTAAGGAGTTTTTTATTGTCTCTGGCCTGAATTACCACCTTAATAAAATAAGCCTGTGGTAAGAGAAGGTATGCAGACTCTGCCTTCAAGAGTATGAGACATCCGAGTACATACATTTTATGTTAATGTTCGGCACCACTCTAGATAAGAAAACGTATGTTTTATAGGCATATACTCTCTACAGTGGAATTAAAGAAATCCACTACAAAGGACATTCTATCTTTCATAACAGAATCAGTAGGTACTTATTGTGGATTTACTCTAAACCTTAGAGACACAAAGTTCTGTGTTCAGGTCGCGGTGTCACTCAGTGCAGCAGAATGGCCAAACAGTGGAAGAGAACGGGGTGACCTATCGAATTGGGTATACAATAACAGGATAAGAATAAATGTATCAGAAAAGGAAAAATATATGAGAAAGAAAATTTCTTTTTGACGTTAACTATTTTACGATAAACAAGGCTGTAATATTGATTGTAATATAAATGACACAAGAATAAGTAGACATTCATGCAATTATGCCGTACATTCATACGATGGGGTCTTCTAAATCATACCTTCTTTCTGCATCAATTATGGGTTATAAGTTACCTCTTTGGCACTTTCCGTTTTTATGCCATATATCTTTGTGTATGGCCCTATTTCCACAGTAGTCAATAAAATTTTGAAGGAATGGTAGATATTAACGACTGGGTGGCGCAGTTTGCTAAGTGCCTGTCCTTGGTTAATAGGGTTCCCGGTTCGAACCCCAAAGTTCCCCGATCTTTCTTCTTTTTTTACTTCTTTACACTGAGATTTTAGAAATATGTAGGGCTCTTGTATTTTACCATACTTCCGAGCGAAGCTTAATTTTTCTACGTTTAAACCCAAAAGAGCAACACAAAATTTACTTTCATGCTTCAAAGCGGACCTGTTTTGGGTGCAACACAAAGTTCCAACTTCTTGAGTCGCCCAGTGTCACTAACGAATAAAAAATGGAAAAATGCAAAGCAGATCTGTTCTCTGTTTGTTTTTGTCAAATAAATAAAACAATGTTATTTATTTTTTTCTAGGCTTGCCCCACCTAGAAACAGCCATTACGTGGTATTTAGAGATGGAACTGCCCATCAACGCATTGCGTGGGACAACACAACAGAGGACACCCACGTTTAAGGTGGTGAACCCAGAGGGGTCCTTCTCAACAAATTTGGCGTGTAATCATTTTGTACAGCCTCTTTGTCCATCGCAATCATTTGAATTGCGACTGAAGCACAGGTATTTTTAAGGAATACATTTCATAGATCACCAGTTCTTTTCAACTCCAAACATGGTACAAGTCAACAAATTTCTTCACGCAGTTCGCAAATGCCCTTGTGGCAATCCTGTTTTTTCTCAAAATATAATGCACTCCCTAATCACAAGATATGTACTTTCACTAACAACCAGCTTGCCGTTGTAAACTAAGACAGCGAGAAATTGTCGATTAGATGTTAATGTTGCAGCATTTATTTAAAGAACCATTATTTTCATTTGACAGTCTGCACAGTACTGCCTGGATAACGTGAACTAATTATTGCACAGGCCGTTCACGCAAACAAGATTATTCACGTTGTCCAATCGTTTGTACTTATCAAACTTGCCTTGCCAATAATCAGTGGAATTACTTTGTGAAGGCCAATAGCATTTGCCCACTTCTAAGAACGTGATCCTAGCCTTATCTAGTTTTCGGCCTAGAGCTGTTCTTTCACCACCAGCAACATATGTTTTTTTCGACAACATTATCCAAAAACAAGCTCGACTCATCGGCTTCATAAATTTGGTTCTTAGACTGTTGTAGCTCATGAATTATTTTGAATGAAGCACCTGAGCCACGATCGGATTAAAGCGTTTCCCCACAGTTTTTTTAAAAGCCGATATGCATAACGTGGCTTCAACCCACTAAGCCAACCAGAACCGTCATTTAAGACCCCTTCTTTTTCCTTTAGTTGAGTATGCAGTAGTTTCACTTTTTCTTTCTGCATTTCTCAGCCAACTGGTAGATTTTTACAACGATGCTTCAAAAACCATTTATATAACGCTCGCCTCATGCGAGGTTACTTGGCTTGCTTTAAGGTCACTTCATTTTAAGACTGTCTTCTTATTTTTTATTCTCGCTCACATTGTGGATTGGGCGACACCATACTGCCGAGACAAACTCAACTCGCCTTAAACACTTTCCAATTTCCCCCTTTTTTTTAAGTGATAAGAATTTCTGTTTTTTAAAAGATATTTTTGCAAAGAAACACTTATCTTCTCTTCACTGTTCTAATTGTAGGCATGCAAGAACTAGACGAACGAACGAATGAACATGTTCAATTGTGTGCACACATTTTTGATTAACGCTATCGAGGTTTCTATTGTTCACGCTATTGAGTAATCTAGGAATGTTGACGCAATCAGACACTACTGCAATTCCACCGACATATTTATGCGATACACTGCAAGGCACTAATAATCTTAAAGATCACGTACGAAATTACAAGGGAAACAGATAGCTCCAGCGCATTACCCGCGCAAGTTTTGTATGGAGGAGTTTAAATCGCAAGTCGTTTATAAAACGGGCTAAAAATTCTTTCTAGACAATATTGGGTTTTTACGAAGGTTTTAAGAAGGTATGCGTAAAAATACGTCGAACTTGCAATTTCACCGTTTAATGCCCAAGCTTATCTTTTTTTTTCGGAAAAAAAATTATAAGTTGTACAAGAGACAATTTGAAGCTACTTTTGTTCTACGTCTTTTTATATCTTAGGTATGTCACAGAAGACACCCTAGGAATAAAAGATTTATATGTATGGAAAAATATGGAATATATAAATATAAATAACAAAATGTGTTCGAAAATAATCGAAAAAAGTTGTTTGAACATGATTTAACACTAGTCTATATTTAGTGCCAATTTGACACTTTTTTATTTTCAAAAAGTGAAATTTCTAATAATTGAAGTGCTGTTGCCAAACGCTCGTGGCTCACCGGGCTACTTTCTCGTCTAGTTTCCGTAGAAGAAAAAAATGTCGCCAGAGGTCTCTGAAGGTTTGTAGAATAGTTATTACATATTACAGATGTTTGGTGTCAATTTGGCACAATGAGTTTACACCTTCAAATAAGGTTCTTCGCGCGAGTGCTGTGACACTTCTTTATTTTTCGATTGTGCAACTTGTTGCTGTGTATTATTCAGATCTTTTTTTTTCAAACAATTACTGAAAAATGTCTGACTATGAAATGTCTGAGGATTCTGCCAACAGTTTGTACGACAAACCGAAGACAGCGATCTTCCCGAATTCTCGGAAGATAATAATAATAATATGGGTGGCGCGACAGTCCGAGGTGGACCTGGGCCTAGCTTCTCAGCAAACACTCGTGTTGTGCGTTTTATTGTTCTTTCACGATTGGAAGGGACCTACAGTTCAATGCCGACTCCGAACGGAGAAGTTGAGAAGCTTTTTCTAGACAGGAACACTCTTTGAGAATTGTCAGTGACTCGAAAGAGGTGGAGCCGTGAATTGTCCAAGGTGGTAAATTCGGAACCTGGCACCCTCTGCGTAGGAGTCGACGCACTCACACTACGCCACGGCGACCCACTCGGAAGATGATACAGATTATTTACCAAGTGAGATTGAAAGTGATTCCGAAGATTATAACAGTGAATATAGTGATGCTGATTTTATTGGACAAGAAATGCGTTTGGAAATCGCTGCTGAACCGGACAACGCTCTCAAGTCGAGAGACGAGAATATTCAGGATGTGCGCGATCCAATGCCAATAGACAATAGATTTCGATTCTCGTCAAGATTTGTTTTGAATTTTTTTAGGCGCTTTCATTTGAAATTTGTACAGGTGTACAGGTGCGTTTTTTAAGCGTGACGTGGAAGCTTGTTGATTCGTCTGAAATGCTCGCCTTTTATGGACTTTTGTTGTTGGCTGGGGCATATCGGTCGAAAAGCGAAGCAGCAGCTGACATTGGCCACCAATTTTCGCAGCGACAATGTCACTTATTCATTTACGAGCTATTAGCCAATCGATGGCAAATTTCTTACCGTCGATAAGCAGCTGCTGCCATTTCGTGGACGATGCAGTTTTCAACTCTACAATTCATCCAAGCCTGGATGGTATGGCATCAAGCTTTGGATTCTGGTCGACGTTGTATGCCTACAATATTCAAGTCTACGTTGGTCGTGACAGGAACTGTTCGGCAGAAAAAAAACAAAAAAAAAAAAAAAAAGTGCCAGGGATTTGTTTCTTCTTTGTGTCCATGCCTCTATTTTTCTCTTACCTGTGCTTCTTTTCCATATTTAGTAGTGAACCAACTTGTACGGAACATCGTTTTATTCTTTGTGAAAAATGCGAGGTACTTCATGGCAAATGAAATTCCAACATTCTCAATTCGATTCGACCTGTCCTTTTTTCCTTCTTATTATATTTGTAGTTCAACTCTTATTTCTATTTACTTTTTTTTCATAACAAAAATGAAAAAAAGAATAGACATTCCTCATCAAACCAGCATATTTTAGCCTTTCTTTTGACTCTACAATCGGGTCTACAAAACCTTGTGACACCAAATTAACATCAAAAAACTAAATACAGACTAGTGTTAAAGAAAAGAAATTTGAATCACAACGTATCGGCGGCGCATCTCAGCAGAAAGAGATCTTTTCACCGATTGTCATTGAGGTGGAGGTAGCGACGAATCTTCTCGTATCGATTTCGTGGCACGCTTTCGCATATCGGTTTGAAAAAGGTAGCATCACTCCAGTACACTCATCAGACAGGATATCTGCCCACCGACATGAAATAGTTGATTTCGAAGAAGCGTTTCATTTCATCTCGTGTTATGTTCAGCCATTCGGGTTGTATTCGATCCATATGACCCATCGCCTTGGTTGTTGAACTGAATACAAATGGCTTTGTTGAACCAGATTTGAAATGATGTCATCGGTCACACTTCTTCTTTATTTGACTCTACAGTCCGGGGTGGACCTGGGCCTCAACCAACAAGCCTCTCCAGCTAGCACATTCTCTGGCTAGCTGTCTCCAGTGTCGCACGCCGTTGGTTGAGGTCCTTCTCCACCTGGGTGCGCCACCTTAAACGCGGGCGTCCTCTGTTGCGTTGTCCCTCGGGTTCGGAGTCGAAGACAAAAGATCGCACGCAGAGCTTTTCTCTCGAAGAGACCAAGGACTTCTTCATCCGCTTTTGAGATTGTCCATGCCTCCGCGCCGTACAGCAGGACTGGGATGATCAAGGTCTTGTATAAAGTCAGCTTGGTCCTTCGAGAGATGGCTCTACTACTCAATTGCCTCTTGAGCCCATAGAAAAAGCGGTTGGCAAGAGTTACTCTGCGTTTGATCTCGGTACTCATGTTGTTTGTACTATTTACTGCGGAGCCGAGATATACGAAGTCCTTGACTACCTCGAAGTTATAGCTGCCCATTGTGACGCTCTGTCCAAGACGTCGATGTTGTGTGTCCTTTCTTGATGACACCATATACTTCGTTTTTCCCTCATTCACCGCTGGACCCATTGTAAACACTTCCGCCTCAATGCCAGCAAACGCCTCATTGACGGCTCGCTGTGTTCAGCCTATCACGTCAATGTCATCCGCATATGCTAGCAGTTGTACGGACTTCTGGAAGATCGTGCCTCTAGTGTTGGCGTGTGAGTCTTGCACGATCTTCTCCAGGATGATGTTAAAGAAATCACATGACAGCGCGTCACCTTGTCTAAAACCTTTTTTGACATTGAAGGTGTCAATGAGTTCGTTACCGGCCTTGATGGAGCAGCGAGAATTTTCCATCGTCATCCTGCACAACCTGACGAGTTTGGCACGAATGTCAAAACTAGACATGGCGATGTATAGCTCGTCCTTATTCACGCTGTCATAAGCGGCCTTGAAATCGACAAAAAGGTGGTGGGTGTCGATTTGCATTTCTTGGGTCTTTTCCAGGATCTGCCGTAGTGTGAAAATCTGGTCGATGGTGGACTTCCCTGGCCTGATGCCACACTGATATGGACCTATCAGGTTATTTATAAACGGCTTCAGGCGAGTACACAAAACCGCAGAGAAGATCTTGTAGGCGATGCTCAGGAGACTTATTCCTCTATAATTGGCGCAGTCAAAGGGGTCCCCTTTCTTGTAGATCGGGCAAACGATACTGAGATTCCACTCATCGGGCATGCTCTCCTCCGACCATATGTTACAGATGAGCTGGTACATGAGCCCAACAAGATCATCTCCAGCTGCCTTAAAGATTTCAGCGGACAGTCCGTCCGCACCGGCAGCTTTGTTAGACTTCAGTCTTGGTATTGCTATGTTGACCTCGTCTAAGTCGGGGGGACGGAATTCTCGTCCACCATCGTCCATATTGAGTGGAACATTCTGACAGCGGTATTGGTGTAATCATCGCCGTTTGCCAGTCTGCAGAAATGGTTCTTCCAAATTCTCAGTATCGACTGGGACTCTACTGCTAGTTGTCCATTCTCGTCCCGTCATCGGTCACACAAAACGAAAAAAAACTCGAGCGGTGGGCTCAATGCCGTGATATCAGATGTGTGTGTATCCTTTCCACGAAGTGGAAGCCAAGCTTTATTCAATTGCAAATTCCTTTTGCGCCATAATGGTACCTAGAAATTTCGCTGTCTTTATCCATCGTTACGGTTTCAAACAACAAGCGTCGCTTCAATCGATTCAATATTTACAGAGTCTTCTTCGGCAGTCATTTCAACATCTGCTTCGTCACCGAATTTGCCAAATTTCGTGTCCTTTGACGTGAGGGCACACCAAAGTCATGATCATCATCGTCGCGATCATTCGTAGAGCAGCTTCAATTTTTAAAATTCCAGATCATCGTCTCCGGAAATATCGCCAGCTTCACTATCGGACCATAGTGAATTTATGCTGACAACTTTTATTCGTTGAGAGAATCGGTTTTGCGCGCCATTCTCAATAGCAATTTTTACACACACGTTCCTACACGGTATTATCTTAAAACTTAAACTCTCTCAAAACTCTCTAAAATATCTTAAATTTATCAACGGCAACGGACAACTCCAAACTAGATTCATAACTCTTTTCTAGCTTACCTACACTTCATCTTTGCGAATGCAGTGCACCGTTGCACATAATGACATTTGTTTGTTGCCCAATGCTTCCGGTCCCTATTCCGACAGTTTTTTTTAATTCATTTTTATTTGAATAAATCATGACCATGATCATGAAACTAGTCGGACGTACATTGTTACTCCTTCTAACTTACTGGCCCAATCCGGGCACTCTAAGCTAAACTTAATCTTATTCTATGTCTTCTCCGGGGGGACTGCTTCAGGGTCAAGCTTTATTTTTTTGCCGTCGTGGTTTACTTCGTCGTCATTATTTGTCATCACATGTACAGCTTAATATAATTCCGACCGTGGACGTTATATTGTTCATTGATGACCTGAGCATAGATGCGCTGTCCTTATGTTAATTTATATATAACATATTTTACGAATGGCGAAAGTGTCCAGCGTGCCATTTTGAACACGAACAAAAAAACCCAAACAAATTATGCATCACTTTCTAGACACAATAATGAATATGGAAATAAGAGTCCGATTCGACCGATTTAACAATAAAATTTACAAAAAAAATGTGTTTTGTCCTCCGGCACAGACTTAGCTGCACTCCACGCTTTCAAATACAGCTGGATCCAAGCGGCAAACGGTGCATACTGTTTAGCTTATATAGCAGATTGTAATAAAAGTATTCGCACGCAGTTTGGAATTTTTTTGTTGAACAAACCTTTTGTTCAAAGAGTGCGTGAGTTACGTGTCGCAACATATCAGTGCAACTTCCACTCAAGCAACATTGCATCTATGCACAGTCTTTGTTATATTTTGTTTCCTATTGTTCACGTCTTTACGATAAGTAGCGTCCTTTTTAAGTTTTGGTTCCTTCTGTTTGTTTTCGTCTTAGTAATTTACTCACTGTCAAGTGATCGCCGTGGCGTAGTGGGTTAGTGCGTCGACTCCTACGCAGAGGGTGCCAGGTTCGATACCCGAATTTACCACCTTGGATAATTCACGGTTCCACCTCTTTCGAGTCACTGACAATGCTCGAAGAGTATTCCTGTCTAGAAAAAGCTTCTCAACTTCTCCGTTCGGACTCGGCATTAAACTGTAGGTCCCTTCCACTCGTGAAAGAACAATAGCACGCACCAAACGAGTGGTTGCTGACAAGCTGGGCCCAGGTCCGCCTCGGACTGTAGCGCCACCCATATTATTATTTTTATTAATTTAATCACTCTCAGGCAGTTTATTCAGACTGTGCCGACTATGTCACAGCTATTTAGTTCATATACGTTTTTAGTTTTGTTTCAATAAATATAATTTTGGTAAAAAAGTGTTTCATTATATTATTTGTGGTCTAATTTGTTTAATTTGTTTTTCGTCTCAGAACGTATTATAACTCGTGCTTAAAATGGACTGGTTAAGGGATGCTTTAACATACCTATATGTTTCCACGTAGATAATCCATAAAACTCAAGCACACGAAGCAAAGAAGAATGAGAAGGACATCACGTTTGCATACCGCTTAAACTCTTGGCAAAAATAAAATCCTTCTTCATGCTCAAAGGAACCATTGACTATCAAAGCAAACGTTCATCAATTGCTCGGAAGTGAAACCGATTAGTAATGCATGCACTTCCGACCAATCGCAAACAGAAGCAAGATATTCCACTCAAACCATGAAAACGAACTGATAAAAGTTAACACATTCAACAGGCATCCTTAAAAGTCACCACCACCATCACCACCTCACTACTACAGCAAGAAGAGATCAACTCACTTAGCCTAAGTACCAAATAAATATGTAAGTCGAGGCAAACTGATTCCAATAGTACTTCTTCATACAAACAGTTCCTCAACAACTTCAAGTCATTTAATTCAATTACCCTTCTTTTCCCTAAGCCATCTGTGACGACAGACTAACATCCTTTTTCTTCAACTTTACCATAACAAACTTCCACGTCTACGTATGTCCATGCACCAACCCGAGTGAAGTCTCTGTAAGTATATGTGTATCGTAATAAAATAAGACACCGAAGAAAGAAAATAAATAAAAAGGAATCTAAAGGAAACTCTCTTTCAATGTCAGGAACACTTAAACAATAGCAAAAGATAAACACTGGGCCAAACCAGCAAAAATAGAGAATCAGAAAAGGCACCACCCTCCCGACTGCACAGCGGAGAGGAGCATAAGCCCTGCAAAAGAACTTAAATGCATCAAAAGTAGGAGAACTTTCTCTGATGGTAAAGGACAATAACTTCCAACTCGGAGAAAGTTGTTCTACATTTTTTCGCAAAGCAAAAAAAAAAGCTAGCAAAAGAAACCACAACCAAAGAAACAACTCAGACGAATCAGTGGAGAGTGTGTGTGGGAGACAGAGTGAGAGAAAGAGAAAGAGCAAGAAAAATAACACACAAGAACTCACCATAATGAGATTTATGTCCTTGAATCATAAAACCAATTTTTCGTGCATATTACACAGCTATAGTCATTTTTACTACTACTCTGCTCTGCTCAACTACTACGTCTGCCCTTCTAGAGATACACGTGTGTGCTTGTGTGTGAAGGTATGAATGTAGGGATGTATCGCAAGCAAACACATTATGAATGTACTAGTATATTCCGGCTGCTCTAACCAGAATTTTATTGTCCTAGGTTAGTTTTTATCCTTTTTTAATATAATGATATCTATGTTGAACTTTGCCTTCTTCTTGCATAGAATTGTGTACACCCCCAAGCCAGCCGTCTCCATCCATGTCTGGTTTATGGGGCTATAAAAATTTTTTCTTCAGCTTTCTTTCTCTCCATTTCATCCACCACCACCACCTCCCTCCCATCCACCCCTTGGAAATGTATTTTTTTTTTTCGTTCGTCTCCTTCTTGATCCCTTTATCATCATTTCAGTGCTTTTGCAGTGTGTCTGGATGTCTACTTGCATACACATACACAAAGGCAGCTCTTCGGAGTTTCGAAAAGGTACCCAAAGACAGAAACATACGGGAGGATGGTGTCGGTAACATTGGTACCACTAGTGCTGCTACTGCTTCTCCTGGTGGTGACGGTGATGGTGGTGGTGGTGGTGGTTAAATAAAGAACGACCTTCCACTCATTCAGAATCTTGCAATAAATTTTTCATTCATTCATGTGTTCCCTTAGCCCAGGTCCTGTCTGATATGGGGCATAAGATGTGTTGCAACATTAAGACAGGCCATAGACCCCGACACAGACGACAGCGACAGGTCCTCGGCAGACACACTCACACCCCCCCGAAGCAATTCAATCCACAAAAAGTTTACTTTTATTTTATTATTACTTCCGTCTTATTTTATTTCCTTACCACACTACCCTACTCCACCTATGAACGGGAACGACTGACATTGAAAGTCCTGCCATTGAAAGGAAAACTTCTTAAGAGAGAGAAACTTACACTAACCGTTCCCAATGCACACACATTCCCAGTCACAACATTACCCCGATGATGAGGATAACGATGATGGCACATAGATACAATGGCTACATAGGAACGATAAAAATGTCTGTGGAAAGAGAAGCACGATGAAGAAAAAAAATAAACTACAAATACACATAATAAGTACGAAAGAACTTAAAACAGGGTTTAACTGGGGAGGTGGTGGAGGTGGTGACTGAGTTTAAAAAAATATATATTATTATGTCCTTTCGGTTTCTACACAGTTCCAAAAAAAGAAATGAGATTGAGAGAGAGGAGAGAGAGTGTGTGTGCAGTGTGTAGAGTATAGTTAGGTTCCTCAAGTGTTTGCCCTTCCGGATTCTTATTCTTTTTTTTTTTTCTAGTCTACCCTAGACTCTCTTTGGTCGTAGAGTTTCATTCATTTTTAGTGTATTTCACCCACACTATACCTATTATTACCACTACCACACACACAAACAATTGGGACGAGGTGGGAGGTGTTGGTGGTTGGGGCGACGACCCCCAAGAGAAGAAGGGAAAATGCAACCAGAAATTACTGAATTAACCTTCAATGAAAGGGAATGGAGAAATGGAAAATAAAATAGAGAGAATGTACACATTCTGTTACAAAACTAACCCACAAACAGAAGGCAAAAAAAAAAATCGTAAACGATCCTTTGAGGACTAAAGTATTGAGGGAAAAAAATTGTGAGAAGAAAGCTACACTGCTCCCGACCACACATTGCAGTGAAAGTAAAAGTTTATATATTTTTTTTTATTGTTGCATTGACACGAGGGGAGGAAAGTAAAAGGAACAGGAAACGAATAAAAAAACACTTTAAGTGTTATTAGAGTGTCATAGTTACAGTGTCACAGTGTTGAAGTTCAGTCGTTCACAGACCGTGGAACAGTGCACAAGTGTTTCGACCGTGTAAAATCAAACAAGAACATTAGTGAAGTGAAGTAGTGCAACCGATAGAAGGATCCGCAATAAGACCGTGGACAAGTGCGTAGAGCTCACAGCCGTGAACCTGAGGGGGCTGAGTTCGAGACCCAGTGTGGGCGGATCATTTTTTTTTTTTTTTTTTCTCTTCGTCACGTTTAGTTCCTCCAACTAAGTAATTGCAAGTGAGGAAGTGCAAACAATGGAGGAGAAAGGGCAGTCCGCTCGCCCAGAAACGGACGGCGAGAACCAGCAAACGGTGGCAGTAGAGTCATGCCACCAACCAACGGTTCCTAAAGATGGCACCACGAAGAGGAGGAGGAGAAAGCAGACCTCCTCCAGTTCAAAACGGCGCAGCACTATGGCGTCATGTGATAAGCCCCGTGAGGAAGAAAGCGCATCATCTACGTCATCGCAAGAGACATCACACGAGGCTGACGCAGAAGATGATGCATACTCATATGTGTCTGATGGGAGGGAGGGACGATTCGCAGTAAGCAGTTTTAGCTTTGAATCGGTTCCCTCCGATACTGAAGAAGAGGTGGAGGCGATAATTCGCTCCAAAGAAGAGAAGGTCATTGATCTGAAGGAGGAGACGCAAAAACTCCTCTACGAGATCAGAAAACTCCGGGAAAGTACTCTCGCGAGAAGAAAGAGGGAGGAAGAACAAAGGGTACTACGAGTCGGGCAACAACAACAACAGTTGCCTGACCACAATCAGCTGCAAAACGAGAAGCAGCAACAACAACAGCAACCGGCAAAAAAGCTTAAGAAGCAGCAACAAAAAGCAGATGCCCAGCTTCGAAAGCAGTCAGCAGCTCAAGAGAAAAAACAAAAACAACAAGCACCAAGAAATAAGCCAAAGCAGCAGAATAAGACAGCAGCGGTCCAACAACAGCAGCCAGCAGTACAGCAACAACAGCAACAGTCATCCAAAAAGGAAAAAGTTCCACCGATCAACGTTTTCGAGGAGGACATTCTACAAACTGCACAGGTATGTAGGACGGCAGTAGGTAGTGGTAATTTTAGCATACGCAAAAATAAAGGTGTTAACAAATATGCAATCCGCTGCAAGACAGTGAATCAGCATAACAGGGTGAAAAGGGCTCTAAAGGCTTCGAAGACGGAGTTCTTTTCCTTCACACCCAAAATCGAAAAACTCCAGACAATGCTTCTGAAGTTATCCGTGCCGCTTGGACCGGAAAAGGTTTTCCAACTGCTCAAAGAGCAAGTGTGTGATGGTGTCGAGATCGTCGGGGTCAAGCCCTTCACCACAGCAAAGGCAAAGAGGGAGGGGCGGAAACTTCCCTTTTATATTGTTCAGATGACACCAGACAGCAAGCCCGGTAATCTATATGACATCGAAACATTAGAGGACTGGGATTGCATATGGGAGAGCATAGAAAGGAGCGATGGCATTCTCCAATGCGTTCGCTGCCAAAGGTTTGGGCACGCCGCGTCGAACTGCCGAATGCAGCCTCGATGCGTGAAGTGTAGTGAAAACCACAAGGCTGAGGACTGTCCTCTGGGAAAAGAGGGAACAACTGACAAAAGTCAGCTTAAGTGCGTACTCTGCGGGAACAAGGGGCACACCGCCAACTATCGGGGTTGCCCTAAATTCCAAGAGCTAAAATCAAAAATGGTTCTGCAGAAGCAGCCCCCAGTGAAAAATCCACTCGGGGCAGCCATACCCGTGACGCCTCAAGTGACCTACGCCCAAATGGCGTCTAGTCAGAGGAGCACGGAAAAGCAGCAACTACCAAAGGTAGTGCCGCAAGCCCCAGTGCCAAAAGCACACGAACCAGCGCCCGAATGGAAAGCGTCCATTGAAAGGCGTATGGCTCGGTTAGAGGAGCAGGTCAGCCAAATTCTGGCGCTCCTGCAGAACCCAGCACGTCTACAGTCCTAATGGCTGCGCAGACGGAGAGTTCTTATAAGATCCTTGCAGTGAATGCAAATTCATTGATAGGGGTCCCACGAAAAAATGAGCTCTATAAACTGTTAGACGATCAAAGCCCAGAGCTGATGCTGATTAGCGAAACCAAGCTAACTCGGAGAGGCATACTGGAGCACAGCAATTATAATGTTATTAGAAGAGACCGGCCCAATTCCAGTGGTGGAGGCGGTGTTGCGATCTTCATAAAAAATAATATTAAACATAAAGTAGTGTATAGTGGTGAAGTACGAAGGTTTCAGGAGTTGGAGGCCTGCATCGTGTGCATTTCGCTCCGCAGTGGAAGGAGGTTGTATGCGGTATCGGTCTACTCCTCTGGCAACCCTAGTTCCAGAACAACTATATCAGAGCTAGATTCACTCTTTCGATGTCTGAGGCTGGACTCGGAGGAGAACTATTTCATTTTGGCCGGCGACTTAAATGCCCGGCATGGATATTGGGGGAACATGGTTTCCAATCACAGGGGGGACCAGCTATATAGCTGGTTTTGCTTGCACAATGTCGAGTATAGACTCGATTTGAAAGCAACTGAGATCTCGTCCTATCCCAGGAGCGGCTCCTATCTGGATCTACTGTTGTTAGACGCAAGACTGCAGCTGACAGACACAAACGCACAAACGGTAAACTGTTTGAACACATTCGTGTACCTCAGTGACCATTGCGGACTCAGTGCCGAATTCAAGATCCCCAACGACATTGCGGAATCAGGAGAGTATGTTCAAACGTACACCTACAACTACAGTAGGGCACGATGGACACGCTTCTCCAGACAAATGACACGAGCACTCTCTTCGAACGCGCTCCACATACCGTCCAATAGAAACTTGTCAAACGAAGAGATTGACATGTATCTAATTCAATTGGACGAGACAATTAAACGAACCATGGACAGCACGATACCACGGTATATACGTACAAACAACCAAGACATTTACCGCAATGCGACAATTGACGCACTACACCAACAAAAAAGTAGACTCCTAACAAGATTAAAAAACTTGTACAGGCGGTTTACTGACAGACGTAGTGAGGAAGTTAGGACACTGAAATCGCTAATTAAGAACATTCAGACATTAATTGCCCAGAATTACAGACTTTCTGTTAATTCTTATTGGAATGATAAGATTCGGGCTGTTAGATCTAACAACCCGAGCATGTTCCCGCAAATAAACAAATTCTTCCGTAGCAAAAATAGCGATCTTCCGTGTCTTAAGCTTCCCAGAACGACGGACAACGAACGTATACTGACTACAGCAGGTATCACTCCAGATAATGCCGTACTCGATGATAACTTCTTTGTGGTCGAAGATCCGCAAGAAAAAATGGAGGTACTAGGCGCGGTCTTCCAAGAAGTGTACAAGGTGAATGAGAACGTTCGCCCGAACCACGACTTGGATAACCGCGTACTGGCTAGCAACTCTCAACTTCGAGAAGACATGCAACAATGGCGATCTGAGAACACTGGCTTTGTCGTGTTCAATGATGATAACATGGCAGATAATGCCATCGCCGACGAAGGGGTGCATCCCCCGTTCATATCGAAGACAGAACTCCAAGCGGTCTTCGAATCATTAAAGAAGAAAAAGTCTGTTGGAATCGACGGGATCTCCAACATTGTGCTAAGACACCTCCCCCTGGAAGTGGTTAATATGTACACAATCCTGTTTAACAATGCTCTGAATAATGCACATTATCCGGAGCATTGGAAAACGGCTATTGTGCAACCCATATCCAAGAGAGGAAAAGATTCTTCGAATCCTTGCAACCTCCGGTCAATTAGTCTCCTTCCGAACATCAGCAAGGTATTCGAGAAGGTGATCAATAGAGCCTTGATCAACTGGACTAAGGACAAAAATATAATTCCGGATAACCAATTCGGTTTCAAAGCGGGGCATGACACTATTCATGCTGCGTCGAAACTGGTGTCGGATATCCAATGGAACAAGAGCCAGAAACAATGTACGGGTGCCTGCTTGATTGACCTGGAGAAGGCCTTTGACACCGTATGGTTAGAAGGTCTTTTCTACAAGCTCAATCAGCTAGGCATAAGCAAACCACTGCTGTACCTACTGTGTAACATGCTTACCGGTAGACGGTTCGTAGTCAAGAATGGCAACGTGACCTCGACAGGTATATTCCAAGTTAAAAATGGTCTCCAACAGGGTGCCGTTAATTCGCCGATCCTGTTAACATTTACTTGAGCGATCTGTTAAGTTCTCTTCCTCATGCAATTGCGTATGCCGATGACTTGATCGTGTACAGATCAGGCAAAAAGATCGAGGAAATCACTACTCTCACGCAGGATGACTTCGATTCATTCATGAGAAGTTGCGATGACTGGAAGTTGAGTATCAACTTTCAGAAGTCGGAAACCATTCTGTTCAGGACGCCGTTGTATAAGGCCTCGGCGGATACGAAAAAGAATTGGCGAAAGTTCTCAATCGTTGGAAGACACGGGGAACCACTGGCGCAAAAGACTGTAGTCAGATACCTGGGGATTTGGCTAGATCAGTATCTATATTTTAATAAACATGTAGATGCTGCTCTGGCCAGGGCCCGAGGCGCATTTGCCCTTACAAAGAGACTGTTTTACAACAGCCAACTCGATGCGAGGGTGAAGGTCATCTGCTACATGGCGCTCATCCGGCCAATGCTCACCTATGGCTGTCCCGTGTGGTTCAACGTGAGTGCAAGCTTAATGGAAAAGATTCGGTTGTTCGAGAGGGCTTGCCTTAGGGCTTGCCTTAGGGCTTGTCTTCGCCTTTATAGAACTCCAGAGTCCCAGTACATAAAATTCTATTCCAATGAGGTCTTATACAACAGGGCAAACCTGATAAGAGTGGACAATTTCCTGTTGAAGTTGATTCGAGGTCATACTGCTAGAGCGATGAACTCGTCCAATAACTTGATCTCAGGGGCTTACTACCCCAATCCAAAATACCACGAAAGGGTACGCCACAATGGCTTCGTTCCCCCAGAAGCATTCCTCTATTTTGACATGAACGGTCTGATACAAGACATAAATGCGGTACCGCTCCTCTTTCATACCGCCCGTTCAACTGTGGATGGGCGACTCAACCACGACCGCTCCGTCACACAACGAGCTGAGGAAGGCCTCCTCCGGTTCAGTATGGCGGTCTCAAGGCGGGATATACGGGATGTTGCAACGCAGCATCGAAAATTCTGGTGGCTGGGGAGCGAAGGAACTCCCTCGTCGAACCCTTTAGACCCTGGGTAGAAAGGGTATTGCGGATCTCCGTGTGGGAGCAGTCGGTCACTGTCTTGCAGCGAATTAGATGCAGATCTAGTAGCAGCAACCTACGGCCGACCTACATAGTCTAGTGTAGTGTAAGGTAGATTTTAAGATAAAAAAAAAAAAAAAAAAAAAAAAATCAGTATACACATGCGTATACGAGTGTGTACCCATGTGTATACAATGTATATATTTTAGTATATGGGTATGCATTTGTATATATCTTCATATATATACATATGCATATGTATGTAGTTTAGCTTAAGTTAGTGTAAGTTATTTAAGGTAGCATGTAAGTTAGTATATAAAATTTTTTAGTAAAACAGTTCATTTATTAAGTTTTTTTTCCATTTTTTCTTAATATAAAGTTGTACATTTAAATTGATTTTCATTTCGCTAAATAAGGTTAAGTCGAAAGACATAGTATAATATTAAGTTTAGCTTAGAGAGCCCGCCGAGGGCCAGTAAGTTAAAATAGATCCTTTGTTAGTCCAACTAGTTTAAGCATTTTTGTCTAGTATGTAAGAATATACGTTATGAATTGAGAAATAAAAATGAATTTAAAAAAAAAAAAAAAAAAAAAAAAACAGTGTTGAAGTTTGTATTCCCCATTGAGATACACGAGTGACACGGAAGTGCCTTTCTGGTTTGTAAACAGGGAAAATGGTCATGTCTGTTTGAACAAAATTTGGTTGGCTTAAGTGTAATTATGCTTGCCACTTTGTTTTACGAACACGGGATGTGGAACAATGCAAGCGGTTGACGGTGTGCCATATTGGATGCACTGAACATATTCTGTTTTTTCTGGTGTCACTCAGAAAAATGCGCGGCCGGATTAGACAAAATATCTAAATTTCTTTGGTCCCATATGTACTGATGGTCTTTAGAGGAGTAGACTGAATGACGAACTGTAGAGGAGCTGTCCAGTGGCATCGATCTGGTCAAACGAGTTCCAGTCTATCTTTTCAGTATGGACACCAATTCTCCGGCCAGGAAAGTCTTCGCCTCCAACTCCGAGAGACAACGGGTTAAGGAAGACCACATCTCCCGTGGAGCACGCAGCTGGAGAAGGACCTCAATTAGTTCAATCTGCGTGGCTGGAAGCAAATTAGCACATCACCGTGCTGGATGGTGAGGCATGTCGGCTAAGTCCCAAGTCCAGCCAGGACTGTAGAGCCAGTCAACAAGGAAGAAGAATTTGGACGAACGCAGCAAAATGTCAAGGAAAATGTAGCTAGTAATGAAAACCTTTCGGCAAGAATAAGGCTGGTAGACATAGGCGGAGTGAAATAAACACATGTCCCCCCGGAAACAGAAATGGACCCTGGACCGACGAAACTGGCCCCTCGTCGGATTTAGGAAGCGGTTCAGACAAGACTAAACCTAAGTTATCCCACTTCTGGATGTTCGTTTGAATGTACACCCCGTAGACTGGATAGAAACAGTAGGTCGTTTTATACGAAAGAAATTGCTTCTGATTACCATTTATGTTCCGTACTTCTACTTGTTCATTTAACGCTATAGTCCGGGGTGGATCTGAGCATTAACCAAAAAGCCTCTCCACATCGCATGATCTGTGGCTAGTTGGCTCCAATATCGCACGCCAAGTTAAGGTCCTTCTCCACCTGGGTGCGTTCTCCAAATGCTCTACATGTCCTAGCCTCCTTAGGCTTTTAATCCGTAGACGCCTGCCTAGGCTTTTGTCACTGTACCAGATCGTAGTTGAATCTTCTCCTCCAAAAACTGTCAACGCAAACAGAACCAAACATCGCACGCAGAACTTTTCTTTGGAAGAGACCAAGGATTTCTTCATTATCTTCTTAAACTGTCCATCACTGCAGTCCACCATTCCCAAAGATGCGCACAAAGCTTAGCTGATGCACTGAAGTACTGGATGGTGCAGTTGGTTGGTGGTGCCTGCCCCCTGTTAGCGGGGTCTCCGGTTCGAATCCTAGTGAGAGCAAAGTTAATACGCTTTTATCTAGTTCTCAAATCTGCTCCATTCTTACCAATTGCCGCTGGGAAATCAACGGCACTGTCACTGGAGTGGTCAATCAGTGGTAGCAATTTGAATGTGGGTATCAAAATGGACCAACCCTGCCCGTCTAACTAACCTAACCTAACCCAGTTGATGCCCTAAAGCCATATCGGCACATCGTTCGTAATCCAATTTACTCAGAGTGGTCAGTACGACCCCAGGTCAGGCCAGCATTCAGTTTCAATACGTCCACCGAGCACTTCGTCGAAGCTGTAATTGCCATACAGTAGTAGACCACGGCACGATGATCAGCTTCGTACTATCGAAACAGCATACCAGACCGTACACCTCGGTGCATTTGCTGTCCGTTGTGGATTGAACATTTGAACCGTTCAGACGTGCCTTCTAGAGATCTCCAAACATCAGCAACACAGGGATGATCAAGGTCTTATACAAAGTGAGCTTGATCTTTCGAGATATGGCTGTATTACTCAATTGTCTTTTGAACCAGTAGAAGAAGCGGCTGGCAAGAGTTACTCTGGGTCTGATTTCGGTACTGATGTTGTTCGAACTGGTTACTGACAAGCCAAGGTAGACGAAGTCCTTAAAGACCTCGAAGTTATAGCTGCTCATTGTGATGCTCTGTCCAAGACGTCGATGTTGTATGTCCTTTCTTATCGACAGGAAGGCCCTTGTTAACCGCTGGTCCCATTTTGGTCTCAATCCCAGCAAATGCCTCACTGACCGCTCTCTGTGTTCTGCCTATCACGTCAATGTGATCTGCGTATGCTAACAGTTGTGAGGACTTCTGGAAGATCGTGCCACTAGTGTTGGCGTGTGAGTCTTGCACGATCTTATCTAGGATGATGTTAAAAAAGTCACATAACAGCGCGTCACCTTGTCTAAATCCTTTTTGACATTGAAGGTCTCGGTGAGTTCGTTACCGAACTTGATGGAGCAGCGAGAGTTTTCAATTGTCATCCCGCACAACCTGACGAGCTTGGGCGTTGTATAGCTCGTCTCTATGCAGGATATCATATGCGTTCTGGCCAAATCGACGAATAGGTCGTGAGAGTCGACTTGAACTTCTTAGTTCTTTTCCAAGATTTGTCTTAGTTTGAAAATCCTACCTGAGCTACACTGATATGGACCTATCGCATTGTTTATAAACGGCTTCAGGCGAGAACGAAAGACAGCAGGAAAAACCTTGTAGACTCTTGTTGAGGAGACTTAACGCTCTGTAGTAAGCGCAGTCAAAGGGGTCTCGTTATCGGGTAAACGATATTGAGATTCCACTCGTGGAACATTCTCTCCTCAGACCATATCTTACTGCACCAGCTCTGTGAAAGCACCCAACAAGATCATCTCCAACTTGCCATAAAGTTTTCAGCGGACAAACCGACAACACCGGCAGGTTTGTTAGACTTCAGTCTTAATATGGCTATCTTCACATTGTCTTGGTGGGGGGTTCAGTAGATTGAGTTGGAACAATTTTCCTTACATCTGCTTGCATGAAATCTGCAGATGTGTAGCCAGGGAAGGTCACAGATATTCAAACCATGGCTTATTGTGGAAATACACAAGTGCAGACTATAAAAGCCTATCTGCAACAAGTAAGAAAACGACTAGCTACTCGTGAAGCCTCTCACTCCCACAGTTTGCTATCGCGAATTATCCTCGGGACGTACGTCTTGTAAAAAGCCGATGTAGTCACTCAAACTAACAGGGGTGGTTCTGGACCCCAACCAATAAGTCTCTCCAACTGGCGCAAACTCTGGCTAGTCGTCTCCAATGTTGGTTGAAATCCTCCTTCATCTGTGTGCGCCACCTTAAACGTGGCCATCCTTTATTGCATTGTTCCATAGGCTCGGGGAACAGTTACTTTTGAAATGTTCTGAGCTGTACTGGACAACCAGGATGATCAATGTTTTACACAAAGTCAGATTTATCCTTCAGGAGCCCCTTTCTTGAGTTTAAAGAAGTTGTGATACGTTTGATGGTAGATGAAGGTAGACGAAGGTAGACGACATCTCGAAGCTGCCCGTATTGACGTTGTATCCATTCTGAAGGACAGCATTTAGATTTTTCTCGTTTTCACAGCCTTACCATATCAGCTCCTTTTGTTTCAATGCTTCCTAATGCTATCGATGGCGATGGATATTGTTGTGTCAATCACCCCCATGTCCTCCTAAATGCAAAATGTAGTTCTGTCATGATTCTAGTATTGACGTGTGGGAATGAAGCCGAAGAACTCACCTGAAAGTGCGTCCCTACCTAAGAATCGCCGACCTTGATGAAATTGCGATCTGAGATGTCTCCATCGTCATTCTGCATAACCTTACCATCGTGGTAGGATTGTCAAAATTGCGCATTTTAGTGCAAAGCTACCGAACTCTCAGTAGCCAGATTTCGCCCTAATTGGAAAGGAGTGGTGGTTGGAGTCCAGATCCACCCGTACTGTTGCAAAGACAAAGAATAGTGAAAATGTTGGCAAGTTTTACGTTAAAAATAAGAAATCAGAAAATAACTGAACTTGCCAATTGGGTGTACTACCAGCTAAAGACCTGTCTGGGGAGGGTGTTCGGAGAGAAGTTGGAAAGCGAAAAGCATTCCAAGATGGTGTGTTACTTTCCAATGGAGGAGCTGCTCAATTCTAAGCAGCGCACTGAGATCGCTGATCCTCAGTCTTAAGTGAAGCAGAGAAAAGTCCAACGGAAAATCCGACGATGTGGAGAAATGCTTAGGCAATGGGTAGGTTAGGTTAGGTAGTGGGGCTGCTAGTGCATTCACCAGCACACTTAGACCATATTGGTCCATTGTCATACCCCTAGTCAGACTACTACCACTGATTCACTACTCCAGTGATAGTGCCGTTAATGTGATTCCAACGGCAAATGGGGACTGGACCAGATTTGAAAAGCGTATTAACTTTGCTTTCACTGGGATTTGAACCTGGGACCCCGCTAACCATTGGCAGGTACTCTACGAACTGCGCCATCCAGTCGTTAAGGCAATGGATAAAGAAGGAGTTTTATTTCATTAAGGCGGCATGTGACTGGTCCTCTTTTAAAAATGGAGGACAAAATAGGTAACTCCAACTATAGAGGCATATCTCTTTTGAGCCTATCGGGAAAGTCTACTCTAAGGTGTTCTAGGAGGTCTAGGCTATGATAGAGGCTAGGATGAACCAGGCTTTCGTCCCGGCAGGAGCACATCCAAACAGCTTTCACCCAAAGAATGGTATTCGAGAAGGGATTAAGCCAAATGGATATACAGCTGTTTTGTAGATTTGGAAAAGGCATACGGCCAAGTTCCTCTAGTATGGCATTGATGGTCTGGTCCCTCAACAGGGGCCAGTCAGTCTCTATGCATAAACTCTAGCAAATGTGTTCAGGATAAGGATGCTAAATCGACATCTTTGTTCACTTGTGCTGTTCATTGTAGTTATATGTATATGGTATGGATTGGATGTTGCAGCGCAGCCAAGGCGAAAAATGTTTCATTCAAAAAATTCTTTCACAAGTCATCTTCTTTTCGCAGATGATATATATATATATATATATATATATCTTCACATCCCCCAGACCGAACACAAACGCGAGAACACCACCACCATAGCCCACAACAACAACAGCAAGGTGCATCGTCAGCAATCGAACACCACGAAAGCAAACAGTAGCAGCAGCAGAATAGTGCGTTGTCAACAGTCTGGTACTTTTCCGCCAGAAAGTAATCCGATATGTAATTGCAAAGGTGATCGCCACAAAATTGACTTATCAGCGTCTGCTGAACTTCCGGCGAACGATCACTTTTACAAATGTTAGGTGACATGGAAAGTTGTAATTAGATGATAAGTTAGTTCTTGTTCTTCACTCAATGAAGATAGAATAAAAATACATTTTTTATTCGCGCTCTCGATAGGCCTGTACGACCACAGGCTGTGCTGATGCTGTGATGGGGTTAGCTGTAACAGTATCCTGCCATAAATGTAGCATAGGCAATAAAAACAGGAAATATTATAATGCATAGGCGATCGTCGCGATCCTTTTAAATATATGTACACATGTTTATTTAGGTCACTTCCTCCATAAACACAGACATAATAAACGATCGCCTGTGGAATTGATAAGATATTTGTACCGTAGGGTAAATTTCATCATGAAGTTATGATATAGGATAAGTTAGTCTTAAGAAAAATCTCAAACCGAACAGGAGTCTTAATGTACATTTAAAATAGTGCGGACGTCTAAAGAATAAATCTCAACACGATGTAAGTGATACAAAAATACAAGTAAGTTAAATGATATATATAAAATGTAAGAAACTTGGTATTTTCTCCATGAATTTGAATTGCCCGCCACTCGAAATGGTTTTTGAAAGTGACGTAAGCAAATGAATATGATGAGTATATGATTGAAAGTGACGGGGAGTCATAAATTGCCAGAAGAGAAAGAAGGGGCCTGTTCTTTTATCTGTAAAGATTCGTAACATTTAATAGAAAAGTAAATAATAAACTTTGAATATTGTTTCTTTGTTTAAGTGACTATTATGGAATAAGCTTTGCTTTGGTTTGCGTTCTCACATTGTGTCATGAGACACTATATAAATACTGCTAAAATTACAAAAATAAACTTAAAAATACATTCTAGTGAACTAGTGGAACACAAGACAAATCTTAGTACAAAATTGTTAGCGTTGACTAATCAGAAGTTATGGTTATTTCCAAAACACCTACATGTTTTTTTGTTTCCTCTTGTACAACCCATGCCGTGAATGGAAAGACACCTCGACAAGGGCAGATCTATTGTATCAAAGTGCTGGAGTTAAGCCAAGCGACTACTTCCCTCGTGAAAGATAGTAAGTCGTTTGTAGTGGAATTCTCTAAATCCACTGAAGTGATTATCTCCCTATGAAAAATACCTTTTCTTAACCAGAGTAGTGCCGGACATTAACACAAAATTTACTCCGATGTCTCCTCCTCTTCCAGGCAGAGTCTAGAAACCATGTCGTGACACACTTTTATATTGTAATTTAGGCCGCAGTGGCCGATAAGAAAGACCATTAGCAATCTTATGCTTTCTTTATTAAGATTGACTATTGCCTTATAGTATTAAGGGCTGATTAATCGTTTGAATTTCCTGAAACCGTCATAAGGGCTGATTAATCGTTTAAATTGCCTGAAACCATCATCGTTGGTTCATTGGTCTAGGCGAAGTTTATTTTCGTATTCCCATTCGATAATCAGTGATGTAGCAGCTGTCCAATTGACACTACAGTACTGTTCGAGACCTATGACAGCAGATTCCGAGCTAGCTCACGCAAGCTTATCTGCATGTTCGTTAGCAGCAATCTTCCTGTGTCCAGTAGTTATGTTACAGTGGAAAACGGTTAAAAAATAAAACAAATTACGTTAAAAACCAAAGTTGACTTTATTCTTAGTCGTCCAAAACTCGCGAGACGACACTATATTTTCTTAACACATAAACTAACAGCTTATACAAATAAAGCAATACCGACAAAAAGAGACATGACATGCAGAGAAGAGACACGTGACAATAGTTCGTAAACAACATACATACATGTTTGTACATACTTGTTGCGGCGGCGTCTTTTGTTAGTCAAGCCTGCTTGGCAAAAGGTTGTTTGTGCTTGGGTTTGGCTAGACTGTACCCGAACTTTGTGGACTAGGAGACACATGTTTGTCTTCTCCATATGATGCATCCACTTAGAGACATGTGTCTATATATACAGTGGACTCCCCCTAAGTCGAATTGTCACGGGATACCGAAATTTGTTCGAGTTAGAGAGGGTTTGACTTAGAAAGAGGTTTTTGTATGGAAAGTTGAGGGAAATGTATGTAAAATATGGCGAAAAAGTTCGAGTAAGGCAGAGTTTCGACTTAGGGAGAGTCCACTGTACATGTTTATAAACATATTAGAATGTTGATGTGCTGCTACTGGAGAGCATGTCACTCAGGGACCCAGACAAACCAATTTTAGCGTAGTCCCATTGAAGCAGGAGAAGAAGTCTTAGGACCTCATGGCTTTTGTCAGTAGTGATGAGAGGAGTTTTACTGAGTTGGCCTGTAGAATTGACCAAGCTTAACAATTTTGAAACAGCTTGTAAAATCTTTAGAAATCCCATGCTTGGTTTCAAAGTTCCAAGTTAGCGGTTTTCAACTCAATACTTGTTCCAACTCTAACCTATGGTCACAAAATTTGGGTAACGACCGAATGAATGAGATCGCGAATACAAACTGCAGAGAAAAGATTTCTCCGAGCTGCTGTGGGAATTCCTCTCCGGGATAGGTTGAGAAACACAGCAGTACGCGAGGAGCTAAATGTTGAGCAGCTGGTTCTTCGGACGGAAAGGGCTATGTACTGATCACCCGGTCTTGGCCCCTACAACCCATTTAGTGGATCATGCGAGTCAATGTGGATGAGAGGAGAAGAACTGAAAACGGCACATCTCACAATACATGGAACAATACATCACAACCTACACCTGGAAATTTAAGGCTTCAAGGAAGGTTGTCTGCATAGACTAATAGCGCTTGTGCTCTGCCACTTAACTCTTGATGCTTCTGCATAATTCAGTTCTAACAACTAAATACATTTGAGGTACAAGCACAGACGAGAAGAATCACAACCTAAATTTTCTACACCACCATGCTCGACCACCAACGGTCGGGCTTTAAATTGGCATTAAAATGAGTGCTTGTAGTCGACACCCATTATTTCCACTGATATTAACATTTTTTCAACTTTGCACCACTGTTTGTAAACACACACCACTAATCATATAAGCATGCAATTTGCAAATGCGAGTGGCCAACTAGCTAGCGGTAGCCCGTGTCTCGTGAGCAGGGTTGACGGTATGCGACTTTAGTTTCAATTTGAACCTTTTTTAACGCCCAGATACCGTGGCAAGACTTTTGAAAAATATCTCCATTTAGTCACTTTTTATATTTTCCTGCGACTTTTGGAGACTGATTTATAAGAGACCTTTTTCGATGCAACGATTCGGAGTCGTGTCAGAGTCAGATCAGTACCCTTTGTGGAATCTAATGAAGAGCCACAATATTTGAGATTAGTTTAAAAATGAATTATGTCAAATGTTGGGAAATGTTATTTCTTTGGACAAGTCAAGATCTGAACACAAAGTGACCGTTCTGTTATGTACGTTAACAATTACTTCCGGTCCTAAGTTGATCCTAAAAGCGTAAAAAAACATTTTGAAATAAAATCAATTTATCAAAAATGAAAATAGGCACGATGAAACGTAGAGAATGCAGATATCAAACTGGTCTTCGTACGCTCTGAAAAAAACAAATTCCTTAATTTTTATCGAGGCTGGCAAAGCCACATGAAATATACGGACTCCAAAATTGCTCAACCTGTTCGTATGGCCGATTAATTCTTCAAACAATTCGCTGAAGTTTAATTAGTTGATGTGGTCAGCTTTATATAACTCTTCCTTTACAATTTAAGTTTGAGAAGATCACGTCGGACATTTTTTTCCGCTTTAGGTACCCGTCGTAAGACCTAGGCACATTTTTTTTTTCATTTTTTCTTTGTTAATTGTTTTTACTGGTATTGAAGTGGAAGCGGTCAAATCGGTTTGCCGGTGAAAGAGGGCAAAACGAAGTATATACTGTCATCAAGAAAGGACGCACAACATCGACGACTATGCCAGAACGTCACCATAAGCAGCTATAACTTCGAGGTAGTGAAGGACATCGTGTACCTCGGCCCCGAGGTAAATACTACGCACAACATCAGTACCGAGATTAAACGCACAATTACTTTTGCCAATCACTGTTTCTTTGGGCTCAAGAGGCAATTGAGTAGTAGAGCCCTCTCTCGAAGGACCGGGCTAACATTATATGACACCTTGATCACTCTTTCCTGCTCTATGGTGCGGAGGCATAGACAATCTCAAAAGCGGATGAGGAAGTCCTTGGTTTCTTCGAGAGAAAAGCTCTGCGTGCAATCTTTGGTCCTGCTTGCGTTGACGGTTTCTGGAGAAGACGATTCAAGCATGAACTGTACGGGCTGTAAAGCGACATGAGCCTAGCCAGGCGTCTACGGATTCAACGCCTATGATGGCCATGGAGAGCGCATGGGCAACACTGCTCCAGACCGAAGAGTCTTCGTCTCCGAACCAGTGGGATAACGCAATAGATGACGCCCACGGAACCGATGGCGCATCCAAGTGAAGAATGAACTCATCCAACTTGGCGTGATCAATTGGAGACAGCTGGATAAAGATCGTGACAGCTGGAGAGGATTGTTGGTTGAGGCCCATGTCCACCCCGGATTGTTTTTATTGCGACTCATTTTTTCTCAGTAACACTTTTTTTTGACTTTCTCAAATATTTCAGCGGCAACCCTGCTCGTTAGCTCGGAGTTTGCTTTGAGTTCTCCAAGCACCACTCGTATTTTCTTCGAATTGCTTTATACTGACGTTCACAATGTTGCGCATTTGAAGCATGCTATACATGTGTGAGAGAGGGAGATGACGGATGTGTGGGAAACAGGAAAAGTTATGAATTGAGATCTCAATTGCAGCAACGGAAATATCTCCCTTGTGAAAGAAGCTTGGGATCGCAAAAGGGAATTTGAAAAAAGTCAGCGATGAACTTAACGAGTGTGAAAGCGGCCTTCGTCGAGATCGGACCTTGAGGCACTTCCGTTTCTCGAAGCTACTGAGGCCAAGGTCCTGACTCGAAAGACCAGCATCATGGCCAAGTCGGGACAATAAACAACACACCAGAGCCGATTATCGGTGCATAGCGTATAGAAAACTGGATGGAAAAAAATGTTTGAAATGAAAAATCGACTTCATTTGAAAAGACATATCGATTTATTGATTTCATAATCTGGACTGTTGTAGTTGGTTTAATGCTTGCCAGTGCTCCCATTTCCCTTTGAAAGGATCAAATCAATGGGTCGTGAGGACGAGTGGCTATAGTCGCATTTCGTTTAATTGCATATGTTAGGGGTGTCTTGTTGTGCTGGAGTTTATGGATCCAATTTAGGTATACTTAGACAATTTGACAACATCAATATGTTTGCGTATACAATGTAAGCTCCCACAGACGGACAGCGACGGTCGCGGCAGTTTTGTGCGGATAAAGGAGTTGTCCGTCCATGGGAAAAAATTAAAAAAAAAGTTGCTGGAAAGTTTTTCCAAGAAAAACAATGTTGTCCACCTAAGAGAATTAAATTTCCAAAATTGCAGTTGATGTGTCGGTCCGCCTCCGGATTAGTGGAACTTCGATTTAACATCCACGGTCATGAGAAATTGTCCGCACAAGGGGATTGTTCGCCTAAGCGTAAAAGCTTTCAGTAAAGTACCTCGTCACAGTACTTGGTAAAGAAATCTGAATTGTCCAACACCTTATGCATCTCAGTTCTCGAGGTGGACCTAAGCCTCAGCCAACAAGACTCTCCAACTCTCACGATCTCTTGTGGTCCGTTCCCGAATAAATTTTGATAAGAACTACAATCGCAATCAATCAAATCATGGGAAATCGTTTAGAAGTTCGTTTTAGATAGGAGGTTGAAATGAATTCAAATCATGCTCTCCGACACCTTTAAGCACCACACACTCTAAGAAGAAACCTCAAAACAACAATTCAACAATTTCTTTTCCCCACTTCCTGTTTGGTCAGATTAAACGCTTAACGACTGCATCTGACATCGCAAACCATGTCTCGCCCAGTGAAAGGGTCATTTAAAGTTTGCGCCCATCTACCCGCACCACAGATTAGTCGTGTGCACACACAGTCTTACATATGAATGTATTCACGCCTGAGAGCTTACGCTTCTTTGTCCACCAACACTAACTCTTTCATTCTCACACCGAGGCGCTGTATCAAGTAAAGGATTCCGATGCCAACGAAGGACAACGAATTCCATCCTCAAACTTATAAATAAACACAATGGACAGCCATTTGACCACCACAGATGCCACGACCGCTGCCACCACCATGAATGTCATTCTCTATACCATCTTCCAGTTTCAGCTATTTCTAGCACCCACTCTCTTACTGTGCGGCCGTGGCCACCTTCACAGATTAGATTTAGCTCGGAACAGCTACATATAGTGGATTAGAGATTCTTTGCATCCAAGATGGCATCCGCAGCCACTTCCAAGGATGAAATTTAGTTTGCTGCTGCTGCTGAGGGTAAATTAATATGTGCGTTCGGTTTGCGGGTAGGCGCATACATATACTGCGACCGCAGGAATGAACGACATCGCTAGGACATTGCTCAATTTAGCTTGGCAACGACTGCGATGTCGGCGACGCCAACGACGACGACAACGACAACGACAATAACAAGGACAACGGCCAGTGGCATCGGTAATGGCAAAGGCAATGGCTTCGCCTACGACGCTGGCGACGGCGATAACCTTTCTCCCATCCCCTGCTGCGCCACCTCTCTGGACGAACGCAAGGAGTTTCTTGCAATTTCAGACTGTCCACCGTGCTGCGGTGTACATAATTTAATAACACCCTCACATGTAAGCACACATGCATACTGCGGTACAGTGGCGTTCACGAATGAATAGACACAGTTTGTGGCTTCGGTTTGTAATGATCGAAAATTCGAGCAGTCGCTTCGAGCGATTGGAAATCTCGTACATTTAATTGAAAAGAAGTAGCGGATCTGCAGACATGTCCTGTTTCGAGAAAACTTGAATACGTTTGAAATACACTTCCTTCCTCATTCCTTAGAAGATGAAACCGAAGATTAGTCTGTCGAGCCCCCCGAATGATGTCCAAGTACGACCACCCTCAAGCTACCCTCTTCGCGGCAAACATCCACCCAGGTGACACATTCTCAGTACGAACACCACCAATAGCCCTTTACCCAGATTAATCTGAAAAAGCAACGTAACGCTGACTACAGTTCGCCAACCCCAATTGAAAGTTGCCAACCGAACCGAGAGTGGTGACATGCGAGACATCGATGTCGTTGTCGCAACGTGTCAAATTAGGGCAAAAAAAAAAAGGAATTCTCAAATTACGCGAAAGTCTATGCCGGCTTAAAAGGATGTCTCCTTCGCCCTTATGTAACCGTGTTGTTGCGCTCAGCTCATAAGACTCCTCACTAAATGGGCAGAGAGGACAAAGTAAAGTTGAAGAAGTGAGAGAAGAACAAAAAGAAAAGATACGAAACAACAGAAAGAATGACGAGAGAGGGAACAGAGACGAAAAAACGTGGAAAAGATTTTTTCGCATTGCAAAAACACGGGACACCGAGTTCACAGATCCTTATAATGATACATAATAAGCGCGATATACACACAAAGACACTCGGCTTTCCTCTCATGCACATGCTTCCCTCCAGCGTTTCAACCACCACCACCCGACAGATAGCCGTCCATTGCCGTCATCCTCATCCTCATACTCTCAGTCTCAGCCTTATCCTTATACTCACGGGGCTTGCTAGTCGCTGCCGCCAAGGGTTGACACAATTGAGTCGCTTACACAGAATTGAAGGGGGCGACTGAAGGACACAAGAAGAAACAGAAGACACAAAAAAAAAAACGCACACAAAATAAGTAAGAATCATCGTAGTATTTGTACCCCCTTGACGTGGCATATCACATTCCACGGATCTGCATGTGAGTCCCGGTCCCAAAGTGCGGCCCCTCCAAACGTGTGTGTGCGCCTGTATGTGAAACAATAAAACTCGCGCTAAATAAGCGTAATAAGACGAAAGACAGGAACGCGCACAGCGACGCGAAGAAATTCGAGGAAAACTTTGCAAATCCCCCACGCGAGACCCATACGTGATGTAAGGATATGTCGCGACGACCAGCCAACCGTACCAACCCGTACCCTTGTGTACCCTTCAATCGGACGTACACTATAAGGGATTTCACTTTAAACCCCATACAAGGGTTGAAGAATACAGAAAACACCCCAACCACATCACATCACACACTTGCTGCCGGACGGCACGGCTCGCTCAGCACGACCGTCAAGCGGCAGCGGTGGCGGCCGGCGGCGGGTGGATGATGTCCCTGAAGGTTGACTTTTTTTCTTCTTCAAATGGGATAAGGGCTACATACACATTCCACATTTAGTGTGTGCGTGATGTATGCATACGCAATTATGAACGCACACGCACACGCACGCACATGTGTCAGCAAACAATAGTTCCCCATGTGAGTTGAGTCTAATTAGTTAAGTTGCGATGTAACGCGCGTCGCCCGTGGCCATTTTTCACAAAAAAAAAATAAAAATAAAAAGGATCTTTCCTCTCCTCTTCGCAACTATTTTTCCGGAATCTCTATCCAAAACTCGGCCTATGGTGATACGTGAGGATGTGTGTAGCATCTCTGCTGCCAGGAAGGGGTGTCGAGCGTGAGTGAGGACCGTGATAGTGGGGTGGTTCATGTGTCATTTGGGATAGAGCCTCAAATGAGTGTGCGTATCAATGGTGGGGGGCGAGTGATGCTTGCCCGTGGTGAGGGCTCTTCCACTCTCGTCCACCTACCGTGGATGGGATTAGAACCGGATGTGAGCGTTGTGTTGTTTTTTTTTTTGTTTCTCTTCTAAAATGTTAAACACGCATTTTTGTAAGGGTCCGTTAATGTTGGACCATTTTTCTTCCACTCACCATGGATGTCGGTGTGGTCGTGTGCACATGGAACGGGACGATAGTCCTCGTGGGCAGGTGGGGTAAATGAAAAGTATTTTTGGACTTTCGGGGTTCACATGTACATAGGTGTTTGATTGAAGCCATGGTGAGGCTATCAGAGTAGTGATTGCTGCATGAAGTGAGGCTGCCGGGGGGCTTATGGGAGTAGAACCGCGTGAATGATACAAAGTTACATTTGGGATGGGAGTGAAAGAAATGCGAAAGCAGATGTGAAGTACACATCACTTATTTAAATTCTGTAAAACGGAAATTAAGGAGGTCAAGCTAATTGGGGTTTGTCTCTCTAAACTTCGCCTGTGAACTGAAATAACCGGAATTTTCAAACACCGAATCGAACAGATTGGCATCAGATGAATAAACCAATATTTTTCAATGTCGTTGCCATGGGTTAAATTCGGTAGAGGCAAGTTGGTGATATCGGGAAGACCAGCGAATGAGTGCTGTGGGAATTGGATTGAATTGTCATTGAATCCAATTTTTGGTTCACCTTAGACCCACACAGGCTCAGTCTAGCCATCATTTATCTGGCTAGACTTTTATCTGATTATCTTATACAAAGTACCCTCTTGTATTTAAAAGGCGATACGGAGAAGCATTTTAGACTAGGAGATCCTGGTCAAAGTACGTAACCGCCAGCAGCTTACTTACTCATATCCTGTATCCCCCTGTGGGTCCTAGGGCCACCACAATGCCTACGCGACATAAGGTGCGGTTTCGGGAAATGTGTCACAGCTGCCCCAGATTCTTTCCTGGTTGCAGTGCTCCCTTCTCAACTGTTCTGCGCCACGTACTCCTATGACGGCCGAGCATTCTGCCATCCTGAGTAAGTGGGTTGCATCGCTTGGCTATCTATGGACCTGCCACCCTTTCGGAGAGTGTGACGAATCCAGGTTGCAACATGGACTGGCAGTCACCACAGTAGGCAATAGTCGCACCTAGGCCAGCATAGACCCGTAGTGTTGCTCCCCAATCCAATTATTGCTTTTAACAAACCGATGCAGATGGCTGACACTAAACTTGCTTAGTTCTGCCGCTAAGAGACTATACCTTCGGGAGATGGTTGCAATTGCAATCTCAATGGTTCCCTCCTCTCTAGAATTGGAGATAGGGCATACTTGCTTACTTATCAGGCCAATAAATCTTAGGCGGTCTGAACCTAAGTTATAGCTAACATCCATCAATAACTGTTCCGGGCACGCAGCTTCCAGTAATCAGGACCAAAATGTCTTTCGTCCGCGATAACATGGCCCTTACTCGTCTACCCGAGGATCGATCTTCTCTCAATCTCTACCCCGAAGTTCGGTTTGGAAGACCTCCTTAGCTGGAGTATTCGGAAGAAATTACAGAATCAAGCATATACGCTAATTCGCCAGAGATTTCCATGGCAATCCGATTACCAAACCACTGCAGTGTCTACCAGGCGGAAGTAACAGCTGTTCAAAGGGCAACTATCCGACTTTCAATGAGCCCATGAAGAGCTTTTGTTTTATACGTACATAGTCTTCTTCTTTCTTTGGCGCTACAATCCGGAGTGGACCTGGACCTCAACCAACAAGCCACTCCAGCTAGCACGCTCTCTGGCTAGCTGTCTCCAGTGTCGCACCCCTTCTCTACCTGGGTGCACCACCTTAAACGCGGGCGTCCTCTTTTACGTTGTCACACGGGTTCGGAGTCGAAGACTCTTCGGGCCGGAGCTGAGTTGTCCATACGCTCTACATGGCCTAGACATCTTAGGCGTTGAATTTGTAGACGCCTGGCTAGACTCATGTTGCTGCACAGCCCGTACAGTTCGTGGTTGAATCTTCTCCTGCAGAAACCGTCAATGCAAACATGACCAAAGATCGCACGCAGAGCTTTTCTCTCGTTTCTTCAGCCGCTTTTGAGATTATCCATGCCTCCGCACCGTACAGAAGGACTTATATGATCAAGGTCTTGTATTAAGTCAGCTTGGTCCTTCGAGAGACCAATACTACTCAATTGCCTCTTGAGCCCATAGAAACAGCGGTTGGAAAGAGTTACTTTGTCCTGTCCTTCTTGATGACAGCATGTACTTCGGTGTGCCCTCATTCACCGCTAGACCCATTTTAGCCGCTTCCCCTCAATGCCAGCAAACGCCTCATTGACGACTCGCTGTGTTCTGCCAATCACGTGAATGTCATCCGCGTATGCTAGCAGTTGTACGGACTTCTGGAAGATCGTGCCTCTAGTGTTGGCGTGTGAGTCTTGCACGATCTTCTCCAGGATGATGTTAAAGAAGTCACATGACAGCGCGTCACCTTGTCTAAAATCGTTTTTGACATTGAAGGTCTCGGTGAGGTCGTTACCGACCTTGATGGAGCAGCAAGAATTCTCTATCGTCATCCTGCAAACCTGACGAGTTTGGCGGAAATGTCAAAACTAGATATGGCGTTGTATAGCTCTTCCTTATTCACGCTGTCATAAGCGGCCTTGAAATCGACATAAAGGTGGTGGGTGTTGATCTGCATCTCTTGGGTGTTTTCCAGGATCTGCCGTAGTGTGAAAATCTGGGCGATGGTGGACTTCCCTAGCTTGAAGCCTCACTGATATGGACCTATCAGATTATTTATAAACGGCTTCAGGCGAGTACACAAAACGGCAGAGAAGATCTTGTATGCGATGTACAGCAGACTTTTCCCGCAGTCCAAAGGGTCTCCTTTCTTGTGGGTCGGGAACACGATACTGAGATTCCACTCATCGGGCATGCTTTCCTCCGACTATATCTTCCAGATGAGCAACCAGATCATCTCCAGCTGCCTTAAAGATTTCAGCGGACAGTCCGTCCGCACCGGCAGCTTTGTTAGACTTCAGTATTGAAGTCGGGGGGGCCGGAATTGCCTTCGATCATCGTCCATACTGAGTGGAACATTCTGACTGACAACGGTATTGGTGTCATCATCGCCGTTTAGCAGTCTGCAGAAATGGTTCTTCCAAATTCTGAGAATCGAATGCTCTACTACTAGTTATCCATTCTCGTCCCGACAGGCTTCTTCCCGAACCTTATATCCACTGGATAACTGTTTCACCCTCTGGTAAAACTTTCGGACACGTTCCTGCCGTAGAATCTCTCCCTCTCCTCGATCTCGAGCTTCTCGTGCTCTTTCGTCTTTCTCTTGAGAAGCCGGGCCTCGTACCTTCGTCTCTATTCGTAGAGCTCACGAACAAGGTACATAGTCAGGCGGCCATAAAAGCTTTGCACACACTATCGATCAACTCCAATATGGTAAAACTCTGCCGTCTATAGATAAGGGAGATAGCGGCCAGATGTAATCTTTCCTCAGCATTGGGTACTAGAGTATTCCAGGGAATGAAAGAGTTGAACTAGCAAGAAAAGGGGGCGAGTATGAGCACTTGATGAGGAAAACAATAAACTCGCGATTGATGAAGATCGCAATAAATGATACAAATCGCAATTGGACAGAATTGGACACATAATATAATATACCTGCAGTATCTATAATAACACTGCATTACATCGGAACATGTCATGAACATTTAGAAACCAGAAGTCAACTGCTGGGCAGGTATTAAGAAAGGGGTCAGAAGAAATCTCATATGACCAATCAATCCCAAGGGGTACACAACAAGATTAAAAGGGTAAATTAGTTAAAATATATCGGAACGTGACAGCACAATGGACCTGTTGGTCTATTTGAACATATATAAGAAGAATAAGCTCGCTCTTCGTTTCGGCTTGTCTTCCAGCTTTCTGGCTACAAAAAAATATGGTAGGGCATATCCAATCTAAGGACGTGAGTTGAACGAATGGATGGCGCAGTTGGTAGAGTGCCTGCCCCTGGTTAGCGGGGTCCCCGGGTCGAATTCCAGTGAAAGCAAAGTTAATACGCTTTTATCTGGTTTTCAAATCTGGTTCAGTCACCATTTGCCGCTGGGATCAAATTAAGGGCACTATCATTGAAGTGGTCAATCAGTGGTAGTAGACTGACTGTGGGTATCACAATGGACCAACATGGTCTAAGTGTGCTGGTGAATGCACCCACCTACCTAAACTAACTTAAAGACGTGAGTTTCAACGGCAAAATATTAACACAGATCATTCCGTTAAGGCTGTGAGATTTTTTCGGATTGAGAGTAGTTCAAATTGCATCGTATTGGGTCACCATCAAGGACTGGTTTTAGACTTCACAAGATGTTTCGCAGGTTCGCACCAGTAATTTTCTAGTGATTTCGTCAGGATGTCGTAGGGGACCTGGAAATACTTAAATCTACGCCAACAATCGACTAACGTCTTATACTGTATCGAAGTCTAATAACCCAATGAGAGTTCCAACTAGTCCACAAGCGTACGAGCTGAATTCTGAATGGTCTCTGAACTCAAATGGTTAATCCTCTGGCTGGGATAAGCAACTGAAAACATGCCCATTTGTTTGCTAGTTTAACACATGCTGTTATAAAGTGTGGTGGAATACCGTTTATTGGGTATTTTCTTCCAGCCAGATTCAATAGCTTTTGAAGTCAGTCAAATACTCCATCAAGTTTTGGAACTGGCTGGCGACACGTCTACAAAGATGACTGTAGCAGTAAAACTTGTTTAAGGTACTCATTGCAGCACACTCGCCTGCAGGTCCTGTGTCGACTAGCTAAAGTAATGGAATGAATTGGAAGGTTTCCATATTCTTATAAAAGCACGGACGTCCTTGATAAACGATATCTTGATGCACTATGCACATTGTGGGCTCCTAATGTTTCGTGGTTGGTTAGATGACTAAGGATTATAGAATATAAAGTTCTTCCTCAATTAATACAATTCAAACCTCAGCACAGAAGTGGCTCTACTTAGCTTTTCGCAACAGAAAGGCCCACTTCCTTGACAAACCTTTGACACGAAGAACGTTGGAAGGTTTTTGTTCTAGGTGAAGGTAAGTGAAGATAAGGTTCGTGTCAGACATAGTTTAATTAAAATTAATTTTCTATGCATAGATTAGGGCCGCAAAACTCCTTAGGCCTTAGGATATTTTCTTTGCAATTACCTCTCTGCCCAGGGATTAGGTGGGGTTGCAAGTGAATTCACTAGCACACTTGGGCCATGCTGGTCCATTGTGATACTTACTAACTTACTTATCAGGCTGAGGGGCCATGCAGGGTCCGAGTCTGAGCAATATCTGCTTTCCATTCCTGACGGTCCTGGGCACGCTGCTTCCAGTCATCAAGAACAAGCTGTCTTGCATCCGCGATTACTTGGTCTTTGTACCGGAGATTCGGTTTTCCTCTCCTTCTCGAACCAGGAGGCTCGGCTTCGAAGACCCTCTCCTGGTAAGGCTCGTAGAGTTCGCGGTTGTGTCTTCTCCTCCATTCGCCTTCCTCGCAGACGGGATCATATATCCGACGTAGAATTTTTCTTTCGAAGGCACCAAGTATCAACTCCGCAGTTTTGCTTATCGTCCAGCTTTCGACTCCATATAGCAGGACTGGCAAAATAAGAATTTCGTAGAGCATGATCTTAGTCCTTCGAGTCAGGAGTTTTGACGCCAGTTGTTTTGACAAATCGAAGTAACACCGGTTGCCAAAGGCGGTTCTACGTCGGATCTCCACAGTGACTCTACAAACTCTACAAACGACAGAGTTTACGTTTGCCCCAAAGTCAACAAACTCCCTTACTACCTCGAAATTGTAGCTGTCGGTTGTGATATTTTTTCGTAGGTGGTGTGTGATGGATCGTTTTTTGTTTGACAGCATACACTGAGTTGTATCCTCATTGACCTTAAGACCAGCTCGCTTCGCCTCTTCTTCAATTGCCGTAAATGCTTCCACTACGGCATGTTTGGGAACGCGCGACGATGACGGCCAGTGTGACACGCATACTCAGACCACCACCACTGGTATTTTCTTCCACTGGTTTTTTTCGTATTCGATTATGCAAAGTTAGCAAAAGTGAACGAAACCTAACGAAACTGGGTGTCTTCAAGATAGTGTATTTTCTCAGCTGGATGAAGGTATGGGATTTGTTCCTTGCAATGGGTTCGTACGTGAGTTCGATAGTGAAGAGGTGGAAGGAGTGAACTGCTTGTCAGCCGAGATGTGCTAAAGGCCTTACTCAACCCTCTAACTACTTCGACCATAGTTCAGGAGCGCAAATCTTCTCTGAACTTGATCGGCACTCAGAATTCGCAAAGACTTGTCTGGTGGGGACACCAGGGGATCACGGAAAATGAGATCGCCGATGAACTTGTTAGACAAGGATCAGTGAAGGCACTCTCAGGGCCTCAACCTGAGACTATCCGTGTCCCTTGTCTGGGCTTTTATTGATGGGAGGGCTTCTCGTACAACCGAGAGTGGCGTGAATCTGTAGGATGCAGACAGACCAAGCGACAACGTCTGTAAGAAATCCGCAGCGTTCATTTGCTTGACAGAAAAAACTGTAGACCACTTACTAGCGTACTAACGGGCCACTACACCTTCGCCAAGTTTAGTTGGCCCAAGCGATGACACCCTCAGCGACCCTTCTGTAGACGACGACGACACTGAAGAGTACCTCATCTGTAATATCAGGTGGCAGATATTTGGTGCTGATGATGTAAGCTCCTTCATCACAGAAGCATCATCGGGAGTTCCTTGATAAGACCAAGAAAGGCCAGGAAAATAATGTAGGTTGCTGCCTGGCAGTACTGTGAACCAGTTTTTGAGTCTGTGTGCTCCAGTTTGGTGTTAAAAAGAGTACGAGAGCGGGCTACCCCTCCCGCCGATTGGATTCCAGTAACCTGCTGTCGTCATCCTATATCCTAAATCTGTCCGTCTTCAAGCATGTATTTGAAACCTTTATTGAGAATTGAAACATTGATTCTTGGAGACTCAATCAATTCTCTAAACAAATCTACCCGTGTATCAACACCAATAGGTAAAACTGTAGAAGTACCTTGCTAACAAGAATTCTACGATCGTATACCACCCAAATGATGGCATTCGAAAGCGATCGTGCTCAAATGTAAATGTCATTCCTCAAGGTGGCCCATTGTGTTCGTGTAAAACAAATAGAGCACCCACTGAGTAAACACGAATTGCACAATTGACAGCCTTCCATAAAGAGGCAGGGAGAAAAAAACGCAAAATACAACTTGCAGGCCCCCTTAATAGGCAATTGTCGTAAAACATCGCGGAAGAGAAATCACCACAGTCAACCTTCGACTTGACTTTAAATCCATTCAAATACACGCCCATAAATCACACAGGTAGTTGTAAATCACACATACAGCCCATAAAATCACGGGTACACACTTTCCGCGTTTTAGTGCGTGCCATAAACGCGGACGGTCTTAAACCAACCTAGCAATTGATTTACAAGGGCTGAAAATAGAAATAAAAATTCCTCCTCCTTCGGCGGTGATAAAATCAAGCGGTAATGTCTGTCGTAAAATCGCCGCGCACATCCCTGACATCCTGTCAATTTCAAGGATATTTCTGGTAGCAATTCCTGCCTTATGCCCACTAAGATTTCCACTCCTCCCCACGCTACAGCCCGGTGTCCGGTTTTATGGACAGCGATGGATTCGAGGACATGTCTCCATACACACAGGAGCATCGTGCCACCACCGCCGCCGCCATGCGCAGCCATTAGAAGCCATTCGGACGTTCGGCTGCAATTAAATGCGAAACCGTTCAAATCAGACCCCATAAAAATGTCCTTTCCCACAATTGCCTGCATTAGCAGCATCATTGTGAGGAGAGTCAAGCGGTGGATGCGCGCGTATATTGAGTCCGTCACGCTTCCATTTGTCTGATTATCGACAATTCAAGGTTCGATGAAAAACATTTTTAGTTTCTTTTTTTTCCTGCCTCGTCCGAATGTCGCACCCTCTATCACTGTTTGACATATTCTGCGAATGCAGGAAGTAGAGAATCCTCAGAGCGGACTCGGAGCGCGCACAGCGGGCATCACCCTAGCGGAGAACCTTTCCTACAGAGATTTGCGAACAATGAACGACGTGGCGCGGCGGTGTGTGTTGCGCGACTTTCAACAACTATCGCGTCCCTTTTTCGACATTTCCTTTTGCTGGAGATTCCTCAAAAATTAGGATTTCATTTTTATTGGCCCAACTCCGTGACCGAAGCGACCCTCTTCGATTAGCAATAAAAATGTATTGACCCCAGCTGAAGATGTTCGAAAACGAGAGCTGACTTGGGGGAAAAGGATTAGATATCCTTGCGTGATGCGTGTCTCTCTCCCTTTTCCATTGGAGATGTCTGCAATTTAAACATTTCGAATGCGTGTAGTCCCTAGGGAGCGGAAGGTAAACCGCGCGAATCGGCATGTCCGTTTGTCTGTGGGTACGAGAATTGGGTTTATTGAATCGTTGTGTTCTGCGTTTATCTGGGGAGGACAAGGATGCAGATGTTTGGCTTCATATGGTCGAAGCGCCCTGAGACACGAGGTAGACGAGATTAATGAAACAATAGAAAAGACATTTCATAATCACTGGTTGGCGGCTTAAAGCAACGTTCTCCGTGTATCCTTCTGGAATCTCTCAAATTTTAAGAGACCAACATCTCAACATGTTCCGATGTACGGAATCGCAGTATGGTGGACAGCACATTGACAATTGGATGTTACTAGCCATGTGTAAAGATGGGCACGCCATTGGGGTCGAAGGAGCATCAGAAACGACACAACCCGCTAAATTGAAGCTACCTCTCTACCTCTGGAAAGTAAATCTGCTATGGTTATCTATAAGAACTAGTTGGAGATTTCTGTGAATCGAACTATGGCAGTAAATAGCTCCTATGGGAGGACTCGGTGTCCAAAGAGGCCCATAACATGAAATGCTTAAAAGCAGCATCACTTACGCCATCTTAGAGTAAGACTACGGTGACAGTAGAATCTTGTTTGGGAACTTAAGAATTGAGGGGTAAGCGATAAATGTATTCGGGCCGGGAGTCCTGTCGCCACTCCGATCCGAAGGAGGATCGCACTTGAAAAAAAATAATGTTTGTGTTCTTCACAAAGCTCGCCTTACCTGACACTTACAAAACAGCCATTAACTGTTTGGAAGCGGGTGGATGGAGCACAATTTGAGGTCGTAACTAGGGACCAGATCTACCAGTCTAGAGAATTACTCGGCTCTTACTTGGCTGCCAAAAATTCCCTCCGACACGCCGCGATCACCCCAAATTTCATACGGTCTTTTAATCCAGATCTCCACCTATAACTGGATGGTTGCATAACTGAAAAGGCCGTTGTGATCAATAAGGAGTCCCTGGCCCATGACAGAATGTGTGATCCATTATAGATTTGTGTCAATAAGAATAAAAGTATACAAGAAGGACGGTGACGAACCTACGAAGGCGGAAGAACGGGGAACGTAGGCATCGCTTTGCAGGCGCTCTTCGGATTCGTGCGATACGGGGACAAGAGGACGTTCCTCTTCTTCTTCTCCCAATCTCAGCTGTGGCTGTGGAGGAGTCGAACTGTTCTATTACAAGTAAGCTGATCACCTCTACTACATCCCTCATCATCAAGGCGGGAGAAGAGAGTCACCGGACGGCACCGATGGAGTGGTAGGGGAGGTGATTACCATCATAAAAAAGATTGAAGGGTCATGATGCATTACGGTCAACCTGGCTTGGTATTCGAAGTCGAAGGGAACTCTGGATGGATAATGAATTGCGTAGACTCAGTACTCCACGAGAATAATAATAATATTATGGGTGGAGCAAAAGTCCAAGGCGGAGCTGCCCCTGGCTTCTACAGCAACCGCTAGGGTTGTGCGTTGTTGTTCCCTCACGACTAAATGGGACCTACAATATTATGCCAAACGGCTTGGTTTAAGAAGCTTTTTCTCTTTGAATATTCTTTAGGCATTTTCAGTGGCACGAAAGATCTGGAGCCGGCATTTGTGAAAGTTGGCAAATTCGGGTGTAGACTAGCACCCTCTGCGTAGAAGTCAACGCACGAACCCACTACACCAAGGCAACCCACAATACAACCTCTTATTTCTAAGATGTGAGTGTAAGCAAAGTATGTATTCTTACAAAGAGTACACTTAAAACATACCTTCTCTTCAGTTACACCGATCGAGATTCACTTGCCATCTACATAGGTTCCGGCAATATCAAGATGGGGGATCATCCATGACCATGTGTTACCACCATCCCTCCGAAAGACCTCTGAGGCAACGAAATCCAGGCTTGTGTAGTTCACGAAGTTACTGGTTCAAAAAAGAGCTTTTTTCAGTGAACTAGTTTACAATGTAAATTTATTTAAGCTTATTTAGCTAACTAGTTCAACAAACTCAGCTATACCGAATTTTGTATACATAGTTCCCTAATGCACGTACATATGTATCTAGTTCATCAATGAGGCACCAACAAATTTTGATGTCAGAAATATTCGCGAAAGTAACGCCAACAACGTCAGCACTCCCACAATTCTAGGAAATATTGTTGTGTTGACATTTTTTCACAGAATATGCATCGCAGAGTCGCCATGTCATCTGATCCCGTCTGGACAGATCGTGCAACTCTGCTGATGCATGCATTTATGTACCACACATAATTTAATTGAAAACAATAAAGATTCAGTTTGAAAATTCATCTCATTTCGTCTGGTCTCGTTATTTGGTGTCGCCTGGTCTCATATGCTCCATAAATAGAAACTAAACTTGCTAAATATGACACATGGAACTACATAGTTCCACGAAGATGGGTAACACAGAAATGAATGAAAAATTAATTTTTGTTTTCCTTCAACATAGATCATAATCTAGCGCTGTTACTTATAATAATAATATTACGACCAACCGGCTAAAATCGCACAAGACTATCTGAACCTGAGCAGTGAACTAGATTGAACTAGATGGAAATGGAACATGTTGAAACGAACTATATAGTTCGATAAACAGATTTGAACAAAACTGTGAGCTCTCTAGACTGATCTTAAAAGCACAAGCCTACCGAGAACTGAAACACCTCTATCGTTGAATCCCATGCAAATGAATGACGCAAATGGGAAGGCACAGATGTAAAGGGGAAAGTCTCGGGAGTGAGGACTAGTAATGCACAGTGTTAACAATCTCTTCGTACAGAGAATACATTTTCGGATGATGCCGACCCAGTACTGGTCAGATAATTCTGAGTGTATGGCATAGGGTAACCTTAATTTATTTATCGATGCAATTTCCCGAAGAAACAGGTGAAAAGTTGCTGAATACCATGATGATGACAAGGATAGGTGAGCGATGTGCTGCTTCACAACTCCATAGAGTATCCGAAACGTCTATGAATGTGTGCTGGACTGCTTGTTGGTGCTATATTTTTATTGTGTGACCTTATTCAGGTGCCGTTTTTGTCCTTAAAACAATCATCATTTACTTTCGCATCGTAGTTTAGGTTAGGTTGAGGTGGCTAACTGCCGCGCATACGGACAGCGGACACACTTAGGCCAAGCGAAGGTCCATTGTGTTACTACGCGGATCAAGGGTATCTTGCAGAATAGAACCATAAAGTGCTTTTAATAAAGCGAAAAAGAAGGCTGATTCAGATGCTGCTCAGTTCAGCCAGATTATCAAAGAAATGAGCACCCGAAGTCTGAATCTACGGGATGAAAGAGCACTGCAAATGCGTAGCAAGTGTTCAATGGTGTCTTCCTCATCCTCGTCCATGCAGCTTCTACAGAAATATTTTTAGGGAAGGCCTAGTCTACAGGCGTGATTTCCGATGGCACATTGCCCTGTTAAACGCCAATAAGAGATCTGAGGTTTGGCCTGCTTAATTTGATCAAGCTAAGCGATCGCTTGGGATCAATCATAGGCCATAGGTCTTTGGTAATGAGGCATCCTGTGCCAGATGTCCATCCGCGGTTTGTTTGAGCAAGCTTTTCAAGCGTTAGCAGCTGTTTTATAGTAGCGATAGGCATGGAGGATGGGTCTCCACCCGGAAAGAGCACGGAGTTTGTGGCCTTTCTAGCGAGTTCATTCGCCTCGCAATTTTCTGTTACAGTGTCTGAAGTGCTTGGCCATCTCAGAGATAAGCGGCAATTAAGGGAAGGCTTGGTGACTGAATCCAGAGATTTGCTCGCTGCCTGGCTATCGGAATAGATGGCGATATCTGTGCCCGCTATTAAATTGTTTTTCAGCCAGGACAGGACTTCCTTAATCGCTATAGTTTCAACCTGAAAGACGTTACAGTGATTAGGTAGTGGAGAAGATAGCTGGAAATTTAGGTCCTTGGAATAGACACCAGCACCCACACCTGCATCCATCTTGGATCCATCTGTGAAGATTCGCAGTGGACCTTCCAGCGTATGGTGTTCAGACTCCCAGTAAGATCTGGGCGGTATGCTGGTTGAGAAATACTTCTCGAAGAGGAGTTTAGGTAGAGTCACTTCTGTATCTATAAGTATAGAGGCATACCTGCGTAGGATCGATGAATGTCCAGACTGCAGTTCTTTCTAGCTGCTCAGCGATCTTAATCTAATCGCCGTGATAGCTGCTGTCTGTCTGACAATTTGTTCTATCGGTGGCAGGTTGAGGAGTATGTTTAATGCTTCGACGGAGGTAGTCCTTAGCACCCCGCTAATGCATACGCAAGCCATCCTCTTCACTCTAGCGAGTGGGATGATGTGGATTCTCTTATCGAGCGACATCATACAGCAGTATGGGTCTGACTACTGATATAAATAGCCAGTGAACCATTTAGGGTTGCAGTCCCGATTTACACCCAATGATCTTCTTACATCAGTAGAGAGCCGTGGAGGCATTCTTGACACGTTGCTGGATATTTAGCTTCCAGCTTAACTTCGTGTCTAGTATGAGGCCTAAGAATTTAGCTCTGTCGCTTAGCACCAAGGAGGTCACCCATAGTGTGGGGGAAAAAATACTTTGCGGATTGACACCTAGGCCGCATTCGCTAATCCATTTCACTAGCTTAGATTGGGCAGATTGCATAATTTCCCTGATCATGAATAAATATTTCCCAGATACTGCCAAGGCTATATCATCTGCAGAGGCAACGACTTTACACCGAGTCTCATCGAGTTTCACAAGTAGTGTGTTGACCACTATGTTCCATAGTATAGGTGAGAGTACACCCAATGCGGTGTGCCTCTGTTCACAGATTTGCTCTGTTCACATCGTGGCATCACCAAGCTTAGAGCTTATCACTCTGTTATTGAGAAGCCGGTGGATAAAAGTCACTATAGGCTTTTCGATCCGAAGTGTTGAGTGCTGAGCTTATTGCGTGGGTTTCTGTGAGGTTTTAAGAGGATTTAATTCATTTTATTTGTTCAAATCTTATATCTTACTTAATCCTAGACAAAATGTTTAATTCTAACTTAAATCTAACAATTCAATTGAACTTATAAGTACCTTAGTGACCCTATGCGGATACTCTAAGCTAATCTAGTCTACCACTCTAATTGCCTTTCGGCCTATACTATCGTACTTTTTTGTTCCGTCCTAGACGTATAAAATTATTAATTTTTTTTTTTTTGGGTTTCTATGGTATTAAAGGCTCCCTCGATAGCGACAAAGGCAGTGAGAGTAAATTCCTTGAAATCGAGGGTTTTTTTTATAATGCCAACAAGTGAGTACATGGCTGTTTCAACCGATTTGCCCTTGTTGTAGGCACGCTGAGAGATCGAAAGTTTGTCTATGACTATGTGTCGGATGAATACATCGATCAATTTTTCCAAAGTCTTCACAAGAAAGGAGGATAGGCTTATAGGCCGAAAATCCTTTGGGTTGACATGTAAGCATCTCCCAGTCTTGGGTATGAAGACAGACATTTCTCATCGTAAAGCAGTGCAGAATAAAAGTGGAAAATGAAAAACAAGAAATTAGTGTAATAATGCCATTATGTGTGTTGGTTAAACCGTTCTGTAATTTTGTAAGGACTTAAGTGGCACCTTCAGTCAGTTAAAATGCACATTGTACGTACTTAAACGTTGACATACAGTTGGCGTTAAAAGTGTGAGTGGACAGCCAAAATGTGCCTTCTTTGTCAACAAAGAATAATTTTAAACAGGACTACAAGGAAAAATCTTAAATGCAGTAAACAAAAATATCAACAAAAAAAAAATATATCTCAAGGACTCTAGGGGCTGCGACCACCAAAACACACCTTAAGAGTAAGTGTATCTACAACACGTAAATCACCCATAATCTGACCTATTATGTGTATTTTTTATCTCATATTAGTTAGATGGTTCATGGTCAGCCATCTAACGTGGTCAATTTAGTGTCCACTAATCAAAAAATGGTTCCCGGGGCGTAGTGTGCAAGTGCGTCGACTCCTGCGCAGAGGGTGGCAGGTTCGATACCCAAATTTACCACCGATCATAATTCACGGTTCCACCTCTTTCGAGTCACTGACAATGCTCAAAGAGTATTCCTGTCTAGTAAAAGCTTCTCAAACTCGCCGTTCGGAGTCGGCATTAAACTGTAGGTCCTTTCCACCCGTGAAAGAACAATAGCACGCACAACACGAGTGGCTACTGAGAAGCTAGGCCCAGGTCCACCTCGGACTGTCGCGCCACCCATTTTATTATATTAATATTATTATAATCAAAAAATGGATGTGTTCTGTTATTTAAACCTTCTGAATGGTACTTAACCTGCACCAAAAGCGTTTGCGAGCAAAGCTCTGAAGGGACATTTATTGGTGATTTAAATTGTGTTACGTTTTCGACCCACCGTGTCCATAGTTTTTGGCGAAATCCTCATACAGTGAAATCTCCCTTGAGCGGACATTTATGGTGCACAATTGCTGTCCGGGAGTGGTCTGTTTAAGGGAAACCAATTAATAAAAAACCCATTCTTTTTCGAAACTAATATGCAGAACAAAAAGTTCATTGCGGACGAAAACAACACGAGTTCCTAATGAGAGAAAAACAAATCCAATCTGATCCAACAGATACAGTCAATCACAACAGTAAGTACACAGCACAACTTTGTCTGAGTTTTCATCAAAAAAAAATAAACTCAAACTGGATCCCAAAGAAACCAATCTGAAATGCAGTTTTTTAAAGCAATTAGTTAGGTACAAATGTACAAGGAGCATCAAATATTAATTAAAACCCAGAACACCTAAATGCTGCACACTCACTTTTGACGCTAACTGTATGTACGCAACGTTCCCCTTGAATGCCTGACGAATTGACGAAAACGGGCACTCATTTAGAAGGCGAACAACCTACGCCGACCTCCGAATTGTACCCGTCTTAAGCTGAATTTAATTTTATCCGAAAGAGTTGATCCTCTTCCCGGAAAACGTGGCTATCATAGTCGCTCAGTCTGGCCACACCTGTTTCCATTGAATTTCGTGGTAAGCAAGGGTTCAAAACGCGACATCAGTTCTCACAGAAAAAATTCCAAAAATTCAATAGCTTTATTGGGGTGTGACTACCGTAATCAGTGCACGTTTCCCTGTAATTACACCGCCTGAACTCAATTATTGAAAGGTAACCGCCCCGACTAAATCCCATAGCGAATGTGCAAATTGTCATTAGCAACGTCAATGAGTGAAATAAAATTTTTTTACAATCAACGCGTTGCAACGCCCTGCAAGTCATAAATTCCGTACGCGCAAAAATCAACAAAACCTCACGCGTTTTGCTTGCACCTTTGCTTGTGCCAATTCTTACCAACTTCATTACCAGGAAACCAGCCCTTCATCGTGGCTTAGTCAATAAATAACATTCACTTCCGTCGTCCTCGTCGTCGTCGTCGCTTAGGAATTATTTATTTATGCCCCCGACAAACATTGAAACATCCTCAAATTTCACCGACACACTGAGAAAGTAGGTAACAAAAAAAATCGCATTGTCCTCGTGCGTTAGGACGATGAAAAACGCGCGAAAAACTAGATCTACTCACACATGCCCACAGCACAGCACAAGAAATAAGGTGAAAGGAATGAAGAGAAAGCCGAACACAATGGGAGAGGGCCCTTCAAGGAATTAAGGCAATCAGACCTTCCCATTAAGATCGGCTGTGTGGATATGTGTGTGTGTCAAGCGATCAGTGTTGCAATCTACCTGTAAGGGGCACTTATTCTGCATCAATTATTTGCAAGGATTCTTATTGTTTCCCCGGTCTGCGCGTTCAGATGGGCCCCCGTGTCAGCGGCATTAGAGCGAATCCACACTGGAGGAGGGCTCGACGCGAACCAAAACGGATCGAACAAGGAAGAACTAGAAAACACAGCAATTAAATGAAAATAATAGAAAAAGGATCAGTCTCAGTCACGTCGATAGGGTTATGCTGTGCGACCGCGTAGTTTTTCGCAGGGACGCAGCCTTTCACAAATTGAGACATTTCTTGTGGGAAGGATACATAGCCGGGTCGGAATTTGAAAGGGCTCCTATTTTTGTCAACTTCCGCTTTATATTCGCGATCTGAATTATTTTCCGTTTCTCCCCCTTTTGTGCTTGGCGTGCATTGTATGCGATGGGCTCTCAGTGATGTGTGCCATTTTGGATGTCATCCCTCGCACCACCCTTGAGATATTATATTTTGCACGCCATTCCCATGTCGGCCGACAGTGCAGGGATAAATTATCAGAAAACCGCCAAAATTAGAGGAATCAGTAGAAAAAAAAAAGGAACCAGAAGAAGATGGAAAACCCGGGACAGAAGCAGCGGGGTGATGAAATGGAACAAGTAATTTTCCGATGTGTGCGTGTGTGCATATTGGTGTTTGTGGGATATATTTGTCGTGCAGCGAAGGTGCGGGTAATTGCATAGGACATGGTGTTACTGCGCTGAACACTGCCCAAATTGACAACGCAAGCGGAACGTAAGCGTTGGTCCTTTCCCGGTAATCACAGCAGGATGTCCATGGGATCATGTTGGATGTGTCTGGGACGGGATGATGATGGCGATGGTGACCGTGGTGGTGGTGGTGGTTGTTGTGAACGGATGAACGGGGATAATTCCATTAGTGCATTTTTGTGTGTGCGCCGCCGTTTGTTTGCGACCTTTTCTGCATTTTTCGCGTTGCCTTCCTGCCGATTTCCAATTGAATTTCGAAAGTGGTATTGACAACGTTGGCTGAGAGGACCGATTGATGGATGATGTGAAGGGATTTGGCAGCGGCGTGTAAGCGGATTCCACGAATGAGGGGTGCTGAGAGATGAAAACTAGTTTGCTAATCGAATATATGTATCTACCTACGCACGTACATACTTACTGACTGACCAATGGATGCATGCAAGATGTTTGCTTCTGCATTTCAATTGTATTTGTTTTAGAGGAGGAAACGAAATGTATTCATTTTGCAAAGTTGGACTTAATTACGAAGGAAGGAGGGAGTCTTTTCTTGTTGACAAACAAAAATTATTCGCTGAAACTAATTCTTCTCATCCTTCGATGAGATTTGTACACCAGCAGTATTTTGTAGGTCTACTTACGTTAGTTAGGCCAACTTTTTTAACAAGGAGGTAGCAAAAGAGGGTTCACGCTTTAAAAACATGGCGTTTCAACCTTGAGACAAATATCATCAATTTTTTCAAACGTTTCTCGAGAGTGGCTGAGGAAGGCGTCAACGAAGTCACCAAGGTAGTGGCACATAGGCGAAGAATAACAAGTTGCGTTACTTGGCATTGTTTCAGCAGGAGCTGTATATCTACCCATCGAGACTGGTGGGGTCAATTGTACGGCAGCTGATGAAATAAATAATCAGCTTCTTGGTGAGATTTGTGCGGGCTATTGAATAAATTTGGCCACAAACATATTCTTCGGCAGGAACGTTGCGGTTTTTTGCTTGGTGAAACAGTGAGCCCTGATTGACATTGAACAGCTTTTCAGAAAAAAAAAAAAAAAACAATAAAGGACCAGTTTCACACCTCTGCGGTAGTCCATATTTATTAATTTTTTTTTTAATTTCTTACTCTTCTTGTGATTGTTTGTCTCGCTTTCCATCTTTTGTGCGACAATTACGCTTAATTGAATGGCGAAGGTGATAGCTTTTAGTGACTCTCAATCTTGTTTAACAGATTTCCACACTATTCATTATTTATTTATTTCGTCTTACATGTTATCAACTTGTTTTAGACTACTTCATATATTTCTTAAGCCTTCAATCTTCGACTCCATTCATTTTCTGACATAATTGATACCTTCAACAAAGAATCGAAGGCAAGAAGATACCACTATGGGACTTTCAGTACACGCTTCATTGAAAAATGATTGGCCAAGCTGTAACTGGACTACTCCCGGGTGCACATACTTCAACCTGAAACCTCCCACAAACCTGACAATAGCAACGACATCATGTCTGCAATCATGTCTGCTCCTAAGCTGCAGTCCTCATCCACGCCTGATTGTTAGCAAAATCAAGTCGTCATACCTCCACTTGGTCTTTGTACCGAAATAAAGGTCTACTTTTCCTTGTTGGAATCAAAGTCTCTCTTAGTTCAAAAATTTGCTGTTTATTCTCAGATAGTGCCGACCCAAGGATGAATCTCTGCTTTAAGGACCATATCCTTGTCTTTGCATAGCCCATGCAGATCGCGTTAGTGTCTCCTCATTACTTTACCTTCTTTGCAGTCAGGACCATGTATCCGACATGTAAGTTTTCTTTTGAAATGACTTACAATCAGTTCCTGTATTCTGCTTTTAGTACAAATTTCTTCTCCATATTACAAGACTGGCAATGTAATGGTTTTGTAGAGCATTATCCTAATCCTTCGAACTGCATATTTAACCAAGTGGCAAGTATTCTGCGTCGGATCTTCCATATGATAAAACCTTTGGAGTTCCTTTGGAGACTCCTTAGCTACCCCACCTATGTGGTGGACGACGAATAGTCACTTGCTCAACGACATATATACCTAGTTTTGTCTTCATTCAAATTAAGTGAGGTTCGCTTAACCTGCTCTTCACTCGTCGTGTAAGCTTCCATCACAGCACGTAAGTGACCCATGACCCCGATCGGACTATATACGAAATATAGTGCCACCCGCCTACCGAATTTTGCATTTTTTCAAGGACCAGATTGAAGACAGCACATGATAGCACACCACCTTCCCGAAATTTGGCTTGTGTTTCGATTTGTTCGGAAGTCCTTCCACTAAACTGCACAGTAGATCACGAATGTTGTAAGGTTGGGTTGTTGGGTTCGGTTAAGGAAGGGGAGTGTGATGGTCGAATATCACTCCATTCAAATTCCTTAGGGCCCATTATGAATCCCTTCATTTTTGCAGTCCAAATTGTTCAACTTATCCTTTCACATTTTGGCTTAAGCAACCCAGTGCTCCTTACGAATCTTAGATGATCCGATATGTCTGCATTCGCTAAGTCCGCAGTCTCTGTGGAAGAACCAGTTGGACCAGCGATGTTAAGCTCCGATTCTTGAGAGTTGGGCAGTTACAAAGCAGATGTTGGATCGTCTCCGTCTCGTCCTCGTCACCTCAGCTCCGGCAGAAATAGCTGAATTCTGCATTCCTTTCCCGGAGCATTGCTTCGATGGGTCAGTGTCCTGTTGTACAACATTTCTTGCGAACCAAGATGAGTTGGCTTTTTTGAATTGTATTGTAATGTCGAATACAATGCCATCCACTTTTCTGAGATTTCGAATTCGGCCATCACATCGGATAGCTCAAGAACTGATGAAGCGAAAGGGGCAGGAGTATTTGGACCCCGGACATAGTACTACGAACCCATGGGCAAACGCACCAGTATCTTGCAAGCAGAAATCTATGCCATAGACAGATGCGTTCAAATCAATCTTGACAGGAACTATACCAACTGCGAAAAGCACTAGACTCCTATATCATCAAATCCAAGCTCGTGTTGGAAATGTCTACAGAAGCTTAAGAAACTGATCAGAAGTAACAGCGTAAAACTGTGCTTGATACCTGGCCATACAGGGATAGAAGACAACGAAATTGCCGACTCCATCGCTAGAAAAGGAGCATCGGAACCTTTTAAAGATCTCGAACCATTCTGCTGTGTAGGAGATCACGTCTTCAGAGAAGAGTTCAAGGAACTAGAAAGGAGGAACCGGCCAGAAGGCTGAATCAACGCTTATGGCATGAAACAGGCCAAGAAACTCTTGGGTTAACATAACCGAATGAGATTTGAGACATGAATCAGAATGATCAAGAACAACCTCCGTATCCTAACTGGCTTCCTAACGGGACACTGTAGACTTAGGCAGAACCTAAGGAAACTAGTAGCATCAGAAGAAGGTCCCTGCAGATTCTGCGGAGAATCTAACGAAATTCCAGAACATAAACTGGGATTTTGTGAGGCACTTTCCCACAGAGGAAGAATTGAAGTCACTAGAACCAGCTCTCATTCTCCGATACCTAGGGGCCGTATGTGACGGAAACTCTGACGGAAAGAAAAGATATGAGAGGGGGCACAATAGATCTAAATGTCGCGGTATGTATATATAATATACCCTCAACAATAATAATAATAATATTCGGACCCGTGTTGAAGCCTTAAAATCAATAAAATGACTGTTCAAATTCTGAGAGTAAGCGGGCTATTAATGTCATGTGGAATTTTTTGATTTCACGCAACGTACCTTTATTTCGCGTGAAATAGGACTATAATTCCCAATTACACGGAGGTTTGCAATTTATATGGGTTGTCGTTTAAGTCGATGCTCCTCGTAAGCTTCACACTAAACCATGGCATTTAATGGCCTTTCAGAACCAGAAAATAAGTGCTTCCAATAAGATAATGATGAACAGGCTACATTTTTTTTGGCATTTTTACGCTTCTTCAAATGCAGACGACGGTTACTAACCAACGGTGCAATCGCTTTTAAGTGGGCTGGTTTGCGTACCAAACTACCTAAAATCTGATAAAAACTCTTTAACCAATGAAACGATTTAAACCCCTTAACTTACAGAGCACAAGTGTTAACGCGGCTTAGCCACAGGACGAGGACACATTTTACACTCATGTAGAAACTTAATAGGCGATACATTTTCGGGTTGATTAAACTTATTGAGCACACATGCAACATCATCCGTGCCTCTGCCTAGTAAACTAATGCGAAAAACAACCATAAGCCACCTTCAAATTTTCTAGTTTGATGCATCACAACACACTTCATCGTCGTCCGCGTCGGTCCCCCCACCGGTCCTGATGAAAAGCTGGACGTGTGTCACATAATCCTTCACATAGCCGCATCACACAGCCAACACACATCCACACACACACTTGGACGCTTCTTTCGGTTTCTCTGCAGATATTCTAACCCGTATACCATAAAGACGACAGTTCAAAAGATGGAAGAAATTGCGGGATGAGAAACGGAAAAAAAAACGAAAGAAAAAAAAAAGGAGTCTGTCTGGGTGGTGATTACACCAGACATGGCGTGCATGTGCACATTACTGATCCACCACCGTGGTGCATATGGCACCCTGGTGAGACCAACAGCAGCAAAAATAAAAAAAAAAGACACGATGCTTCACGTAGGAGCATGTAAGGAAAAGAAAATTAAAACAACAAAATCTCAGCGGCATTTAGCAATGTTGCTGGGTTGAATTTCCAGATCAGATGAAACGGCGCGGCGCATGCAGGAAGACAATGCCTCACGCCCTTCAGCGTACACATATCATCCGCGTAAGTAGACTGTGCCCAGCAGATATCTGTCAACATGTGCACATGTATGTCGACTCGCTATTGTTTTATGTAGTCGTTTCTTTAAACGAGAATAAAAGTTATGTGACTACTGAAACAAAGTCAGTCGTTGCTTAAGGATCTGTGAGGACATTCAAGCAGCAGCGGCCAGGTCAAAGTAAAGGTTTTGTTCTAAGATTGCGGTGACCTGTTTTCTCTTCTAAGGTGTGATTAAGTTTCAATCAGAATCCTTTTATTTGCTTTGCAGGTACACGCAAATGGAGAGGTATGGCGGAAATGACTCGGGATCGCCGCGTGATTTATGATTGAAAGAAATCTATGTCAAGTATATAAAGCAGAATAGAGTTGTCTTGTGTTAAATACTTTCAATGTCAAGTTGGTTCAGACTCCGTTCTGATGAATCGTCCCACGGCCTTTGGTGTCGGAGAGTCTGTGAGGCGACTCTCTAGTCGCAGTGCAAGCAGGTTAACTTTCTTCTCCAATCAGAATGCCTGTCTTCATCGCGTACTTTACGTTTTCTGAATCCAAATAAACAAAGTGTTCATTCTGCGCTGATGACTTCTAGTGTCCTTGACAAACATTATGGAAATTCAGGGATTCAATGTCTTCCATCAAACATCTTCCAGATATTGCATTTTTGACAGAGTTGCCGATAAGATTATATACAGTGCTTGCTCTTTACGAAACGACCCAAACGTGACAATTATGGCTTTTCCAACCTCATTCCATACAAAAGGTGCATGCAACTCTTTGCGGGGTTTTCCTACCCACTTTAAGCAAGCCTTCCCTTCTCGTACGTACGTGTGTCCTCGCCAAGTTGTAAGCCAATTGGGTGAACAAAAAAACGCAATAATAATTAACCAACAGCCTTCATCAATCAATCACTGCAATGTGTCCATGTCTCCGGGGAGAGTCTCCGTTTCAGCACACGTTTCAGATTCATACACCGGTACTATTTCAACTTGAGTAAATTCAGAAAAATGCAAACTCACACCCCCTAACACGGTTTGAATTGCCAAAAAACGAAGACCGGACGACGAGGAATCTTTGTGCATATTTTTTTGTTTTGTTTTTTCGTCCTATTCACTCAGCATACTTCAGAATTCAGATTTTTGGAAGCGTGATTTGAAGAAAATGAAAGAAAAACAAACCAATACAAGACACATCCTCGTAGCACTACTGTAAAAGGACTTCACTAAGAGAAATGGATGCATGCATGTGTTACCTGTCTGCGACGCATATACGTACATTTCATCCCAGAGGCAAATAAAACCAGCAACAGCAATGCAAAATCAACAAACACGAATTTTTAGGTCCGTTTCTTCGTTCCTTTTTTGTTGTTGTTTTCATTCCTGGTGAAAATAAGGATCACATCACTAGGCGCTTCTTTATGTCGCTAATACTCATCTAAGCCGGCTGAACGCAAGAAGCAGCAATCCCCAAAAGGTAGCAGTGTGTTGTTGACTCGATGACCAGAAAATCTAGAACGTTCACTCCTCCAATAGTGATATTCCCTCACCCAAAAAAAAAGAAAAAGAAACTCACACACAAAACTGGCTGGGAGTCGCAGACGTACACGGTACACAGTATTCTGTAGTTTTTGATGAGCGAAAAAAAGAAAAGACTTGACTCTTGGACGCGGAATTATTCGAGTGTGTACACTGTACACGCTATGTACTATGCTGCCATCATCATCTCTCTTGATGATGCGCCACATATGACCCGAGTTGGTGCACCTTTGTCGTCAACTTGAAGTTTTGACTGCGATATCCAGGATGGTCTCTCATCTTCCCTTTCAAAATTCTACCCACCAACGGAAAAAATAGAAGAAAACAAGGACACAACAAGCCATCTCGCTGATGCGAATTAGCACATGGAGTAGTAGACAAAAATAAAACAAATGGCGGAATGGAAAACGGTGAAAGAGAGCAAGCAGGAAAAAACAAAAAAAAAAAGGCGAAAAAAAATAGAAGACAACGTCGTCCTGGGATTTAGATTATTATCAGTCTGAATAAGTAGTGAAAATAGAAAATTAGATGGAAGTAGAAAAAGTTTATGCGGCTGGTCCTCCGCATGAACCTATTCAAATTATTTCCATGTCATTAAATGGAACTACCTTTATGCTACTTAGAGCGGTATTTATGTCTGTTGTGAAGACCGAGCATGGCGGTGGAAACTCTGCTTATTTGTGCGGGTATGTATGTTCGCGTGCCCGTTGATGGTGTGTGTCCGTTTTTGCTTTGTGGTCCTGTGGAACATCAACTCGAACCGTTTACCTGTGGGTGCAACAGCCCGATTACACTTCAGAGGAATATCCTTCGTCATCTCCTAAAGTGCTTGACCGCTCGCTTCTGGAATCCGATGTGAATATGTGTGTATGTGTTCCACCTGTACCGTAGAAACCTGTTAATTGTTCCTCTTAATTTTGGTTCAGCGCTGTAGGCTGAATTAATCAGTGGTATCTTACTCAGAGACAATGAGTATCGCTCTGCTTAATTCTTTGAACTGTCAGTGGTCACTATTACCAATTGGCGTTACAGTGTCGGGTGGTCTTGGGTTAGCTAGCTTCTGTATCAACCATGTGCGTGCTATCGACGATTTCATATGACAGCGTGCACAAGGACGACCTATACTACGCCATGTCTAGCTTTGACATTCCTGCCATACTTGCCAGTCTGCCCAGGACGATTATAGAGAATTCTCACCGAGACCTTGAATGGCAAAAAAGGATTTAGGGATGTCAACGCGCTGTCATTTGACTACTTCAACATAATTCTGGAGAAGATGATGTGGGACTCGCAGCGACACTAGAGTCACGATCTTCCAGAAGTCCGTACAACGCGTATGCTAAAATACTGACGAATGACATTGACGCAATTGGCAGAACACAATGAGCCGTCATTTGCCGGCATTGACACGGAAGCGGTGAAGGAGGGCAGAACGAAGTAATTGCTGTCCCCAAGAATGGACAGAATGGATTACAACAGCGACGTCTTGGACAGAACATCACAATGTTCAGATGTATCTTCGAGGTGGTTAACGACTTCGTCTGCCTTAGATCTGCAGTAAATAGTACGAACAACATCAGTACCGACATTAAACGCAGGGTAACTTTTGACAGCGAGTCTTTTTATGGATTCTAGAGGAGGTATATCAATAGAGCCATCTTCTGAAGGACCATCTTATATAAGACACTGATCATCCGGATTCTGCTGTATGACGCGGATGCATGGACAATCAAAACCGGTTGAGGGGGTCCTTGGCCTCTTCCTTTCTAGTTTCTCGTCGTGTCTGCGTTGGTGGTATTTGCACGAGAAGGTTCAACCATGAACTGTATAGCCAGGCGTCTACGGATCCAACGCCTAACGGGACTTGTCGATTAATGCGGCGCAAAACACTACGCTGTACAGGACTTATGGGCGACGTTCAGTAGGAATAACCCGGTAAAATTGAAGCAAGAGGTGGGATCGCCTTTTTTGTTGATGGAATATATAGAGCTAATATTCCAAACTTGTATGCACCGACTTAAACGAGCATTTCACCTGGTAGTCGGCTCCTTTGACACATGGCTAGGCTGACATCGCATCACAGAAAAGTTCGTGGTGGAATGAAACACTTTCTCTAGTTAGAATGCAAACTTGTAACTTCATTGAGACTTTTAAGACAAACCAATACTTGACAAATTTAATTATAATAAAGGTTCGGGTGGCCGTGGCGTAGTGGGTAAGTGCGTCGGCTCCTACGCAGAGGGTGCCAGGTTCGATACCCGAATTTACCACCTTTGATAATTCACGGCTCCATCTCTTTCGAGTCACTGACAATGCTCAAAGAGTATTTCTGTCTAGAAAAACCTTCTCAAATTTTCCGTTCGGAGTCGGCATTAAACTGTAGGTCCCTTCCACTCGTGAAAGAACAATAGCACGCACAACACGAGTGGTTGCTGAGAAGCTAGGCCTAGGTCCGCCTCGGACTGTTGCGCCACCCTATTATTATTATTATTAAAGGTCCGCGTGGTTGACTTTTAGATGTCTGGCTGAACGAAATATGGCACACAGAACCTTTTCTCTCACATGTAAGTAAGTTCTTTATCCGCTATAAATATTGTCTATGACTCTACACAACAAGGAGGAGGCAATGTGATGATCAAAGTCAGCTTCATTAGAACTACTTTACTCAATTACTTTACTCAGAAGCTACAGGTCGCAGGAGCTACTCTGTTATTGATTTTGGCACAAAGACTGCGAAACACAGTCCCGGATTACTCTCAAGTCTAAGCATTTTTAGATCATTGCAATCGTTTTACCCTTCTTTGGCGACCCTAGAATTTTATTTTTTTTTTTGATGGCCTTCTGGAACATCTTGGCTCTCTCTTGGCCAGTAGTTTTTGCACTATTATCTTAAGAACGCTAGTGAGTTTTCTATCGACTTTGACGAGAGTTATCAACCATCACTCTAACTCAACTACAAATTTGGTGGGGTTATCGAAGCTAGTTAAACTATGCGCAGGTTGGTTAGGTAGGCGGGCTGCTAGTGCATTCACCAGCACACTTAGACCATATTGGTTCATTGTGATACCCCTAGTCGGACTACTATCACTGATTGACCACTCCAGTGATAGTGCCGTTAATTTGGCTCCAACGGCAAATGGTGACTGAACCAGATAAAAGCGTATTAACTTTGCTTCCACTGGGACTCGAACCGGGAACCCCGCTAACCAGGGGCAGGAACTGTCCCAACTGCGCCATCCAGTTGTTTAAAAACCATGAGCAACAGCTACTTTAATGGCTTTGATCGGTGGGGGCTACCCATCTGCAGGAGCTTTTCCAAAATCTGTTTTATGACTGGGCTGAAAGTCCACCGACAAAGACCTATCAGAACGGATTCATCTGCTTACATAATACAGCAGAAGTGGTCTTGTATAATGCTTGTCGCTCTATAGTTGGCACAGTCAAAATTTTGTGGCCAGGCCAAAATATACTATAATTCCATTTATGAGGAATCAGTTAAAAATCAACGATCACCCAAAATGTGTTTAAAAAAAATGCCCAGAACACTTGCGCCACATCTGAACAAAAGAAGCATTTTGTTTAACTACACACGTATAGTAAACGGACAGGTTCGCCAGCAAGTGACACCCGCATTCAGTTAGATCAGCGATGATAGTTCAAGCTGCTCTTGACGATGACGAGAATGTACAATATTCCATACGTCGAGGGGATTCAAACCAGCCAGATTTGAGTATGAACCTCAGGAAGCACTCAGAAGTTCAAGCCTGTTTAGATCTTCTCGAAGAAATGTTTGCCTAATAGCTGTCGTCTCCCTTCCACTATAGCCGCAAGGAAGACAACAGTCTCCCCTTTTAGACTCATTACATGACTGAGCATTGTACAGTGTTCGAATATGTCTGCAAGATTTTGAATCAAGGGAAAGTGGAATCCTAGCATTGATCAAATACCTTCTGTACGACTTAACGAAAAGAAAATTCTGTCGGGCGCATTTTTGCATACCATACTGTAGGTGGGTGACCAGTTTTTATTCAGCTCTCAATCTTGCACATGAGTACTTTTCTATGCCAAACTGATCATCTAATCTTCTCGCGGTTATGGTAAACTGTTATATTCGTCGTTGAATTCTCAATATAAAAGTATGTACAAACTGTCAATCGACCCTTTTTCTGGAATAAACTGTCATACGAGGAACTCGAGCGTTTTATTTGGAGTTCTCCTACACTTCTATGTCATTGGCTATTTTCGAAGCATGATCCATCCACAATAAATGTGTTACAAACTGAGAACCAATTACCTATACACCAGAACTTAAGCCTAAACCAACTTCGGAATGCTCCTTGGCACAAGTTACAAGTTCAAAGACAAACGCCAAATAATAAATTGTAAGTACAGTTCATTGAACTGATGTGCTCAAAAAGTGTGCTTGGCATTCAAGCGTGGAATACACAAAAGATATGGTCGACAGTAGTGACAAGACTTTGGACCAGTCGGCCTGCCAAAATGTCGAATCTATTCAACTGAGGCATCTCGAGAAATTCGCTGTCATTACCATAGGCGTAATGTCCATAAAAATGTTCGACCATACATACGTGCCTACATATGCACGTTTGTGAGTTATTTGCCTGGGAACAAGGACATGTGGATACACATTTTCACAAACATCAACTTATAAATGAATAATGTACTGCATGAGCCCATACAGCGAAAACGGTGGCCAACAAATTACGCGATTTCACTGAAAACCGGCCAGAGGGTGAAAATTAAGAATACCCTCATCACATCTCATCCCACAAACACATGCACACCCAAGCACACGTCCCACATACTGTTCTGTATGTGGTGTGTGCATACAGTTTCCTTAGCCTCTCGCGTGGCATACATACGTACATCGCGTCATGTAGTGTGTAGATACAACTATCTAAACATAAATAAACCTGCTAGTGCGGCTATTACCGCCGCCGACGCCATGGCCGCTATTCCTTTCAGGACACTACCCTTATGTGGCGTTCTGGCGATTTTCTTTCCACCACATCGCCCACCCTCCCTCGGTCACGTTTATCCCTTTTTCGCTGAATGTCCTTCGCGACAGAGCACACGAAATTTCTCTATCCTGACCCCCCACCCCCTTTGTTCCGACCCGCTACAACCCCTCGGGACGCAGAAACCCACACCGCCCACCACCACCCATCATCTCCCACCACTGCCGCCACCGTTAGCCGACACCGTGAGACGACGGCCACCAAAAAACTAAAGCAATCAATATATGTACGTATGGATGTTTGAATGTATAGAAAATAATAGAGAGAGGAAAATATATCGTGCTGGGAACTGTACGTATGCCCTGTGTGTATATTGCACGTCAGCCATGTGCTTGTGGGTTCGCTAAGCCGATAGCCCACCCATACATATACTTGACATTAAATCGCGTTTCGCGAACTCTTCGCAAACTGTCCGTTCACATGCGGAGAAGAAATAAATACAACGACGACGACGACGATGAGAATGCCTGAGGAAATGAAGAATACGGCGACAGTGAATGTGGCGGTGGCGGTGGCAGTGGAAGTGGCAGCGGCAGCGACGCGCGGTCGTAGCGAAGCACAGCAGCAGCACCATCACCACCACCACCACCGGTCGAATGGAAGATGTGTGGAAATAGGGGGAAAATGAGAAAATAAATGCAAAAAAGAATTGCCAGCGGAACAGAGAGGACATGGGACGAAAAGATAGAAAATCGCTTTTTGGGATCAGATCCTTTTTTCCGTGGGTTTGGTTCTTTTGCCACTGCCGCTACCACTACTGTACACTCCGAGGGACAAAGGATAAGAGGAGATTTCACATTACTAGACCAATTTAACAGTATTAGTGTGATCTGGACAAGTATGTGTATGTGTGTGAATGAAGACGACTTTTGCATGTTTCGGTCCACTTTTTGGATGACGGCCAAAGGATGAAAGAGGGACAGACAAATGATTAGAATGCAAACAAGAGATGACGAAAAAACAAACACAAACCGAACGGATAACGATAAAGGTACAAAATACTTGTCAATTAATCCCCGGTAAGACGAGTGAGAGAGCCAAGAATGGATTTATATGCAAGTCTTTGATTTCAAGCAGAGCAAAAACCGGAGAGTCATCTACACATCACGCAAAATTATGCTCTGATGTTTACGTCACACCATTCGATATACTATGGATGAGCGTGATCAACTCATTCACACGAGGGAGTTCATTCTTGTGTTGATAGGACACTCCCAGGTAGCAACACAAGCAGGATAAGTGGATCCTAACATTTTTCTATTGAAATCAATCGACGAATTTTCTTGTTGGACGGTGCTCAAACAATGGCTCATCAATATGGGGCACAATACCACTTTATGAAATCCAAACGCCTTTACAAAAGAGGTACCGAAAAACGCATCGGCAGCTGCGCGAGCCCCCGTCTCAAGAAGCCCGAGCCTTTGAATGCCACCACCACTAAACGGCCAATAACTAAATGATGCGGTCATTTCAATGAATGACCACTTAATTTCAAACAGAAGGCAACCCTGCCCGTAAGGTACACTGTACTGTACATCCAACATCAGAAGAGGGTGAATGCAACTGCTTTACATTCTATCGACAAATGAGGAATCCTGGAAATCATTACGCGCTGCCTATCTCATGTCACTTCACCAGGCCAAGTGAGAAATACATAAAACCACGATGGAATCAAGGATTGGACTACTAACTGCAACTCTTATACCGAATCTCTCAGCAAATGCAAGACTGAATTAAGGAAAGTCCAGTGGGGTCTTAGGCTCTGATTTTCAAATTCGAAGACGGACCAGTCTTCTCCAGACTCCGGAATATGCTAGCATCGTCTGGGTATCGTTAAGAAAGTCGATGAAGTCTCAGTGCAGAACCCCATAGGAAAACCATGAAGAAGTAGCTCTGTGTTTGCAGAGGCCACTTATTTGTATCTCTAACAAGGTGAAAGAGGTTTTAAGTCACAAAAGGATTAAGAGGTATTTAGTCATGAAGTATAGGTGGCCAATCGCCAGGACCATTTCTCGATAAACGCTTTCATCGAGTTGAGTTTCCGTTAAGTCTCGTGTAACGGTTGTTTTCATCAATTAGAAAAAAACGGCGCAATGACATTAGATTCATCGCCATCAACTCTAACTTATTAGGAGTTATGCCCCAGCGCAGCCAGGCGAGTTTTTGGACCACCTCGTCCTGGGTCTGGCAGCCGGACGCCAGTTGATGAAATAACCAGGTGGAGTCAGATTCAAGGAACGCCTCAGAGGTCGTGATAAGGGAGACATGCGTACCACGTGACCAACCCATCGAAACATAGCTAACTCCGTTCGAAGACACAGCTGCTCAGCATTGAGTTCCTCGCGTACTGCCAAGCAATTCGCACAACAGCACGAAGAAATCTCATCCCGTGGCGTAGTGGGTAAGTGCTTCGACTCTCCGGTTCAGTAGATCGATCTCGCTAAAAATAGAAAAGAGTCTGCCAAAAAACGGCAATTTTACTGGGGGTTACACCAAAACCAGCCTCCACCACCGCTAGCTTTTCCACAGGATCAGACAGTTGACCATACTGGCCACTATGGTTACATAGTTTTTAAGGTAGTATTTAAAAAAAAAAGAAAAAAAAAATATAAAACAAAGATAAAATCCAAAATAAAATCACAAAAAATCCAAAAAAAAACATATGAAACAAAAACAAAAAAAAGGTGCATCACGGCGTATAAATTATATATGTTAGGCATATACACAACACATACGCCCTGGTGCACGTGTCCGTACTGTTCCGGACATAGTTAAGATAGTATTAAGTAGTTAAGCTTAGTCAAGTTTTTTATAAGTTTTCTTGGCAAATCAAAAATTGTATAATAGATTGTCTTAATGACTAAAAAAAAAAAACATAGATTAAGCCGAAAGGCACAGTTATAATGTAGTTTAGATTATCTTAGAGTACCCGCATAGGTACTAGGTCAGTAGGTTAGTATTAAGAACGTTTGTAAACTCTTAAGGTAGTTAAGTGGATTTAATAAAAATACATTGAAAAAAAAAAGTGCTTCGACTCCTACGCAGAGGGTGCCAAGTTCGATACCCAAATTTACCACCTTGGATAATTCCCGGCTGCACCTCTTTCGAGTCACTGACAATGCTCAAAGAGTATTGCTGTCTAGAAAAAGCTTCCCAACTTCGCCGTTCAGAGTGGCATTAAACTGTAGGTCCCTTCCACTCGTGAAAGAACAATAGCACGCACAACATTTGTGCTTGCTGAGAAGCTCCGCCTCTGACTGTCGTGCCACCTATATTATTATTATTATTATTCTTTTGGTAAATGCACACATTTCATGACCATAGACTAGAGTTGAAATAAATACAGCTGCTTTGACACACATTCTATGGAATAGCTCCGGACAGGCTAGAAGAAGCCGCAAGTCATTTGGTTGATACTCTTGTGAATGCCTCAAATTTCTGTCTTCGCTTTATGTTCACCTTAAATCTTCTACTTACTTACTTACTTTTTAGGCCAGTGACTCATGGTGGGTAAGCGGCTGGGCTAAAAGTGCCTTCAATCTTTGATTATGCCGGGCTCGCTGCTTTTTGCCAATAAGACCAATTTGTCTTGCGTCCGCGACCAATGTGGTACTACAAATTCCGTCTTCCTCTCGTTCCAGTGATGTATTCATATATTAGGTGGAGGTAGGCAATATAGTCGACGGATTGTATATTCTTGAAGATCCATCCTGACAGCGTACCACACATTTCTGGTACAGGTTTCGAACATCTTAAAAATAACTCAATAAGACTGCACGCCACATCGCGCATGATGTTAAGAATTTACAGTCAACGTCAAAAGTGAGTGTACAGTGTAAAGGAGCCTAAGTTCGCGAAAAACGTGACTGCAAGAAAAAATCTCGAATGCAGTTTTCTATGATAATTAGTAATCTACATAAAGCACCCAAAAATATCAAGATATGTTTGTCAAAAACATCTCAAGCCTGGCCATGTAAATGACACAAGGCAATCTGCTCTAATATGGGTTTTTCAGGTGCAATCTAACGTGGTCAATTTTTTGTGTCTACTAATCACAATATGGACGTGTTCGGTTATTTGAACTATCTAGTAGCCTGCTCCTAAACCATTTGCACGCCAGACTTAGATGGGTTGTTAATTGATAATTTAAGTTTCGTTTTGACGTTTGTGGCTTGTTACCCGCCGTGGTCATTCCTTTTAAGATATCCTCATGTTAACATTTTTTAGCTGTAAGTACACAACTAATTGCTTTAGAAAACAGCATTTAAGAATTTTTTTTCTTTGAAGCCTTTCGACGCTGACTGTATGAATGACACCTTCGTTGCCTGAAGCGCATTCAAAGATACGAAATTTTCGATGACTCCGGACCCTGGATCATGCAAAATTTGTGAGAGCACAGGCTCAAGGCAAAGACAGGATTTAAGGAAATCTCCCATCTAGGACGATTTTAGCCAACTCTCTATTTTACATGAATGTCCTTACTATACGTGGAGATGTAAGTGAACACTTAGATTAATGCTGGAAATTAGACATTTGATCAGCATTGCAATGAAGTTGCATGAACTCAGTCGGTCTTATCTGCATATTCTAAGGGAGTCATAAGACTGATTTCCGGCTCGATTAATAAAAATTGGATATAATCTGTTTATTCTTACACTTCTTCTGTCCTCTGTTACGTTGTCCCACTGATTCGGAGTCGAAGACTCTTCGGACCGGAGATAGGTTGTCCATACGCCTTACATGGGCTAGCCATCTTAGTCATTGGATCAGAAGACGCCTGACTAGACTTATGGCACTGTAGAGCCCGTACAGTTCGTGGTTGAATCTTCTCCTCCAGAAACCGTCAACGTAAACATGACCAAAGATCGCATGCAGAGCTTTTCTCTCGAAGAGATCAAGGACTTCCTCATCCGCTTTTGAGATTGTCTCCACATCCGTGCCGTACAGCAGGCCTGGGATGATCAAGGTCTTGTATAAAGCCAACTTGGTCCTTCGAGAGATGGATCTACTACTCAATTGCCTCTTGAGCCCATATAAACAGCGGTTGGCAAGAGTTACTCTGCGTTTGATCTCGGTACTGATGTTGTTTGTACTATTTACTGCGGAACCGAGATCCTTGACTACCTCGAAGTTATAGCTGCCTATTGTGACGCTCAGTCCATGACGTCGATGATGTGTGTCCTTCCTTGATGACAGGATATACTTCGTTTTACCCTTATTCACATTTTAGACGCTTCCGTCTCAATACCAGCAAACGCTACATTGACGGCTCGCTGTGTTCTGCCATTCACGTCAATGTCAGTCGCGTATGCTAACAGTTGTTAGGACTTCTGGAATATTGTGCCTCTAGTGTTGGCGTGTGAGTCTTGCAAGATCTTCTCCAAGATGATGTTAAATAAGTCACATGACAGCGCGTCACCTTGTCTAAGACCTTTTTTGACATTGAAGGTCTCGGTGAGTTCGTTACCGACCTTGATAGAGCAGCGAGAGTTTTCAATTGTCATCCCGTACAACCTGACGAGTTTGGCAGGAATGTCAAAACTAGACATGGCGTTGTATAGCTCGTCCCTATGCACGCTGTCATGTGCGGCTTTTAAATCGGGTCTTTTCCAGGATCTACCGTAGTGTGAAAATCTGGTTGATGGTGGACTTCTCTGGCCTGAAGCCACACTGATATGGACCTATCAGGTTATTTATAAACGGCTTCAGGCGAGTACACAAAACGACAGAGAAGATCTTGTATGCGATGTTCAAGATCGTAGTTGCCGTAATGAAAGGGGTCTCCTTGCTTGTGGATCGGGCAAACGATACAGAGATTCCACTCGTCGGACATGCTGTCCGCCAACCATATCTTACCGATGAGCTGGTGCATGCGCCCAACGAGATCATCTCCAGCTGCCTTAAAGATTTCAGCGGACAGTCCGTCCGCACCGGCAGCTTTGTTAGACTTCAGTCTTGATATTGCTATCTTCACGTCGTCTAAGTCGGGGGGCCGGAATTGTCTTCGATCATCGTCCATACTGAGTGGAACATTCTGGCTGACAACGGTATTGATGTCATCATCGCCGTTAAGCAGTCTGCAGAAATGGTTCTTCCAAATTCTCAGTATCGACTGCTAGTACTAGTTGTCCACTTTCCTCCCGGCAGGCTTCTGTCCGAACCTTATATTAACTGGAAAACTGTTTCAGCCTCTGGTACAACTTTCGGATATCGTTCCTGCCGTAGCAGTTTTATTTTTAGAGATATATTGATTTTATGGCGATGACATACGTTCGATTTTTGTTATTCTTGTTTTGGGGTATTCCCGAGCAGAGAGTGTTGGGTTTAGCAGTGCGCTCTAAAAGAAGCCATACGCGGTTTGTAATGACTATAGCAGAGATTTTTAATATCCGATACTATTCAAACCGATGTCTTCAGACAAGTAGAAACCGATTACAACGAAAGTTAATCAAACCCTGATTTTTTATATTGTTATTCTTTTCTTGTATGTGCCACACAATGATCGTTTTTTTTCCAATTCTTGAGTTTCTGTGCATATTAAAGCAACTAATGAAGCCCGGCAATCTGAACATGTAAGGCTTCCCATTATGCACCGTCCAATGCATGCCAATAAAATGCGAAATTGTTAAAAAATGTTATTGGAATCCCACCTCAGTTGGAAATACGCAACGTTGGTTTCGTCTTGAGGTCAATCGTCTTTAAGCCACCAACCAGACAGAGATTGATGAAAAATAAAGAAAACCTAGCTGCCGTTGCAAGAAGGTTGGCGCCTGTTAGCTGAATTGGGGATCACAAGAGAATCAACCAACAAAAATTGAAGCCGGAAGACCATAGACCATGAAGGGAGTTCGCTAATTGGGGTCTGGAATTTTTGGCCAGAGATCCGGATTTTGGCCAAAAAATCATTTTATCGAACGACGCCAGTTATGAACTGAGCGGATCTTCTAATAAAAATTGCCGCTGTTGGAGCGATCAAAATCCACAAGTGTTCGAATCAATGCGTCCACAAGGATTAACTGTTGGTGGGATGGTACGGTTTATGTCCTGCCGGCATAATTAGACCTTATTTCTTTCCAAATGATGATGGAGACATCGTAACCGTCAATAGTCCCACATACAGAGCGATATTAACCGACGTTTAGTGGACCGAAGTCAGAACTCGACGACATCGATATATCCGAGCTGTGATACCAACAAGACGGCGCAACATGCTATACAAGCGACACAACACTCGATGTTGAGAAGGAGAAATTTTGGGGACTAAATCATCTCGCGATTCGACACCATTCGATTATGTTCCCTTGGACTACGTCAACACCTTAGCCAACCACATTGTCCAATGTGACATGAGACATGAGGAATGATGTGATATTCCATAAATTAATATAAAAAAAAGAAGGAATGTACCATCAAAATAAGGGTGAACGTCCGGGGTTATGGTTATTTACAGAACGCCAGTTCAATGCACTCTAAATGTTAGTGGAGTCCCATTGAAGAAGTGGAAGTATATCGACTTTTGACGACTAATGGAAGAAGCAATGCTGAGCTTTCCTGTAGTATTGGCCAGGTTCTGTCAGTTTGCAGGAAGTTCAATGTTGAGCAGCTGCTTCGTCGAATTGGAAAGATCATGCTACGATGGGTTGGTCATAAATGCGATTCTAGCAATTGAGTCGAATACACTTATGCCTTTGCCTTTAACAAGTCTTGCTGTATGTTTTGAATCATTGAAAGATAATGACCGAATGTACATTTTTCGACGATGGTTTCGACAATATTTGAAAGTAGATCTGTATCACCATTCATTTCTCTACGTTGTTTAATACTGTTAGAAGAAGAGAACATACAGTGGCGAGCAAAACTGGAGACATTATTTTGGTTTCTGTGGTTTTTCACCAATAAAATTGTCTCCTTACAACGAATTTGATTGAAACTTTCAGAGTTGTTTCATGTTTAGCTTAAAAGAAAGAGGCGTGGATGAAAGAAATCGTGCAATCTCAACGACTGAAAGGCAATAAAAACCATGAGGATCCCATGTATCCAGTTCATTTTTCCTTTCTTTTTTTGCATTCACCGTTAGGTCTGTCTCTACTTTATGATGAATTTAGTCATCATGATCTTGGCTTCATACTTAGAGCCAACGGCAACATTCTTGTTGAAAAATAAGGTTTTTATTTCAAAATTTTTTAAAATTTAAATTTAAGAAAATAATATATATATAAATATATAAAAAATACTGAGAACATCATCGTTTTACCACCTCAAAAAGTCTTTAACCATGCGAGACATCACAGATATGCGGTCTAGGCAACCCCAACGTACTTATGGTACAAAAAAGGGGTAAACAATTGAGATCGTGCATAATAAAGGTGAGTGTCCAAAACTACTTATCCTCACCTTATTGAGATCGGTATGGAAAAAGCGGATTACCCAACACCAAAAGCTATTGTGAACATTACGCGAGAGGACTTTTACAAGGACCCTGGGTAGAAATGGAAATAAAATAAACAAAATTGTGCGAAGAAAATAAAAATATAGGAAAAATATAAGGGCCCAATCAAATGTCTGCAAGGAAAATAAAAACTGAATTGGAGAGGACTGTAAGTGAGTCAAAATCAACAGGTCCCACATCCAATCGAAAGATCAGTAAAGTCTCTAACAAATGCATTGATAGATCATCTCTGGTTTTTTCTAACCCCATTCTTTGCTGTCAGAACTTTGACGGTTGATTTTTGTCTCGTCTGATCTTACTACACTTTCCCAATCTCTAATGGTGAATTTTATGATATGTTTGGATATTTCGACAAACCTGTATTTACCATCCAGTTGTGACTTTTTGCAGTTCATTGGTGGGTGGACCTTGTCCTCAACCAACATGCCTCTTCAGCTATCGCGATCAAATTGGTCCTTCGAGAAACGGCTCTATTAGTCAATTACTTCTTGTGCCCGAAGACCCAGCGATTGGCTGGGGTTGTTCTGTATTTGTTCTTGCTACTGATGTTTTTCGTATGCCAGCAAACTCTTCATGGACGGCGCACCCAGTGGCTGCCATTCACGTCAATGTCTTCGACGTGCTGCATGAACTTCTGAACGATCGTGAATCTAGTGTTCACATGTGACTTTTGCAAGTTCATCCCTGGGCTAAATAATGTTTCCATGATGCATTGAACAGACAAGCTGATCAACGATGGTAAGTAAAGTAAATCAAGCTAAAATCGATAAGAGTGCAAAAATTATATAAAAGTCAATTTGCTCTCCCACAACACCATCACTATTAAGGCGATTTCAAATTAGTTTCTAGACATTTTCCCACACTCTATAATTTTTGTTAGATCTAATTTCCCAGAGTTGAAAAACCAACCACATCCAATCGAAAGATCAGCAAAGGATTGTCAAAGACCCTTGCCAGAAGGAAGCCTGTCCATGTCTCACTTCTACCAAATATGATTAAAATTATAATCCATTTAATATATTGTAATCATATTTTGAGTGAAAATAATTAAAAATATAATTTCCGGGGTAGACACAGACATGTGACCTCACGTGCACAAACAAAGAAATGCATTCAATTTGAACGAATCCTTAAGCCATTCACAGCAGCAGCTTGTCCGTCTCACATAACGAACTAGACCACCAGCACCACATGACAATGGATCACATGTCCGTGCATTGTGTGTGTTTTGCAAGTGAAGCAATGCGCTCGTCGTTGTCGTTGTTGTTGTCGTTGCCACTGTCGTATCGGCCTTTTCACCTTAAAACGCACCATTCTCTTGGCATGTATGTAGGTCCCTTCCATCAGCAAACCGACCAACACCCACCCTCCGCCTCTAATTTATTTTCGAGTCGCTTCTTATGGTGCACAACCTGAGGAGGACTTAAGCCCGAATGTAAGGAACTTCACAAGCACAAAGGATGTCATCCACAGAGGCTAATTTCAAGTGGACGTTCGTTCGTTGTTGCCTCATGTGTCGGATGGCGTGGGGCTGGTGGTGTGTATGTGTATGAAAATGAAACGAACTTGAATGCTAAGACGGCGTTTTATATGTATAGACGAAAAATACATATGTACACGGTTTAAGGTGTACACACACCGTCACATGGACACTTTAGCCCTCGAAATATCCTCGTCCATCCGCTGGTTTACCTCCACCAGTGCCCCCATCCACCAGCGCTGTCCGCTTCAACTGGACATTTGCAAAGCGAAATTCTTCGTCGGAACTGACTGGACATTCGACCCATATCAAATAGAAATACCATTACCACCGAAACCACCCCAACTCTCAGTGTTCACGAGTGTTTCGTTCGTCAACATCTGACACCACCCCATCGCCCATCGTCCATCGTCCGTCGCCCATCGCCCATCACCGACCAAGCTACAGCGGTACCATCCCCCCTAACGGCGCCCTCGACCGACGGCTTCAGTGCTCGCTGACCACGTATTTGTTCATCCCTCATCCTTCGTACCCCGAAAACGTAACGTTAATTTTCCCAATTTTCTCCTTCTTCGTCTTTTGCATGTTCCTTCGCTTGACCCAACTCTGACAAGCGTCCGATGCTCACCGCCTCATCCCAAAACCACGCCGCGCCGTCCTACAGCGTTGGCCGTCTCTACACTTGGCCAATCCACCCCACCCCACCCCGGTGCACAAATGTGTGTCCGGACAACGTTCGTACACCGTACCACCACCGAAAATGTCTCCTCCCCCCACCCACCACCGCCAAAGCTGCCGTCTCTGCGAAGCAAACGTACACACAGTGCAAGAATTTTGAAAGGAAACCCGAAGGGGATGCTAGGTCCATTTCGTCCACCTAAGTAGTACGAATACGTACGTATTTATGTATGTATGGATTTCTCAGCATGTGTATGTGGAACATTCGCTGAGATCTAGAGGATACCGTTGTGATAAAATCAAAGGATACACTAAGCCTTCGCCAGTCGGCGAAAGAATTGAACACACACTCAATTTGCGCGGCCATGGCCCCCGCAGCTGCTGGCACTGAAGTCGGGTGGAACGAAGCCGGCGAACCAGGCGCCCTCTCATCCTTCACCCCCCTCGGAAAAATCCTATCGGGACATAATGTATCCATGAGGCGGTTGATAGGCACAAATGGCCTTAGAAATCACCCCTTCTGCCACCGCTGACGTTGCCGTCAGGGCCAGTGCATGTACGGGCATTGCCGCAACGAACGGAGAACGCGAATAATACGCGAGGGTAGTCGCGCGAGAATCACTACGGCGACTCCGGCGACTGTAACGGTGACGGCGACGACGACGACGACGGCGATGGTAATGGGAATGGGAATGGGGATGGTGATGCTGTATCCCAAGCTCTGCCGGAATCACACCACCACTGCTGGCTACTCTCTTCAATATCATCATCTTCTCCTTTCACATATCTAATGATGGCCGGCAACGTTTCGACGGCAGCCGCTGCTCTCATACACTCGTGTGTGCCAGGCCACCTTCGCTATCCCATCCCGTGCACGGATCGTCAACCCCCCACGTAGCAGATATCCGAACAACTTTGAGTTTCTCATGCAAAGATAAAAGATGGATGCTTGCGGACATTCGTCCTTACACGTGAACGTTTTTGCCCGTTTGTATCTCCTTCGCTCTAACACACATCCGAGCGCACACACACATTGCCCGTGTATGCGAAGACGAAGGATACGGCTACGGCATCGGCCGCAGCGTTAGAATGAATATATTGGGGGGTAACCTTTCTGCTAGTCATATGTGCACACTTGATGTCCGGCTGTGTGAGTGAACACCGTCGCTGGCACAAAGGGTTGGAAGGGGGATACTTGTCCTTTGGCAATTTAAAAGAAAGCGAACGGGAATATCCCACCGCTGGACTGTAAACTGCGATGTGTTTAGATAGGATGCCCGCCGCCGCCGACGCCAAGGCAGCATCGGCTCTATCTCTCTCTCTTTCTCTTGACCATGTGTTGCGAGTATGAGACTGGGTGAGGTGAGGACTGATGTTGGCAGCGTCGGTATGTATTGGGCAACAATCATCCCGATGGAAGGGTGGATATTACCACCCCACGCATCCCCGCTGAGTGGCATAAGAGAAGAAACAATACTTTGGTGGGACAAGCGCTGGCAAGGCAGAGTTGTTGTTGTTTTTGTTTGGTCTATTGTTTCAATTGAAGACTAAACCCGTACCTACCCTGATAGTGTTGCCATCATCAGTTAACATTTGATTGCAGTGTGAAATACGTAAGGGATTGATGGAGTGATTGAGGGGAAGGAATAAAGGGACGGGAGGCAGAATTGAGTAACACTTGCTTAGAGTATATTTTGAATATTTATCTTAGATGACTGATAGTACTTTAAGTGTGTAAGTACCTTGTGACAAGACCACACGGCAACACTTGACCGGAATTGTAGATTCCGAGGGAATTTTTCACAGAATTTGAAATCAACTATTGACCGTTTACATTTTCTGCCCTTCTTCTTTTGTGATGTATCCTACTGTTCAGCTTTATATTAAAGTGGCCTGCAAGATCTTTCTTACTAAAGTCAAGGTGGGGCTGGGCCAGCTTCTAAAGCAAGCACTAGGTATCCTCACTAATTAGTGTTTTACTAATATGGAAAATCATCTACAAGTCGATGTGTTTACACGGATTCTTGTCAGTGACTCGAAAGTGGTGGATCCGTGAATTATGGTAGTTGGGTTAAATTGGGGACTCGAACCTGGCACCTTCTGCTTACGAATCGGGTACTAACCCATTACGCTACGGCGACCCATAACGAAAACATATAAATAAATAAATTAATTTGAGATGAATGATAATCAATTCAACGCTCGACTTTCTTAGTGTAAATTTTTTAATTCGTATGAATAACTTGCCATTGTCAATAAGCTCTCCTTTAGAACAGTCGGGCCATTGTATGGACAGTAAAACATTTGTTCACACTTTTTTTGAATTCGGTACAACTTTTGGGGAGAGAGTTTTGAGAGCCATTATCTTGATTTTGAGCCACTTTATCATATTACGTCAGTTGGAATCAGTTTAAGTTTGTCATGTCAACTTTGGGCAAGGGTAAGCATTGATTTTACACAAATAGATAGTGTTTTGTTTTAAATATTTAGTTTAAACTGTATAGGTAAAATGACTGTTCTGTTCTAAGCAAAGTTTCAAGTCAAGAAGTCATTTCGAAGCTTTTGAAAGAATACCATAACGAAGCGTATCACTAATGATACCACCCCCTATTCCCAAAGGGGTGGTGGTAATAATGTGTTTTAATGGAATGTATTTAAATATATGTTAAGTTATCAAAAATGGTCAGGTTAATGAAAAATACATAACCTGGTCTTGGGTCTCAGGAGGATAAATCTGATACTCAGCTTTGAATAAGAATTCAAGATTTAAAAATGCAGACGGACAGAAAACAGCTGAATCACACTTTAAATAATGCCCTGCTGTTGATTTGAATGCTGAATGAAACACTGTTCCTATCATAATATGTACTTAAGAAATCTCCCTTGTCTGTTAATGTTTTTTCACGAAATTAATTTCAATTGATAAACAGACTAACAAACCTGGATATTTTCGTACTATTCCTTAACCTGGATTGAACAATCTGTCCACGGATATCCATTTTATTAAATAAGATCATGTTTTTTTTTACTTTAGTACTTCCTGTACTAACATCGTTGCTGTTTTCAACAGTATTTATTATTTAGTTATTCGACATTTACATCGCGCAAGTCGAATATCTTGAAAAATCTGATTATTTTTTTTTTATTTAACATTTATTTCATTATTTTTATTTATAATTTGCATATAAATAATTAAATTATATTTTATTTTTTACAGATATGCATATGCGTAGGGTAGAGGTTCGCACTAGTATCCGGACACTACATCGCTTATTATAAATCAATAAGAGAATTTTTCGGTCGGATATCAATATCAAGACTGAAGTCTAACAAAGCTGCCGTTGCGGACGGACTGTCCGCTGAAATCTTTAAGGCAGCTGGATATGATCTCGTTGGGCGCATGCACCAGCTCATCTGTAAGATATGGTCGGAGGAAAGCATGTCCGACGAGTGGAATCTCAGTATCGTTTGCCCGATCCACAAAAAATGAAAACCCCTTTGACTGCGCTAACTATAGAGGGATAAGTCTCCCGAACATCGTTTTGTGTACTCGCCTGAAACAGTTTATAAATAACCTGATAGGTCCATATCAGTGTGGCATCAGGCCAGGGAAGTCCACCATCGACCAAATTTTCACACTACGGCAGATCCTGGTAAAGACCCAAGAGATGCAGATCGACACCCGCCAACTTTTTGTCAATTTCAAGGCCGCATATGACATCCTGCATAGGGACGAGCTATACAACGCCATGTCTAGTTTTGACATTCCTACCAAACTCGCCAGGTTGTGCAGGATGACGATGGAGAATCCTCGCTGCTCCATCGAGGTCGGTACGAACTGACCGACACTCAACGACAATGTCAAAAAAGGTTTTAGACAAGGTGACGCGCTGTCATGTGACTTCTTTAACATCATCCTTGAGAAGATCGTGTAAGACTCACACGCCAACACTAGAGGCACGATCTTCTAGAAGTCCTTACAACTGTTAGCATACGCAGATGACATTGACGTGAATGGCAGAACACAGCGAGCCGTCAATGTAGCGTTTGCTGGCATTGAGACGGAAGCGGCTAAAATGGGTCTAGCGGTGAATAAGGCAAAACGAAGTATAGGCTGTCATCAAGAAAGGACACACAACATCGACGTCTTGGACAGAGCGTCACAATAGGCAGCTATAACTTCGAGGTAGTCAAGGACCTCGGCTCCGCAGTAAACAGTACAAACAACATCAGTACCGAGATCAAACGCAGATTTGATTTGCCAACCGCTGTTTCTATGGGCTCACGAGGCAATTGAGTAGTAGAGCCATCTCTCGAAGGACCAAGTTGGCTTTATACAAGACCTTGATCATCCCAGGCCTGCTGTACGGCACGGATGTGGAGACAATCTCAAAAGCGGATGAGGAAGTCCTTGGTCTCTTCGAGAGAAAAGCTCTGCATGCGATCTTTGGTCCTGTTTGCGTTGACGGTTTCTGGAGGGAAAGATTCAACCACGAACTGTACGGGCTGTATAGCGACATGAGTCTAGTCAGGCGTCTTCGGATTCAACGACTAAGATGGCTGGGCCATGTAGAGCGCATGGGCAACTCAGCTCCGGTCCGAAGAGTCGTCGACTCTGAACCCGTGGGATAACGCAGCAGAGGACGCCCGCGTCTAAGGTGGCGCACCCAGGTGGAGAACGACCTCAAACAACTTGGCGTGCGACACTGTAGACAGCTAGCCAGAGACCGTGCTAGCTGGAGAGGCTTGTTGGTTGAGGCCCAGGTCCCCCTCGGACTGTAGCGCCAAATAAAGAAGAAGAAGAGAATTTTTCGGTTTTATATGTTTTTGCATAAGCACAGTTTCCAATAGATGCGACTACTGGTTTCCGAAATATGCATCGGTTAGTACGTAGAAGTCGTGAAGTGTGCAGCAAAGTACATCTTTCCTCCAAAAAAGTAGTGGCGCTATTTTGCTAAAGTTTGTATTTTAAACATAATTTATTGCATTTTCACATCAAATTAGGTTTTTTTAAAGTAATTATAAATAATTGCTGTGTTTAATTAAAAGAGAGGATTATGTATTCCACTCAAATTAATTGGTGTCCAGATAGTTGAGTCCAAATTGTATAATGATCTTATTTTTCGGAAAAAGTGTCCGGATACTGAGACTTTAATACAAAGTTTGAATTCCCCTTCTTAAAACTTTTAAACGATGCCTTTGTGCATTTTGCTGACTTTAAATTAAGCATATTGCATGGTTCTTAAATAATTTACAGTGTTTTTTTTACCAAGAAATCTATTTTTTACCTAAGAAAACGGCTTTTCCGGGTACTAAGTAGTTTTTGTATGACAATTGTTTTTTATGCATTAAAATATTAGATTTATAATTTTTTTTATTAAATAATGGGTAATCGACAAAGTTTTTTTGTATTTTGACAATAGATGTCGTTGGAGTCGTCAATCTCCAGTGCTAACAATCACATTGTGTCACGCCATATGGTGTTGGAAAGGTGACATTTTAAGCTTCAATTAACCAATAAATTCGGAGAAGTTGAAAAATAGTTACAGCTCCTCAAAAATGAGTGAAAATAATGAAGAAATTCGCTATATTTTGAAATTTTTGTATAAAAAAAGGAAGAATGTCACTCAAGCCACCAATGAAATTTGTGAAGTTTACGGAGACGATGTTGTATCAGTTCGTGTAGCACAAGAATGGTTCGCTCGCTTCCGTTCTGGAAATTTCGATGTGAAAGATGCACCTCGCTCTGGTCGACCAATCGTTGAAAAAGTCGATGAAATTATTGACCAGGACCGTCACATAAACAGCCATGACAACTAAACATTCGTCATCAAACGGTTTTGAACCATTTAAAAAAGGCTGGCTACATAAAGAAGTTGAAGTTTTATTAGAAATACGAAAAGACTTTTTCGACTACCCATTATTAGATTTAATTATTTAATAATTTAATTTTATTTAATACTTAAGAATGGAGGAAAGCAGTTTAATATGGGCTTTAGCCAAAATTCGGACAAATAATTCAAGTTTGAGAAAAGCAGCTGCCAACTCTAATCGATCGACTAAAAGCAAAAGGCTAAAAAAGGGCAACAAAAAAGGTTGTTGGAGATCTGTTTCAATCTATGATCGTGTTCCCATAATTCCTCCAAAGGACACTTTTGAAAGTATGCCTCAATCTTGGACCTAGGGAAGCGACAGCGGTTGGATGCGAGTATATCTACTTTTTCTTTAAATTAAATATCTTTAATGATTTTTTTTTTGGCAATGAGTATATAAATGCATAAATATCATATATTTTTTGCTATGTACTTACTATGTGAATAATTACATAGGTAACAAAAGTGTGTAAAAACTAAATAAAATGTTTCATTAATCAAAAAGAAAATCGTTAAAAATTGATATGAAATATTGGTGTCCGGCTTATGAAACTAAAACTTCCGGACACTTTAATTGCCGTGCGGATACCAGCGCAAACTGAGCTTTTTTAAAAATTAAAAAAACAACAATTTTTCGCGATAATAAAATCGTTTGAGGAGTTTTACTATCTTTTTAAAAACCATCCACATTATAAATATGTATAATATATATATATAGAATGTGTAAAATATCCAAACCTTTTCACTGAAGCTTTAATAGTTAAAAAATAAGAAGAAGTGAACATGGAAATTTGTGTTAACTGTCCGGGTACTAGTGCCTTTACTATTTGTACTTATATAAAATTGGATAGATCAAATTTAATTATTGTTACAGCTGTCTTATTGAATTACTTCAGAAAGTTATTCGTTTGACTAAACGAAATTGCTGACATAATAACAAAAATCCAAGGATCACCTTTTTAGACCAACAACCCCAGTCGCTTCTATTAGGACCTAGCTCGGTGCTGCCTGTCATCCGAGGGAAGATGGCAACTCACACAACCAACCTTATGTTGCCATATATCTTGATAAAGCAAATCAATTCAACCTGTCATATAATTGAGTGAAACTCAATGAACGCTTCGTCATAGATGATTTCCCGCGAATAATTGTTGAACTTAAGTATTCCTATGATTAGCTGCATGGGTAACTCTCTTTCTGATAAGAGTATCGAGTAGACTGTCATGGAAAATAATACAAAATAATACCGGCAACTTGCATACCACAGAAGAAATGCTTCAAAAGCAGCTCCCTCAAACCTAGTGCAACCCACAAACTAAGCAAAATAGTAGCAGCAGAAAAACAAAACGAGAGACGGAAAAAGAAACAGAAAAACAACAGAAACCTTTTCAAAAGAAAGAAAAAATGTGTACAAGTGGGCGCATCAGCGAGGAGTTTGAGAAGAAAATGCTAGTGTGACTGAGATTTTTAACGTTGTGGGGGGTTAAGTTTTCTTCTGCTCTGGACACAGGAACGAACAGACAAATACATCATATATCGTACTTATCCCATCATATCCTTTACCTTCATCCACTGCTGCATAAACGTGAATTCGTCTTCCACTTGAGGATATACAAAAAAAACCGCCATTCTCTAGATTCTAACCCTACAGTCAGTCAACCCACATCCGCAAGCGTAGACTTTTTGAAGAGACTCCACACATATGACTATAACGACAACGACAACGACGACGAGGACGAAGTCGACGATAGCAGCACGGATAGCGAGGATAGTGTTTCCTTCTGCTACTGCTTCTGCCACGAACTCTATGACTGTGCGCCGTGTAGGACACGACGATAGGTTCCCTTTTTCTATTCAACATGAATGGGAGAATTTTTTTTTTATTCAGACACCCGCCAAACTCTGTAGCGAAAGGATCTGTGCTAGTTTCTTCAGTGTCTCTCGACCAGTGCCACAGTCAGAGTTGCATTCTGAAACGAGCAAACGGCGAATTCAAGTGGCCGAGCATTCACTGAGAAGGAATGCCTTCGAACCAGAAACAACAAAAAAAAAAAGATTTTAAATTATTTGGTGCAGTGTCGGTGCAAAATCCTTTGATCAGAAATTTTTAAAAATTCAAAAGAATCATTTTCCGTTACTTTCGTCCTAACACACACACACACACACTCAAACACCAACCCGATGGCATGAGGTAGACCGTCTGTGGTCATCCGCATCTTCTGTCGAGTAATTATCATTTCACGAGGACATCAGGATAGACAAACTAGGCGAACGCTGTGTCAAATCGTGGCGCGGGGATGAACTGTTCGTTCTAAAGCAAATGGTTCAACAAAAATAACAAACATTTTCACAAAAACAAAAACCACTTCGGCTGAGGCAAAAGGTGAAAGAACATCCCCACCATTGTGCGCGCAAATCGCATTACGAGCGAAGGGACCGAAAAACAGAGAAAAAACAATGAGAATAACGAGTCCTAGGACAGTCCCAGATAAACATTGAAATACTTTCTACTTGACCAATGTGCTAAGGACGTGTACAGCGAAAACAGAGAAAAATCAAAACATATAGTATATATCGTTTGCACACACACACACTCTCCGCATGGCTGAACTCTCATGCGTACGCATATACGCATGTTGTGTGAGACTTTAAATTGAATGGTCACTCGACGCAAGAAGTTCCATCACCATCAGCAGCAGCAGCAGCCGCACCACCACCATCACCACCACCACCAGCAGGGTCCGAGAATCGAATTGAAATCCTTCAAGCAACGGGTAAAAGGGGCGGGTAGCCCGAAACTGGACTAAGCTCCGCTATACGTATGTGTGCGTGTATGTGTGTGTTACAGTTTTGATTCAAAAAACTACCCCCAAAATCTAAAGCAATAAACCACCCCACTCATCCAGTGGACAATTTACATAATAAACACACGACTCGCGAGGGCACCCACCAAAACACCAAGGAGAAGTATAAGGAGACGATCACCGATGTCGGCGATGGCAATGGCAACGGCAACGGCAACGACAGCCAAGTTGTGGACGAAAGGACACTTGCGACATAGGTATTTCTAAGCACAGTCCACACACGTACACGAGGAGAGTGTACATAGGCAAACTTTAAAGTACAACACATTCATGCATACATACATAAATACATATATCAGAAGAAGGCTAAGTCCAAGAAACCGATACACGTGTATGTATACCTCACCTCATTCCGCCCCCTCATCAGAGAAACCACCCTCTCACCGCCACCCCTAGACACCAATCGCCACCATCCACAGCCTGGACCATCGGGCAATATTCTCCAACTGACCAGCGCGAAATCGACACACAACACAGCACAAGCAGCAGCAGCGGCGGCAGCAGTGCCATGTGAAATGGATAAAGGATGCTCCCCACCCAGCTTCATCGGCATCTTGCGCTCGCCACTCACCACTCGCCGCTCGCCGCTCATCGAAGAAGAGAGGAACAACACACAGAATCGCCGTCACCGCCGCATATGTCCTGTCCTACCCCCATTAATCGTATTCACATGAGCCACACAGTCGCACACATGCACACCCATGTCTCAGTGTATGAGTGAGATCTCGAGGCGTATTGTGCCACCGCACATGTGTGTGTGCGCTGTGACTGGACACTGGTCAAACACACAAGAATATCGCAACTAGCCGAAGAAGTACAAGAACAAGGAGCAGAGAGAATAACGAATAAGAAGAGAACCAAGATATACACTCTCTATCTCAATTTATTATCCTGCTGTGATTCTCCGCGTATCCTCTACGTACACACATATCGCATGTATGAATGTTTGTTTGTAGATACAATCCTCACCTTGCATGGCCAAAAATTTTACCCGAAGAGGGACATCGTTACATGTGTGTGAAGAGAGGCGTAAAAAGAGAGCAAGAAGGACACACAAGCAATAATTATTGTCGCGAGAAGCCAAACAAGAAATCAAACCCCCCGAGCACACACCACCACATCACACCCACTACTGTCCGACAACTGAATAGAGAATACTCACACGGTCGCGGTGGTGGTAACACACGGCGAGCGAAAGGACAATAGATATAACGGGAATACGCCACACGGCTTGAATTTCTGTCGCTGACTAGACCGTGGTGTCGCGCACACATCGCTGAAGTAGCATCCGCAGATCCACCAGCAACAGCAGCAGCAGCATCGTCATCATCATTATCATCATCAGCAAGCAGCAGCAGCAGCATCAGTTTCAGCACTATCCTCATCATCATCGTAGTCGTCGCCGTCGTCGTCGTCGTCGTCGTCGTCTCCATCGTCATCCACCAGCATCATCTTCATAGTCTCCTTGGTCGTCATCCTCACATATCCTCACACCGGCCCCGGTACTACAACTACATCTGTATTAGTAGGTCCTCTTTCGTGCGCTCACTTTCCTACTACTTCTCTACCATCTACCACTCTTCTTCCTTGGGCTGTGTGTTGTGTTCGCCGTATCATCATCATCATCGCCATCGCCATCGTATGGCCGCACTCGTCGTTGTCGTTGTCGTCCTCGTACTCGTACTCGCACTCGTACTCGTCGTCCTCATCGCCGACTCTGTCGCGGTGTATAGTTGTCGTATAGAATCAGCAGGCCAGCAGCAGCAGCAGCAGTAGATTTGGTCGCCTTCGTGGTCTTCTCATCATCCATACGTGACTTGTTCGTCGATCAGTCAAGTCAGCGCGAGAATAGCGAACGGAGTAAAACGGAACACCAAAGAATACACAACAGCAATAGCAACAGCAGCAGCGGCAGCGGCAGCAATAACAACACCAACAACAACAACAGCACACACGGCCACACACAGGCACTAATATAACAATAGCGGCGCAAAAAGGAGTTCTTAGTGTGTTTTGGTGGTTGGTCGCCTTTGCCTTGCCTTCCTCCTTTTTAGATGCCTTCAATCCAGCACCAAGTCATCGCTATTAATCATTGTACATTTGGCTGCCGACACGAAAAGGCGGTGTGCGCTACTTACACTAGACATATTCATGTGTTGTCCTGTGTTATCCTGTAGTAACTGCTGCCACACCAACGTCTTCTTTACCACCAGACAGCCGATAGGAAAGGATATATAAATTGTTTTTTTTTCCTTCTCTTCTTCCTTGTGTTGCAATCTCGCGAATTGGATTATTTTGCCAAAATTTATCTCGGGATTTTGTTCGCTTTAAGTGGATTAAAAAAAAAATAAATTGCCAAAGCACATCATTAGTGTTGTGAAAGAAAAGAAAAAAATAAAATAAAAAATAAACCAACCAGTGTGTGCAAATTAAGTTCAAAATTTAAATCTCTTGTGTGCCAAAAAAAAAATAAATAAAAAAGTATACAGCAAAAAAATAAAATAAAAGGATGTGCAAAAAACAGAAACAAAAATAAAATACCTTGTAGCTGATTATCAGTGATTAATCAACAAACACACGACACTAGAGCAGTGTGGACTTGATGCAATTAATTTCATCAATTAAGGGAGCGAAAGGGAAATAAACAAACAACAACATCGCAGTACACCACCATAAAATAAAACTAAATCAAACCAACTAACCAAGAAGCAAAACAAAACAACATAAACCAAAATAAAATACAATTCGTAACACACACGCGACACTTCGAATGACATCGCGGTGATTTTGACGGATGCTTTATGATTTCGTTTTGTTTTTTCTGTTCGGATTTTTCGGCTGGAAAGGTTCGTGTGTGTTTGCTACTGTCATTCACCACGTCATTCTGTGCGCCTCCCCAAGAGGTTAAGTGATCTGCGCGAATTTTGTGAATTATCTGAAGCTAACAAAACATCGCTACCTACTACAATACAATTAAGTGTGACGATCGTGGATCATTAATTACGCACAACAACCAGTGTGGTGTTAAACAAAAGTTGCAAAAAATAAAATTAATTAAAAAATATATATACATATACAGTGTGCTTTCGTTACGGCTCTGTTGTGGATACCCATCGCGATCAGACTTCCCCCGGATCTCCATCGTTCGTGTACGAGTTACACGCTTGCAGAAGGATTTTAAAAGGCTTAGGTAAGTTGTTCAACCACACATTTGTGGATCAGACGAAAAAGGTTAGATCAGTGGTGTTAGTTTTGGGCGGTAAGGTGTGTCGCTCGCCATGTCTTATAAGGTCCCAATTGTGTTTATCTGTCACGGTTTTATTTTATCGAATTCTTCAACAATTGGAGATTTTGACTGATAGGTGAAGGATGACCGGTTAAGGATTTTACCGCTGATAGTTGAACAAATAGTCACTTCCCTTTCTGGAACTGAAAATATGCTCAAGTTTGAGTTTGTTCTCTTAAGATATTGTACAAATCTTCATAAACGATCATTTGATCATCAATGATCAGGCCTGCGAAAGTGTGAAATGTTAACTTTAGATTTGATTGTAGCCAGTGACCACCGACTTAGTAGATTTGTTGGCTAGTTCGGTCATTTTTGTAACGATCAACTGGAGTTTAGAAGCTTTTCCCATACATTCAGTAACCATATATATCTGCCCATAGCACTTATAACCTTAAAAAAATTAACATTTATCGAGTGGTAAGAAATTTTCAACGGCCATTCCAGACAAAAACCTTCATTCAATGTAACAAATTTAAGTCTGTACACACAGTAAGGACACCCAAAGGGACATTTCTAAACTTCCATTACGTGGTTGCACATGATAGGACTGAATTTATTTGTTCAAACTTGTTATAGAGTTCATATTTTCGTTAATGGATGTATTGCCAACCTTTCTTAATTAAAACTGTCAATAAATCCGAAATCTTAAGTGTAATGTTGTTTCTTAATTTATTTTTTAAAACTTATTATAGAGTTCATATCTCCATGTATTCGATGACGGATATATTGCTAACATTGCTTAATTCAATCCATCAATAAAACCGATATTTTAAGTTTCAAGTTATTTCTTAAAATTTTAAGCAAAAAGGTATTTTTTTGGTGAAATATATTTTTTGTGCCCACTGTAGCACGTTGAGCTCATTTAAATTTATGCAACAAAAGTAGAAATAATTGGGCTCTCATTGTTCTGAGAACGTTTACATATGTACATATATCCTGGACGAACTAAGTAAAATCTCTTGCCGTTGTTGAGATTGATGTCAAAATGTTGGTATCCACCAGCATCGTTTCAAACACAGAATTATAAGGACTATGCTATAAAAATGGAATGAAGGATCGTTTGTGTACTTACGATCGTAGGAAGATATTTTTTTAAATACATTTCTTATTCGTTCAACAATTCCTAAGGCTCAAATCAAAAATAAAATCAAATGCTTAACTTATTTGACCAGCTGTCAAGTCTACCCTTCTAACATATTTTGAGATAAACTGAATCATATATTCATTGCCGATCATTTTTAAAAATGAGTGTTGGAATAATTTCAATGCACACTGTGCCATGACATCATGAAATAGCATTTAACTCTATATTTTTTGAAAACATAAATTGTTAAATTAAAATTGTATACAACCAATACCATTAAATTGTAACTAACTTAGAGAATATGAATAAAAAATGGAATGAAAATTACTGATCTAACTGAGCGCGACTTAAGAATGTCATCTGCTAATATTTCAAAGTAATCTCAGGTTAAATGTTCAAAACCATCCAACATCCGCAGTAGCAAGCTACAGAAGTTATAAACCTATTCCCGACCACCTACCAACTAACAAGAATTGATTTCAACTTCAAATCACATTCCTAGTATCAGTGGATTACTTAAAACAGTTTAAACCCTTGCTCGAGTTATTTTTCAAAGAAATGGTGAATGAGGTTTTTATTTGCCTATTGTCACACCAGTGACACCTACATACTGTACTGTATAACCTTCTGAAGGTTGCTTGGGAATGCAACGTTCACAAATGTTAAGATTAACAGCATATTTTATTGTGATCCCTTTTGTGTGCATAATCTGTTGAACTAGATCAGTATTTTTGAATTCCGTAGAAGAGCAGGTGACTTGTTGAAAATGATTTGCTTGTTTTTGAAATGAATTCATTTGAGGTGGGAAGGTAGTAGTTTACGAACTTGTTGATCAGTGTTGTGTCATTTGGTGATATTCTAGGATGATCAAGTTGCATGATAACTGGAAAGAGTGAGAATAGTTTGAAACTGAAAATGAGAAAAATTCGAGGGAATTTTGAAACCATTTTTGCTGCGGAAAGTAGTCCCAGGACGACCTCGGATTGTAGCTCAGCCCATCATTGCTCTAATTTCTAACCAATTTTTTAAACATCATTTTCGTAGTCTAGACAAATATGCTTTGCGGACGTACTTGATATTTTAAACCAACTGGCGGTCATTCTAAACTTAAACTAAGGCCCACCTTTGTCTTTCGACTGAGGGAGTTGTTATCCCCCCATATTGATTGTCTGTCAAATTCAGTCTAATATGATCGATCAGCAACCTAGAAGCGTGGTCTAAATGGACCAAGAAAATATTAAGTTTGGCCCAGACTTAAGTAATTATAAATTGTAGGAAAGGAGTAGGAAAAGTTGGAATGAATGATTTGCAGTATTTTCAAGCTGATATCGGGGTGATTTCCAAAATGTTTAGCCTCAAGAAAGATGCTAACAGAGCCTCTGTTTGTGTTTAACTAAGGTTACCCACTGATGGTCTGCAGGTTAGAGATGGTAATATTGTTCCTCAACCTACTTAAACCATTTTTAGCTTTTGGCTGTGAGTGTAAGGGATAGTTCTTGAATTTCGTTGAAAATGAAAAGAAGTGACGGACGATCTGTGCTGTCTCACATTTTGAACTTTATTGCTCGGGACAGACAGGACAACGCAGGGTAAAGTACTTCTAATTTCGGTTAAAATGCAGCAGTTGCAAGTTAATCCATATTGATTCGTTGACAAATAAGATTTTTGGCAGGCTTTCGATTCATTATTGTACACACAGTCAATTGACTTTCCTATTTTTCAAATTCATAAAGAAGAATCATCTAATATTATAAATGCTTGAAAAAATATGATCGCCCTTGAAGTAGCTTCTAGCACTTCTCACTCGGTCTTCCAATCTTCATATTGCTCTCCTTAAATTGGTGGACCCTAAAGAAAGAGTCGCCGTGGCGTAGTCGGTTAGTGGGTCGACTCCTACGCAGATGGTGGCAGGTTCGAATCCATTTACCAACTTTCAAACGTCACGGCTTCACCTCTTTCGAGTCACTGACAATGCAAACAAAAGAGTATTCTTGTCTAGAAACAAGCTTCTCAACTTCGTCGTTCGCAATCGCCACCTGGCCCCCTCATATTTCAGCTCTTGCTTTAGGCACAGCCACATGTATCCCTTTGAATATACAGTCGAATCTTCATAAGTCGAATAATCACTTGAAGAATCAGATACCTATTTTGCTCGAGTGTAAAATATGGGAAAATTTAAGCCTAAGTCTATCTTATTTTGTTCTGGTTATAGAAAATGTGACTTAAAGGATGTTCGACTTCAGAGGTTTGACTGTATTTCTATGCTCTAGTCATGATTTCATGATACAGAGTTACATTAGTCAGTAGACCATACACTGACGATTGTCGCAAAAATCCATTTGAATTCAAACTCAAATCACACAATACAGCATCTATCCTCAAATTGGATGGGTGCCTTTTCACTCTGCGACCAATTTCAATATCATCCACAAATTTCATTCGTTATACAACGTTCATAGCGCGACCACTCCATATTCGAAAAGTTGAACTTATTAACTTGGATTAAATCCGGTGTTAATTTTCAACACCTCACAAAGTCATTCTGCGGGAAACATAATTGTTCAACTTTACTATAGAAAATTAAAACTCCCAAATATCCCATGCCATGGTCTCACAAGTGGCTGAAATATTGAAAACAGAACACGAATAACTTTGCATACCCGTGGCTGGCCACATTATCAGTTGCAACCCTATTATCATATTTGCCTTGAACTTTTCATAACTCCATTCAAAATGAAGGGAACGCTCGGTCAACCTTCCACTTGTGCTGCGTGTAGAGCTTATAGAACATCATCACCATCGTCACCAACATCGTTTCTCCCTACGGCATCGCTTATCGTGGCTCCCTAAAATGGTGGGGGAGGGCTAAACACCAGTTGACTGCACTCCGGGCGCAATAGAGCTAATGCGGAAAACATAATCAACACCAAACCCAGCACGGGAGTATGTCTCTCGCGCGCTACAGAATTACAAGTACTTAGTCCGTGCCAACAAACAGCAAAAAAAAAAAAAACAAGAATAGAAAGACAGCAACAAAATGGTGAAACTCTGGTAAACAAACGCACAAACTTTACAAGCCACACATCGCGTACACACGCCATGCAATGCAGTTTCACACCGTAGCCAGGACTCCATCGCACGCCACCACCACCGCGCCGCCAGACAGGACATGCCGAGCAAAATAGTAGTGCCAGTCTGAGTCCCAAAGTCACGTACTGGAAATCAGCTGATTATTTACATAAAAATCCCATAAACATTTTTATACCCACACATAAAATCAAGTACTGACTGAGTGACTCCGGCGAATTCGGTTGTGCAGCTTACAGCGCAGAGGACAACATCGTTATCCCCTTTTTTTCTTGGCGATGTGTTATGGATGCTTTTTTTCCTCGTTCTCTTTGTTATGTTGTGATTGAAATTTTTTTGGAAACCTTGGGTGTAGTTAGGTGAATGTATGAATATAAGCAAAATCTTAAAAAATTAAAAAACTGCTGTTCACCCTAAAATCCAATTGCAGGACTGTCGTGTAAGGAGAGGATGCAAAATGAATTGAAGAGAGAAAAGAAATTTCAAAGAAATCTGCAAAGAGAGAATGGAATACAAGAAAGAATTGAAATGAAACATAACAGAAAAGAACATAAAACGCATCTGGAAAGAGAGCAGTATCATTTTTACAATGCATTTTCATAATGATGTTAAGTGGGGTTATAGATATTCCCTTTGGTCCCCAGGGCTGGTGATACCGAATGTGTGGTGGTGAGGAGGGGGGTGGATATAAAAAAATGTATCCAAAACAAAAGAAAAAAGAATTTAATAATGAATGTGGGCAAATGAAAGAAAAGAGGATTACCCACGTGGCGTTTTGTTGAATGGATTCGAGTAAAAGGAAAAAAATCAGTTTTCCCTGTTCTCTGTATTGGTGGTGTGTAGTGTAGCGTGGGGACATGTCAGTAATGATGCGATAAGCACATTGATCAAATATTACCGACTGGACCGAGTGGATTTAAATAATATCCGTTCGATTCCACAATTAGGTTATTTTAAGGTTTGGATGGTTGTCATGTTTTTGGCTTTTCTTTACGTATAGGTACATAAAATATGTTCTGTGCATAATCCTTCTTTTGGGAAATTTTTGGACCCTAGAGTGGCCATAAGAAGGTTATTTAGATGAAAGGTAGACAGGGAATTGTTAAAGATCCCTCGGGATTTTTTTTTATAACGAAGTTTTTTTACCTGTGCTTTTAGAAGAAGAAATTAGGAAGTACGTCTCTTGACGAATGGCATATCATTTTATTGGTATTTTCGAAAGAACTTCAGCGTTTCTTTAGAATTTGACAGTACATCATGACGTGACGAAATCACAAGTTAAATGTGTAAGAAGAATTTACTCCATCCATTTAATCCTGTATCTATAGCCCTGAAGTTTAAAATGAAGATGCTGTTGTTCGTTCAATAAACACTCGTTGCTGAACATAGCCCCGGCAGCTAGAGCTACAGATTCAATTTTGTATTTATATTTAAATTTTTAAGAATCTTAATATTATTTATAAATTTATGATAAACACAAATAAATTATCAAATATAAAATATGTGCCGTAAGCTACTTATGAGCGAAATACGGCAGTCTTGTCAGTAATTTTAAATTGCACAATTTTGGAAGAAAATTTAGGACATTGCTTTTGAATCCCTTGCTCGATGCTCGCCCTGTAGTCTTGACTCATCGTGTGAGGAAAACAAGGTGTCCTGCGCAGGTCTATTAAGGCGATCGCGGGAATTTTCATGTCTATCGACATTTGAAGGTGGAAATAAATTAACCCTCTCCACAAGATGATGCTCCGATGGTGATGATGTCCAAAATTGACATTGTGCCATGAATTAAATTCTTTCATCTTACATTAATTTGCACTTCAATTGAATGTTTTTTATTTTTCATTTCCTTTTTTTTATACGAAATTGACTTGTGGTGTAAGCTTAAGGAACACATCTCTCCATTGTCAAAAAAATGGACTCTGGATGAGTTACAATATAAGAAGACGGCGCTTTTAACAAGTTATTCAGCACATGGTCTTGAACGACTTGTGGTCCAGGGGCAAAGTCAAGTTATCGACTATCCAGCATGCCATTGACCTGAACGATTAGTAGCTCGGGCCAAATTCAAGTTATCGTGACAAATTTCGTATCTACATGTTCTTATTCCTATTCGAAGTCCAAGGTATTCAATGAAGATCGTTAAGTAAATATTACTCACTGATTGGTGGCGGTGCGCCAAGAAAAGTTAGCTGATTCTTAATTGTCGGCAGATATCTGCATTCATTCAAGAAAAACAGATCTATTCACGATGTCATTTCACATATGGATGTAAATTTTTCTTGGCTCTACTCGTGGAAAATTTTCTCCCAGGCACTCGTATTTTTCGTTTCTCTACCCTCTTCATATTATTCTTTTTTGCAATCTAGATCAGTTCAAAAATTATTTCTGTCAAATGTCCTCGAAAGAAGTTATTTTTAGTTATCTTGTGAAAAGGCAAGAAGCTTCTGCCATTGGTCCGAAACTCGATCCGTGTGCTCATCGTAGTGATCACAGGACATGGCCCCATCTGAACAATGCTCCGGAAATAGAATGCGGAATCCAGTAATCTCTGCCAGAGCTGCGGTGATAAAAAAGAGACCGGGAAGGATCCAACATCTCCTTTGGCTTTCCAGAATCGGTGCCTAACTTAGGTGTTCCAAAGATCTTCATATAAACTGCGGAACTAGCGAATGAAGATATATCGGATCTTCTACGATTCGTTAAGAGCAAGGGGTAGTTTAAGCCATCACAAAGAGATTCACAATGAGCCCTTCGAGTGTTATGTTCAACCATCACAATCCCCTTCCAAAACCTTACCTAACCTATCTATCTCATCTGCAATAAAAATATATCTGTATATCTGTATATATCTGTATATCTCCTAACAATTGTAATTTTATCAATTGAATTCGCAAATAAATAAGTGTTAAACGGTCAGATCGAAAGGCAGTATAAGATTGGGTTTTGCTTAGAGTGCCTCCTGGAAGCCAGTTGGATAGACACTCAAACCTCCATAATTCGAATCGAATAGTCACGGGAACAAATATTGTGTTCGATTTATGGCATGTTGGAGTTACGAACCATCCGATCATGTACTTCGAAGAATACCAAATTTAGTGGCAACGTCAGAATTTCTTGAGGCTTTTTCGATGTCGCCGATTATTAGCGGCATTTTTTTTGTTAAACTATTTTTTTTTATTTTCACGGCGATATTGACTGTATGAGTTTATGAAATAAAGAATGCGTTAAAATGAAGAAATGAAATAAGGACCATGAGGGGCAGCTTAATCGCAATCTGGACAAATTAGGTATGTCCACTCTGCGGTTTTTGAAAGCTATCAATTTAGAAAATTCACATGCATTTTGCAGCCATTGTCAGTGGAATCCAGGCGAATCAGAAAATATACTAAAAAATATTTTAATTTAAAACATTTTTGCACAAATGGACCCATTCAAAATTATTTTTGTTCAAAGATCGCAAACTCCGATGTTCTCACAACAATTTCTACATCGAATTAAGAATCACATAGAAATCAACATTTTCCCCTATTTTGTTTCACATGAATATTCCTCCCCCATAAACTAGTCACAAAAGGGCATTCGCACACCAGAAAAAAAAACCAAACTCATTCATAAATTCTAATTCCAAACAGACGTCAGAACGTTTACAAAACTGCTGCACCTTCCAGTCTCGAGACACGACGACAACGTGCATAGCATCTCTTGCGAAATCCTTCCAGAAAGAGAGCAGATGCATCAAAGAGAACTTCCAAAACGCTCTCTTAACACTTCACCCAGAAAATGAACAAAAAAGAAATCTCAACTCACACACATGTTCGCAAAAACGAAACCAAAAAGAACACAAGCAAAAACAGAAAAAAAAAAAAGAAGTTAGCGCATGGAAAACAGGTTCCCACCACTACCACAACCACATCCTCCTCCACTGGTCACAGCACAGCGTCCCACATCAATTCCTGGGCGGAGTTACACGGTCCACCTCACACATTCACACCGCGCATACCATAGAGCGTGGCAGTAACACTGTGTTCGTGCGAACACATCTGTACATGGCGTTTATACATCCCTCTGGGTGGTTTTTCGTTTTGTTTTTTAGGGCTGTCCTCACCACCACCACTACCATTGAGAGAGCAGGTAAACAAAACATAAATCACAGGAGATTCCACGGATACTGCGGCCACAGCCAACCACGTGCTCCTTTGCTATTCGCTGCCTTCAGTCATGCACCGGTTGCGGCGCGCCGTTCTCGTCTTATTCGATGCACGACGATACAACCCGATTTTGCATTTAGGCTTGAAGTGCGTATGTACGTACTTGTGTTTCTACTACACCATCATCCACCAACATCCTTCGTCCATCCGTCGTCCGTGTGCGTTTTATTCGTCATCCTGCTCAGTGAAATATCAGCAGGCGTATCCTTTTCTGTTTGTGGTGATTTTTGTTTTACCGAGGGGCAATTTGAATTTTAATTGCGACGCGAATCGTTGTGATTCGTCGCTGCGGCTGCTGCCTTTGTTGTTGTTGCTGTTGGGAAGGTTTTCAATCGCTTTTGGTAGGCCGCAGCTTAGTCTTCCTCCCCATCTCTGTGTCAGAATTAATAATTTAAATCATTTTCTTTTGCTTGCAGATATTTATCCTACACACGCAAAACTGAACGGCCTGAAGTTGGATATATCCACATATCAACAAATGAACATCCGGATGACGACGAAGGGCAAGCGCCCATTGCGGAGCTTGACCCCTAGTGACAAGATCCATGCCATTCAGAGGATTCACGATGGAGAGTCCAAGGCGTCGGTTGCGCGCGACATCGGCGTGCCGGAATCGACGCTGCGGGGCTGGTGTAAGAACGAGGACAAACTGCGCTTCATGTCGCGACAGTCTGCTTCCGATAAAATGGCTGCTGATTCGCTAACTGACAAGTTGGTGGACGGCGCAGCCGCAGCAGCGGCGGCCCTCCTCGGCGGGCCACCGGAGAAGCGACAAAAAATGGATCCATCCATGCCACTGAATTTCTCAAGCAAAATGAAATACGAAGAACTAGCATATAAGCGTAGCCCGTTGAACGGTCTGGACTTCAGCACAAACAAGGCGCTGTCCGACCTCAGCTTCAACGGCTTGGGGCCAGATTACAGTGCGTACAAAAATGCTGAACTAGCAGCGATGAACGGAGTGAAGAACAAAGGCTACGGTGCCGACCTATCCCGTCAAAACGATCCCTCATTGGCTGCCATAAGTCCCCTCTCAAGTTTGAGTCATCTTTCAGGGTTGACAGGCCTCGGTCACAGCCCGCTCGCAATAAGCTTCAGTGAATTGACATCGAATTTAAACTTGATAGCCCAACTCAACCCCAGTCTGGCAGCGACAATGTCGAGTCTGAACGGTCTGACAGCAAACTCAATGCGCAATGTCAAGCCCAAGGGTCAGTCCATGCACAGCCCACGAAGCAACGACGGAGACCGCCCGCCCCAAGGTCTGTCCGTTAAGAACTGGGCCAAACAGAAGAACTCTGGCAACGACAGCTACGGTCTGAACTTGAGTGCGAGTGAAAAGAACAAAATGAAATGCCCATCGCCATCATTGGCACCGTCTCTGGGCACGGGGGTCCCTGCGATGGATGACCCACTCCTTTACTGGCTGAAATCCCAACAGGCTATGCTCGGCTTGAACAGTCTGTATCCACCAAATCCACCAAGTTCGTCCAGCCCACCAATCCGCTCGTCCACTCCCCAGCAGCACACACATACCTCAACCCCACCAATATCTTCAACTCCCCAGACCCCGTCTTCAACCCCATCGGGCAGTCTAGATGACAAAAACTCCGCCTGGTTCAATTGGTGCAAAGCCTTCGGGGCAAGTCTGAACTCCCTCGCTCCCCACGGTGCTCTGCAGCCATCCTCGACAACCATGGACGGTGGCAGCCTGAAGCCCCAATTCGAGAACATCCTCTACTCGCAGCTGACCAAAGAATCGAGCTCGCCCCACAGTACAGACGCAATGAACAACAACAACAACGAAGTCACAAGCAACTCGAAACCCGAAGATCTCTCAGCGAAATCCTCATCGGCAAAGACGCCCAGTCCGGCGCACAGTCCCATCATCAAATCCGAAGCCGACACCGCATCGACAAATACATCCAAAGACGCTCTAGACAACTTGTTGTACAAGCTCAACAATAACAGCACCAACAACAACGCCAGCAGCAGCGCAACACCCAACAATACCGAAAACTCGGCCGACAATAACGTGGACGCAGATCGCGAGATCGAGAACAACAGCAGCGCCAGCAGCAGTCATAACATGCAAGTGGGCAGCGACAGTGATGCCAGTTACAATAGCGACAGCCTGAACAACAATGATAACCACAACAATAACAACACCCACAATAACAACAACAACTCGAATAAAACAGACGAAGAGGAACGAGTCAAATACGCATCGGACTGCGAGGACATGGAAGCCATAGAGCACGGCGAGAAGTTCCTGAAATGGCTGGAGAACTGCAGCAATCCCCGAGTGACGTCTGTCCAGCTGATGCAGTTGCGTTTCCTTATATCGGCGATAAAGTCCGGCAATGAGAAGCAACAAGTGAAGGACAGCGATGAAGAGAACAAGGTGGCAAAGGTTCGTCGCCGAAAATAGGAGCAACCGAAATTGGCGCTTGATGTTGGAGTGACGACAGCAGAATCTGAAGAATGGGAAGAGAACGACAATATTGAAGATGAAGAGCTCTACGCCGATGACTACGACGATGAGGACTTAGAACAACCACAAAGGGATAACGATGAGGACCAATTGCTGGCCTGGCAAGAAGACTACCATCGATACACGTTCTCGCCGCCAGCAACGCTCTTGAGCACCTACAACATCTATCCCTATTGCGAGGAAATTGAGCCAACTGTCGATAGCTGTAGCCCCTTCCGACCCGATGACGATGACGACGAAGACATCGAGGATCTACTCCGAGATGAGTCTTCCTCCAGCAATGCCTCGGTACCGTGTCTAACTACTGATCCATGTATTAATACGAACGGGTTAAGTCAATTGTCTTAATTGGACATCGTTTCGGTTTCTTTTTGTTTGGTTGTTCTCCCTCCACTTCCTTCTCCTCCCTTCCTCATTTATATAGTTGAATTGTAATAAACATAATTTTAATTGTAACCATCTTGTGTGCTTGTTCACCAACACGCCTGAGTGTTGAGACTGGTCACTGGTTTTATTTCCAATCAACTCTAACGAACAAAGAATACAAAATACAAAAGAAAATGCCAAAACGAAAGGTGTACATACATAACTACTTTATTCTCTAATTCATTCCTCGTAGACGTAGAATTTTAAATCATAAACAAATATTTAAAAAAAAAAAGAAAGTCCCTAGAAAAATGTTATCGTTAGTTAAATTATTAAATAGTTATAAACAAAGAAGAAACAAAAAATAAGAGAAAAATTAATAAAATACAATTCCAAATAATAACATCTAATTGAAAGTAAAATAAAAAGAAGACTTTTCTACATTTTGAATATCCTTTTTGTAAAAAAATATAATGCAAATGCAAAAACAAAATAACACACAAACAAATCTTACCTATATAGCTGTAAAATAAAACAAAACTACTGATTCTCTTTTAAGGTTAAAATTAAAATAAAATCATCTAAATGTTGAAGAAAAAAAAATATTTAAAAGAAAAAAAAAAACAAAACATAAATAACGTTAAGAAATTTATTTAATGTGTATAAAATAAAACAAAAATCACTCTCAATAAGGACATAAGTTAATTTAGTTGAAATAAAATCTCATTAATATATCGAAATACATATTCCATAGGTCTTTAGGTATCTCTAAACAAAACAACAACAAGAAAAGCCTACAAAAGTTCTACATGTAAAAACCAAAAAAAAAAAAACAAAAAGAAAACACAAATATGAAGAAAGTAATAAAATAAACACAACTTCCTAGGTGTACTAAAAATTAAACAAATTTCTTTTCTTCCTTGTTTTTTGTTTTCCTAAATGGGAGATGCGTTTTTCAGAGGCAGTCATTTATAATATATTTTTTTCCATTTATTTGTTTTTATATGCTTTTGAACGTGTTGTGTTAAATATATATTTTTTTGAATTTGTTTTGTTGTAAGCGAGGGTGGTGTGTACTCTCGATGTTGGTTTATGGACGAATGATTGAATTGGAATTTGTTGTTTTTTTTTTAATGCTGATGGAACACTTATGCCAACCAGCAAAACTGAAAATAAATTTTATCGAAAATTACAAAAAGAAAAAAATAATAATTTTGTTTTTCATTGGATGCTACTAGCATCAGAGAGGATTCGATGAATGGGAAGAGCATGAAAATGCATGTCAAAAGAAACGAAAACAAGTTTGTTCTTTGAATGTTCGACTGCCTCTAGGCAATGAAGAGTAGAGCGAAGACTCAGCGATTTTTTTTGTTTCAAAAATGCGTAGGTTTGTTGTCTCGTGTCATGACACACCAAAATTGCTTACATAAAAGGCCTGGTCGCGTATTTTCTCAAAATGCCAAATTTCTAAGGAGCTACCTGCTCCTGTCAGAATTCTGTCAGAAATTGGAAAAAAATTACAAAATAGAAAGAAAACGAGTACGATAAACGCAACGAACAGTTGAAACATTTAAGTTATAAAGGAAGATTGCTCGATGAGTAGGTAGGTAGGTATATAGGTGTCCTGACGGTCCTATGGCCGTGGCTCATTTAGACCAACGTGCTGGGTCCATTGTACCCTTAATAGGGGATGTTTTGCTACCATAAGACCTTCTCTGATTCCTAAAACTACTCAGATTAATTTTTTAATCCTAGTTCTCCAGCCCTCGAAGAAGTGCTGCGCTAGGAACTGCCTCCATTTCTTTACTAGGGCTGGGCATTCACAGAATATGTGTTTCTTCTGTTTCTTCCTCATCTCTGCAGCTTCTGGAAAAGTGATTGTGGAATGGACGTGTTCCTTTAGCACAATCCCCGGCAAGGCCGCTTTTACACAATCAAATTTTGTAGCTTCGGCAGCGAAAAGTGTGAGAGTTAGTGAAAGAGTTTTCGCTTTTCTCATTTTTATGTATTCCTATTCTCAGCGTTGCCGGAAAAATATTTGTCAAAGCGCAAAAAAAGTTTCTTTGTTACTACTTATACTACTTTGTCAAATTATTAATTTCTAGACCATCGTGCATAAATCAAATGTAAGCACTAGATGCACGACCTCCCGCAGGACCATGTAACTTCTCGCATATGTCGAGGACATTGACATCATCGGAAGAAGACAATGGGCCTCGGAAGGACAAGCTAAGGCTTATACCACAAAATACGCTTACTCATGAGGAGGAGAGACGACGACCCACAACCTTGAGTTTTACTTTGGTAATCTTTGGTACCAATTATGTGAACTCACTCGGTAAAGTGCGATCTAAGACATCTTGCTGATCTTAATGTCGCACACGACCATAACAGTATGGTCGTCTCAAACTAGATGATGTACTATTTAAATTAAGAACAAATTGAAAAAAACTTAATTACAGAACTGGCTATACTTAAAACTTATATACAAACTTATACACTACCTTAAAAATAACTTAAACTAACTAAATGAAAAAGTCTTATAATGGCATCGTGCCACATCGGCAACGTTGGTTGGGTATCGGTATGAGTAAGAGATGACTGCCTTGTAGGAAGAGAGAGAGAGAGAGACATAGAGAGAGAGAGACAGAGAGATAGAGAGAGAGATAGAGAGAGAGATAGAGAGAGACATAGAGAGTGAGAGAGAGAGAGAGAGAGAGAGAGAGATAGAGAGAGAGAGATAGAGAGAGAGAGAAGTAAAAAAATCATATGCTATTGACATTCGATTTGAATTTGAACTTGACCTACTTGCGGCCGAAATTGGCCTATGTCAAAGCGCCTTGGGACTTCAATTTGCATGAGTAAAGTAGTCGACTGTTGCCGATCAATCATGATGATCTCTTTTTGCTCAGCGTCGGGCATAGAGGCCATGCTTCTGTTTCTTCAATACACAGACCAAGATATTGAGTTCTGCCTCTATGAAGAGCTTCGTCTTCTCTGACCAGGCAGTAAGCTATCTACCACTCTCATAAAATTTGGCCCATCGAATTGAAAGATATTAAAACTTTCAACAAACCAAACAATCTAAAACTTCATCTTGGAGACATTTTAAAAATCCACTAGCAGTTTTTTGGTTAGAAATTGAAAGGTATGATGCACTTTCGTTTTTGAAAGCGCCCTCTTTTGTGAGAATCTGAAAGAGAAGCATATGTATCTGGAACATCAGGCCATGGTAAAATGGGCTTGAAAGTGGAAAACTCTCCATCGACTCTTACTCATTAGGAGTTATGCCCAAGCGAAACAAGACCAGTTTTTGGACTTGGTTCAACCAGCTCGTCCTCGGTCTGCTAAGCGGTCAACTATCTGATGGAATCGCATTCAAGGCACGCCACGAAAGTCCGCTTGTATTCGCAACATGTCCAAACTATCCAAGCGTAGACCTTTCCGTTCGAGGAAGCAGCTGCTCGACATAGAGCTCCTCACGTACTGATGTGTTTATGTCCTTTACACGGCGAGTCATTCCCACAGCAGCATGAAAAAACCTTATCTCGGCAGCTTGTATATACGATCTTATTTTTTCGGCCAATAACCAATTTTCTTGACTATAGGTGAGTGTTGGAATAAAAACTGAGTTGAAAACCGACTTGACCTGACTTTGACACCAAGCCGAGCTTTTCTGATCCATACAAAATCTGTATCATTTTCGCAAAATTTTGGTACCACTTGCGTTCATAAAAGTGACAATGCAAGTTTGAAATAGATTTAATTTTGTTGCAGAAATTCAGTAATTTTCGCGCTAATAAACGCTTGTCATAACTGTTGCTCATTTGTTCAATTTGTGTCCTTGAACTTAACCATAAACCTAAAATCCTTAAAGTATACCTCACCTCGATATATTGTATCATCGAAGGCGGATCGTCGTCGTCAGTAAATAGAGAATATGAAGACTTCCCAGTACCATTCGCCGTTTTAAACATGACAATCTCTTCCTTTGACATTTTTTTATGGGGCGCATTGCTCTCGTCAATTGTCTGTAAAAGCGTGTTTGGGTGTCCTACTGGAGAAATGGATAAGTTGAAACAAAATTTCCAAACTTCTTTAAGCAGTCTACCATTTGTAAGTTTATGTCTACCAGCTGCAGTCCTGTGTCAAGTAGCTTCTGGGGAAGGACGATATTAGAGTGTTGTTGTCAAATCTGTGCTCTTTATAACATGAAAGCGATCTACAAGACAACCGCTTTATCAAAGTGGCAGAAACTTTTAAAGTGATAGAAATGATGGTTTTAGGACAAGTGCTGTCGGTCACCAAATAGGACTCAACGATCTCGATCAATTTTGACAATTTGATGTAGTTAAGCAGTTTTCTAGATCGGAGCATCAATAACTCCGTGGGTACGTGGAAATGTTGGACAATACTCTATGGCGAACATTCGCACATAGAAGTGTGAGATTTTTACTCACTAAAACCACCTCCCTGTATTTTTTTTAAAACTAACTAAATGAAGCACTTAACCAGTAGGTTGCGTTTTATAATTTATGTTCTGATCGGCAGGTTACTCTCCAATGAAAGTTCCTGCTAACACCGCAACCATGAGCGGGTGTGGACTATCGCACGTGATCAAGGTGTCGAATCCTTTGAAGTCGGCGCAGGACGTTATTTTCCTCAAGGATCGAGGGAACTGCAGTGTTTGTGTGCTCTTTGAGGAGGCGCTTATGTTTATAAGCAAATTTCTTAACTTCATCTTGGAGTGGTAATATTCCAAGATCTCTGTGCATTAACGATGGTTCTAAGCACCTTATTTTGAAAAGTCTGTATTGTGCTCATATTACTTGCCTTGGTACAACCCCAAAACTGTACGCCATACGTCCAAAGAGGTTTTAGGATTTGCTTGTATACAAGCAGTTTGTTGTCAATAATTAGCTTGGATTGTTTACCAATAAGCCAGTACAGATCTTTATAGGCCATTAGAGCACCACATATAGGCCTTAGCACTTCGGATTGTCGAAATTCAAAGGAACAAAATTATGGTCCACAATTCTCTTATTTTTAAAGTTCTGATATTTGGAGTGGTGAGCTGAAGAATAAGCAAGGCAATTGGATCTTGGTGCCATCGAAAGAGAAGCAGATATTTGTTCCTGTTGGAGGAAGGTGAATGGAGGCGGAGACATCCTCGTGAACTCTACGAGTTGTACCAAGATTTGGATTTAGTTCGGAAGTCAAAAATACGCCTTTTACTTTAACACACAATTATCCACGGACTCCTTACTCGGAAAGGAGAGGAAGACCGAATCTCTGGTAAAAAGATCAAGTCACTGCGGGCCTAAGAAAGGACAAACTGGAATCATCATGCCCGGGACCTTTGAAGATGGAAGACAGCTATCGCTCAACCTCAGACACTCCATAGGTTAGGTAGGTTAAGTTATATGCGCAGCTAGTGAATTTACCAGAGCACTTAGACCATATTGGTCCATTGTGATACCCATAGTCAGACTACTACCACTGATTAACTACTGCAGTGATAGTGCCGTTAATTGGATCCCAACGGCAAATGGTAACTGGACCAGATTTGAAAACCAGATAAAAGCGTATTAACTTTGCTTTCACTGGGATTCGAACCAGGGACCCTGCTAACCAGGGTCAGGCATTCTACCAAGTGCGCCATCCAGCCGTTAGACACTCCATAATAAAGGGTATCCCAAAATTAAAGCAAAATTTGAAATTTGCTGCCATTTGTGTGGCGAATTGTTGGCAACACTGAAACAAAATGACGATTTGACATCTGATTGCAAACTGACGGGCAACTGGACGGGAAAATTAAATTAATTAAAATTCACGGAAACAGGATTAGTTGAACACGTTAAACATTGGTCATCCAAAAAGAAACTTTTCAAATGATAATACCGAAGCTTGGAGAGTTGGTGAAAATCTCGAATCATAAATTGGACGTTGTGGCGAAGATTGCAAATTTTCAAAATCCCTCTACAGCGTATGTTCTTAAAAATAATGTCGGGATGACAATCCAAATTGGTCCTGGGCTTGAACTTCTACAGCCACTACTTTTGCTGTGCGTGCTATTTTCTCTCTCTAACGAGTGGAGGAGTTCCATTCAACTCCGAACGGTTTGATAAGCTTTTTCTAGACAGGAGACGCTTTGAGCATTGTCAGTCGCTCGAACGATTGAATTAGGTGAATTTGAAAGTAGGTAAATTCTGCGATCGAACTTGTCAGCCTCTGCGTTGGTGTCGACGCGCCTTTTTTTTAACTTTAAAACTCATTTTTATTTTTTAAATTCATGATTCTTAAAACTAGACAAAAATGATTAAATCTATCTTAATATCTAAACAATTCATGTTCTTAAAATCTTTCTTACTGACCCTTCGCAGGTGCTCTAAAATAACCTAGACTTACTTATCTATTTGCCTGTCGGCCTCTACTACTAATATTGTTTTCTTGCAGTCCATATGGGCAGTCTTTATTGGTTTTGCTTACTGGCCAAGAAAACTTAGGAAAAACTTGGCGCTCTAAACATTTTTTTTTAAATTTTCTTAAAACTAACTAACCCTAACTCCAATTAACTTGAACTATGTACGTGACATTGCGGACGTGTGTACAAGAGCGTGTACGTTATTTATATGCTGGACATATATAATCTAACGCCTTTGTACACCTTTTTTTTTGTTTTTTGTTGTGTTTTATTTTTTTTTTTGTTTTTTGCTGTTTTTTTTTTCCTGTTTTTTTTTTTCTTAGTCTAACTTAACCTAACTTAAATCTATGTAAGTGGACTGTTGTCCAACAGACCGACTATCCGATCAGGCGTTGGCGATGGCGGAGACTGGTTCTGGTGTAACCACCAAAAGAAGTGCCGCTCCTTTGCACTCTCTCCTCCTTTCACGAGCGGGGATCGCTCTACTGAACCGGAGTTGATCCTCGTGTTCCCGAGCGATATCCGATTCATAGTGGAGTCGCCTGTCAACTGTTCGGCGGACAATGTGGAAGATTATAGGACATCCACTCATGTCCTGAATTAGATTTAACGAATCTAAATAGAGGAAAGGCTCAGGTGGAATAAAGCCGGTGTAGCGCGCCCTCTCATGATACATAAAGTTCGGGTAATAAGCCCCGAAGATCAGACTGTTGGTAGACATCATACTCCTTGCAATGTGTCGTCGCGTTAGTGAAATTATAAAATTGTCTACTCTTTTCACGTCAGCCCTGTTGTACAAGACCTCGTTGCGATAGTACTTCTTGTACTCGGATTCAGGTGTCCGATACAACCAGAGACAGGTCCTAAGACGCCGTCTCTCGAACACCCTCATCTTTTCCATCTGGGAAGGGCTCACGTTGAACCGAAGGGGACAACCATATACCATGACTGGCCTTATGAGGGCCATGTAGCAGATTACCTTCACCCTGGTATCAAGTCGGCTACTGTAAAACAGCTTTCTTGCCACAGCAAAGGCTTTTCTAGCATTGATCAAAGCCTTCTCTATATGTTTGTTAAAATACAGAAAATTATCCAACCAAATGCCGAGATATCTGACTACACTTTTCACGATTAGCGGCTGGCCCTGAGGGTCAATAATATAGAACTCTTTCCAGTTCGTACGCGTATCACTTGAAGACCTGTGCACCGGGGCACGGAAAAGAACAGTTTCACATTTTAGGAAGTTGATAAGCAACTTCCAGTCATTACAAAATCCAGTTATTTTATTTGCATCCCGTTGCAACAGGGTTTTTATGGTTTTTATATGTAAGCCACTAGGTCATCGGCATACGCGATAAGGTGCGGCATAGACCATAGAAGATCTGCAGTAAATATAGAAAACAAAAATGGGGATCCTACAGCCCCCTGTTGTAGACCGTTTTCTATACTAAATATTCTACTTGACGTTACGCCGCCACATTTCACGACGAACTTCCTACCTGTTATCATATCATAAATCATGTATAGCAATGGTTTGTTTAGCCTAAGTCTGACCAACTTAAGGAAAAGGCCTTCTAACCAGACGGTGGAGTCGACGCGCCCACATACTCTCCATGCTTGCCAATTTCAATTAACACAAAAACTGAAACCTTATGACCACATAAAACGAAGGGAGTTAAATGCTGTATCAGCGTGATTTAGCCACAGAATGGACTATACATTTTGTTTTCTATTTAATTCAAGACTTGCATCAGCAACAAACACTCAAAATTCAAAAATTAAGTATTGACACAAGTTGACTACCATATTCATATATTTACCGTCCTACTGTCTTTGAGTCTTTTTTGACCCATTTTGGGAAAGAAATTATATTGTTTCCCAAAACGAGATTTTAGTAGTAGAGACTGTTTCTTTTATTTTTCTAAAAGGTATAATAAGCTCATAGTTTTTTAACAATCATAACATCGCACACATTTTGTTTACGAATCGATCGTTATTTATACTTTGATTTCATTTCTTATAGCTGAGTATTAGTTGTGCAGTCGCGTTATTTAACTTACAGCGCTCTGATAACACGTTTCAATGTTTACAAATTGGTAACAACAATAGTCCAATTTTGACTCATTACTTACACTTAATCATCACTTAAATGCTTTGCTCTTTTTTAAGTCGGGATTGCGATAAGAACAATGAATGGTAAAGCGATGGAAAGGGAAAGTGGGTATTATTATATTCTTCTGCATTGCTCGCACTTTAATATTTAACGATTGAAATTAAATTGTTGATGAAATTCGTTTACATGTAATTTGCATATGTTGTGTATTTTTTGCATATCAGCAGCATATTTTTTTGCGTCTGTTTTTCATATATTTTGCATATTTTCGATATGCATTAATATTTGTTATATTTGAAAGATTAAACGTCTAGATAGAAAGCTTGGTATCAATCTGATGAAAAATATGAAAGTATGCAAAATTCCGAGGTCTAGTGATGAGTGATAGTGAAAGTGAATTATCTTTTGCCGTATTTTCGGTTAAAGAAGTATCATTTTCTGAATTGGAAGATAATATTGAGCCATCGGACAGGGGACCTACCTCGAAGAAAAACATTGTAAACTAAAGAAGAAGAAAAATAACTTTCCAGTTTATACTTATTTTTCCTACTCCTTCGATACGTTCTATATTGCCCTACACCAACATTGAGGATAAACGCAGAATGGGCTGACATTGATGACTATGAGCTGTTGACCTCCATTGCAAAATTCTTGGTACGCTTTTTTCAATTAAAAACCGAAAGCTCCGAAAGCTTATGGAACTCTGAAATAGGAAGACCAACATTTGCTGCCACCACTTCATTGAAGACATTAAAAAAATGATCAAGTCTTATAAGGTAATAAGATAAACTCGAAGTGACTGACGATTGTTGTGAGAATCAGCAAGGTATTCGAAAAAGGGATAAATAGAGATCTGATCAACTGGACTAACGACAAAAATATAATTCCGGATAACCAATTCGGTTTCAAAGCGGGTCAAGACACTTTTCATGCCGCGTCGAAACTGCTGTCGGATATCCAATGGAACAAGAGCCAGAAACAATGTACGGGTGCCTGTTTGATTGATCTGGAGAAGGCCTTTGACGCCGTATTGTTAGAAGGACTTTTCTGCAAGCTCCATCGGCTAGGCATTAGCAAACCACTGCTGTACCTACTGTGTAACATGCTTACCGGTAGACGGTTCGTAGTCATCAGTCACTCACAGACCTTCGAGTAGTGCAGTTCGCGAGTGTTTGGAAAAATTAAAAAAATAAGACTTGCAGTTATCAAGTGCGAAAGTTGCCGCGAGTTTATATAACAGACGAGTGGCCGAATAGGTAGTGTCAGTGCTTCTGGCTCTACAGGTGCCCGGTTCGAGGCCGACTTGGGGCTGAACCAAAAAAAAAAAACTTTTTTTATTTATTTATTTCCTGGCACACTACAGAACATCGCTATAAGTAAGTGCTGAGAAATGGAATCTGTCGAGCGGTCCGCGCTCTTAGAAGCGGACAACGACCAACAACAACCGGTGGCAGCATCAGGCCATCCAGAAGCAGTGTCCATCGAAGGCACTGGTAAGAGGAGGAGGAAGAAGGCGTCGCCGAAAAGCGTAAAACGCCGTAATATAAATGAGTCACCCGAAGAGCGGCAAGGGGGAGAGCTAAGTGAAGCGGCATCGGCTTGCCCAACTGAAGGCGAGTCGGAGGTGGAAGACACGGTGCAGTATGTGTCCGATGGAGGGGAAGGCTTGTTCGCTGTGAGCAGCAACAGCTTTGATTCCCTCTCCTCCGACACAGAAGACGAAGTCGAGCGGGTACTTCGCATGAAGGAGACGCTAGTCGACGACATGCAGGAGAGAATTCAGCGACTCCTGCATGAAATCAGAGAGCTGAAAGCGAAGACTGTTGCGAGAAGAATGCTGGATCAGCAAAAGAAGCAACAACAAGTGGCAAATAAGCCACAACAAAAAAAGAAGCAGCAGCAACCAAGGGCTGCAGTCCAGCAACAACAACCAACAGCTGAACAACAACAAAAGCTGAAACAAACTCAGCAACAACAGCGGACAAAATCTGCAAAACTGCCAGCAACACAACAGCCGCCAGCGGTCGAGCAACACCAGCGACCAGCAACAAAAGAGCGCTCGGCAAAGAAACAGCGACGTCAAGAAGAAACACAACAGCAGAAACAAACAACCGAACAGCAGCAACCAGCAACTGAACAGCAGCAACCACCAACGCAACAGCAGCAGAAGAAAGAAAAAGTGCCGCCAATCAATATCTACAAGGCGGATATTGAACAAACTGCCAAGATGTGCAAGGAGGCCGTAGGTTCAGGTAATTTTTATATTAGTAGAAGTAAAGGCTTTGAAAAGTACGCAATCCACTGCAAGACAGTGGATGACTATAATATATTAAAAAGGTTTTTAAAGAGGTCGACGTTGGAGTTCTTTTCGTTCACTCCAAAAGGCGAAAAGTGTCAGTCTCGGCTGTTAAAGCTTACTTCCCCGATCGAAGCGGAGAAGGTCCTCCAACTGCTCAAAGAGCAAGTGTGTGAGGGAATTGAGTACGTCGGGGTCAAGCCTTTCAACACAGTTAAGGCAAAGAGAGAGGGGCGGAAATTACCCTTCTATATTGTACAGGTTACACCCACAAGCAAAGTGGATAATCTAAAGAAAATCAAGTTATTAGATTACCATAAATGCGAGTGGGACAGCATAAGAAGGCGGGAGGGCAGTGCACAATGCTTTCGCTGCCAAAGGTTCGGGCACGCCGCGTCGAACTGCCAAATGCAGCCTCGATGCGTCAAGTGCAGTGAGAACCACAGTGCGGAGAATTGTCCTCTGGGGCAAAAGGGAGCAGCTGACAAGAGTCAGCTCAAATGCGTACTCTGCGGGAACGCGGGGCACACCGCCAACTATCGGGGTTGCCCTAAATTCCAAGAGCGGAAAGCAAAAATGGTTCTGCAGAAGCAGCCCCCAATGAAAAATCCACTCGGGGCAGCCATACCCGTAACGCCTCAAATGGTGTCCGGTCAGGGGAATACGGAAAAGCAGCAACTACCGAAGGTAGTGCCGCAACCTTCAGTGCCAAGAGCACACGATCCAACGCCGGATTGGAAATCCTCCATTGAAAGGCGTATGGATCGGTTAGAGGAGCGGGTAGACCAAATCTTGGCGCTCCTGCAGAGCCAACCACGACAACCATTTTAATGGCTGCGCAGACGAACGAGTCTACTTACAAGATCCTTGCAGTGAATGCAAATTCATTGATAGGGATCCCTCGAAAAAACGAGCTCTATAAACTTTTGGACGACCAAAGCCCAGAGCTGATGCTGATTAGCGAAACCAAGCTAACTCGGAGAGGCATACTGGAGCACAGCAATTATAGTGTTATTAGAAGAGACCGGCCCAATTCCAGTGGTGGAGGCGGTGTTGCGATCTTCATTAAAAATAACATAAAACATAAAGTAGTGTATAGTGGTGAAGTACGAAGGTTTCAGGAGTTGGAGGCCTGCATCGTGTGCATTTCGCTCCGCAGTGGAAGGAGGTTGTATGCGGTATCGGTCTACTCCTCCGGCAACCCTAGTTCCAGAACGACTATAACAGAGCTCGATTCACTCTTCCGATGCCTAAGGCTGGACTCGGAGGAGAACTATTTTATTTTGGCCGGGGACTTAAATGCCCGACATGGATATTGGGGAAACACAATTTCCAACAATAGAGGGGACCAGCTTTACAGCTGGTTTTGCTTGCACAGTGTCGAGTATAGACTCGATTTGAAGGCAACAGAGATCTCGTCCTATCCCAGGAGCGGCTCTTATCTGGATCTCCTGTTGTTAGACGCAAGACTGCAGCTGACAGACACAGACGCACAAACGGTAAACTGTTTGAACACATTCGTGTATCTCAGTGACCATTGCGGACTCAGTGCCGAAATCAAGATCCCTAACGATATTGCGGAATTAGGAGAGTTTGTTCAAACGTACCCCTACAATTACAGTAGGGCTCGATGGACACGCTTCTCCAGACAAATGACGCGAGCACTCTCTTCGAACGAGCTCCACATACCGTCCAATAGAAACTTGTCAAACGAAGAGATTGACATGTATCTAATTCAATTGGACGAGACAATCAAACGAACGATGGACAGCACGATACCACGGTATATACGTACAAACAACCAAGACATTTACCGCAATGCGACAATTGACGCACTACACCAACAAAAAAGTAGACTCCTAACAAGATTAAAAAACTTGTACAGGCGGTTTACTGACAGACGTAGTGAGGAAGTTAGGACACTGAAATCGCTAATTAAGAACATTCAGACATTAATTGCCCAGAATTACAGACTTTCTGTTAATTCTTACTGGAATGATAAGATTCGGGCTGTTAGATCTAACAACCCGAGCATGTTCCCGCAAATAAACAAATTCTTCCGTAGCAAAAATAGCGATCTTCCGTGTCTTAAACTTCCCAGAACGACGGACAACGAACGTATACTGACTACAGCAGGTATCACTCCAGATAATGCCGTACTCGATGATAACTTCTTTGTGGTCGAAGATCCGCAAGAAAAAATGGAGGTACTAGGCGCGGTCTTCCAAGAAGTGTACAAGGTGAATGAGAGCGTTCGCCCGAACCACGACTTGGATAACCGCGTACTGGCTAGCAACTCTCAACTTCGAGAAGACATGCAACAATGGCGATCTGAGAACACTGGCTTTGTCGTGTTCAGTGATGATAACATGGCAGATAATGCCATCGCCGACGAAGGGGTTCAACCCCCGTTCATATCGAAGACAGAACTCCAAGCGGTCTTCGAATCAATAAAGAAGAAAAAGTCTGTTGGAATCGACGGGATCTCCAACATTGTGCTAAGACACCTCCCCCTGGAAGTGGTTAACATGTACACAATCCTGTTTAACAATGCTTTGAATAATGCACATTATCCAGAGCATTGGAAAACTGCGATTGTGCAACCCATATCCAAGAGAGGAAAAGATTCTTCGAATCCTTGCAACCTCCGGTCAATAAGTCTCCTTCCGAATATCAGCAAGGTATTCGAGAAGGTGATCAATAGAACTCTGATCAACTGGACTAAGGACAAAAATATAATTCCGGATAACCAATTCGGTTTCAAAGCGGGGCATGACACTATTCATGCTGCGTCGAAACTGGTGTCGGATATCCAATGGAACAAGAGCCAGAAACAATGTACGGGTGCCTGCTTGATTGACCTGGAGAAGGCCTTTGACACCGTATGGTTAGAAGGACTTTTCTGCAAGCTCCATCGGCTAGGCATAAGCAAACCACTGCTGTACCTACTGTGTAACATGCTTACCGGTAGACGGTTCGTCGTCAAGAATGGCAACGTGACCTCCACAGGTATATTTGAGGTAAAAAATGGTCTCCAACAGGGTGCCGTTAATTCGCCGATCCTGTTCAACATTTACTTGAGCGATCTGATAAGTTCTCTTCCTCACGTAATTGCGTATGTCGATGACTTGATCGTGTACAGATCAGGCAAAAAGATCGAGGAAATCACTACCCTCACGCAGGGTGACTTCGATTCATTCATGAGAAGTTGCGATGACTGGAAGTTGAGTATCAACTTCCGGAAGTCGGAAACCATTCTGTTCAGGACGCCGTTGTATAAGGCCTCGGCGGATACGAAAAAGAATTGGCGAAAATTCTCAATCGTTGGAAGACACGGGGAGCCACTGGCGCAAAAGACTGTAGTCAGATACCTGGGGATCTGGCTAGATCAGTATCTATATTTTAACAAACATGTAGATGCTGCTCTGGCCAGGGCCCGAGGCGCATTTGCCCTTACAAAGAGACTGTTTTACAACAGCCAACTCGATGCGAGGGTGAAGGTTATCTGCTACATGGCCCTCATCCGGCCAATGATCACCTATGGCTGTCCCGTGTGGTTCAACGTGAGTGCAAGCTTAATGGAAAAGATTCGGTTGTTCGAGAGGGCTTGTCTTAGGGCTTGCCTTCGCCTTTATCGAACTCCAGAGTCCCAGTACATAAAATTCTATTCCAATGAGGTTTTATACAACAGGGCAAACCTGATAAGAGTGGACAATTTCCTGTTGAAGTTGATTCGAGGTCACACTGCTAGAGCGATGAACTCGTCCAATAACTTGATCTCAGGGGCTTACTACCCCAATCCAGAATACCACGAAAAGGTACGCCACAGTGGCTTCGTTCCCCCAGAAGCTTTTCTCCATTTAGATAAGTACGGCCTGTTACAAGATATGAATGCGGTACCGCTCATCTACCACATCGCCAGATCAACTGTGGATGGGCGACTCAACCACGACCGTTCTGTCGCACAACGAGCTGAGGAGGGTCTCCTCCGGTTCAGTACGGCGGTATCCAGCCGAGACATTCGGGATGTTGCTAGGCAGCACCAAAATTTCTGGTGGCTGGGGAGCGAGGGAACTCCAGCGTCGAACCCTTTAGACCCGGGGTAGAAAGGGTAGGGCGTTCCCCCTTAAGGGGAGCAGTCGGTCTCTGTCTTGCAGCGGATTAGATGGAAATCTATCAGCCGCAACCTATGGCCGACTTATATATCTTAGGGTAGTTTTTAGGTAGTTTTTTAAGTTGTATATATGTGAAAAAAAAAAAAATAATAAAAAACTAAAAAAAAAAAAAAAAAAAAAAAAAAGAAAAAAAAAAAAAAAAAATAGCAAGAATGTATATGTGTATACATGACTATACATGTATACATTGTGTATATTAAGGATATATGCGTATACACATGTGTATAGGGGTATAGACTGGTGTATATGCATATATACGTAGGTTAGGTTAAGTTAGTTTGTAAGTTTTATTTTAAGGTAGATTGTAAGTTAGCTTGTAAGTTTTTAATATAAACCGTTCAGTCATTAAGTTTTCAAATTTTTTCTTAATAGTAAGTTGTTCTTTTTAAATTCTCATTTATATTTCACTCCGTAAGATTAGGTCGAAAGACATAGAATAAGGTTAAGTTTAGCTTAGAGTGCCCGCCTAGGGCCAGTAAGTTAGAAGTAGTAACAATGTACGTACAACTAGTTTTAAGCATTTTTGTCTAGTATATAAGTTGTTATGAATTCCACAATAAAAATGAATTAAAATGATGAAATGACGGTTCGTAGTCAAGAATGGCAACGTGACCTCCACAGGTATATTTGAGGTTAAAATGATCGCCAACAGGGTACCGTTAATTCGCCGATCCTGTTCAATATTTAGTTGAGCGGTTCTAGCGATCAATGTCCAGCTACGTGCCATCACAAACAGAAGACACACACTTCCAAGTACACTTTATGCCCGGCTAGCTCAGTCGGTAGAGCATGAGACTCTTAGTTGAGCGATCTGATAAGTTCTCTTCCTCACGTAATTGTGTACGCCGTTGACTTGATCGTGTACAGATCAGGCAAAAAGATCCAGGAAATCACTACTCTCACGCAGGGTGACTTCGATTCATTCATGAGAAGTTGCGATGACTGGAAGTTGAGTATCAACTTCCAGAAGTCGGAAACCATTCTGTTCAGGACGCCGTTGTATAAGGCCTCGGCGGACACGAAAAAGAATTGGCGAAAATTTTCAATCGTTGGAAGACACGGGGAACCACTAGCGCAAAAGACTGTAGTTAGATACCTGGGGATCTGGCTAGATCAGTATCTATATTTTAACAAACATGTAGATGCTGCTCTGGCCAGAGCCCGAGGCGCTTTTGTCCTTACAAAGAGACTGTTTTACAACAGCCAACTCGATGCGAGGGTAAAGGTTATCTTTTACATGGCCCTCAGCCGGCCAATGCTCACCTATGGGTGTCACGTGTGGTTCAACATGAGTGAAAGTTTAATGGAAAAAATTCGGTTGTTCGAGAGAGCTTGTCTTAGGGCTTGCCTTCGTCTTTATCGTACTCCCGAGTCCCAGTACAGAAAATTCTATTCCAATAAGGTCTTATACAATAGAGCAAACCTGATAAGAGTGGACAATTTCCTGTTGAAGTTGATTCGAGGTCACACTGCTAGAGCGATGAACTCGGTCAATAACTTGATCTCGGGGGCTTACTACCCCAATCCAGAATACCACGAAAGGGTACGTTACAGTGGCTTCGTCCCCCCAGGAGCTTTCCTGCACCTAGACGAAAGCGGATTGATACAGGATATAAATGCGGTACCGCTCATCTACCACATCGCCAGATCAACTGTGGATGGGCGACTCAACCACGACCGTTCCGTCGCACAACGAGCTGAGGAGGATCTCCTCCGTTTCAGTACGGTGGTCTCAAGACGGGATAAATGGGATGTTGCTATGCAACATCGAAAGTTCTGGTGGTTGGGGAGCGAGGGAACTCCAGCGTCGAACCTTTTAGACCCGGGGTAAAAAGGGTAGTGCGTATCCCCGAATGGGGGAATAGTCGGTTTCCGTCTTGCAGTGGATTCGAAGTAGGTCTATCTGCTGCTTCCCTTGGCCGACTTAAACATATTAGGGTAGTTGTAAGTTGAATAAAAATTATAAAAAAAATGACAGCAAATGGAGTTGGGAACTTGGAATTTATTGAAAGTACAATCGATAGATTCCAGTATTTAAACATAAAAACAAATATCCGTGAAAGTGCCAGCAAACTAGGCTTGGGTGATAATTTTATATTTCAACACGATAGTGATCCCAAGCATACTTCTTACCAAACCAACCTTATTAGTCAAATACTTATGTAGCTATCTACCATAAAGAATATAGTAGATGGTAAAATTTGACCTGAAACCCGTTCGCGTCTGTAAATTTGAGGAACGTAAGCAGGTTAGATAAGGAAAGGGGGATAACTATTTTTAAAATGTTACCGTTGTTAAGAAGAAACAAATATTAACTAGACTATGTGACTTTGGGTAATCCTACAAAAAAAAAGGTTCGGTCAAAGCTTTATATCTTCTGAATGATTTTATCAATACCAAACTATCCGGCCTGTGGGTCGCCGTGGGGTAGTGGGTTTGTGCGTCGACTCCTACGCAGAGGGTGCCAGGTTCGATACCCGAACTTACCACCTTTCATATTTCACCGCTCCACCTCTTTCGAGTCACTGACAATGCTCAAAGAGTATTTCCTGTCTAGGAAAAGCTTCTCAAACTTGGCCGTTCGGAGTCGGCATTAAACTGTAGGTCCCTTCCACGCGTGAAAGAACAATAGCACGCACAACACGAGTGGTTGCTGAGAAGCTAGGCCCAGGTCCGCCTCGGACTGTCGCGCCACCCATATTATATTATTATTAAACTATCCCATTTCTACATTTTATTGACAACTGTCCGGTTAGTACCAGAAATTAAGTATTACAGAGATAGCCGACATCATAGCGGATTGCCCCCTAGTCCATCGACGAATTTGAGTACTTTTTTGACAGATACTCATACATTTTTGACGGTTATCCACGAAATGATTGGTCAATTTGGTTTATGAACACGTTATAAAAAACAAAAATCTCAAGGGGTAAAAGAGAGGTGGAAGTCGGGCTTCTACTTCATTTCTGGTTAGTACTACCTAATGTCGCCGGTCCCTTGATCGTCGGAGTTTCCGGATTTGACTGTATGTACATAGTTAAATGAACCAATTGTTTATCAAGGTCTTAATTTTTGCTTCATATTTTTCCATAGTTTATTTTAAAAAAATGAGGTATAAGAATGGCCAGTGTTTGTTACATTATGCAGCTTTTTGAGAGCTTTTTCGAGACAAAGAAGAAGAGGGGTTCAATTCACTGCATCTTCTTTTCATTTAGAACGAATAAATCATTGAAGTCATTCAAAGTGTACTTACCAGTGAATAAGGATTTTCCAGAGGACGGTACTCTATGAAATCGGCAACGAAACTAGCACATCCCTCGAGGTTCCTTATCAGCGGCGGGTACGGAAATGCACATGGCCGGATGGTTGTACACACGAGTTTCTAGCAACAATTTGTGAGCACATCTTGTTTAAGTCACTTCTTCATCACATATTTACCTGCACTTGGCACTCGTTTTTGATCGCCAACACTAGCGGTCTAGCAGTTGGATGGAGATCCGAATACTGGCGTCGAAAATTTTCCGCGTACAAAAGGAGAAGTCTCTCCTTGCCCGTGAGCGTGTAATAGCTTCGCGGATAGCACTCGGCTGCATTTTCGTATTCCAAGTGCTCTGAGAAAGCCAAATCTATTGCACCGGAATCGTAGGCGGCGTGGAATTCTTCCACAGCCAATCGTGATGGTTTTTCTTCTTCCATGCTCTGTTCTTCCTCTTCGTTTGGGAACTCGACTTCGTACTGAAACTGAATTTCGTCGTCATCGAGCGGTTCTATGGGTTCCGCATCAGTTGCGTCGATTGTTTGTTCGATAACACTCCCCTTTGCACGAGTGTCCCCCTCGTCACCATAATTGACTCGAGTGTGTTTTCGCATAGCTTCTTGGGGATTGTGTTGCAGAAGAGTTTCTGATGTGAAATTATTCATGTGTCAAATATTTATTTCTAATTATTTGCGTATGTCGACAAAATAAAAGTTTTTAAATTTTGAACTTTTCCTCGAAAGCAAGTCAATTTGCTGAGGGCGCAGTGCATTCTCTAACCGGTGGTTGTCTGTGACAATTAATCTGCATTACCATCAGCCATCTCACCGACCTATAACACTGTTTCCATTCTTGACACATAGATGGCCACATGACTATGGGTTCGTAACTTCGACAGAGATGAGTGTATTTGATTGGGGAAGTGTGTTGAAAAGCTGTTTCCATGCCGCGGTGAGTATGCAGGAGATGTAAACAGCAACCACACGTGGTGTTTCTTGATTTGTGCATACATACGCACATGCATACAGAATGAGATTCGTGATTCATTCACCGTCTCCTCGCTTTCTTCTTTCTTAGACCAAAACAAGTTTTTGTTTCGTTTTTCTAGTTCTTGTGTCGATTTCTCTTCTGGACTTGACGAGACTTTAAGAATTGCAGCTGATTGAACATGAGGAAGTTTTTGACTGGCGACACGTAGTCAGTAGCGAGTATGATTTGACGTTGTTTACATCGTTTTTTGTGTGCAATTTATTGTTTAGTTGTTTATTATTTTAGTTTTCCAATGCAATAGTCTTAGTTTAGTTATTTATACACAAAATAAAATGTCCAACAAAAGTGATTTGAAGGCTGAAGTGCCGAGTAAACAGCGGGTTAGTGAGAAATCGACGGAGATAGACGGGAAAAACGAAAAATTGTAAGAATGCAAAATGAAAGAGTTGCTCAGCGAACTTCGGAGTGCTTCTTTGTTCGATTTGTTATTTAACCACCAGCTTACATTTTGTTGCATGTAGTACATAATATTATGTCTTCTTTTATTTTTTAAAGAAATTGGTGTATCGTCTTTGGTGCGGTCTTAGTTTTAACAGTTGCGACAAGGTTTTACAAAGTCACTGAACCCGATCATGTCTGGTGAGTTGACATATTTCTTTCACATTCCTCTAGCGGTTTATGTGCGACGGTGCGGGGAAATAAAGATGCTACATTAGAGATCGGCGCTGGTAGAATGTTTGGTTGAATTTGCATTGATGGTGAAAGTGATCTTCAGACTCATAGTTTTTGCAAGTGATTTAAGATAACGCCACCCAAGTAAGGGATCTGTTGACGATGAATTCACAGCTGTATGTAGAACTGTACCCTTGTCAGTTTGATATTTTCATATAAAATCGGTGTTTATTTCCCAAGGCACCTTAAACATGTCTTCCGATAATGAGGAACAAAAAATAAGCTTCTTAGTTGGATAGTAAAACTAATATTAACTCAAGCGGTAAATTTTATTTAAAGAAAGCACAAGATTATACAGGAACCTTAGGCTAGGGATTAGCATTAGAGTGACTGATTGCTGGTTTGCAGCAATCACACTTAGGTCAGGCCTTTGTGTTATGATACGATTATTTTATGTTAACTAATTGGTGGGTCCCCGTGGCAGCTCTGTATACAGAGCGTTCGATACCCGAATTTATCACCTTTGGTAACTCACAACTCCACCTCGTTCGAGTCACTGACAATGCTCAAAGAGTACTCCTGTCTAGAAAACGCTCTTGGTGCCTTCCACCCGTGAAAGAACACGCATGGCAATCTCCATCTTGAAAGAGTACCGAGATAGTACCCTTCCGCTCCACAATTCTCTGGAATGTAAAAGTGTCCCGGCACCCACATGACTTGGGCGCTAATTGCGAGTGTCGACTGTCGACCGAATCCCTTGTCGACAAATTTATCGACTGATATCACTTTTGGTATTGTGTAACTCAGTCAATAGATAGTTCTATCACTGTGAGTGAAAAAGTTCATATTGTGAATATTTTACAATTTGACAGCTAAAACTCCCATTGTTTGTAAATTGTATAGTTTGTGTCAATATTAATTATTAAATTTAAATAAAATATTGAATAGTGTGGAGTAATATAACCAAACATTTAATGGCATCAGTTGATCGTGATGCCATCATGATCAAGTGATTTCCTTGAAATTCAACTTAAAAGGAGGCTAAGGGATACTTCTACCCTTTGTAAATGTACAAACTGTAAGTTGGTTCTTTCATAATTCCGTCTATTTACTGATTATATATTCGTTACAGTTTTTTGAATTACTATCTAAAGAGGTATTTAAAGACATTCGATGAAAAAAAAAACTTTGATGAAATACATGAAGATCAATGTAGTACCTAGTATCATCAAACTTGCGATAAATTTGTGATTATGTGCTCAAGATTATTACCAAATTAGTGTCGGCAATGCAATTTTCGTTAGTTTAGTACAATCAACTGTATTCTCTGCATTAGAAGAAAATCCTGTATAAAAAGAAAATAAATCGTCTCTAAAAACTTTCTTAAAAAAAAGTGTGATACGTTGTGTAGATTCTAGGTGACACCGATGTCTGGATTTTTCTTCTAAAATGTCCGGATTTTGCACTAAAATCTCCACTTGCTTCTTATTTGTTACTTGCAGTGACATAAAATTTACAAAAACCCCAAACGATTTGCCGGAATATTCTCGCATTTTCAGTCTAAAATTCTTAGTCGGCAATCAGCGACCACAAATTTGCAATAGCTAAAAATCTCTTGTCAAGTCGACAAATATTGACTGCGAACGACATTCGCAATACCAAACTTCAGAATCGATAGTCGACAGTCAACAACGAGCGATTATCAGTCGATAGTCGACACTCGCATCAGGGGTCTTGGACGCTCAAATGCTTGGTCAACTCCATAATAATAATATGGATCGCGCTACAGTCTGAAGAGGACCTGGCCCTAGCATCCAAAGCAACCACTCGGTTTGTGAGTGTTATTGTCCCTCCCACGAACGGGTGGAAGTGACCCACAGTCTTATGCGGACTTCGAATGGCCAATCTTGAGAAGCTCTTTCTAGGCAGGTATACTCTTTGAACATTTACAGTGACTCGAAACTGATGTGGTCGTGAAAATTATTTCTGTCGTACCGGGAATCGAACCTAGGCACCGGTTCAAGTGCGTATGAGTCGACGCACAGAGTCACAGAGAACTTTTTTTTATTGACAAACGAAGTATAATATGTGCTGTCTTCACAGACAGCATCGACGTCTTTAACAGAACGTCATGTAGGACAGCTATAACTTCGAGGTAGCGAGAGACTTCATCTCTCTCCGTTTCAACCCCGGTCAAGGGAAGTGTACTAACAATATTAGTACCAAGTTCAGAATGCAGAACATCTCCTTGATCGAGCTCTTTTTCGAAGTACGCATGTATTAAGACATCGATTATCTTAGCCCTGCTCAACGTGACACAGTCATACAAAATATCAATACCGGATGCAGAAGTCCTTGGCTTCTTTCTGAAAATTCTGCTTGCGATATTTGGAGGATATTATTATTTTTGCTGTGGTATTGTGCTCGCTATTCATACCTTTGCTTTCTTAAGAGCTCCCCTCCAATGCAGCTCTTTTCAGAGTTGTATTGAGGGTTATTGGCTCCTTATTCGCGAAGGTGGAAGAGATTTATCCTAGAGTACTCTCTCTAAGCCAGTTTCCTTTCGGAATCTGATAATAAGAGCTGGTTGTAGTGACTTCAATTCTTCCTCTGATATTATATGCTTGCCCAGATATCTTTGTCTTTTGTGGGATACTGCCTCATAAAATTCCAGAGTATGTTTTGGAATTTTGTAAGATTCTAAGCAGAATCTGCAGAGACCTTCTTTTGATACCCAGTTTTCTTAGCTGCTCCCTGAGTCTGCAGTGCCATGTTAGGATGTTCTTGCTTATCTTGATTCATGCTTCAAACCTCTTTCAGTAATGTTGACCCAAGAGTTTCTTGGCCTGCTTCATACCATGAGCCTTGTTCCGGGTATCTCCCCGGATACGTCTTTCTTTTTTGGCGCTACAGTCCGGGATGGACCTGGGCCTCAATCAACAAGCCTCTCCAGCTAGCACGGTCTCTGGCTAGCTGTCTCCAGTGTCGCACGCCAAGTTGGTTGAGGTCCTTCTCCACCTGGGTGCACCACCTTAAACGCGGACGTCCTCTGTTACGTGGTCTCTCGGGTTCGGAGTCGAAGACGTCTTTCTAGTGCCCACAATTCTTCCCTCAGGTTATGTTCTCCTACAGCGCCGAATGCTTCGGGGCCTATAAAAGGTGCCGATACTCCTTTACTAGCGAGCGAGCCAGCCATTTCATTGCCTTCTATCCCTGATGGTCAGCAGAGTTTTACTCTGTTACTCCCGCTCAGCTTCTTAAGCTTCTGTATACATTCCCACACGAGCTTGGATTTAATGATATAGAAGTCTAGTGCCAGGTTAGCGGCTCACAAGATTAATCTGAGCTCATCTGTCTATGGCAGAGCCTTCTGCTTGAAAGATACTGGTCCGTTTCCCATGGGTTCGTGGTACTTTGTCCGTGGTCCAAATACTCCTGCCCCTGTTCCTTCATCAGTTCTTGATCCATCTGTACACCATTTTATCGTATTGCTGCTCAGTCTATGGGCTATGGATTCATTCCTCCAGTCCTTTTTGGTGCTGAGCTAAATGGAATGGCTCCTTTTGCCAATTAAATTTCTGAATCACGGCATCCTTCGGAATGCTTAACCTTGACCACCATTTCTCTTGCCACCCTCATGATTCTTTTTTTGACTCATTCTGCAACAAACAGATGCAAGGGAGTCAGTTCTAATAGCACCTCCATGGCAGCAGTTGGGCAAGTTCTCATGACCGCTGTAATACAGAGGCATGTCAATTTTTGAACTTTGGTGAGCGTCTCTCTTGCGCTAATCTGATTATTTCTTTTGGACCATTCTATTGCACCGTATATAATTGTTGGTTACAGCGCCATTAGTCTAGGCCGATGCCTACGGATCTAATGCTTAAGATGCCGTTTCCATGTAGAGCGTATCGACAACTTGGCTACGCCAATTTTCGATTCCGAGCCTCAGCTACGGGACAATGCAACCGGGGACGCTCACATACGTATGTGGAGATTGAGCAACTAAGTGTGCGTAACTATAGACAGCGCTACCTGGGGAGGGTTGTTGGTGGAGACCCAAGTACATATCAGACACAAAGAAGAAGAAAAATTTCTTAAAAAACTATATAAAGTTACCGTTCGATTTAATAGAACAGTGTGGACCAATGAACCTATTTAAGAAGACAAAAAACACATTGATGAATGACCAATCCAAGTTTCGACTCCCAAATGCCTCGTTAGTTGAAATCCCTTCAATCCTCATTATTTTGCCATTTATTAGCTTGTATGATCATTACCAAACTCTTTCGGACGGGAATGGTGATGGTTCCGTGGATGCCTTGTTGCTGCCCAGACGGTTCCGGTTCTTATTTGTTATTTCACCTTTCATCGAAACAAATCTCATCGAAAAGTACGTTAGCCTCGACGCATGCAGTTTCTTCCATTTGATGAAAGTCTGAACTCAGAACTCAAATGACATTATGACAAAATTGACTGTCCGTTAGAAGCCCGAATCTGAAATGAGATAACAAAATCCACAAATGTGATGATGTGAAATGGAAAAGAATCGAGAAGATGTTACGTTAGATTAGATTGTAGTGACTGTCGGGTTCAGGAAACGGCACACTCAGACCATGGTCCATTGTGTATCCATTTCCAGCTTAAAGAGTTAGGCCACTCAATTGCCATTTCCCGCCATTCATTCCATTATTTTTTGTTGTGGTTGCTTATTTGTTCTTCTGAATCTTAATCTCCTAGGATGTTGCAAGAAATTCTACATAAAGTGTTAAACTGGTTCCTCAACTCTCTTCAAGCCACAAAAACCGTTGTTGCCTGATTTCAAAGAGGTGCCCAATGACGTACGTTGCGTGCGCTATCCACTTTTGTATAAATCTAAGAAATTCGAAGTTTTACATAAAAAATTGTAATATTGTAAGGAACTCCGGAATAAATTTCTAAAAAAAACTTCTGTCAAACGCATAGAAAGTTAAAAGATGACCAATTCCATCTGTGCGCGCACGAGCGAAGCGCTGGGTCCTTTCTGTAAAAAGTAAAATGTTTTAAAATGAAACACGCGACGTTCCACTGTTCACTTTGAACAAAATTTCTTTATTTAAACTAAGAGTTAATTACACGATTTTACATTCAGTTGTAAAGTATGACTTATTGTTCCGAGCGCGTAAAGTGGACTGTGACTATATATGTACATTTGACAAAAAAATTGATGAAAAGTAGTAGATTACTAAACAAAGTAAGGGAGATACCATGTTCTGGAGAACTTTAGAGAATCATTAAAAAATATAAACTTTCTTTTATAAGTGAAGAGAAAAGATTTCTTTCGATTTACTTGCGAATAAAGGACACACGCAAAGACTAGAGGCACGATCGTCCAGAAGTCCGTACGACAGTTAGTACACGCCGATGACATTGGTGTAGTTGGCAGAATATAGCTAGCAATGCCGGCCGACAAAGCGGCTAAAATGGGTCTAGCAGTGAATGAGAGCAAAAGAAGTTTCAGCTGTCCTCAAGAAAGGCAATACAACATCGACGTCTTGGACAGAGCGTCATAATGGGTAGTTATTGCTTCGAGTTAGAGTTCGTCTACATCGGTTCCTCAGTAGTCAGTCAGAACAACACCAGTAATTAACTCCAACGAAGAGTAACTCTTGACAACTACTGTTTCTATGGGCTCAAGAAGCAATTGAGTAGTAGAGCCATCTCTCTCGGGCCAATCTGGCTTTATATTTAAAATGCTGCTTTAAGGCGCTGAGCCGTGAATAATCTTAAGCGTGGATGAGGAAGTCCTTGGTCTCTTCGAGAGCATTATGTTTGCGTTGAATATACGAATCAACCACGAACTGTGTGGGCTTGTGGCTGGGCCATGAAAAGGGTAGGAATAACTCAGCCCCGCTCCGCAAGAAATGTCGATGCCAAACCGGTGGGGTAATTCAACAGGGTAAGCCAGGTGGAGAAGAACCTTAACAAAATTAGCGTTCGACACTGGAGATAGCTAGCCTGAGATTGTGCTAGTTGGAGAGGTATGTTGGTTGAGGCACAGGTCCACATCGGATTGCACCAAAAATAGAAGAAGAATATTTATTACAGTACTCTCTCGCTAATCAGCCGGTTGATAGTCTGACGACTACTATAATCCGGAGTGCTCTGTTCCGTCATTAAAAATTTTCAGCTCCATAGTCCGCCATCTTCCTAATCTTTCATGCGTATTAATTTGTATTCAATTTGTCCTTCCTGTACATTAAAATCCGTCGTTAGAATTGCTGTCATATTGAAAGTAATTCCGAAAGATCTATATAGCATATTAGAATGCTACCTCAAGAATAGGATATTTAGAGTTAAGCACGGAACGGAATACTCGGAATTTAAAGAAATCGCCACCGGGGTCCCACAAGGGAGTGTTCTTGGCCCTACTCCGTTTTTGTTATATACCCGGAACATACGACAAACTGAGGGCACAATAGTAGTTACGTTCGCAGAAGATACGGCTATCCTGGCTACGGAAAGCACAATCGAGTCCGCTACCGTGAAACTGCAGCACGCTGTAAATAAAATTTGTGATTGGACAAATGTCTGGCGCATTGCCCTAAATAAAACCAAATCCACGCATATTAATTTTACCAACAAAACCAAAAAAACACCGGACAATATACCCGTCTTCATTAACTTTGTACAAATACCGTACGCAAATGAAGCCAAATATTTAGGGATGACGCTGGATGTTGAGCTTAAGTGGAAGGCGCCCGTAAAGAAAAAACGTGACGTTAATACTCCCTGGTATCTACGAAATAAAGATATACAAAGATGATGTACAAAACTTCCCGAGGAAGTTAAGAGTTCGACTTCATGGTAATTGTAACCTTGTCATACTCCAAACACTGGACATGAGAAATCTTGAGCGCCGTCTCCAACTAATGAAACCGTTCGATTTAGCGCAATGAGTACAGGCCGCTATAAACGGTTCCAGCTGGGGATTTTATCGAAATCTACCTGCCTCACGTAGAAAAATATAATAATGAAAAAATAATGAAGTTAAAACTAATGGATAGGGGAACCTAGTTGTAGTAAGCAACTAAAATAATGGGAAGGGTGTGTTTGGTCAGTAAAAATCTGACACGGATACCTAGTGTTTTATTGAAGATTCACACCAGCCCACGGAAAAAACTGAATGTGAACAGCTGCAGCAGACGTTTACAGCTTATATTTGAACTGAAATTCATGATATCCTTTGATTGCTTTCCGAACTTATTCATTGCTAAGAGTAACTCGATGAGAAAATCTAGATATAAAAGTTTCAATCATCAATTCCTGCATGTGTATTGCCAAACTGTATACCAGCACAGACTATGAGAGTCTAGAACTGTTTTGTGCTCACCAACTGCATGCTGTCACAGAGCAATCTGAGGTAGCATATACTTTGCTTGGAATTTAATAAAAAAGCTGCAGCAAACTATATGCTACTGTTTGAGCGGATGAGTTCGCTCGCCTTAATTAGAGACTTTTTAGATTTAAAATTGTAATATATTTCTCCTCAAAGGATTTAGAAACGAATCGAAAAGATACGAAATAGTGCGACTTCAAAATGTACTCAATTTTACGAATATATTTGCGAATTATTAAAAAAAGAGAAAAGAGCGAAGGAAAAGCTAGAAAAGCGAAAGACAACTAACTCGTTCGATGGTCAGAATACAAGAAAGTTTATTTAAATCTTTTACAATAGTTACAATAGTCAGCTTTAGTACTTCAATTTCAAAATGGTATAAACTAATCATGGAGTTTGGCGCAAAAACTCTCATTTTGGTGGAACAACTTTATGATGTCTAATTCATTTTTATTGAAACAGATTGAATAAAATATGTACATTGAATAAATCGTACGTATATTATTGTAATAATAATATGAATTCTGATCCAACAGCTACTGCAGATCATTCTGTAGGCATACAAGTATTGGTTGTTTATCAGACTGTTCTGTGGCCACAGATTGTTTCAGCCAAATTTCTTTATATTTGAAAAATTTGGCCTGCCTTCGCTTGTTAATTTGGACATTAAACTATAGCTCCAGGCGCTTGACTGACAGTTGTTGATTTGCCTTTAGCGGAGCGACGAAGTCGCGTGAGCTTGTTTAACCCTGCGGGAAATAGGGTTAAAATCCTGTTCGCGGGCGAGGCGAGCCACCCACCTCATGCCTTGTATAGGCCAGCATGCAAATTAAAGGTATTCATATAGAATACATATGTAGCTATAAAACTCGACAAAACAGTGTGTACATACATACAGTGACGAGCAAAACTGGATACATCATTTTGGTTCTTGTGGTTTTTCATCAATAAAACTGGATTTGATTGAAATTTCCTTTAATTACTAAAAGATAGAGGCTTCATTGAAAGAGACCGTATATTTACAATGGCTAAAATAAAACAAGAAAAAAGCCGATCCCATGTATCCAACATTGCAAGTTTTAATGGTCTCTTCTTTCTTTTGTGCATTTACCGTTAATGTCTAATGACTTGACTTTTCATACATTATGATATATTCTGTCATTCTCATTTTGGCATCATACTGAGCGGTAGCAGATAGTTGAAAAATTACCATTTTTTTTCTAAATTTTGGAAATATAAATTATGAAAAGTAATATAAAGAAATATATAAAATAAATTTTGAGAACAACATGGTTTTGTTGTTTTAAAAATGTCTTTAATCATGTCACGTAGCACAGGAATTCGGTGTATGCAATCGCACCGTACATATGGTTTCGAAAAAGAAAAAAAAAAAAGAGACAGTGCATAATAAATATGCGTGCTTAAAACTGCTGATCCTCTATTTATTGAGATCGGTGTAGATAAAGCTGATGAAAAAACACCAAAAGCAACTGTGTACATTAAGAGAGAGGACATTTAAAGGACGGTCGGTAGAATTTCACTGGTCTCCACTATAACATTTTCCGAAGAAAATATAAAAAATAGGAAAAAAAATGGACCCGACTGAATTTCTGCAAATAACATAAAAACTGATTTGTAGAAGACTATAAACGAGTCAAAATAACCAAGGTCCAACCAGAGGGAAACATGAAATTTCAATCAAATTCGTAGTATGGAAGCAATTTTATTATTGAAAAACTAAAATTATGTATTCAGTTTTTCTCGCCACTGTGCGTGAAAATCACCCGAGTCTTACTGAATACGTATACCCTGTGAGAGCACATTTAGTTTTCTTTGAGTCGGTACACATTTTGATCTACATTTACATCAGTACATTGCCCTTGCAGATGGGAGATACGCATCCTGGACAGCCCTTCCACACACCAGTCTGTATCCAGCTCAATACGAAATAGATTCATAACAATCGCAATCCCAAAAAATCTCTGCGAATTATACTCTTTGCTTGAAATAATCCTATTGCAATCTGAATTTTTCGCCGATTTCTTTCGACCACCTTAAACTTAAGGGACGTAGCAAAACTTCTCGGAGAGATCTAAACGATTTTGCTTACCCCTCAGGTCACAACCAGGCCTCTCCTTCCGACCCAAATCGACCTCACTGCGCCCCGCACAGGCTCTTGTTGCCCCGTACATCCGCTAATAAAAGTACCGTCCTCAAAAAAATATAACTACAATCGATTTCTCATTACTTTATCACTTTGTAAACATCTTCCAGTTGGGATGAAACTCATTTTGGAAAAATGGGCAGTTGGTACATCAACCGGACGTTCTTCTTCGACGTGCACCCGCCACTGGGAAAGGTAAGCTTTTGCAATTCCAAATATTTTTGCCTCCCCCTCCCATTGTCCACCCAACTCCCCCCCACAGGATGTCCTTCAAAAATGCTATGGAAATAAATAAACCCAACTCTGAAATCATTTTAGATGTTAATTGGCCTATCTGGGTACCTGACCGGTTACAATGGGACGTATCCATTCGATAAGCCCGGTGATAAGTACAACAACACTCGCTACGAAGGGATGCGTTATGTAAGATTTAATTTTAGATTCTGTGCCTCCACCCAACCGCCAACGTGCGCCGCTCCGCGCGGCTGTTTGGTTTGGTGAGGGATGGGTCTCTGGTTTATGCTCGTGCTCGCCTTTATGACCATCAATTTGCAGTTCTGTACCACACTGGGTGCCCTTATCATACCAATGGCCTTCGACACGGTACATGACCTGACCGGATCCAATGGAGCGGCCCTTGTGGCGACAGCCTATTTGATTTTTGGTAAGATAGCGCCATTTTGACTTGGAAGGGATGTACTCGTAATTCTTTTTCGTTCGCTTGCAGATGTTGGACTCATCACCCTCAACCAGTACATCCTGTTGGATCCGATTCTGCTGTGTTTTATGGTCGCCTCGGTGTGGGGCATGGTCAAGATCTCCAAATCGACAAGACGTGGCGAATCGTACACGCGGCGCTGGTGGCTGTGGCTGTATTTCACTGGGACAATGCTCGCGTGCACGACAAGCGTTAAATTTGTTGGCCTCTTTATTGTGCTGCTTGTGGGCTTCCATACAATCAGCGAACTGTGGGTTATCCTTGGCGACCTGCAGAAGCCTATCGTAAGTAACATTCACTCGATGTGTGAGCGTTTGATGTTTGACATATGTATCTTATCCATTTCATGTTTGGTCCCCATCGTCACGGGCTGGTGGTATCATGATCCTGGTGCAATGGCATGGCATGGCATGGCTTGGATACTATTTATCAGGTGGAAACTATAAAGCAAACATTCTGTCGTGCTCTTGCATTAATTTTATGGCCAATTTTCTTGTACATGGTGTTCTTCTTCATCCACTTGTCGGTGCTGAATCGCAGCGGCAATGGCGACGGGTTTTATAGCTCCGCATTCCAGTCCCGGCTCATTGGCAATTCATTGTATAATGTGAGCATGCCGCGCGAGGTGGCATATGGTGCTGTCGTTACCATTAAAAACCATAAAACTGGAGGAGGATATTTACATTCGCATTACCATTTATATCCGAAGAATGTTGGAGCCCGACAACAGCAGGTAAGCAGTGGGCGAATGCCCGTGGGGGTGTGCCCGTTGGCAGAAGCCTCCCGGTTCTGATCCTGCAGGAATCATGGTGTGCATGCGTGTGTACGTGTATGTGCTGACAGGCGTGAGCGAGCGAATGAGTGAATGAGCGACTGAGCTTGGTTTATTTTTGTTGCTCTCCTCTCCTCTCGACGCTTTTAAATTCGTTTAATGACTCAAACTCCAGGAAAAAGAAGAGAAAAGACATAAAAGAAGCGCTGTCCCGGTGGGATGATGATGAGCAAGCGTAGAGTGGGACGTATAAAGTGCACTGACGGGCGTTGGAAAAGGCCATTAAGGGATCCAGGGCAAACGTTTTTATTAAATATTTTCACTAGCAAGGATATTTATCGAAGTTTGACGATTTACTGCTCCCGAGGATGCTTAACTGCACGGATGGGGAATCCGTCATCCTTGGAACGCATGTTAAATGTGTGTAGCAATGGATGGTGGTAGGGACAAGGAGTGCCACTCTACTTACACATCGGCAAAACGTATTCGTTTTTGTTGGTTTTATTGTGGTTGACTGAGCTCACAGGATTTTCTTTTCGTTGCAGTGGCCTTTTATGGCGGGGGATTGAGATGATATAAAACAGAAATACTGGAAGATAATTTAATGGGTTTATTTTGGGTTACAAATTAGAGTTACTTTAATGGAAGGACCAGTTTTATTTGGAGAATCTCTTCGAGGTGCAAAATGCCGTTTTATGGTTCATCGAGCCTTTTTAAGTTTTTATTGTTTTTAATAGACATTCTGCGGGTTTTACCATTTATTACGACTACACACGCACACAAAATTATTTATACTCTGTAAGAGCCACTTTAATAGCAGCTGATACAAGCCTCTGAGAGTGGAAGTGCGCTGAGGCAGAAGTCGATAAGTTGTGGGAGTCTGCCTGGCATTGCTGGGGTTTGTGAAGAATGTCCTTGTCATTACACCTATTTTATGGGCGGTTTTAATGCCAAATGGGGCAGCAAGCCTTGCAAATCAAATATGATTTTGTTGCATCATAAAGCACCTTCAGTGAATAAAGTCTCGGTCTACCTCGTTCAAAAGAGTGTAAGGAAGGAAGTGCGTAAAATCGATGATTGCAAAAACAAAATTGATTTTGTTAATAATAGGGAGCCAACAAAATTTGAAACAGGGCAAACATGACAAAAGGTTAGGTAAGGGTGGCTGACTACTACAGTTGTGCTAAACAGTCTGGACCTAGCACGATTCTTTTCGCAGTTGGAACTGGTTACCGGAGACATATTCGCTGAACTATGTAGTTCCATGGATATGTATAATTTTCACACCAAAATTTGTCGATCAAAGAACTGGCAATATACCTACACATAATGAACACGACTATGGTTTCTTCCCCTTTATCTCTGCAACTACTGTAGAAGTCGTTGTAGGGGATACTTGGTCTAAATACCGATGGCGCAATGTCCAGTTATAACACCAATGAAGGTGCTGATATTCGGCCTACTCACATCGCGTGAAAGGCTTTGGCTCCCGCTTCAGCAGCATGAAAATCCGGGCCCATTGTCGCTCTTTCAACGCGTCCGACTGCAGGTTCGGAATGACGCCTTGCAGGCGTTCGACCACCTGTCGGATCCGCTTCAGGGGCAGGTCGATGGAGGAGTGCACAGACCCCTCCCACTTGGTGATGAACTCGGTGAGGATGTAAGGCCGCCTGGGGTATATGCCCCAGACCTCCTCCTTGATGGCGCTCAGCTCCCAGAAGAAGTCGTCGTACACCTGCCACTGGCTGGTCTGAGCCTGAACTTTGGGGTCAATTTCCTCGAACGGCTGGAGGATGTCGGCGGGAAACTCCATGTTGAACTTGGCACACTCGGCCAGGAGGTGATCCTTTTCCTCCATGATCCTCCGCCAGTGATCGCTGCGCTCTTCGAAGAGCTCCAGAGTGCCGTCTCCGTTGGCCTCCAGCTCGGCCTGGGTTGACTCCCAGCGGAGGATGAACTTCTCGGCCTCGTTGCGAAGGTTCTGAATCTGCGAATTTGACTGATCCTTGGGTGTTTCAAATTAAAGAGGGTTGTCTGGAAATATGACAGCCAGCCAGTTTTCTCACTAATGCGTTGACCGGTATTTTTCTGAGGCGGTATAGATTGTCGTAGAAGAAGGAGCCTGTAGTGGCTTGCCCAGTTGAGGCAAGAGCGGGACAGTTGCAGAGGAAGTGTTGAATGCTGTCTCCTTTATTCTCGTCTAAGCAGCTCCTGCAAAAGTCGTTGGAGAACAGACGTATTTTCTTTGCGTGTTGGCCTAGTAGGCAGTATTCAGTTGGTGTGAGTAAGTTTTACGAGCATTAGTAGATGTTTTGCAGTAGCGATAGGCTTCTATGCCTACCAGGTATCCATCTGGAAAGTTTTGAGGTTGTACATTTTCTAGAGATTTTGTCTGCTGCGCAATTATCTGATGTATAAATATTCCCCGTATCCACATAAGTAGGATGTAGAAATACTTAGCCATCTCGTTAAGAGAGAGTCGGAAATTATAGAACGTCTTGGAATGAAATGTGACTGCAGAGATTTGATCGCTGCCTGGTCGTCCTATCTGTGCCTTATATTACATTGCTTTTTGTTAGACAGGACATAATAATAATAATATGGGTGGTGCGACAGTCCGAGGCGGACCTGGGCCTAGCTTCTCAGCAACCACTCGTGTTGTGCGTGATTTTGTTCTTTCACGCGTGGAAGGGACCTACAGTTTAATGCCGACTCCGAACGGCCAAATTTGAGAAGCTTTTTCTAGACAGGAATGCTCTTTGAGCATTGTCAGTTACTCGAAAGAGGTGGAGGCATGAATTATCAAAGGTGGTAAGTTCTGGTATCGCACCTGGAACCCTCTGCGTAGGAGTCGAAGCATTTACTCACTACGCCACGGCGACCCACTTTAGCCAGGAAATAGCTTTCTTTAAAGCTATAGTTTCTGCTTGAAAGACGCTACAGTGATTTGGTAGTTGGAAACTCAGATCCTTAGAGTAGACTCCCACCCTTACTCCTTCGCCTATCATTGATCCATCTGGTCTGCAGGCATCCAGTAAAGTATGCTGAAATTCACCTCAAAGATGAGCTTAGGTATCGTGAGGGTGGTCCGAATTTGTTATGGATGGTAGAATGTCCAGAGCTAGGCTCCTTCCACATACGCCACGATTTCAATCTGATCACAGTGCTGGCAGCCACCTACCTGCCCAAGAGATCTATCAGCGGAAAGTTGGGGAGTGTATTTAAAGCCAGAAAAGTTAGCTAGTTCGTATTGCTCCGCTGATGCAAATGCATGACACTTTAGAGCAGTTTTTTTTCTGCATTATCAGAAGCCATATGTTCATCGACGACGTATGTGGTCGCCGTGGCGTAGTGGGTAAGTGCGTCGACTCTTACGCAGAGGGTGCCAGGTTCGATACCCGAATTTTTACCACCTTTCATATTTCACGGCTCCACCTCTTTCGAGTCACTGACAATGCTCAAAGAGTATTCCTGTCTAGAAGAAGCTTCTCAACTTCGCCGTTCAAAGTGGCATTAATCTGTAGGTCCCTTCCACTCGTGAAAGAATAATAGCACGCACAACACGAGTTGTTGCTGAGAAGCTAGGCCCTGGCACTCTACGGGCTGTAGCGCCACCCATATTATTATTATTATGTTCATCGACAGTTCGATGTTACACTTAAGAAATTCAGCATTTGTGTATGTTATGGTTTCTAGGTGCTTTGTTGTTTTTTAAGGTTTTAATGGCATTAAATACCTCAGCTCCAGTTGGAGGACAGTACATGTATTGCGAAGGAGATTCGGCACATTTATTATAAATAATAAATAAATAAATAGACATAATAAATATTTTCCTTTTCATGCGAAAGTGGGCTCAAAATAACATCAGAATTGTACTTTATACTTGCACTTAGCAATACATTTTCTTTTATTTAAGAAAGCCGAAATTAAGAAAAATTATCCCCTCAATTGTTTATTTTTTCTATGTCGAAAATATATATAGTTACATAAACCCGCTACCATTAAATTGCACTAATTATTTATCAAATTATTTAAAAGAATCATTACTGGTAATTTTTTAAAAAAAATTTTTATGAAAATGAAATTTTTTGACAGCAAATAACGAGCGATTAAATAAATTTTATAAACATTATTATGAATCCCAACAACAATCATTGCATTGCAATATAAAGGAAGGCACAAGATATTGCTTTGCGATGCGCATTTTACTAAGATGGCTGAGTTAATTTCTTTCAAGAAATTCTGTCGAACAAACATTTTTTTTGTGCGAACACTTTTTTACTAAACTAGTTATGCAATGAACTTGTTCAATAGGGGGTGTGAGTGAGTAGTCCATACTCGTATCCATACTCGTATATCGTTTACCCAAAAATGTGACCGCTAGTGATTTAGTGCGACTTTTAGGATGCACAGTGTTATTTTTGACCAAGGCACAGAAGCCAATAATCAAAAACAGCTAATTGGAAAATAATTGAACTTTATATGAATGATTATGGAAATGAAACTGGTCTGAAATAAACTAGAACCAACCCACATTAACATTATTTACCTTGTAGTGAAGAAGTAAGATGTGTCACGCGACGACAAAATCGAGCTTTTGTGCCCGAAACTTTTGATTCTGTTTTCATCACAATTGAGTAGCAATCAATTGAGTAATTGAGCAAGTACTCTTAATATATATTTATAATGATATGTGAAATCAAATAAGAAATGCTGCTGATGGTGCATCCGAGTGGGTCTACGGCACGATCCAAAGAGAGAGAAGTCAGGACACGACGTGAAAACGTCAACTGACACTGACTTTGCCATAAGTCATGAGTGTGGTGAATTCGTGCAACTCCACGAGTATATTCGATGATGGTGTTTGTTGTGGGTCACCAACATACTCTTGAGGACAAATCAGAGAAATCTTGCCAAACCTAACCACAATTGGAAGTAATGGTTCAATCACCCTTAACTGAAGAGAATCAGTATTGAACGATTAAACCAGTTCAGACGATGTACACAAATCATTAAAAAAAGCTATGCAAGCAATCACTAAAATCATTCACATCCACACGAACAAGACCCATAGGATAACAGCAGTCCGCAGACCACTCAAGAAAAAAGTACAAGTCCTTCACTCAATTAACCCCAAGGCACTGGTCAACTGAGGTTTGGTAATTTTCAACTACTGTCCACTGGTGTCCGGTGTAGTTTCTCCAAATTCCATGTCCTCGACGTTTTCTTCGTCTTTATTTTTTGTTTTCATTGCGAATAGGAAATGGGATGGGACTTGCAGAGGATTTAATTAATTCTTTTATTTTCCTTTTCTGCTCATTCTCAGATAACCACATACACACACAAGGACGATAATAACAGATGGGTAATAAAACCATATAATGAAGAATCCTATCCAAACGTCCGGATCCTTAAGAATGGTGATTTAGTACGTCTGGAGCATGTACCGACAAAACGAAATCTACACTCGCACGGAGTTCCAGCCCCATTGACAAAGAAGCACCATCAAGTGACAGGATACGGTGAGGTATGTTTCAAGGATATGTATGTACATTCATATGAGTTAAAGTTTGGCATGAATTAGGAACGTAGAGGAGTGGGATCAGCATCCAATGTGAATGTGTGGCGACAACTTTTGGGCGGATCATTTTAAGAGACTTAATTATCTTCAGGGCATTTCTTTTTTTGTGATTTTGTGTAGGCTTTGAATACGTAAGCCCAAGCTGTGACAAGTAGTGAGCTGGAGATGGTGCTTCGGTATTCTTTACGACATGAAGCAGTATTTGTTTCGAATCGAGCAAACACTCTGGGCAATGTCTACGTGTTTGTTATTTTATAGCTCCACCACCGAGTGTAGCAGACTATAAGTGATGAATGCATGCATGCGGTGAACTCCATTCGTCTAGTCTATCAGGCAACCAGTAACAACACTTTTCACATCAAAAAAATTGCAAGCCTGTTCATCTACAGTCCTCCATCATCGTTTAAATTTCTTTTCATTATCTAACTCAATGTTAGGAAAGGTTAGGTTGAGATTACCCTTAATATCCCATTGGTACCGCCAGGAACCAACCAAAAATAATTAAAACTATGTTAAACGATTTTTATTTAAACTTCCCGCTGCCACTTTAAAAATATTTCTTGATACAAGCGCCACCATTTGAGCTAATCGCTACTTGAAACCTACTTGATTTGACTCATGTATGTTCAGTACGTTGTCACAACTTCGACAAAAAAAAAATAACTTTTGCGAAATTGTGTACTTTTTACAAATTGAATCATACAAAAATATTTCCGTGATCGTCATAGTGCCTAGAAGCTATTGTGAGTTTGTGAAATAATACTACTTTTTTATTTTAGTCTATTTTTTCAATTTTTTGGTGGGTCCCTTGCGGGACCGTCAGGCACCGGGAGTTCCAAATTTACCAAATATAAAATCATATAGCATCGTTTTTGTTGTGCTTTTTTTCTGTTTATTGATAAGAAATGTAGCGTAGAATTCGTGATTTTAGAACAGAAGAACTTTCCGTGTTTGTCGATTCTGTTGCGTGGTCGGAAAGTGAATAATATAATAATATGAGTGGCGCGACAGTCCTAGGTGGACCTGGGCCTAGCTTCTCAGCAACCACTCGTGTTGTGCGTGCTATTGTACTTTCACGACGGGAAGGGACCTACAGATTTATGCCGACTCCGAACGGCGACGGTGAGAAGCTTTTTCTAGACAGGAATACTCTTTAAGCATTGTCAGTGACTCGAAAGAGGTAGAGCCGTGAATTATCGAAGGTGGTAAATTCGGGTATCGAACCTGGCACCCTCTACGTAGGAGTCGACGCACTAACCCTCTACGCCACGGCCACCCACCCTTTTAAATATAGGTCCGTTTAAATGTTGGCCGCGACTACTCCGTACCAGGTCCATTCTGAATCATGGTTCCTGACAGTGGATCACTGCTTTTAGCGTTCTGACAGGTATTTGACCAATTACTCGAGTAATTCACTCGAGCAATATTCTCTTCACAACGTTCGGTGGAGGTGGTCTATTCGGTTCATCAAACAACGTACACTGAGGCTCGAATTTGGGGATGCTAAAGGCTGGTTTACATTGCACATCAATGGTGGAAGTTCACGGCATACCTTTGCATCACCCGTTAACATATGTTAATATATCTTTTTAGCAAAACTCAACTAAATCCGGAACAATTTATCTTTCAGGACGGTGTCGGTGACGTAAACGACGTGTGGAGAGTCATAGTTGCTGGAGGTCGTGCAGATGATGTTGTCCAAACGGTCTCGACCAAGATCCTGCTCGTTCATTACATGCAGAATTGTGCACTCACTTCCACCGGGTTGCAGTTGCCAAAATGGGGCTTTGAACAGCAAGAGGTATCGTGCAATCCGAATCTGCGCGACAGAAATGCCCACTGGAATGTCGAGGATAATGTGAACAAGAAGTGTGAGTACATGTAGAGGCGCATCCCACTTGGGAGCATTTATTAAAGTTTACGTCTATCACTCCGTTTCCTCGAGGATAATGAGTAATTTTCAATTTTGCAGTGCCCAGCGTGAGTTTTCATGTCTATGCGCCAGGATTCTTCTCGAGATTCATTGAATCACATGCTGTGATGTTCCAAGGAAACGCTGGCCTGAAGCCCAAGGAGGGCGAAGTCACCAGCAGACCATGGCAATGGCCTATTAATTATCGGGTATGTTCACCACTAAGCGCCAATCTAACAAAGTGTGCTAGAGAATGGCTGTTCTATCCGTTTCCTCTTGTTTTTCCTCCCATCTTTCGTGCCGCCATTCTATTGCAGACTATGCGTTATCTCGGCATCGTCCCTGTGTGGATGTGTGTGCCGGAATCCTCATGGTTGACGGGGAATTCTCGTGTATTGAAATTGATGGTTTTGTTTTTCCTAAGGTCCTACATTTGGGCTGTTAAATTTGTCCTCGTACCAACGAGCTGGGCCGGCCGGGGGGAGACCAGGATGTGTCTCCTCGGTCTCGGATTTGAGCACAGAGACGTGCGAGAATTTCTGGGGCGAATTTTTGTGATATTAACGATAGCAATTTGTGCCTGTCGTTAGGGTGTCCATTGAACTTTGTTATTGAGGATTTTTTAACACAGTTAAAAGTGTGCGGTTATTTATTGTTGCTTTGTGGGGCAGAAGAGGAGGCTCATGAAAAAACAAAAGGTGTTCCAGACCGTTGTCGTCGTAGTCGGCAGCAGGATGCGATGCCGTAATGTGAGATGGGAACACGAACAAGACTGATGTTATTGGCTTATGGTGAGACGAATGAGAGAAGAAGGATAACGAATGATGCGGCATTATTAAAATTTACTGAGACGATTAGGTGTGTTAGTGCTGTTAGAGCGATGTTCTTTGGTCGCCTCGTGAAAGTGGGCCAAATTTATTTCGGTTATCGATTCGGATTTGTTTGCACAAGGAGGTGAACAATTTCATTATTGTGCTCGGTGGTATGAGTACTTCGAGGACGCTTAATGGCGGTGGAAGAAAACAAGTGAAGGAATTTGTAGACTCGGTTTGCACTGAAAGAAAATCGAATATAATTAAGATGCTTTTGTTCGCTTAATGAGTCATTACTGAATGAATTGATTCTTGGGGGTGTTGTGTATATGCTTCCGTCTCAATTGTTTGTTGGTAGGTATTTATCGAAAGCTTTGCTCATCAAGGACACTGATTCATAATTTGTACGGGAGCCGGAAGTATTTATTTTTCATGCATTGAAGTGAGATTCCCCTATTGTGCAGACAGGAATTATGCCAGCGGTAGGTCATTAGGGGAGGCATGAAGAAGATTCCCCTTTTGTGCAGACAGGAATTATGCCAGCGGTAGGTCATTAGGGGAGACATGAAGAAGTGAAATGATTCTTAAACCAATTAATCGATGGTCTTCGCTTTTAGGGTGGCTCATCCGTCTTTCAGCTTTCGATTCAAAGGACTTGTATTGACTTTAGCGCATTTCATAACACATTTTGTATTTGTTTTTTTTTTTTTTCTTCTGGACAGTAATCAGCACAACGTCATGGCAAAAATTGAATTTTAAATTGAATATGATTGTGCTCGTTTGAAGCACATGCGACCTCAAAGATATATTGTGGTATTTTCGTTGATCTAAGACTTGAGTAATTTTTAGAGATTTTATATGGAACCTCTCTAGGAGAGGCGCTCTATTCGAGAGTTTGAGCCTGTTTAGTTCTTATAGTGGGCCTTCGTCTTCGCTTTGACAAATTTTTTGTAGGTCGGCTCCTTTTACGGGCACTCTCTTAGGCGGATAATCCCCTCGAGCGGGCAAATTCTCCCGACTGTGGATCTGGAATTGAAGTTTCATACATTGTATATTTATCGGAAGCTGCCTAACCCGGACACGGACAGGAACATCAGCCGGAATTTGGGAAATTTCATTCTTTTAGGCGGACATTTTTTTTTGTAGAAGAACTTTCAAGCAGCTTCTTTGCTGCGACCGTCTCGAAAGCTGCTATAGGCAGGGGCTTTCACTGTAGTTGGATGCAGACTAGACTTTGTGCATAATAATGGTTTGCGCTACAGTCCGAGGTGGATCTGGACCCATCTCTAAGCTCACAAGAGGAGGAGGAGGCATTCAATTTAATGTCGGCTTGAGAAGCATTTTCTAGACGGGTATTACTACTCTTTGAGAATCAGTGACTCAAAGGAGGTAGAGCCTAGAATATTGAAAGTTCCCAGTCACCACGGCTACCACGTGCCAATTAACAATACCTACACACTACACTACGGCAGTGTGTGTTTCACATTATTAGTTCAGTTCATCTGAGTTTCTTGGCCTTTTTTAGTAAAGTGTATTGTGTAAAGTTTATTGTGTGTGAAGATCCTCCTGGCAGCGTCAGAACTAGGTACCACATTACGTGAATCAATTCTTAAGACGCTCTTATGAATCTGGGTTTGTAAACCCATTGTTGGGGTTATATATTGTATAGGTTACATGGTGGTAGGTCTTTTCATCCCTATGCTCTCTTAAGACTTCCTTCCGCAAGCAGTTCTTTTCAGAGTTGTATCGAGAGCCATGGAATCCTGTTCTATTATTTAGGAATCTGAAAATGAGAGATGGTTCTGGTGACGTATCTTTGTCTCTTGTGGTCTAGGGCCTCACAAAATTCCACTTTCGCGTGTAGAACACTGGCGTGTAGAACAATCTGGACCTTCTTCTGGTAGTCCTAGTTTCTGAAGCACCCTGTTAGGAAGCCGGTTAGGTACATAGGTTATACCTGCTCATCTTGATACATGACTCAACCTTCGTTCGGTCACGTTGACCCAGTAGTTGTTCGACCTGCTTTTCTTGCCATGTGATTTGTTTCAGGTTTCTGCCCGGTTCCTTATTTATATTTCCCTGAATTCTTCTCTGAGGACATGGTCTACTACAGTGCAGAATGGTTAGTGGCTGTGAAAGGCTCCGATCATCATTTCTTAGCGAGGGAGTCAGCCATTCTATAGCCCGTTATTCTTTTATGACCATGTACCCAGCAGGGTCTTACTCTGTTCCTCCTGCTCAACTCTTTACGTTTCTGAAGACTTTCACACACAAGCTTGGATCTGATGATATAAGAGTCTTGTGCCCGACTGTCCAACATTTTTGCTATGTCGCAGTTGGTATGTTTCCTGTCAATTTACTTGCACCTATATGTCTATGGCATAGATTTCTGCTTGGCAGATGCTGTTACATTTGCCCATTGGAAATACTTTATTGTCAAAATACTCCTGCATCAATTTTACTGTATTTCTGTTACACTTCGGACTATGGATTCATTAGCCTATTTTGGTGCTATACCTAATGGTAAACTTCTTTTGGAAATTCTATTTTCTAATCACCCTTCGGAGTGGCCCGCGTAATTTTTTCACTAGTGCATCGAATGGTCTCGATGTAATGCACCTGTGCTTACCTATTTCTCCTTTTGTCATTCTGCAACCACTAGGTGCAAGGAAGTCAGCTCCAATAGCATCCCCTTGTCAGCAGTTGGGTAAGCTCCATAGCCCCTATAATGCAGAGTCATGCCAATATGCTATTACCCCGTAGGTAGTTGTAGGTCTAACCATAGCTACATATGTACTACACCCCCCATAGGATGCTTAGATACCACCCCCAAGAATTGCCCACCGAGCATGGAGCACGCGTCGCTGTCCTTGTATCCTTGTATCCTTGTATGTCTTTCCCAGATCAGTTTTCTGTCTACTTCGGATCACATTTATTCGGTCTGCTTGGTGCTTTGGAGTCGTACCTAGTGAAGATCATTGTGTTGAAGATACTACAGACAGCTCCATAAATAGTTTCAACATTTTCTTTTTTTATTCAATTCAATTGTTGAGACGCTATTGTAAATCTATGTTCATACCTTGCAACCTTCTGCATCTCTGATTGGCGGATCATACGACTGGGCATAGACTTCTCGATGCCCTCGTAGATTTCATGTTCTGCTACACGGAACAGTTTCAAACTGTTCTTCTTAGGCAATGGTACACAGACATTCGTATGGTAAAAGGTAGAACTCATAAGATGTGTATGCAACACTTGACTGTCAGAGAATGTAGTGATTTTGATGTGCAATAGTTTCCGTTCTTCATACCTTGGTGGGTTTGTGAGTCGACTGCCCCGCATTTGCTCCCTTCCACTCGTGAAATAACATAAGGACGCATTGGCCTGGCTTTCTATGAGCTGTAGTGCTGTTGTTTCGTTTAATAAATACACCTTCGCTTGGAATGTCACAATCCAGAGTGAACCTGGGCATAACTTAAATCTTACTTATTTAGTGGCCACTAGAGTGCAGAGTGTTCTTACATTCTTCGAGGACACTCGCAAATCGTTGTCCTTTTTCATACCTTGTAGTGGTTGTGTATCAGTTCGTTGCTCTGAGGCTGCTGACTCTCTCGTTGCAAGAGTTTTTTTTTTTTTTGACGCTGCTAGGAGGCTTTAAGTTAACTTGATCTATGCATCGACAGGAGTCGTTGCTGGTGTCCCGCCAAATTTGGAGCGATCAACAATCTAGCTCTGTGCACAGACCCTGCCCATATACAACACTGTCATTGTTTCATTCGCGTGCTTTTTTTTTTGGCTTCGAAGGGGAGACATCTCCCTTTACTTAAAATCATAGTTTTTCGACGTCTCTTTTTGGCCTCATGAGATGACAAACTGGGGCCAGATCATTATTATTTTCGAGTTTATAGCTTGCCTCCCAGCTTCCGCCTGCACTGCGATGTGAAGCTTGATCATGTCTTGTACTGCTTTAAATCCTACCGTGGATGTGGTTCTTTTTGTACCCATATTGTTTAAGTTTGTTATGTAATTTTTCATATGTTCACTTTGCAGGCAAAGCGGACAAAGTTCTTGGACACCTCGGCTATGTAGTTGCTCATTTGATGCGAGGTATGAATCCATCTCTTATGAAAGCACATACAATGTTTTCCCCTTCTTCACTGTTATTTGGTTCCGTCCTAATGCGAGCAAAGGGTTTGACCAATCACGGCAATATCACCCACGTATGGTAACACTTGTAGGGTTGGAATATCGAGCTTCTAGTGTGGGTTTGACTCAGGTTGAGTGGCTCATTTGAGTGTAGCCCAGGTCTACCCTGGACTGTAGCGCCCTAAGAAGGAAAAGAGTTCTAGGACCTTTTCGCGAGCGATGTTAAAGGAGTCAGTCAATGCCTGACAAGGTGTCGCATTGTCTGAAACATTTTTGAATTAATCTTGGAATCACATCCCAGATCTATGACACCTAAGCTTCAGCTTCAGCCTGGCCGTCCTCCTCCACTTTTTTTCTTTCTGACACACCATCCCTCGATGCTTCCGGCGCTCTTATCTCATCCGACAGATTTTCCAATGAATCTAGTACCTATGGTGTTTATTCAATTTCTCATTCTTTTCATTTTATAAGCCATTAATTAAAGCCCCGACACGTGAGCACATACATTTCAATTACAGTCTTTGGCAAGTGCTGTCTTCCGTATTCGTCGTACCTGGTCGGTTTAATTTTCATTTAAACCAACGACAACGATAAATTAGTCTCCCATTCCAGCCTAAACCTGTACACAAGTTGGGCTTTTACTACTCTCTTCCCGTACTTAATTTCCAAATTAATTATAGTTAAATTCCCGCTTCAGTTTAACTTCCTAATTTCACTGGCAAATAATATAAATTAAAAGCCCTCTGGGTACTCTCAGCTAATTATGGCGAGGCGATATCGCAGTCTTCGTCGGCTACTTCTGCGTTCGCGGCGTCCGTGCTCTGTATCCGCATCCTGTACTCTCAGCCAATGTCTCGGTCTCGTCTCGTGCGTGCGTGTGTGTGTGTGTGTTTGTTTGTATGTTTACATTTTTTTTTTATTTTATTTGCTTTTCATGTTCTTTTCTGCTGTTTTTTTGACGCTGTTATTGTGCAATATTCTAAATTTTCTTCTTTCTCGTCGCTCCGACAACGCACCCCTGCTGAAAACAAAACAACAGGGGCAATTCTTTTCAGGCACTGCTTATCGTATATACTTATTAGGAAATCCAATAATCTGGTGGAGCAATCTCATTTTCCTGGCGCTGTTCTTAATCGTTTTCTTTATTACTGCCGTTAAGGAACGCCGACAAGAAGGACAGCAGCAACACCAGCAACAGCAACAAAATAAACAACTGCAAGGACACACCAACACGTACTACTTAAGCGGTGCCACCAATTCCACTAGCACCACAGCATCAACGCTTGGCACTCAAGCTGGTGGTGGCGGCAGTAGTGCTGGATCTTCTGCCGCTTCAGTTGTTGGTCCTGCTACTGCCACTGCTACTGCTACTGCTATTGCTAATAGCAACAATGGAAACGTCGGCATGGAGAATGGTAATTTTATTCGCATTTAATGTTTTGGCAGGGACGTGCACATCTTTGAAATCGTTTGCCTCTCGCGTACTGTTTTTTGCCATAAGTTCAGGCGCTTGTTGAACTGGCTTTGTTAAAATTTTACATTTTAATTTAAAATCTCTCGCTTTCACTCTGCATCTGTACGCTTGAATTGGTAATGAAAATGACCATTGAAGGAGAGCCAATGGCTGCTATTATATGGTAAGTTACTGTGGCCAAGGCGAGGTCTGTGTCTGGCATCACGTCATGCTGAGGTCAAATAGTGCTCGAGACTGATTTTTGTTGGTTCCATGTGTCTAAGAATTTTAAATTTGTTTTTGTGTGAAGCTAAATATTTTTTTTTTGCTAGTAATGGACAGCTGGAAATGAGACTGTCTTATGCTTCAGTTGATCCAAATTAGACTCGTAGAATTCGGGGCAACTCCTTAGGGAGGGATATGGAATGGAAAAGCCGGACCAGTCTGGTTGGGGCACTGCTCTACACATATTTAACATCACGTAAATAGTCTGAGATTTGTTTGTTATTCATGAGGAGTGTTTAAAATGTACGTTAACTTCTGTTTGCTTGCGACTGGTGAGAGTAACCCAACGTAAAGTGAAAGAAGTGATTAAATTAGCTAGAACGTCCAAGGGATAGGGAACTTCGTAAGTAACTATAAATATCTATAATTACGAAACTGAAATGGCTCTCCTGAATTGCATTTCTGGCGGATTTCATGTAAATTGTTTGTAAATTACACTTGAGTGGGCTATTATCAAGAACAGAACAATGTCTCATGCTGGCAAATAATTCCTCGTAAAAAAATATTCGGTAACACTGGTTATATGATCAACTCTTTCTTCCTCTATACTTTCGGCCCATGGTGTGTCTTGACCCCGGACACATAAGGGTATTAGCAATCCCTAGAGCGGGACGAGCGACAGCAAGTTAAAAGAAACACTTAGATATTATTAATTTCAATTTTATATTTTATTAAAGAAACAAACACAAAATAATAATTTGAATTCTACCCATGTCGACTGATCGGTTGTCAAGTCACAACCGCCGCTTTTCTAAAGCCATCTGCTGAGCATAAATTACACAGTTATTGAAACGATCACAACATTTAAACAAGTAGCAAGACAAAAGGGACTAGAAGACTCTATCACGTTAACATATAGAAAGGGAAGAAATTTGAAAAGGATACAACTGATCACAGAAACAATTACAACATGTAACGAAGAATATTGCTAGGTGTGTTGCAAAGGTTTGGGAAGTGTTGCGGCACGTAACTCACTCAAATTATAAAAAAAAGACAAGTAAAATACGTTATAAGACGTGGTTAAGTTTTTGGGTAAGAAGAGAGGATGACCAGATAAGAAACATAGGAAAAGAAATTAAAAAAACAACATTGATAAAACGTGGACAAATCAGAAGTCACGGTAATTTTAAGAACGCTTGTTCAATGCATGCTACATGTTTGTGGAGTCCCATTGAAGTAGGTGGAAAAGTTCAAATAGCTCGGGGTCTTTTTTACGAGTGAGGGGAGAAGCAATACTGAGCTTAGTTGTAGGATTGGCCAAGCTGGATTAGTTTTGAACCAGGTAGGAAAATTTGATATCAGGAAGGCCGAGCGTGGTCTCAAAGCCAAGCTTTTCAAAGCCAACCTATGGTCATGACATTTGAACTTATGTTTCCATCCCTTTGCCACTTCAGTTACCGAAGCTAGCCTTTTCCTTTCTTCGGAGAACTGCTACACTCTCGGCCATCGCTGACCACTTTTCCCCGCTTCCCTTTTTTTTCCATTCTGCCTCGGTATTAGATCAGGAGCTTGTGTCCCGCTTGCCGTTTCGGCAGCTTTCGTGCTTTTGTCTTTCGGATGCCTTAGGGTTTTCGTTGCATTATGGCTGGTGCTGAGGTGCAACTTTCTGCCGCCATCCCCGCGGATTGCCTCTAGCTTTGCACTTTTTGCTTTTTTTGCTAAGCTTATGCTCAACACGGCTCACTTCAAAATCTGCGGTAAAACGTGTCTGTTCAGATCGCCTTTAATTTGTTTTATTTTTGAAATCGATTTTGTTCCCACGAGAAACAAAGGGAGGCTGGTCAGCCACGCCAGATTCTCGCATTACCGTGGTAAGGTCATTAGTTCTCCATGTTCAGTTCAGGTAAGGACCTGAACCAACGCATTTACATATATTTCATAATCTTAATAAATTGATTGGTGGCCCTGGTATAGAAGAGGCTCCGTTAAAACACAGCCAGTATTACCCCGATGCTGAGAACTATCTAATGGGCACGGGTCACTTGACTACCCTGGATTATTACCTACCTCTCTGTCCGAAGCTGTAGCATTGCCTACATCCTGCCGGAGTCAGCCCTTCAGCAAGCTTTCTGGTCAGCTTGAGTCCTCGCACCACGCCAGGTCTTAAGAGCTTAAGAGATCGGTAGAGTAGGCTCGGCAAATATGGCCCACCCTTAACATTTTCATCAATTTATGTTGAATTTCTTCAATTATTTTTTGTATAATCCTTAAAGTCAATTTATCTGTAGACTTAAGTAAAAAACATTTTTTTTAAATATAACAAAAATATATATTGTTGACTCTCAATAATTCGAATTGATTTTTAGGTCCATTGAAAAACCCTTGATAAATCGATAGGTACGCTCATTACGGTGCGTCGAAATCAATATTTAGTTTCATTTTTGGAATGGAGTGTGTGTTTTCATGACAAATTTGCAACAACTTGCATTCGTTTTGGTGCTTCGCTTTAACTTTTTGGGAGGTCCCTTAAATTTCGATTTATCGAGAATCGACTGTACTGAAAAAACTAAAGCAACTTCATATTGTGTTTTCAAAAAACTTGGGGCTAATATGGCCTATCTGATGTTAAGTACGGTCTATGAATGAGTTTCGGGTTTAACTGCACAAAATCTCACATAACATTATTGCTCGTTGCCTGGACAGTCTTCTTGTACGTACCAAGAAATTACAATGAAAACAGAAAAAAAATACAATTATACTCCTATGTTGCACATTTCTCACACCAGGCCAACGAAGATAGGGTCGGGCAGAACTGATTCTAATATGTTTGTAATAAAATTAAGTTAAGCTCTGTGTGATTCTGCTTTTAGGAAATATAAGCGTGGGCCATATTACCCACGTGGGCCATATTTGCCACAATTACCATACACTTAACGACTGGATGGCGCAGTTGGTAGAGTGCCTGCCCCTGGTTAGCGGGGTCCCCGGTACGAATCCCAGAGAAAGCAAAGTTAATACGTTTTGATCTTGCTTTAAAATCTGGTCCAGGAACCATTTGCCGTTGGGATCAAATTAACGGCACTGGAGTAGTCAATCAGTAGAAGTAGTCTAAGTGTGCTGGTGAATGCCCCCTACCTAACCTAACTTAACCTAACCTTGGTGACCATTGTCAGTGACTTTGAAGATGTGAAGTTACAAATTATGAAAGTTGCTCCTATTGAGAATCTAACCCAGGAAGGCAGCGCAGAAGTCGACGATCTTATTCACCACTCCACTCAGGCATGATTCGATTTCCATATCTGTTCGGCACTTGATGATGGCTGACCATGCCAAACCATTAAGAAATGTTTCCGCAAAATATTGTGAGAGCATTTATCGGTTACCGATCAGAACTTCAGAAGCGCCTAGTGGGTAGCTAGCGAAAGTCGTCGTAGTGGCCTAAGGCAGAGATAAGGGAGAATAGAGATATCCAACTTCGGTCATTTTTTCCCCTTGTCCTCTCCGGAGAAAAATGCAAAAGTTTTGGTATTCCTTTTGTATTTCATAAATACTCTTACACAAACCATGGATCCACCACGCAATGGCGGCCGATTCGTAGATTTTAGTGGGAAATTGCTGCCAATTCGTGAATTTAGTGGGAAAAAATGGCGGCAGATTTCTGAATTTGCCCACAATCCATGTACGATAGATGTAACATACATGGGTTGTTGTTCGGAGGATGTTCAAATGTTGACTCGTATTTTTAAGAGAATTTTCTTATATTGTATTATGGACTTTCGTGAATAAAAAACATATATACAGCCTATTCTTAAACCAAACCTGACAAATTAACTCAGAAAATGAAGTCCGCTTTATACGCTTAATTCATGAATTCTGAAAAACTCATGACTTCAATTTAAACAATTTTATAAGAAGAATGCAAGATATTGCAACTATCACTAATGAATAAAAATGGTTGTCAAAACTTCTTATTTGTGATTCACGCTTTAATAATATTTTTATTATTGGTTAACTGAACGTGTGAATGTATTATTAATTTTTATTCATATGCAAAAATTCACACTATGTTATACATTCATTAATTATGTCCTAGTATCTCAGATTCTAACTTCCTCAAAGTTGAATGAATCGACTTCATGAACAAAAGCTATGTTCATTCGATTACCCGTGTTGAAAATTTAACACCGAAATTTGAAAAAACGTTCAAATAACGAGCGAATTTTCAAATACGAACTCTAATTCACATCATTACTAAGGTGGGGAAGGGTATCAGCTGTTCTCAAGAGCTCACACGTATTCACAGACACGGGACAAAAAGCATATAAAATACGCAGTCAGATGAAATCAAGGGGCAAGGGAGGTAGAAGTTGGATATCTCTATTATAGGTTATCTCCGGTCTAAGGTCTATGGTTCTCTATGGTCGGTAGCGTCTTCCTATTTGCTTCCTTTCTGTACTAATGATAAATTAGATAAAAATCCTATTCAGAACGTTATGCATCCAATTTTGTTTTCGCAGAGAGGTGATTTCTCTGCTCCTAGTACTTCAACAGCTGCTTTATCTGCTTTATCAGCTACTTTTTAAAATTGCCACTCATTTAGAAACACTTGAGCAATAGGTTGTCTTTCGCGTTCAAAAAAATTTATGTTTCTGTATGGGTGCATGGTTCTTTAAGCATGAAAGGTACAAATGTATTTTTTGAGGATTTCAACAAATTAACAATGTATTTAAGTTACATACATTCTTTTCATTCTTTATGTTCAAAATCTGTATGCCAGTTGAAAATGTCCGCAACTCACTGACAGATCCAATGACTAGACAGTGCATTCCTATACACACATGCATAACTCTTGAAAACCCGTGAAAAACTCGACCATTCCCCTGTATTGTCTTAAAGTCCTAGGCAATGTCATAGGAATCGTATCTAAACAACTATGCCAGTGGAAGCCATGGTCAATAGACATGCAACTAGGGAAAGTATGCGTGAGCGGTTCTATGCAATGCAACGGTTGCAGATGTGCGGATAATGACGGGTGTGATACAAACAATGTCAACTAGGTTATTTTGACATCCATCAGTTCATTCATACGTGCAGAGAGGAAGTACAGCAAATCACAAAGTAAAAAATGTCACGTCTTCTACCGACCGTCACAAAAACTAATATTGAATATTTAATTGATAATCCTTTCATTCACAGAATTCAGGAGAAGATCCCTGCAAGGCGCTTCGTGGCTCTTTTTCGGCTGGGTCCTACACTATCTGCCCTTTTGGGCAATGGGTCGCGTCCTATACTTCCACCACTACTTTCCAGCTCTAATTTTCAACTCCATGCTCACAGGTAAGTGCACCCATACACGTATACTACGCTCCTCTGTGTGGATACAAGAGAACATAAAGTTTACCGTTTCCCTCAACTTTTTCATTTATTCACCCAGCTATAGCCCAGGCGAGATAGAACAGAGTACCTTTCCTAGTTTCGATCGTTCCCGTGTGGGCAATGCACGTTTTTGGTTTATTTTTTTCGCCCGCCTTGTTTTCCATTTTTTAAGCCGGATGGGTTTAAGGGACTTTTATGAAAGTTCTATTGCGAATATTTGTCGCAAGTTCACAAAGTTGATTTAAAAGTTAAGTCCCTCTTGGATGACGTTGCAGCGTCTGGTGTCGGGCTGGTAGCTGGTAATGGATGGTAGGTACGAGTATAGCGTTACGCGGTGCAATGAAAGTATTTCTTCACTTAAGCACGCGTACGTTAATTTTGTTCTACAAGCCAACGACGGCGTCTGAGGCGAATGGACGAGGACTGAACAAAGTTTCCACGGTTTTTGGGTAGAGGGGTTTCATTTATTCGATTTGGCGGGATTCTTTGTTGCAATTTTCTCCTTCCAATTTACGCCAGTTGAGCCCTGGCCTGTGAGGGTGACGGGGAATTAGAATTCGCACTAGTTTCGGATAAAATGTTCAACTTTATATTCGTCGACGGAAAGTAAGTGGGTGCACGGAAGCAGTTTAAAATTCAGATTGAAATACAAACGCTGAGGTAATGGAAAATTTGTCGAAAATTTGATTTATAAGTGCGTGTGCAATGAATTGTGTGCCGGGCGGGTGTGTCGGGGTGTTAATTATTATTTTTTTTTTTTCATTCATGGTGGACTTCACATGTTTTCTGATTTGAAAACAATTAACGGTATATCAAGTGAGGAGGTTTTAATTAAAATAGATTTACCGACTACATTAATTTTCTATTTCAGTGATGCGAATTATAGTGTCATTTCGATTATAAATTATGAGTTCATGGTCTGTGAACGATTTCAATTTAAATCCTATTCGGATGCGATTTATTTAAGTGATAGCACTGAAAGGCTGCGGTGCCTACATAATTTTAATTTCATTCAATCCCATGCATATTGCACACATTAGCTTTTGATCCTAAGTTGATTTAAGGGATTGCTTATGCCAATCCTCTGACTGAGAGTTGATTTGTGAATTTTATGCGTTCTCTAAACATGTTTAGGTTTTTATAATTCATAGCTACTAAAAGTTAATTATGAAATCATTTGACCATCATAACGAAATTAAGCTTAACTTAATCATAATTCATTCAAACATTAGCTCCAGCTGATGACATTGGCGTAATTTATTGGCGTGTGGTATTTGACGGCTAGATTGCCCCTCTTGTTGTACATATTTAAAATTAATGGGCGTTGATTTCGGGGAAAAGGGCTTTGGGAGCAAAGTCAGTTTTGTCATGTGGAACGAATGTCATCCCTCATCACGAATTCTGAGGCCACCCTTGAATGCTCTCAGACCAGGCAGAGTCGGTAAAACCAAGTTACGCTTGGGTATAACTGCTGATCAGGTACAGTCTATGGTAGAGGATCGCATTGCCTGGGAATCTCTCTTGCGTGCTTTACCCCAGCGATCTCTTTAGTTTATCTTGAGGGTCGGAAAATGATGATGATGATTTCGTTTTACTCAGTAGAAATTTGTTCCAGCGGTTCTCAAACTTATTAAGCTGTTTAACCCTAAACAAGGCCGAAATATATTTCAGAACCCCAACTCTTAACGGCATATAAAATGAAATACGCCACAATTCCGACTCAACTTTTTATTTAAGATGTTTGCTTATTTTGTTCAAGCTTAGTGTGAAGAAAAACAATTGTATTGATTTATAATTTTTTAAAATGTGACTTATATCTCCGAAAGCTGTATTCGCATATCAGCGTCCAACTCGTTCTGTATTTAGCCATTGCATAGGTATACGCTGAAAAGCCTACTTCACAGCGATCATTGTGCCAAAAGCGAGCAAAATTTAATATAGCCTGTTTGGCAAGTTGAGATGACATTGACGTGATTGGTCGAACACAGCGAGCCGTCAATGAAGCGTTTGCGGGTATTGAAGCGGAGGCGGCCAAAATGAGTTTAGCGGTGAAAGAGGGCAAAACGAAGTATATGCTGCCATCAAGAAAGCACACACAACATCGACGACTTGGCCAAAACGTCACCAAGGCAGCTATAACTTCGAGGTAGTGAAGGACTTCGTCTACCTCGGCGCCACATTAAATAGTACAAACAACATCAGTACCGAGATTAAACGCAGAATTACTCTTGCCAATCGCTGTTTCTTTGGGCTCAAGAGGCAATTGAGTAGTACAGTCCTCTCTCGAAGGACCAAGATAACATTATATAACACCTTGATCATCCATGTCCTGCTCTATGGTGCGGAAGCATGGACAATCTCAAAAGCGGATGAAGAAGCACTTGGTCTTTTTGAGAGAAAAGTTCTGCGTTCAATCTTTGGTCCTGTCTGCGTAGATGGCTATTGGGCTGAACAGCGGCATGAGCCTAGTCAGGCGTCTACGGATTCAACGTCTAAGATGGCTGGGCCATGTAGAGCGCATGCACAACACTGCTCCAGCCCGAAGAGTCTTCAACTCCGATCAAGTGGGACAACGCAATAGAGGACGCCCACGGAACCGATGGCGCACCCAGGTGGAGAAGGACCTCAATCGACTTGGCGCGCAGTTGGCGACAGCTGGATAAAGATCGTGCCGGCTGGAGAGGCTTACTGTTTGAGGCCCAGGTCCACCCCGGACTGTAGCGCCACCAGAAGAAGAAGAAGTTTGGCAAGTTCAAGGTATTCACGCCTAATACCAACCCAAAATTGGTTCAACGATATAGAATAAAATGGTCGACTCTTGATAATTCGAACTGACTAGTTTTGCCCTTGTTAAGCTCTGGCAACAACGGCAAAAGGCTTAGGTTACTTTTAGATTTTAGAGTTGGTAGGGTAGCGAAGGTGTAATTATATAAGCCCACGTGACAGACTGTTCGGGGGATAGTTTGACGTTCATCGCCCGAGCGATCATATAGAGAACCAAAAAAGGTCATTGAACTAAACTGCCCTAGTTTCATTTCGTGTTCTATTCCTTTACCGCTAGTAGCTGACAATGTTTCGATAGTTGAAAGCAACTAAAATTGTTTCTATACGTTGGCCAGCACTTTTAAATTGATAAAATAAGCAATAAAGCCCTCAGATGTATCACATATCACATCTATTTAAATCTGCTTCGGATTCAATGGTTGGAAACCAATGAGCTCTTTCACAAAAATACAACGTTGGTATCAATTTACGCAGTTCTACATTTTAAAATTTGGAGAATTTCTGCGAAAATAATTGACAAGTTTATTAAATATTTGTTTAAGTCAACCCAGAGGTAATTTAATGATGGGAGGCAGTGGTCTACGTGGCGGAATGTATGCTCAGCCATTGAGTTAATTAGGAGCCCAGTAGGTCAATATTAAGTTAAACATCGACGGAAAACTACGGATGGGGTGGTGGGTGGCACTACTGCCCGGTGAGGAGTTGGATCTAGTTCCTGCAGAAGCTACTTGTGAGGTGTCTGACATTGTTCTTTGACTGTAGTCTTAAGATTTTTTTTTAATTCACAGTTTTATTCTATGGACATATTTAATGTTTTGAGAGAGGTGGCAACTTAAAAATTAAAGTTGTGTCCCGTACCACTTTGTGTAAGATTCAATCTACTTAAGATCGTTTATCAAAAAGCACCAATGGTTGATAGCAGGCATTGTTGCTGAGCATTGTTAGCATTACTGTACTGACTGACACCTTTCAAACGACATCAATTGCAGAAGAATTTACAGAGGATTTATTTCGATATTCATCCAGTTGTAGTTTCTCATCAAAAACAGATGTAACACCACGTTTAATTTCATTGAACCAGTATTTCACTGTCGTCATGTGTAATTGGTGAGAGGTCCAGCAGCCAGAGAGCCGTCATGATGTTGTGTAAAGAGCTGTACGAATTTCGTTCTGTAGACAAATGCATCGTTTAACGTCGAACAGAATCTGTGACGAGAACATAAAACGATACCTTAACCGAATTTCAGCGTGCTAGAAAGTCGATTCGGGCACATGTTACCCCATCCAATGGGGATTACAGCCATGCTTTGTTCACTGTGTACTTCACCTCGATAGTCAGACTGACGCCAAGCTGGGAGTTTTTTAAGGTAGTCAACTGGGGAGTTTTTAAGGTACACTAATTAAGGTTGTCAACAGTCACACACTCAACAGAGTGCAATGGCTGACCTACATGGACCATTAAGAAGCACTTCGTCTGTTGGACTTAACATACTCATACACCTCCGTCTGCTGGACATATTCGGAACACATGTAGCAGTCAGCCCATCTATGAGACTCAATACACATCGCCTGTGGAGTGCACTCAAGACAAAATTTTGTTCTCAACGACACCCATAGCCTGCTGCCCTAAGTCATCTTCGAGAAAAAATATCTCCTCCTAGCTTTCCTACCAAGAATCAGATGCGAGTTTCTGTACGTGTCCACTAAAAAGATCTCAGCACAGCTGTCGTTGTAAGGTTCATAATTACTGTAGCGTCTTCCAGGCAGAAACAATAGCGAAGAGATACTGACTGTACTGGCTCAAGAACTGGCTTTTCGAACATCGAGGCTTCACGTCCCTGGTTAATTTAATTTTGCACTCACAAATATCCCTTAACAAGTCTTAACGAGATGGTAGAGCATTTCAATATACACCTTATGTGAGTGCCATGACACTGTCACATACCGGGAAGTTAGAGAGCCGATGTATTCACTGAGTATGCAGCATTTTCTTTCTCATTTGGAGGAGACCAATCTCTTTTACCTCTGATGCACATTGTCATCTTCTAAAGTAAACAACCGCAAATGGCTAGAAGGCCCTACGGGCCATAAAACAAAGGAAGTATGGTCAACAGTCAACCTTCAGCGATCACTCTGACTACTTAGGCAAAGAAGACCCACAGTCAGGACCCTTTTCGGTCTAATAACAAGGCTCTCTGCAGTTGGAACACATGCCGTCAAGATGTGCAGATGATGAGAAGGAGAATGAGAAGCAGCCCACCTCCACCTTTCGTGCACTTCTATTTACGTTGTAGCTCACATCTAGGTGACTACTTCTTCAATAACTTGAAACAACGACAAACATTCAGTCAACTAAACTTACAAGCGCCAATTGGTGCCATGCGTGGGATCAAGTCAATCCACGTGGTATTACAATAGATCTGCTATCTGCAGCCAGTTCTTTCAACCTTACTCTACCTTCCCCATCTAAGAATAAAAAACAAATTACGATTTGTTGACATTTTCTTACAAATTATTACACTGCTTCTATAATCTTTTAAAGTACTAAAATAAACTAAGAACATTGCCACCAGCTCACAGTGGAGTGTATGGAGTGACGAAAAAGTCTTTAACTTTTGGACCGACTTTTAGACCACGAGATCTTTTCGTGGTTCAAAAATGTTCGATGAAGATCAACCTGATTATAGACTTCAGTGAAAAAAAAATCACTGTTTAGAACCACGAACAGATTTTTTGGCACATGTACTATGTTTCAAATTTCATAAAAAAAGGGTCTACGGGTTCAAAAACTACTCCACATACTAGTATTAGTCACAGGTTGGCAATTACATACCAATTGCCATTTTTTGCAGATTAGGTCAATATATTGCTAATCTTAAGAGACTCTTGTTGCCAAAGTGGTCGGTAGGCGGATATGATTACATACTACGTCAATAGAACACGTCTTCAACTTTCAAAAAAACTAGGTCTCCTGTGCGAGCATCTTGCAGCTTTATGTCTACAATCCAACATACGATAAGACACACCCCTTGCAAATTTGTACTAAATTAAGATTCTACTATAAGAAATTAAATATCTCAGAGTTCCGTACATGGATCCATTTAATTTTTTTTTAAAGAAAACTTTATATTTCTTATAGAAATCTATCTAGTTGCATTCATTCCAACCATTATTAGCCAAGAAATTGTGACTTTAATAACATGACCAAAGTCAAAACCGTGATTTTTAAGTCCGATACAGCGAAACAAATTTGAACATAAGTCCAAAGGTTGAAAGTAGTTGCAGCTAATTATTTCCGTGCTGCAACTTGAAAGTATGAAGCAAACGCTGATATAAGTCGCTACGCTTAGCTTGACGTAGATTTTTTTAAAACTCAAGGAGTATTAATCAACATTTTTTTTAAGACCTCTGCTTAAGGCTACTTATCGAGAGTATATTTAAAGATTTTTTTAATATTTTCTTTTTATTTAAAATAGCCAAGAACAGGCCAATAGAATGATGAACTTTTGTTGAAAATATGGCTCGCAACTTGAATATATTTATTTTAATTTGGGGGCTTGTAAATAAGTGAATAGTATATAAATATATTAAAAAAGGCTTTGAAATCATAAGCCCGGGTTATCTAAGAGTAGTTAGACATAAAACTAAGAAGGCTACAGAGGACTTCCTCCAAAGACTTTTTTCCGCTGTCAACACACTATGTGCCGTGGGTTGGTGCGTTGACGCAGAGATTGCCAGGTTCAATACACGAATTTACCAACTTTTCATAATTCACGGCCCCACCTCTTTCGAGTCACTGACAAGGCTCAAAGAGCATTTCTGTCTAGAGAAAAGCTGCTCAAACTTTCCCATCTTGCGTGGGCATTGCAATGTAGGTTTTGACCACTCGAGCAACACAAGTGGGTCCTGAAGAAGCTAAGCCCAGGTCCATTGCGGACTTTTGCGCTACCATAGGGGGACAGCAACGGGCGCACCACTTTTGCCCGGCTGAGGGAGTGGTCCGTCCATGGAAATGTATGGAACTTCAATTCGAGATCAACATTCGTGAGAAATTGTCCACTCAATAGTATTGTCCGTCTATTAAGGACATTAGATTAGCATATTGCGTTTATAAATACCTCTTCAGCTACTCCGTATCAGCAGCGCCTAAAAACAACTCCAGTGAAGAATGCTCCAAAGAAGCCACTCAAATAGACTAACCTTTAAAATATCTCAAAAGAAAGTCAAGAGAATTTATGACTCCATCCAAATTTCCGTCATTCTATTAGCTTCCGCTCGAAGCTAATCAGAGCAAACATAAAATTTATTATTTATGAGTTTTTCTTCGGAAATTCCTTGCCTGTTGCGATTCCATTAGCATCTCCATCATCTCGTCGATTCAATTACAGGCACTCATCTACTGCCTATCTCCACACATCATTGTCATTATATCGTTTTTTATGGAACGAGCAACGATCTGCAGATGCATAAATCGAGCGACAGTAACAAAACACCGCCCATTATCTCCGTCCTTATAACCGCCTGAAGGATATTTAGATTGAAAAATTACTTGTCGCTTATTGTGAAGCTGTTGCTGTTGCAAATGATGCCCACGATCACGACCAATATCCTCGCTTACATACTCATATATTCAATTTGCATACATTTTATTTTATTCAAAAAATATTCACCAGGAGCGTCCTGTGTGTAAGTCTATCCACTTTCGGCTGGAAGTCTCCGTTGGCGGTGACAACGGCGGTGTGATTCTCCTGCGATTACAAAATGGATTTTGACTAAATTCAATTTAGTTAATATTTTTGCATGCATCCAGGAAGAAAGGATATCATCTCTTTTTTTTTTTTCTTCGGGAAACGCAATTTTCACTGTCTGAGTGAAAAATCTAATCCAATTTCAGGGCACCAAGAAGCCTGACAAAATCATCTCAAAATGAATTGAATGATGGCTTTTTAAAGCAGTCCATGTGAGAGACTCATTCACGTGTGGACGATGGTGGGATCTAGGGGGTTTTAAAGGCGAATCACTTGAAACTGAGAACAATGTCGGAGTTAAAAGGATGGTGGACTGTTTAACTATATTACCTCTTCATACAGTTCAAATAAGTTTCTTTTTTCTTTTGGTTTCGTCCATGGATGAGGCCGTCTTCGATAGAATATAATAATAGCCTTGCCTATCAGCAGGCACTATTCGCACGTCCAAGTATATACTCGATTTCGGGAATACGCCTACGTTCTAACACTCACCCCACCCTGCGCGTTTTGTGCACTTTCCCCGCGAAACTGCCGCTAGGAATTACTTCACGAGGTCTTGTATGGAATCCCTGCCCTTCTTTCTTCATTAGCTGCTTCGCCATTGTACAGCATCACTGTTACCACAGGTTAACTTATGAGTCCGAAAACCCTCAAAAACGAAAATGAGTCCCAACAAAGGTTTTTGATAACAATTTTATTATTATAGAAACATTAACAAAATTGTCATATCTATATGGACTTAAGAAAACAACTTACAGAGGGCGCTGTCATTTATACAAGGAATGTTGATATTAAATTTAATTATACATTGCAAAATGTTGATTAATTCAAAAATTAGTAAATGGTATTTACTATTTGTTGATCATATGTACTACACTCATGCTCATACAATTAAGCCACTTATGCGATAATGAAGTACCTACTGTCTCAGATCTACTCCACCGTTCCGCTTTATTTTCTTTGTTGAGGTTATTATAGGTTGTCCACTATTCGACATTTCAATAAATTATTTTCTCCCTCTTAAGCAGTTTTAACATATTTCAGATTCATTCTTTGCAACAGAAGCAATTGCTATGGCAAGTACTCTCTTATCGCATATGTGGCTTAATTGTATGAGCATGAGTGTATATATATAATATATGTACATGTTATGTCAGAGTCAACACAAAACACAAAAACACACACACACAAAAACTCGACTTCAAATTCAATTGAAATTAAAATCTACGCGAATCAATGAAAGAGAAGCTGAGTTAATTTTGTAACAAAACTACTTATCAGCACTTTTTGCCTTCAGCCACATGCCCAAATGATCACGCCTAGTCATTTAAAGTCGACTTTAAGAGAACTTATTCACCTACATAGCTTCAAGTAGACTTTCTGTTATTCATTGTCATCTTAAAGTAGACTCTAAGATTAAAGTCGACTTTAAATTTAAATTAAGCAGAACGTAGTTGGCTTCTACCGATTGCCAGATTCGATTTCTTAAAGTTGGTTGCTTTTTTTGTTTTGAAAATCTATCCAGTGGATCGAGATTTTGGGATATTTGATTGAGAATTTGAATGGATTTCACGGCAATGAATATACAAACCGCGATCGAATCCATTCGAAGAGTTAGAGGAGAGAGAATAATAGCTGCGTTTTTTTGCAAGCGTATATACGTAAAATACACTAACAACGAATCCTATATCCGCTTAACCTACTCATCATATCCATCGCCGCTTAAGGAATAAGCGCGGATAAAAACAATGCTTAAAAACATTATTTTCTGCGTGTTCATTCCTGAATTTATTCACTCATTGCTTAGGTTGCTGTATGTGGCTTACATCTGCGGGTATGGTTGATGTATTAGATCATTTGTAATTCTTTTGGCGTCCATAAGTATGCAATTTTTGATATACCCAGAGTGTCTCTGCTACCCATTCCGTTTAGGTCTCGTAAACGATTCTTTTCATTTGATGAACATTTTTTTTTTATATTATAATTATTAAGTGTTTTTAAAGTGATGGTCACGCTACACAGTCACATAACGAAGATTGTGACCATCAAAGATCAACCATCAACCCCTGACTGCTTAGCAAATGTCATAAATGTCGTCGGTGCTGCCAAGATTTTATGATGAATCATTAAGCGCCAATGATCGTTTTTTTGTGCACTTCAGAATTAAGCGTATGAACGCTTGCAAAAAAACACGGCTATTATTCGCATTGGATGTGGAAGAACAAACAAACCGTGCACTGCACTTCCAACAAATCTATAATTGCATTTTTTTTTTGAAGAAATGCCCATCAATTTGATGTTGCTAAGACTTACTAACAAGTCAACTGGTCCCTATTTCATTGGCAAGTACCACTGCGCGTTAACACAATGGGCCTATGCTTGGCCTAAGTGTGTCCGCTGTTCGTATGCAACCTAACCACTGCGCGTTTGTGGACAGTTGTAGCCGTAGCAGTGGACAGACGCATATGCATTCTATTTCTGTTCACAGCGGCAGAGTTAGCAACAATTTTATAGCAATACTGGCTATCCATCCGGAGCATCAAGAATTGGTATACGCGATGGTAGCGCAATTTCCAGTAGCAAATTTAAATTTTTGAATTCGTCAGAGCTGTATTGTGACGGTCATCATAATTTCAATTAGCCTGGGTTAGGCCACTCTTGCTTCGATAGCCTCAATTAATCTTAAAACAAAACATACATTTACTGAAGGTCTGCAATGTAGGCCTTCGTGGCGACGATAACCTCCTCATTCGAGTCGAATTTCTGGCCGGAGGAACTTTTTCAAGCTTGGTCAAAAAAGAAGGGCAGCACGGGGCCAAATCTGGATAATCTTCGTGACGACGATAACCTCTTCATTCGAGTCGAACTTCTGGCCGGAGGAACTTTTTCAAGTTTGGAGAAAAAAGAATGACAGCTGGGTGCCAAATCTGGAGAGTACGGTGGATGCGACAACCGTTCATTTCCTGTTGCGCTTGTTGCAGACGGCTTTCTCATGAAAGGAAATGACACACGCGTTCTTTTGAGGTATTTACTCTCTCTGCTCACTCACTTATCTTCAATCGGCCGTCTGCCAAAACGAGATCGTGGATCTTTGTCACGTTATCCTTCGTGGTAGTCGTTTTTGGGACACCTGGACGTGGCTCATCAAATACGGACGTGCGGCCACGTCGAAACTATTTTAATATATTTTTGACTATCGCCATCGAAGGAGAAGTGTCCCCATACACAGCATCCAATCACTATTTGATTTCGCTGTGCGATTTCCCTTCCAAAAACAAGAATAAAAATCACCGACCGATATGCTCTTTTGCGCTGGCATACCCACTCGTGCGATAGTGGCGGCATCGGGCGTTGAGGCTAAGTACTTATCGGACTACCCTCGTATGCAATAAAATAAATCACGCAAATTTATGAAAAAGATTTATTTTCATCTAAGAATTATGAGTCCCCGAGTCAGCAAAATGAATAATGAGTCCCTTTTCACTCAATTGTGTCCTTGTGGTAACACTGTACAGCATTTCCTGTTTTTTGTACAAAAAGTGCCGTGTGGGTTCGATTGTCCCTAGTGCTCTCGCTGATTCTTTCCAACCGTCGAAGTTCCTTCATGATTTTTGTTACCACTTGCTTGACTGCGTCCCATATTGCACTCGATAGTTCTCTGAGCTAGAACTGAAATGTGAGCACTGAAAAAGTAAGTGATGTACATCTTCTCTGGCCGCTCCGCAGTTTAAACAGAAGGGAGATTCCTTGAGACCAGACCTGTGAAGGTACGCTTGAAAGCAGCCATGCCCGGTTAGTAGAAACTTACTTCTCCATTGTTGCATTCTATCCATTTATGGCAATTGGGTATATGTGTGTAGGTCCATCTTCCCTTTGAGGATTGGTTCCATCTTTCCAGCCATCTTGATGTGTTTAACTGAAGGTTCCTGCTACATCTAGCAAAAAATAAAAATTTTGCGATTTTCTCAAAGGCCCAACTTACGTATTATGCATATTTTTGAATGCCATAAGACATCGGCTCCATAAAAACTGAATGAAACCGAAAAAAAAAACAGTCAAGTGAAAATGCGATGAAACACAAGTGTACACGAATTTGCTCCGAAACGCTGCGGCAGTTGTAGTTCCACTTACTCTTTTTCGCAAATTCATGCGCCCGCATTCGAGTGACGGCCACTCAAGAGAGATTGTGCCAACATCACTGACGGTGAACTCAGTACACGGGCTTTGGATTTCACTATGCCCACAGAATAGTCAGATTTTGACTAAAGTGTATTCAGTGGCGGTGTCTCGATGACTTTCAAAGGACACTCACTGTTCGAAAATTAAAACCAGCCAACGCGTCCCCACTTCACCGTGTTTGTATAACCCTCCAGGCACATTCTCTGAAATTTCCCATGCACAAGTGGAGACACTACATTGCAAATGCTTTTTCAGTTCATCGTCATGCCTTACCTCGTGAGACTTAATCTCAACTGACCCTGCTTTGTACAACAAATTTGTGTTCAAAATGAAAACAAAAAGGACGCAGCTTTGTGCAATTTTTGACTTTCCCAAAACTCCCTGCAAGGTCCAGGTGTCAGGAAGCTGCTGGCATATGGGCTCGCCCAACTCACACGCACTTAGATTGCGCTGCAAACCTCACAGCCATGTCTGCCCCCAAGCTGGGGTGTGTCGGACAATTTTCGAACTGAACGACTGGAAAATTCATTATCCGCAGCGGAGGGCCAGCGTTGACCTGTGAAAATTATTGAATTTCCTCATCGCTTATAATCGCTTGAAGGCCGGACGTCCGAACGAGTGTGAACCCGACGCGTATCCTCGTCTGGCCATGGCCCATTAATGCCACAAAAATCTGAATTAAGTGATGAAATTGAATTTTTCGATTGTGGCGTTCCCGTGCTGGTGGGAGACGTCTATTTGAAGCAGATTCCCCTGTTTTTGTGTTGTCTTTTCTGCCCGTAAGCCAAGCAAGCTAGGCCCGTGCATGGTGGACCCAATGCGGGAGCAATAATTCATGCACCTATGATGCACACAGTGCGCGCGTGATTTCGAGGAGCACTCATTGCATTGCAGCCGGCTGCCTCGGTGAGGGGATATTTGGAATTTTCGTGAATTGTTTTGCCTAAAAACTAATTGAATTCTGAATGAACGAGCACATTCGGTTATTGTGTGTGGTCGGGTAGCTAAACCGCAGTGCAGTTTAGCGACTGGGAATTTCGCAGCCGCTCTGGAGATGAATGATTTCCTCGTCGTTTTTATTCCGGTGGAGTGGATGGCGCTGTGCGATGGCGTGCCCGAACAGCATGGCCGTGTCTGAAGTGATGAGAGGTAGAATTTATAATCGTAGAGGCTATTAAACTTGCGGAAATGAATTTATGTGAATAAAATGGTTTTTAATAAGCCATTCGACTGGGTGCTATTGCAGACGATGCAAATAATATTCTTCGGTCTCTCGTGTTGGGTACAAGAACATTAGTGAACCTGACAGTAGTGACATTCATTCAAAACAAATACAAAACAACGGAAGAGTATAATTACAAAACCGAATACTCAACAAGCACAGTCGCAAACGGAAGTGACAAAATCAGCTAAGTCATCACACATTGGAGTGAAAACATTTGCTCAACCAGTAGCAGCTCCGAGTGAGAGTAGCAGTAAGCCACTAGATCCCGTTTCTCGTACCCTGTCCTTTATATTGCAAAAACTTGAGGAGCAGAGTAAGACGAATAAACTTATTCTTGAAAGACTTTTAATCCTCGAAACAAACATTAACAACAAAAATTACCCAATATGAATAAGACGAGAGAAGAGTAGGAATAGTGAATTGGAATACGAACGGCCTGCCGCAAAAGCTTGACGAACTAGAGCTTTATATTCGGGAAAAAACATATCGACACATATTTGATTTCTGAGACACTTTTAACGAATGAATCTCGTTTAAGTTTAAAAGATTACTGTGGCTATCACGCCTATCACCCATCGGAAAGGGCAAGAGGCGGGTCATCATTGGTTATACGAGATAACATCGAACGCTTAGTAGGATTAAAGATAGAATCCCATACAAAGCAATTATGTACAGTTCGCGTACATAACAAACACCACTCATATAACGTGTCGTCCATTTACTGCCCACCGTGCAGTAAAATTGAACAATACGAGTATGAAAACACATTTCTAAGTCTCGATCGAAACATTATAATCGGTGGAGATTTCAATGCGAAGCATTCCTTTTGGGGATGAAGAGGCATCTCCCAAAAAGGCAGAACACTGTACAAAACCGGTATGAAACTTGGCTGCGATTCTTACTCGACACTGTAACCTAACTACTGGCCTACGGATTTCACGAAAATAGCAGACGTCGTAGATTTCTTCGTTATGAAGGGTATTTCGCGAAATTATTATCTAAAACTGGAAGAAAGCTTTGACCTCAGTTCAGATCATTCTCCAATTATATTTAATGAGAGCGATACGCTCATATACAATACACCTAAGTCTGTTTTTACACGGTCTTTTTTTACACGGTTTTGATATAACACGGTTTGAAAATTGAATATTTTTAATTTTTTTACACGATTTTATTCCATTTAGCACGATTTGAAATTTTATGTACTTACATTTTTTTTTGTCAAATTTAATTTTTGCGAAGTATGTTCATATCACAAAAAAGTATTTATGAAAGAAAAAAGTCTTAAACCATCGATAGTATCGATAGTGCTATCGATAGTTTGCGAACACTAGCTTAAAGATTTAAGTGAATTCCCTTTTAGCGCGTACAAGCAATTTTTACTGGTCAAAGCAAATGTGAATAGCACTAATTTAGGGGAATTCCCTTTATCAGCATACAATAAAATTTACTGGTCAGAGCAATTGAAACGTGTTAATATTTTGTGAACTGTCAATGCAATAAGACGTGTTTTATTAAGAAATTTTTTGCAGGCAAATTTGATTTTCCATTAAATTTAATTTTAACGCATTAAGATAAAAGGTAAGCCAAAAAATATTTTGTATTTATTCAGTTATTTATGTTTTTTAATTTTGTAAAATATTTTATGTGTCCCTAAAAGGAAATGTCAGATATAAAACTAAAACGGAAGGCAATTTCTTTGGAAACCAAGATTGAAATTTTAGATCGCCTTCGAAATGGAGAAGGCTCAACTGCTCTTGGTAAAACGTTCGGTTTAAATGAAGCCACAATAAGAACTATAAAGAAAAATGAAATTGCTATTAGGCAATCGGTGATTTCTGGAACGAACCTATCTGTTAAGTCTTCATCATACACTAGAGATGCTGTTAAAGAAAAAATGGAAAAAGCACTCATAATATGGCTGGAGGAAAATGCCCAAAAAAGAATTCCCGTAGACGGAAACAATATCAAACAGCAAGCATTAAGGTTCTATAAAATGATAAAAGACGAACAACGGTCTACATCCACACAAACAACTGCTGAGAAGAGCTACGTATTTTCTGCAAGCACAGGTTGGATGAGGGGATTTCTCCATAGGCATGCGCTTCATAACATAAAAATCAAGGGCGAGATTGCTTCTGGAGATCAGAAAGCCGCTGAAGAATACCAACTAAAACTTAAAAAAATAATAGCGGATGGTGGATACAGTCCAGATCAGGTTTTTAACGCTGACGAAACCGGTCTTTTTTGGAAAAAAATGCCGAGAAGAACATATGTGGCCAAATCGCAAAAAAGTGCCGGGGGTTTTAAAGTTGAAAAAGATCGAGTCACATTTTTATTGTGCAGTAACGCTTCTGGAGATCGGATGTTAAAGCCCCTGCTTATCAATCGTGCATTAAAGCCTCGAGCAATGAAAGGTGTCGATTTTGATACATTGCCGGTTAATTGGATGGCCAATAAAAAAGCATGGGTGACGACTACAGTTTTCACAGAATGGTTCATTAAATATTTTGTGCCAGAAACTAGAAAATATTTGAATGAAAAGGGCTTAGAATTTAAAGTTCTTCTGTTGGTAGACAATGCACCCGGGCATCCTCAGTTGGAACACCAAAATGTACAAGTTTTGTTCCTGCCACCAAATACCACATCCCTAATCCAACCACTGGACCAAGGAATTATCGCAACATTCAAAACTTATTATATCAAACGAACATTCCAGTACATTTTGGACACTTTGGATAGGGATAAAACTCTAACAGTAATTGATGCCTGGAACAAGTTTTCTATTAAAGATTGCGTTACACATGCTGCTTTAGCATTGTCAGATTTACGACCATCAACCTTAAACGGATGTTGGAGAGCAATTTGGCCAGAATGTGTAAAAAGTAAAAATCCTGTGGAGAAAAATACAAACGAATATCCCAATATAATTGCTTTAGCACACGCAGTTGGTGGGGAGGGTTTTGATGACTTGTTATCTGATGACATTGATGAACTGATGATTGATAAAGTTCTTAGCGAAGACGAAATATTACATTTTGCCTCACAGAATGCTGATGTTATAGAAAGCAGTGATAGTGAAGAACCTGTAAAATTAACTTTAATTTTATTCAAGATTAAGATTAATTCAAGAAGGGCTTCAACTTGCAAATAAATTAGGACACCATTTCGTCAAAAATGATCCCAATGTCGAAAGAGGTGCACAATTCCAACGTGAGCTGCATTCTTGTATGGCTCGTTACAAGGAATTATACAAAGAGGTAGCAAGAATTGGCGAACAACGGCTCATAACAGAGTTCATTTTTCAAAATGTAGATGCCGAACGAGCAAGAGAAAGTCCAGTTCAAAATTATTCCAGCGATGATAGTGAATGTACATATACGCGTTCGAAGCAAGCGAATGCGAATAACTGATTACGACAGCAATTAAATTTATGTTGCTGTATTTATGATTATCACTTATTTTATTTTATTTTATTTTATTTTTTACCTTAAAAATTGAATAACCTATTCTTTTCGTTCACAACATAGTTGTTTAGTTCCTGAACTTGCCATACATTTAATTTATATTATGTACTTTTAAGATTAGAGTGCATATCTTTTTTATCATTAATTACTATGCTTGTGAAAATAAGCATTATATATTTGATTTAATAAAATAAACATGAATTCTTGTTCTTAAAAATTCTTGTTTTTCACTAATTTTAATAGGTTTTAGAGATTAGGAACAAATCACCCATTTTTGTATACGATCAATGTCTTTTTTTACACGGCTTCTTCTGGAACCAATCTACCGTGTAAAAACAGACTTAGGTGTACCTAATCATCGTACAAATTGGCAAGTTGTGAGGAACTACTTGCAAAATCACGTTGAACTTATGATACCGCAGCACGCAAGAAATGGCAGCAAACTCGCTCCCCACAGCATGAAACTCGTCTTAACCAATTGAGTAATCTGTTAAAGGCGAAAATCAAAGCATTAAAAAATAATAATTTAAATACTTATCTGCAAAACTTATTTGCAAAAAAAGAAACAATAAACTGAAGCACATAACGCGCCAATTCGAAAAAATGGAAACGAGTGGACAAAAGAAGATAAGGATTAACCTAAACTCTTCGCAGACTACTTGGAAGAGACGTTTAAGCCATTCGACAGTCCAACTCTTCTTGTCACTTACAATGGATTTGCGGTATACGACGACAATTATGTTCTGAGAAGTGTTACCTTGGCAGAGCTCAAGGAAGAACTAAAAAAGCTCTAACCGATAAAAGCTCCTGGTTACGATTTAATTACAGGCGAAATTCTTAGAGAGTTACCTAGGAAAGCCGTTCTTTAGTTACTCTACTTTATTAATGCCGCGCTTAGACTTGACCATGTCCCTAGTCAATGGAAAGTGGCAGAAGTTCTAAGACCCGAGAAACCACCAACGGATAAAAAGTCCTATCGACCTATCTCACTACTTCCGATAATGTCTAAAGTATTTGAACAAATTCTGCTTAGACGTTAAAGTCCAATTGCTCATACCAAATCACCAATTTGGTTTTAGAAGGAAACACTCAACTATTGACCAAGTACATCGTATAACTGATGTAATAGAAAATGGATTTGAAGAAAAGCACATTTCTCTATGTTTCTCAAGCCTTTGACAAAGTTTGGCATGAAGGCCTGAAATATAAACTATGCCGATCTCTACCGGAGAAACTGTATAGTATTTTAGCGAACTGTCTCCCTGATAGGATCTGATGAATACTCTGCTTTTAAGAATATAAATGCTGGTGTACCGCAAGGGTGTGTTCTTGGCCCTCTGCTATACCTGATTTACCACAAGAAGAACACACTGTTCTAGGCACATTTGCTGACATCGCTATTTTGGTAAGAGCTAAAACGGTTGAAGAGTCCACATTAAAATTACAACGTTTACTAGATCAGATACACAAATGGATGAACTTATGGCGAATTGTTCCTAATGAAAGCAAATCAGTCCATATTAACTTCACTTATAGGCACGTTAATAACTCGCCAGTTTACCTAAATCGTGTCCAAATACCTTTTGGCAATGAAGCAAAATACCTTGGGATGAATCTTGACGTGAAACTCAAGTGGAAGGAGCATGTTAAGAAGAAACTTGCAGAACTTGACATGAAATATTAAGATCTGTACTTGCTTATTGGTAAACAATCCAACCTAAGTATTGACAACAAACTGCTTGTATACAAGCAGATCCTAAAACCTGTTAGGACGTATGGCGTACAACTTTGGGGTTGTACCAAAGCAAGTAATATGAGAATAATACAGACTTTTCAAAATAAGGTGCTTAGAACTATCGTTAATGCACCATGGTATATCAGAAACGACAATATCCACAGAGATCTTGAAATATTACCACTCCAAAATGAAGTTAAGAACTTTGCTTGTAAACATAAGCGCCGCCTAGCAGACAACATAAACTCTGCAGCTTACCCGATCCTTGAGGAAACTAATGTCTTGAGCCGACTACAAAGGACTAGAGCCCTTGATCTCGTGCCATAGTCTACACCCGCGCATGGTTGCGGTTTTAGCAGGAACTTTTATTTGAGAGTAACCTGCCGATCAGTACATAAATTATGAAATCCAAACCACTGGTTAAGTGCTTCACTTATTTGTAGTCTTCAAAAGGAGGTGGTTTTAGTGAGTAAAAATCTCACACTTCTAGGTGCGAACGTTCGCCATAGAGTCTTGTCGAAGAAAATGTATAAATATTAATATGGAATTACGTTAAATGTTTTTCTCAGTGTTTGTAGTAACAATGTTATATATTTCTATTGTATTGTACATACTGGCATATTGCAGACACAAGAAGTGGCAAATGTTATTTTCTCCTGACTTAGAGGACAGATCTTACACCTCTCATTGGTGATAATAATAGTTCTACTAATTCTTCGCATTTTTTCTGAACTAATGCTACACATACCTATGACCTTCGGTTTTTTAAGTTTTACTTTTTCCCTTATCACTGCAAAAATATATGAAAGACGTTTCAAAAATTTCTTACAATTCCAAGTCATAGGATAGTGCATACATTGCACAATCCAAAGCAGAAATAACAATACATACTTACTTACCAGGCTGACGACCCATGCAGGGTCCGAGCCTGAGCGATAGGTGCTTTCCATTCTTGACAGTCCTGGGCACTCTGCTTCCAGTCATCAAGACCAAGCTGTCTTGCATCTGCGATAACTTGGTCTTTATACCGGAGATTCGGTCTTCTTCTCCTTCTCGAACCAGGAGGCTCGGATACGAAGACCCTCTTAGCTGGAGCATTGTTGTGCATGCGCTCGATGTGGCCGAGCCAGTGCAGTCGACTGATCTTTGCCTTCCGGACTACATCCACATCCTGGTACATTCTCTCGTAGAGTTCGCGGTGGTATCTTCTCCCCCATTCGCCTTCATCGCAGACGGGACCATATATCCGACGTAGAATTTTTTTCGTCCTCCCAAATTCTACAGATGATCTGGTTCATGCTCCCTACGAGAACATCGCCACCGGCTTAAAGAGCTCTGATGGTAAGCCATCTGAGGCTGCGGCTTTGTTGTTCTTTAGCCTTTTAATGGCTGTGGCGACTTCTTCAAAGCTAGGTGGGAGGACTACTTCATCGACTGGGGTTGGAATTTCTTGATTCCCTATCACTCTCTCCCAGTCAAGCCCGTTAAGCAGCTGTTGGAAGTGCTGCTTTAACACATCCACTATTCCCTGCGGGTCAGTAAGCAGGTTACCTACACAGTTTCGAAGAGCCTGGGGGCTTTTGGCTTTTAAGTAGAAGGACCGTATTTTAATCTTGTCCCTAGACTCTTCGATATTCTTGAGCTGGGAGGTTGCGAGGGAAATTTTCTTCAGGCGTAGACGATATTTCTCTTCCCTTCTTCTAGCCCGGTACTCCTCCTGAGCTGCCCTAGTTTTTCTAGTTTCTAGTTTTTTTTTTGTATGTCTCGTTAGTCGTATGTTTCTTCTGCTCACACTCGCCATCATACCACGGGGTCTTCGTCGGAGGTGGTAGGTAGCCTAAGGTGGTTTCGGCTAATTCTTTGATGGCCGAGCGGCAATGTAACCACATCTCGTTGGCGTTTGCGTATGACGTGGGCGTACCGGAGAGTCTCTCACTCAGTTGCTCTTCGTAGGCTCTGGCAATCTCGATTGAGCTCAGGCGTCCAATGTCAGCTGGTGCATTGGACAGTCGAGCTCTGAATCTTGCTTCTACGAGAAAATGGTCTGAGCCGACGTTTGCCCCCCCTGAATTTTCGTACATCCAGGATATTTGAAGCATGTCTTGCGTCAATGAGCACATAGTCGATTTGGTTGGCGGTTCGACCGTCTGCAGATCTCCAGGTTGCTGTGTGAATTTTTTTGCGAGGGAATCGAGTGCTCCATATTACGTGCTGCCGCAAAGTCTGTGAGGTGGAAGCCGTTATCTGTTGTCGAGTCGTGGAGGCTGTGTTTCTCGATCACTCCGCCAAAGATGTTGGCATTGAAGTCTCCGAGCACGATCTTTACATCGTACTCCGGACAGGATCCGCAGTCACCGTCCAAGAGGTCACAATAGTCCTCTTTGACAGAGTCTTCAGCCTCGTCGGTATGATGTTGGAAAATCTGCCTTGGATGCTGATCACAGCCAGGCGATCACTTATCTTTTTAAGTCGTGGACCTTCGACCTTAACCATCCAAATATGTGCAACCTGTGGGGTTGCAGCCCCCCGCACAACCACAAGAGGATCTCTGCATACATTGGTTCACCTCACAACGGGTGTTGTGAAGGCTATCCAGGGGGTGCCGCGGTAAGGCTGTATGTCGACTTGATCTGTGCATCGACAAGGATCGTTGCTGGCATCCCGCCAAGTTGGGAACGATCAACAACTTTGCCCTGTGTGTACAGACCCTGCCCCCCATAATAGCAATACATACAAAATAAAGCTACCGACCAGCGATTCTTTTGTCGCTTTCGAATCATCTGATCATAAAATTCTATAATTCCCGGGATTTTTGGGTGATCTTAAACTATATACAGTGGACTCTCTCTAAGTTGAACTCTCCTTTAGTCGAAACTCTCTCTAACTCGAACTTTTTCGGCATATTTTACATACATTTCCCTCAGCTTTCCATACAAAAACCTCTCTCTAAGTCAAACTCTCTCTAACTCGAACAAATTTTGGTATCCCGTGACAATTCGTCTTAGGGGGAGTCCACTGTAGTTGTTAACCCGGGTTAACTCGGTTTGTAAAACCTTCGAGTTGGCACACCAATAGTTGCAACTATAGGGGGTTGCTCTGTATGTACATGTACATACATATTTAAATAACTTTTCTGTGTTTTATTTTAGTTTTAAATTTTTCTGCCACTAAAAAAGTACACCTGAAGCATAAAATATACATAATACCATAAAGTTCTACACTCCCCAGAATTGTTATCGTTAATTCTTATGAATGATTGAAAAAATACAATCAAGCGGTGGGAATACCATTTATCTCATATCTTCTTCATAGAGGAGCGACGGAGTCGTATGAGTGAGATTATCCAATCGAATATCATTCTTGCCAGCGAATGGGTTTGCCAAAAGTCGTATTTGTTGTTGTGGTCCTCCACACCACTCAGTCGTGATTGTCTTGGTTGTGAATTTTCAATTGCATCATCCTTCTTGTTTGAAAATCAATTCATCACAGCACAGCTCAACGTTTCAAAATGCTGAAAAGCAATAAATTATGTGAAACTAAATGCAACCCGTTGCAGTCAACAACAAGGCTGCATGGTAATACGGGCCCACACCCATTTCCTCCCTCTCTACGTGAAACCTAATCGAACATTCGATCGGATTTGCAAATCAGCAGCACAAGCCACTTGGACCTGTTAACTAGCCGTCAAATACACTCGTTTAGGTTCCCCAAATCATGCCACCGCTGTAATAGGTCACCGAATTTCAAACTCGCCCCCATCTCCGGACCTGGGCTCCTGGCGCACCTTCTTCCCATGCCCTCACACAATAGCTCCCATTTATTCCCTATTCACAGAATCACTTGTGTGTGTGTGTTTGTATGGTACAGAGGTTAATGTAAATTTTGAATCTATCTTCATCTCAAATTTGTTGCTGCAAGTTTCGTAATTCATCCTTTTTGTATGCTCTTCTCTTACAGGGATAATGTTCGACTACCTAACGAGCCGCTTATCGAGATGGACGCAGCACGTACTGCTGGGAACGCTGCTGTCAATATTAGTCTACAGCTTCATGTTATTCGCACCCCTTGCATATGGAACAAGCGGCCCAATGGCTAATGAGTCCAATTCAACAATGCATGGCCTAAAATGGCTGCCATCGTGGGAATTTTAATTAGGCATTTCATTCGAATCTTCCTGTTTCCCTTGGGCAAACGGCATACATACACATCGCTGCTACATGAATTTCCACCCGACATCCACTCCCGTCCACCGCGGTCCAACAGCCATCCGACGACCACCAACAAGCCCATAATCTTCAACATTGTGTAACATGAGTTCAGCAAAAATACGGACATCGACCGGGTATCATTATCGTCATGGCCTTACGCATCCCGAAGTTCCATTGAATTGCAGTGGATGCCGAGAAAACGTTCTGCATTTCAGTGGAAACTTTAACATCTCATCCGATGGATGTTCGAATGCGCACTCAGATGCATGACCGGATGTGTGGGTATCACGGAGAGATGTTTTCCAAGCATTTGGGAACCAATTTTGTGAACGACTTTGAAATCAGTATTTTCCTTCCGCGGACCCCGGCTGCTTATGCATCTTGGTGGAACTTTTGATCTGCATTGTAGGCAGTGCATGTGCAGTATGTATGCTTGTTTGTCAGTGAACAGTGCTTACGACAGAAAGGGGACATTAAAGTAAATTGAACGCTAAAAGAGTTTTTTTGTTTGTTTTCTTTTTGCACTGCGATTGCGTATACAACAGAGATACAAAATTTTTTATGTTTAATCTTATGAAAACTTGTAGCCGCCAGTTTAATTAATCCTCGTTGTGTCTACTGAATAAGTCACTCATTGAAATATCAAGCTAAACAGTAAGTAGAAAAAAAAGGGAAAAGAAAGAATTTGTAAGTGTACAGTGACAAATTCAAGGGACAAAGGGCGAATCTATAAAGACGTTTTCAGATGTTCTTACTCGTGTTAGGTAGTGCAGTACTCTCTAGCTAATCCGTCGCTCGACAATCCGACAACTACTATTGTAAGAAAGCAACACGAAAAAATAAATCGAATTGCCGTCGGCAAAACTCATGGTCACTCAAGTCTAGACACGCAACAACAACAATGGGAGGAGCTGATGTGGAAGTGCAGTTGTTCTGATGGGAGGAGGTGGGGGAGTGCAGAATGGCATAACAGCTGATCTAGCTGATCGGTCACAGGCCCTTGATTGGATCCAAATCATGATGTTTTCTTCGTAGGAGGGATGAACCATTAAAATCATGTCTTCCTTCAAAATAAAGCATTTGTCGAATTATTTCAGTGAACATAATTCATCCCTCAAATAATGAAATTGAAACGAACTCATTGTGTGTGTTTTTGGACAAACTGTGTTAAGTCTTTTTTCCTTTGTGTTTGGATTGCTAATGAGTGTTTTCTAAACTGTCCTCCTAGTGTCCACACAACACAATTATAATCCGTCGTATTTTGCAAGCTAGATTTTGTCATGATGGCTCTGTTATCCGACATCATTGAAAATCTTCAGCTCTATAGTCCGCCATCTTACCTCTCGTTCACGTGTACACATTTTAATTCAGTTTGTCCTTCCTGTAAAGTATAAGCTGGCGATTCTTTGTCGTGGCGGATTGTCGAGAGAGAGTATTGTCCTGCCATCCATTTTGGAGATTAAATCGAACGCCGCGTCCATAACCAGTAGTCGCTGTAACTAGCCACTTCTCCAATGGAGGGCCTGAGGGTTTTACTAGACCATTTTTCGCTTGAACTCTGTTCTTAGACGAGTGCTTGAAAAGAGTGCCAAAATTACAAAAAAATTAGTGTAAGTATACCGGAACGAAAGCCACTCATATTCCCCATTCCTTGACTTCGAAATACCCTTCCGGTCTTATTTTCCAACGAGGGAGGATTTTAAGACAGATTAACCCATCAACAATTCGATCATGGATCGAAGATAATAAAATGTACAGGCACGCGCATTTTCTCCAGATTGTTTAACATGCATTGCTCCATCAGATTGATGATTCAGGCAGTAGTTCAAGCGTAGTTCCTGGCAGTTATGGAAGCGGCCAAAATGATATCAACTTTGGAAACAGTACCAACTGATATGACAATCTAAATTGACAGTCAAGCGGACATGGACGATATGTCGGCAATAGAAATCAAGTCCAGGCTGGTCGCATGCTGCCGAGAAGATCTTTAAGCTGATCATTCATGATCACCTACGAATGTCACACACAGAATGATGGTTGTTTTTATTCGTTCACCATCCACTATTGCTCATGAATATAATTCCTCAGTTTTGCTTCAACAACGGAGACTGGGGGTTCTTAAGGTAATTTGTTAACTGAGATTAAAATGAGTGAAGCCTTTCACATTGTGAGTTATAGGAAAAAGCAAGGAAAAACAAAACATTAATACAAATATTGGACGAAGTGTTGGCTACAAAAAAGGCACAGGAACTTGAGGTAACCTCACTCATAGATGATCCAAATTTGTTTGGGAATAGTTTTTCAAGCATTCGCTTCATCATTCACTCCGATTTGTTTCGTTTTTGCGTGCTGTCCGTGCTCATTGAAGGTCAAATGCAAAATGATAACGAATGAATGGCAATCATAGCCATCGATAGCCGGCAACGAGAGAGCGGATGAAGTTGTCAGGAGAGGGGTTGACATCCACACATCCCAGGCAATCCGATTCATCAATCCACTTGTAGATGTCCAGAAAAAAGTGATGAAAGGATGACAAATTCAAGGAGCTAGCTAAAGAAAGGTGGATCCGTCCAACAACCTGTGAGACCACTCGCATGATATGGCCCAAGTTCAACATTGCAGAAACCGACAAAATTCTTCATAGCTAGAATCATCTAAAGTACCATGAAAACAAAATGGGGCTTATCCAGGTTATATCCGGTTACATATCCCACATGGGAACAAAATCGCTCAATATTCTCTCTGCCAAATTCTTTGCAATTATATCCGATCCGCAAGACGAACACGCGCACCGGTAAATTTATTTGTTCGCTATTTCAACTTGCACGCGCATCGGTGAATTCGCTTAGATTGCAGTTTAGTGATTCAGGTGAGAACTGAGCTTGGGAAATGGGAATGGAAAAATTGTTAGTTAGTAAGCAGCAGTGTACGAGTTCGGTACTTTTTTAATAAAATAAATTATTTTTTTTTTCGCTCAATCGCGAGTTAATTATTTATGTTCCATGACTATACCCATATGCAGAGGATGTGATGATGAAGAAGAAAAAGGGGATACCCCGTACTACCGTTGCCACTGCCTTCTTCCAGGACCTCCGGGACCTATCAAAGATCCTCTAACCTCTTTTTTAAGATTTCTAAGGATTTCAGGATGACTGGACAACATACTGGCATGACGGGTAGGAGGAAAGTGTGTAGAGCACCTATGGGAGACGTGGCTTGTGCATATAACCACTAATATGACCACCACCGACAAACTCAAGGATCCACAAGTAAACCATTAGATTAGAGACCACTATGCAACTCAAGGCCAGAGAGCATGGCTGACCACTGAAATGCTGTGAAAAATTGTGGGTGTGGAACGTCAGGGGTGTGTGCGTCGACCCCTACGCAACTTAACCTCGGTGCCTGAATTTGATTCCGGTACGACCAAAAATAATTTTCACTTTCTCACCTCCTTTCGAGTCACTGACAATGCTCAAAGCTTCTCAAACTTGGCCGTTCATAGTCGACGTAAAACTGTAGGTGCCTTCCACTCTTGAAAGAACAAAGGCACGCACAACATGAGTGGTTGCTGAGGAGATAGGCCCAGGTCCACTTCGGACTGTCGCGCCACCCATATGATACTTATATGTGCACGGATGTCTTGGGCGTATGCCAGGTCGTCACATATAAGCGTTATACGGGATCATGTGAACAACCGGGGTATGAGAACACCTTTGATCTCCATTAGGGATAACTGAATGAGTAGCAATGGAAATCTTTATTTGGTCCTTTACAATATTTTTTGTTAAGTGGAAAATATGATATCCGTCAAGTGTCAGTCGCCATTACTGTGGCACATGTACACATTTGTGGCGGTTGTATCGCATTTTCCATGACTTCCCACAAGATTTATACTAAACGCGTTTCTGCCGAATAGCCTCCTTAAGGCCTGCGATTGTCTGAGGCAGGTTCGAGTCGAGTAACTAAACGCTGAAATGTTTGCCCAGTTGGGGCGACACTATAAGGAAACCGATGTTCCGCCGCGCAAACACCACCGACCGACTATTGGTTAAAAAAAATCAACACAATTATTCCACTCACTACCGGAGCATAGCTTCTGCGTTTCTATATTACAGGTGTATAGTTAAAAATTTTTAAATACGATTGACGTACGACGCCATGTACAAAAATTATAACACGATTAATTCTGTATCACTTTGTAGAAGACAGACCATTTACTCTTCTAATGAACATCCCTTACACTATATCAAACATTATCACAGTCTGATAGAAAATCGTTGCGGTAGAATCAGTTCAAAGTTGCTGTTGTGTGTGAACTTTTGGCTAGCAGTGCAATCACGGAAATCTATCTATTGCCACGCTGTTAAAATGCCTACGAAAGGAAGAGGCAGCACAGAGAACACCAAATTTATTGAAAATAAGATCTCACTGGAAGATGCAATAAATACATTTTTGGGAAAAAATATCGGTGCTAAGGTGGATATTTAGTAAAATACAAGACTACATCGGTGGAGCTTGTATCTTCATTAAACTAAATACAATAGTGTGGACGATTTTTATAGAGGCCCGCAATACATAATGATATTATTGTATTGTAACTACGACTTCTGCGACTACGCCAAATTCAACTGTACAATATATTCTATTATAATAATAGTACGGGTAACGCGTTAGACAGAGGTGGGTGTTAGTCTAGCTTCTCAGCTACCACTAGTGTTGTGCTTGCTATTGTTCTTTCAAGAGTAGAAGGGATTTACATTTTAATGCCGACTCTGAACGGCGTAGTTGAGAAGCTTGATTCTAGACTTTGGTCACTCGAAAGAAGTGGAGCCGATAATTATGAAAGTTGGTAAATTGGGCATTCGAGTCGTAGGAGTCGACGCACTAACCCACTACGCCATGGCGACCCACGCAATATTTCTTATAGCTGTTTAGATTTTTTCCCACAGTGGTTGCTGAGAAGCTAGGCCCTGCCCGTCTATGGTCTGCAGAGTCACCCTCATTATTATTATTATTATTATTATGATTTGGGCATACACTTAGGTCGGTAAAGGGCAGACACACCATTGCACATAACTAACGCAATATACCTGAGGATGGATCGATGAGAGTAAAGCAATAAATGCTCAAATTTCGGCGGACTCAGAAGTATGGAGATCCAAACTAGAAGCCCAATATCGGCAGAAGCAGAAAGGAGTACAGAGTAGTTTTAAGACATGAAACATACTGGCTTCAAAGGCTGAAGATAAAAGGGATAGTTGAAATAGGTCTGTTTGAAACCATCCAAGAAACTCATTGGTGGTCGAAACTCAAAACAACGGCTGGTGCTGATTGAAAAATGTGACGTTCTAATTCCAGATACTCCTTAGACCGGGAGAACATTTCCCTACTGTCTTAAACCACTTAGACGATGGCAGAATGATTTCGATCTCTAACAAGTATTCCATTGCAAAAAAAATCCCTGAATTCGCAGCAAATGAGATAAAATAGCAGCTATAAGGTCCCTCAAGAACAAACAGTGATGTCATCCCTGTCGGATTATTTCAAGGTGCTCCAAATACATGCGATGATACATAGCGAACTATTTCCACAGGAGTGTCCATCTCCTCACTTAGTCCAATAAGGGAAAATTAGTAGAATGTGGATACTGGAAAATAATTCTTGGTCGTTTGGATTTTTGTTTACGCACTGGATCCTTCCGCATCTTTCTCATAAACACCTTACGGGTCATAATCGTGAAGTGCGTTTAGTACCCCCGGATCGAATGACCGCATCCGTGAACCGCCTGGACACTGGGTGTGCAGAAACCCTTTTATCTGCTATCAATAATTATAGGCCTATTTCTTTACTTCCAATGTTTTCAAAGATTTTTGACAAAGCGATAAAGAATAGAATGATCAAATTCTTAGATAAAAAAAAATAATTTCGGGGATACGAATATTTGCCAATTATCTCAATACGTGGAAGATAAAAATTAAATTTGAAAAACTGCCCAGCAATCCACTTGACGTTTGTGGAGAAAGAGTTAACTGGAAGTCTAGTGTAAAATACCTGGGTATTCATTTGGATGCCAGGTTGACGTTCAAAGAGCACATAGCAAGCACTGTCAATAATGTAAACATTAGTAGAAAGATGCTTTACTCTTTCATAAACAGGAAACCAAAGCTTATTAGGTCCAACAAAATCATAATCATAATCCATAAGGTGATATTCCAGTCAATACTACTTTATGGATGTCAAGTATGGGGAAGATGTGCCAATAGCCATATTAAGAAGCTGCAAGTTACACAAAACAAACTGCTGAAAATGATGCTTAATTTGTCCCGATACCATTCAACTTCGGATCTTCACCTCCAAGCGAATGTTGAATTGATCTCCGACAGAATAATTAAATTAACGGATAAATTTCGATAAAACAAGGGTTTTTCAGATAATCCTCTCATAAACCAATTAAATATCTAATAATAATTTGTTTATTTTCCAATATATGTCATAATACTAATTTATATTTAACTTATTTATATATATATACGTATTTCATTTATTAAATTATTTATTTAGTTTTGTTTTTTTATTTATTTATTTATTATTTATTTATTATCTATTTATTTATTTATATGTTTATTTATTACTTATTCTGTTCGATTATTAATTTTTTAAAATGTTCTATTTATTAATATAATAGATTCATCAATCTATCCATTCTTCTTTTTTTTCTTTTTCTTTTTTCTTTGTATTGAAGTTTTTCTTGTAATTTTCTTCAAAATCACTTTTCTTTACATTTGTATACCTTTTAAACCTAAAAGACAATAATTCAGTTGAAAGATATAAAATTTAAATATCGAATCTCTGTATGTAAATTGTGTGACCACCACATTGTATTTTTAATACGAAATAAAGACATATCTATCTATCTATCTAAAAATAATTTCTTTAGCAAGTACCAATTTGGTTTTCGGTCAGGTTTTTCAACTGAAGGAACAAATATTTTTGTAATATTCTTTTTCTCATTTGCAGAAATCTAACTGCGGCTCTTTTTATTGATATTACGAAAGCTTTTGATACTGTTAATCATAATATCTTTTTAGTAAAATGATAGAATTGTGTTTTTAGGTGTAATATACATAATTGGTTCAGGTCGTATTTGTCTAACACGAAACAGAGGGTGAAAATAAATGGTCAAAGGAGTTCTTTTAGAAACAGATCCAAAGGAGTTCCTCAAGGCTCTGTGTTAGGACCGATACTTTTCTTAATATTTATAAACTCACTATTTTCTCAGAATTTCCGTAGTAAGATAAATGCATTTGCTGATGACATGGCATGTGCTTTTCAGTGTATCTCCCCTTTAAACTCAATTGCTGACATGAATCATGACCTGAAAGTTCTGTGTCATTGGTTCCAACAGCAATCTTCTGATTAGTGACAAAACGAAGATGATGCTTTTTAATCTATGTGGAAGAGAGTTGGATTCTGGCACTGTTTATTTCCACTGTGCAAAATGCAAAAAGTTTTTACATAGTAAAAATATTTGTAAATCAGGAGCAACCGCACAGACTTATTTTGAGAACCTAGCATGTTCAGAGAATTGCTTTGTTATAGAAAATGTTAAATTGTTTAAGTATCTTGGTGTTACACTTGATTAGAGGATGAGCTGGTCCGACCATACTAGTGCGCTTAAAAGGTACCTTATAGCCCCCACCAGACAGTTATACTTTTTCAAATAATTCAGTTCGCAAGATCTTCTTATGTGCATCTATTATGTGTTAGTCCATTCTACACATTATTCGTCTTATTTGTAACAAAAATCGTCGTTTTACTAGTCTGTTACTTTTCAGAAGCCTTAAAATTAATCCCTTAAAACATCTATACTGTTATAAGGCCGTAAAAATATTTTTTTCTATATCAGGCTATGAACTGAATAGAAGCTCCGATTACTACAACCAAAGAACCAACAATTTGCATCTAGTTACTGTACCACATCAGAGTCTGCAAATTTTCTTCAACTTTTTTACAGTTTTTGCTCCCAGACTCTATAATAACTTACCATATGACATTAGAATTGTTAGAATTAAATCCGTATTTCTAAAGATGATAAAACTATGGGTCTTGAATAAAAGCTATGATGAAATATCCAACCTGCTTTGTGTTTTCATCTGATTAATTCTCTTCTTTTCATATATCATATTAATATTATTTCCTTGCTTGTTTAATTTCTATTACGCACATACTTATCTTCTTCTATATTTTTTTGTTGTCAACGTACTAGTAAATTTCACAATATATTTTGCGACCCCACTATCTTTCTTTCTATCTTTTTATTTATTTTTGTTATTCATTTTTAATTTTTTATTTTTATATCGCCTCAAGTTCCTTCTGAACAATAGATTTCAGGTTCTCTTTTTTTAATTCATATATTTTATTCCATAATGTAATTCTTCTATTGTATTGTCATAATTTAAATTTTTTAAAGAATAAATTATTACTACTATTATTATTACTACAATTACTTTTCGGTATGGACCGAAATTACTTTCTTGACACTAGGTGTCCAGAAACCCTTTTCGGTATGGGACGAAATTACTTTTCTACACCCAGTGCTAGAAACCCTTTTCGGTATGGACACCCAGAGTCCAGAAACTTTTTTTGTTATGGACCGAAATTACTTTTCGGACACCTAGTCTTTTCTGGACACTCTTCTCCATATAGAACAAAATTACTTTGAACCCTTTTACTTGAAACCCTTTTCGACATGAACCGAAATTACTAGCTGCAACCAGCCCAGTGAGTTGGAGATCCTAAGTTGAATCCCTGTGCTTCCAAGAGTGTTAATAAAGGGGGGAAAAATGCACGATAGTACGATGAAACACGGTATGAAGACGAAATTTTAATATTTTAGTAATTTAATTTTTTTAAACTCTTGCAATATATCGCGTTGGTTTTTCTTTTTAATAATTCATAAAAAATAAGCTACCCAGGACCAGGACATTTTTTATATTCGTTTTAAAAATCAATGGCTCCTACGTAAAAATCTGCTGTCCCTAATTATTTGGCTACCACTGTATTTTCAACCTACAATATCTGATTTGTGAATTCTGTGCACCTTTGGCTAAGTTTTCTTACCTGTTTTAAAGGAATCAGATACGTTGGAATCCACTTCAGGAAATCGAAAACTGCACTTGAAAAATTGGCCGTGGGGGTCAGTTTTGGATAGCCAAAGCGGCCCAAGTAGAACGCGATTCCGCGAAGAGAGGACTGGGATTGTGGGCGCATTAATTTTATCTCGGATGAGAGAATCTACACAGATGGAGTCGGGGCAGGTATCCTTTCAGAAGATCTGAATATAGGTACAACCTTGAGAGTACCGAATGACGCCACTATCTACCGGGCAGAAATACTCGCGATTAAGGAAGTGTGTCATCTAATCGGATCAATCGAACACACTGGCTCCATGCATAGAGTTGCTATCCTCGTTGATAGTCAAGCAGCCATCAAAGCTAGAGTGTCTGCCACCACATACTCGAAAATAGGTCAGAGGTCCAATCACCGCATCCGTGAACCATTATACGAACAGAAATTACGTTACTCGTCATACGAACGAACGTATACGGATCATGTCATACGAATGTTGACGGAACGGAATTATTCTGTGCAGGAAATATTGTAATAGAGTGGAACATAGTAAATGTAATAGTTAAACGTCAAATATTTGTCATTTGTGAAGTTATTATTTTTTATTTATTTATTTATTAATCCAACATATAATTGTTAAAGTTACAGTTTATCTGTAAAGCCAGAGCGATGAAGCCTTAGGCTAGATTTGTGAAATTATTTATGCAAAATGTAACGATTGAAACAAGCGATGGATTCTATTTTGCAATTTTACTCTGGTTCAGAAGATATTATTAGCTGCGTTTTTTTGCAAGCGTATATACGCTTAAATTTCGATTTGCATGTAAAATGCACTAACAACGAGTCCTATATCCGCTTAACTTACTCATCATATCTATCGCCGCTTAAGGAATAAGCGCGGATAAAAACAATGCTTCCACTCATTAATTTCTGTGTTTTCATTCCTGAATTCATTCATTCATTGTTTAGGTTGCTGTATGTGGCTTACACCTGCAGGTTTGGTTGATGTATTAGATCATTTTCAATTATTTTAGCATCCATAAGTATGCAATTTTTGGTATACTCAGATTATCTGCTATACATTCCGTTTTGGCTTCGTAAACGATTATTTCATTTGATGAAAATTTTCTTATTTTATAATTATTAAGTGTTTTTGCTTTTAAAGTGGTTTAAAGTACACAGTCACAAAACGAAGATTGTGACCATCAAAGATCAAAAATCACCTTCCACGACTACACCCCTGAATGAATGAGCAAATGTCATAAATGTAGTCGGTGCTGCCAAGATTTTATGATGAATCATTAAGCGCCGATGATCGTTTTTTTGTGCACTTCAAAATTAAGCGTATATACGCTTGCAAAAAAACATGGCTATTATTTTATAGTACGATTGGTCCGAAGGCTGCTAAGAGATAAATCTATGGAACAAACAATCTAAAAAGAATAATTTGAGACACCATAATACGAATATATTAGACTTCGATTTTCAAATTCATTAAACATTTTCGATTGAATAAGGCGGCGTTTAAAATTGTTCTCTCTAAATTTGAACAAAAGCCACATTTTCTATTGCACTACCTCCTGTGCTGAAATTCGCTTCGACACTTTCGCTATCGACATCGTCTATTTAATTGATGGATGGCTCTTTTTGCAAGGGATTTATTTTGTTCCAGTTTGTCCCAAAAACTGTCGTCATTCCATTTTATGTATTTACTTCCTATATTTTAACTGTTATTTACATGATTTAATATTTTATAAATTTAATATTTTATTTATTTCTTAACTATATTTCACTGTCTACTGATCGAATGACGTTTCGATTAGTTTAACACGTTCACATGCACGATAGCGTGTTGTGTGATCCCGAATTGACACGTGAACGTAAAAACGTCCACGTGTCCTGCAATCCCAAATACACGTTTTCCGATAGCGATTCATTCGTTCACGGATGCGGTGATTGGACCCCAGGTTTGCTTCGCAGAACTTCCTAGTATGTCAGAAAGATTCAGGGTAACCATTATTTGTGTTCCCGGGCACCGAAACAGCCCATGTAATGAAAAGCTGACGAACTAGCCAAGCAAAGTTCCGCACTCGACAGCTCGTCAAGAAGTGTGACTAGTAATAACTGGAATCAATTCATACTGCTGGTCTTATGTGGTCTTAACTAACCACCTACCCAAAATCCGTGGAAAATATGGTTGCTATATAATATTACACGGGCTGTACTAAGTCGGACCCGCCCATTAGGGCACATCCCGATAAGAGAACACGCAATGAGTCTTAGAATTCCATACAACACACATTATCGCAGCTGTAACGACACTACAGAAAATGAAACATTAACTCATTTTCTGCGGCTGCACAGCGGTGGCTAGAATCAGACAGCGAAGACTAGGCAAACCCTTTTTCGAATCCCTCGATGAAAAATCCAAAATTTTAAATAACAAATGAGCTCATAAGCAATAAAGAGCTGTGGTATCACAACGGCACATAGTGCTGATTGGGTTCTCCTAGAAACACACACATACAAACGCGCCTTTACCCTTGGTAATATCTTTTAACCCTTGGTAATATTTCGTGTCCTTACTTTGGCACTAGAATCGCCATCATCAACGGTGTGCAAACGACTGGTCGTCTTGCAGTCAACATAAACCGTGCACAACTCAAGCCAAGTCTATACGCCAGAGTCATCAAAAAGTGCACAGAACCTTAAGGCACGCACGGTCTGGTTCCATTTATCGCAGTCGTTATGTTCTTCTCTGTATCGACTCAGAACTGTCTTCCATCACATTGTAACAAGATTACGACTGCCATCAACTAATCTCCATTTTATTTCGTTCAGGTAATGATGGCTCCTTGCTATACACAGACGTCTTAAAACAGTTGACAAATCCTAATTCACGCCGACCTTCCGATTCCTCAAGTACCTGCTATTGTCTCAACATCGCCAATAAACTGTTCCCCATAAGATAAGACTGCCGAACTGCTTGTAATGAAATGCTCACTCAAACAATGAATAGACTTAATTGAAATCCTTGCTGCAGTCGAGGAATAAAACAGCGAAATAAATCAACAATATCCGCCCCGCACACCGTAACAAATCAATCTGTCAGCGTAATCCCCACTAAGGCACCAGTTCCCGGGTATATTTCGCTGTCATCCGCAGAAATTCAAATTCGAGTAAACTTGAAGCCCCAAAACGATGATGCTCTGCGTTCGAAGCTTCATTTACACGGCTGCTTTTTTATTGGCATCGCCCCCACTTTCCTCACCCGCCCCCGTTCAGACGGCATCGATTCAAACCAGACAGATGATAAGAATTGAAAAGAAAGGATCTAGGAGGGGTAGCGGAGTGGGACGACTCCTTAATATCCTAATGAAACTGATGAAGCCCTCGCAAAGAGGTATTCCCCGCAGGATTAACTTGATTTATTTCAAATAATCAAGGTTTCACCTAAGCAAGCAATATCCGTGTACTTGTGCGTGCGTCGGTGTGAGTGGAAAAACGAACATTTGCAACCCCATTAATTCCGCCTTTGAAAGGCAAACTGACATTTGTATAGCCGCAACGATAGCAAGGTGATTCCTATTCATGGAAAAACTTCCGTCGTCGCTTCGAAAGAAAGCAGCCGCACTCTAAATCCGGTTGAAAGATTAAACATCTCCGTGGTGAGTTCGGTGATTGGGGGAAATTTCAGTCGCCTGCGATGAAAATTTGAATTTGTCACTTTGCCGGGGGGTTGTGCGGATCAGTGCAGACGTTGACAAATAGATTTATTGGCAAATGAACGTGACAGCTTAAAGCCAATGCGATGCTAAATGAAACAGGACAAGACGTGACACAGTAATTCACTCCGTGGCTGAATGTAATACCCTGTAAATAGCTGCATCTAGCATATTGCATCCGTTTCGGTTTTGCCGTCTGTCTCTCTGTTTACATTGAAAACATCGGGTTGGTAATATTAATTACCCCAACTCTGAATTCAGTGAAAATGAAAACATGTCCGTATGATTGAGGACAAACCGACCGCTGTTAATTGAATTACACAAAAACCAACAAGAATTTCCATTAAAATTTTCCTCGCATTCTCGCCCCACGCCCCCTTATCAGTGCTGTTCATACAAGCATCGTCATCATCTCAATGCCACCACTAGTATTCTCATTTCAATTACCCCACTTCCCCCGGTCATCGCAAACGCCGCCAACGCCGCCCACACCCCATGACACCCGCACAGACACAGTCCCGAATTGAATTTAAAAATAAAATGACAAAAACAACAGGCAAATATATGCGCACTCATAATTTAAATTAAACTCATATAATAACACACGCTCAACAATATAATTGCATTCGGATGCTGGATGCTGGACGAGTTCGTATTCGGCACTGAGTCCTTGGGACTCGGTAATGTCTGGTGCGCATCCCAGTGCTATCAAATATTAAAAACAGAATCAGAGTGCGGGCTGATGTGGGGGAACGGTCGGTCGGATGAAGTAGTCCTACAAGTAAAACTACACGAGTACATCGCGAAATCAAAGTGTGCATATAAATCTCCTGTAAACAGGCTGCATTTGTTATCCTCGTTCGTGTCCTGTTTTTCTTGTCGGATTTCTTATTTTTTTTATTCACATACTTTTTTTTTAATTTAAAAATATTACACCATTACACATGGGAATGGCGTATAGGGTTACAGTGAGGGCCGCAAGCTGCGCTCACGGAGGTGCACATCGATACGTTGCGTTGGTCGGATACAAGCCACATTTTTGCAGAAGTACTATCGGACGGACAAGAATATATCACAGTTAGTAATTTTTGTCTAGATAGAAGACAGTGTGCTCTTAATGAACTTACTTACTTACTTATGACGCATACGAACCATGGAGGGTCTGAGCAATTGCTGCCTTCCATCGATGACCGTCCTGGGGACGCTGCTTCCAGTCACCAAGACCAAGCTGTCTTGCATCTGCGATTACTTGGTCTTCACACCGGAGATTCGGTCTTCTTCTCCTGCTTGAACCCGAAGGCTCGGATTCAAAAACCCTCTTAGGTGGAGCGTTGGTGTCGATGTGGCCGAGCCAGTGTAGTCGATGGAATTTGGCTTTCGGACTACATCCAAATCCTGGTACAGCTCGTAGAGTTCGCGGTTGTGTCTTGTCTTCCATTCGCCTTCCTCGCAGACGGGACCATATATCCGACGTAGAATTTTTCTTTCGAAGGCACCAAGAATCAGCTCCGCCGTCTTGCTTATCGTCCAGCTTTCGGCTCGGTGGCAGGACTGGCAAAATAAGAATTTTGTAGAGCATGATTTTGGTCAGTTGTTTTGATAAACCGGAGTAACAGCGCTTGCCAGATCTCCACAGTGTTGTCGTTTGTGGAGATCACGTTTACCCAAAGTTAAACAAACTCCTTTACAACCTCAAAATTGTAGCAGTCGTTCGTAATGTTTTCTCCAAGGTGGTGTGCAAATACAAGTAAGGAAATACCACCACTGACCCTGTCGAAATTTTCGGTAAAAACTCACTAGCACGGTTGACGGGTCAGGTTAATGCTGTTCTATAATAATAATAATATGGGGGCGCTACAGCCCGTAGAGGGCCAGGGCCTAGCTTCTCAGCAATCACTGTTGTGCGTGCTATTGTTCTCTCACGTGTGGAAGGGACCTACAGTTTAATGCCGACTCCGAACGGCGTAGTTGAAAAGATTTTTCTAGACAGGAAATACTCTTTGAGCATTGTCAGTGACTCGAAAGAGGTGGAGCCGTGAAATATGAAAGGTGGTCAATTCGGGTATCGAACCTGACACCCTCTGCGTAGGAGTCGACGCACTAACCCACTACGCCACGGCGACCCACCCAATCCTGTTCTAAGACTTCCAAAATGTCTGTGGGTAGTCTTGCAGGCCTTGTTATCTAAAGCTGTCTGTTAGAAGGAAACGAACGGATGTAAAATTGTTATGAATTGATTTGAAGAATGAACAACGTTGTTCGAGAAGGTATAACGAGAGTGACTAAAACTACTAGAGTTTGAGATGTTTGACTTGTGTTCCCATAAATTTTGCCCCTTGCTGGGCTTGCTGACTGGTTGCGGGCTTCATCAACGCACTCATTTTTCTACTGTCGGTTGGTTGGATTAAAATGGGGCTGTATCAAAGTTTTATGAAAAATAAAAAGCTAAGCGTAGATTGCTACTATACGCACGTGAATTTGTGCAGTAGAAATGTGTACAGAATACTTTACTGACCACAAACCATAGTCCAGTGGATTCAAATATGGACTCCCCGACGGCCAATCTTCTGCTGCTAAAAAGCCACGAATATAGACTCTGAGCCACTCTTGCGTGGCTTTGGCTTTGTCCGCTGGAGCAGAGCCCTGTTGGAAGATCCATCTGTGTCCATTGTATTGATTTGACCCTTCACAAAAGCTTCTTGCATATCTTCTTGGAAGACCTTTGCACCAGGTTTTATGACAGAAGGAATGGGAGGAGTCACATCCAAAGATGATGTATGCAAAGATTGTGATACCAACCAGGAAGACATTTTGCTCAGGTGGAGCTAGCACTTTTTGAAGCTGGTTAATCCTCATCGAGGCACTGAGGATGACAGACCCATAATAATAAGAATAATCCAACGGTGGAGGATGTGATTTTGGCCGTTGAATAGTAAAAAGTTGGCAATTCCGTCGGTATTGATGAAATCCGCCCAGAAATGCTTAAGCCAATGGGTGAAGAGGGAGATTTATTGTTCTATAGTGTTATATTAAGGTGGCCTGGGAACGCGGTGAGACCTGGCGATTGGCAAACTCCGGCGATTGTTCTCTTTTTTTTAGAAGGTTTACAGAAGAGACTGGTCCAACTACAGCGGTATATCTCTTTGCAATCAACCCGGTAAAGTCTGCACTAAGGTGTGGGAATGGCGTCCTAGAGCTATGTTCGAGCAGTTCGCAGGATGGGGGATGAACAGTGTGGCTTTCGTCCCGGCAGAAGTACAACCGACCAGCTTTTCACTCTAAGAATGTACTTGAGAAGGTTTGGAGATATGCCAAGCCCGTCTACAGCAGTTTTGTAGATTTGGAAAAGGCATAGGACCGAGTTCCTCGAGGTTAACTCTGGAGTGTTCTGCAGGAGTATGGGATTGATGGTCTTCTTTCGATAATCATTCAGTCTCTGTGTACAAATTGAAGCAGCAGAGCTCGGGTTAACTGTGCTAAATCACCACCTTTCACCGTGGGCGTTGGACTTCTCCATAGGTGTGTCTTGTCACCGCTCTGTTTCATTGTTTAAATGGGATAAATTTTGCAGCGCAAACGATGCGGGGAATTTTTCACATTGGGAGAGTCGAGTGTAAGTCATCTTCTTTTTGAAGAGTTATCCTCACATCTTCCCAGATGGAAATCCAGCCATATTTTCTCAGTTAGGTTTTATTTTTACACTTCAAAAATGTCCACTAAACTCACTCGCTCTCCACCAACTGTCCTCCTATTATACACAAGGTGAAATGGGTCACGTGACACTACACAAATACAGCAAACAAAGGATCACGTGACATTAGACTTGTAAGACAAACAAAGGATCAGGTGACATTTAACAAGTAAGACAAATCAGGCGATAGGTTAGTGACGCCACGAGACAAAGGAGAGATCGGGTGGTTAGTAGACGGAGACATAATCAGGTGACACGTGAACGGTAGGTGAGAGCATCATGTGGCACATGAACTGTAAGCAAATAAGTCAAACAAACATCAGCTGACTGGATGACAGATCTACGGATAGGATTGCCAGCATGTAGGTAACTCGCGCACTCGATAGGTTTGTGGCTGCATGTGATGATTCTGGGATGAAGGTTAATCAGAGGTTGTGTTAATTTCCAGAAAGCCTGTTTAATGCACTCGTCATATTAGTGGAGTCCCATTGAAGCAGGTGGAGAAGTTTAAGTATCTCGGGGTCTTCTTGACGAGTGATGGCAGAATTAATACTGAACTTTCCTGTAAGATTGATCAAGCTGGGTCAGATTGCCAATAAAGCCAAGTTAGCAGTTTTCAACTCAGTATTTATTCCAACTCTCACCTATGGTCATGAAATTTGGGCAATGACCGGAAGAATAAGCTCGCGAATGAAAGCTGAGATGAGATTTCTTCGTGCTGTTGTGCGAATTACTAGCCGGGTGAGAAACACGATCGTGAGCGAAGAACTCAACGTTGAGCAGATTTTTCTTCGAACAGAATTAGCAAGGCTTCCATGGATTGCTCACGTGGCACGAATGTCCACACCATAACGGTTTCTGAGACAGGCCTTGAATTCGATTCCACTATGAAGGCTTCAGACCCAAGATGAAGCCCATAAGCTCGCCTGGTTAGCTTGGCCATAACCCCTGAAGAGTTATAGTCAATGGCGGAGGATCGAGTTGCCTGAACATCTCCTATTTGGGTTTACCCCCGTGATCGACCCTTTTAGTGAATCATGCGTGTCAGAAGATGATGATGATGACAGTACTTTAATTCAATGTAACACATATCCCTCTTATAAAGCAATTGTAGTTTCACCAGTAAAGTAGTATATAACCGCATGTCTGCGTACATACATACGGATGTCGTAAGGAAAAGCGTTTATTACTGAAAAGCAAGCAAAACAAAGGGGCTGCAAACCTAGTCTGAGCTTAAGAGGAACACACAAAAAAAAACTAATTGTGAATCAATAATACGATAATGAGTTTCTGTCCTTCAAAGTTCTCACCAACATTTGCACACCAAAAAATGCGGTCCATTTCATTCCCACCAAGGTGTGAGTCCAGCATTTTTCTGGTTTGGCTTGCGTGTAGAACCTTGATCGGATTTTTTTTCTCGCTTATTCAGTTGATTGAAATCTCTGTCGGCATTTTTTTTTCGTCGGTCTACAGAAATATCTATCCGTACTAGGATGTGTGTGCTTTTCTGCAGTCGCAGTTCGCAATCCATTCGGCAACGCGCGCCACCAATGCGAACGTGGCATTCGTCGAGGGACTGGGCGGAATCGGGGACTCCATTGAAATCGAATTGAGCGTAGAAGTGTGGTGATGGGTGATGGGTGATGGGAACCGCATATCCCGCAGGAGCCCGTTTATTTTTCGCTCATTGAATTCCGTTGCCGGAATCAATGGCAAATGAAAATGGAATATTTCCATTTCCATCGACCCGCGTAGGCGTTCGAAGGCGATAGCATGATGGAAGGATTGATTTTTTGATTGAATGTTTTTAAATGTAATTATTAATGCGAGTTTTTACAGCTTCCTCTCGAAGGTGGCGGTGCTGTCCGGGCAGCAGCGGGAATCTGTTTGGTGTATGAAACGGTTTGTCGGAATGCTCTCAATGCTGGTGGCGGCGATGATAGTGGTTTGGTGGCGGCAGTGGCGGTGTTAACGTTGATTTATTCAATTGTTTGATTTGGAGCTATTCGATCTGTACACGGTCTCTTGGTTTAACGTTAGCGGAGTTATTTTTTTTTTTTTTTCAATTCCAATACTGTTGCATTTAACCACATGAAGCCTGTCTGTCTGTCCGCGGGGCTTTCCGCCGTGCAAGGGTGTTACGGTGCAGGGATGATTAAAAAATGCGAAGCGAGTTCCATTTTTTCTCCTTAACATGTTGGTTTTTAAATTCATTACACCATGTGTGAAAATAATTGAGTTTCGCGTCGAGATTTTCTTTTTCGAGTCACGATTCGCCGCGAAACGATTTGCGTCTGACTTGGTCGCCGAGAGGAATTCGTGGTATTTTCATGTAGAGAACATCCGAATTCGTTTGGATGAAATTGAGAATTTCACAATTGGAATCTACATTTGGGTAGGAATTGACATCGTCTCATAAAATGCCCTCCTTGATACAAAGGGTGTATGGAACCTGGATCATCTCCAATGGGAAGAGGCTATTGACCCTCATTTTTCGGGTAAACAGTGAGAAAGAGGAACACAGTGGAACTTCAACTAGGTAAACCGACTCAAATTGCAGCTCCCTTAGAGTGGCTAAAAGTACTGTAGTATGGGCTATTAACTCCTTCAAAACCTTTAAAACGAGAGGACCAGATGGCATTTTCCCAGTAGAACTTCAAAAGGTAGCAGACATCATCTCTACCTGTCTGGTCAATATTTTTCGCGAATGCTTGGGTCTTGGTCATGTACCCACAATTTGGAGAAGGACCACCGTGGTCTTTATACGAGAGACTGGGAAATGCTCGCGAGTCAAACTAAATGCTCTCATACCCATAAGACTATCATCCTTTCTTCTAAATACATTAGAATAATTGAATGACATATTCATTCGTCGGACTGTCGCGCCAACCATTATTATTCGATCGACAAATTGTCGATCTCTCAGCATGCGTACAACAAGGGCAGCCCTATATTCGCTTGTTGGCACTATAGAAATGTCCCTTGAGCATAAGGTATTTCCCTCACTATTTTTGTTAATATTGACGGTGCATTTAACAACGTCGAACCCTATACAATAATCTCAGCAAACAACAGGCTCTGGATCGAAAAGTCTTTAGGAGCCTTTATTTATCAGCTTCTCAATAACAGAGTGATAAGCTCGAAGCTAGGTTTGAGCACGATCTGCAGATCTGTTAACAGAGGCATGCCACAAGGGGGTGTACTCTCCCTCTCTTGTAGAACTTAGTAGTTAACGAACTGCTAGTTTTTTTTTTTTCGTGGGTTGGTTCGATGATACCCGTGTATTCATAGTAGTGTCACTGAGCCTTCCCATTGTTTTAGTTGTTTACTACAATTAGGTTTCCCTATCAAGTAGTTTTAAGTTAATCTTTTTGTACGCGTAAGGCAGGTATATTTTCGATAAAATCACATGCTGGAACCGCTTATAGCGGCCTGTACTCATTGCGCTGAATCGAACGGTTTCATTGGTTGGAGACGGCGCACGAGGTTTCCCATCTCCAGTGTTTGGAGTATGGCATGGTTACAATGACCATGGAGTTGAACTCTTAACTTCCCCGCGAAGTTTTGTATATCATCTTTGTATATCTTTATTTCGTAGATACCAGGGAGAAATCATGACAGCCCTTTTAACTTTGCTTTGGAATGACTGTATGAATTTTCTGTTACTTGCTTTAGTGCAATCCCAAAGTTGTATACAGTGGGTGCACACAGGCTTTAGCAATTGCTTATATAAATTAAAACACCAAAGGTGGTGGAAGAATAAAAAAAAATAATTTTTATTTTTATGAGGATCAACCTCTTTATTCTCGACTCAACTTAAGACTGATTTACATTACAAATTTCTCTAAATGTCTGACCTCGTTCATGTGGATTCTCGGCTGTCGCTGTCGCGATGTTCCCACAGTTGGTATTGGGTTGCATCCGCTAATGATGGAATGCTGGCTGCTCCGACGATGTTTCCTCAGGTGGTATTGGGTTGCATCCGCTACTGTGTTGTGGAATTCAGATGAAATTCGTCCAGACGCTACGTCAGCGAAATGCAGCGATAAGTGTGGGAACTGTGTTTTGATGTTACATATAGTTTGGCGTTAACTTATATAAGCAGTTTGTTGTACGCGCTTAGCTTGGAATGTCGTCCGAGTAGCCAGTACATTTCTCTACATCGATTCTCAAGTTCGTCACGTTTTTTCTTTACGTGCGCCTTCCACTTAAGCTTAGCATCCAACGTCATCCCGAGATATTTGGCTTAATTTGCGTACGGTATTTGTACCGAGTTAATGAAGACGGGTATATTGTCTATGCTTTTGTAGGTAAAATTGATATGCGTGGATTTGGTTTCACTTAGGGCAATGCTCCAGATCGCAAGTCCAATCGCAAGTTTTATTTACAGCGTGGTGCAGTTTTACGGTAGCGGACTCGATTGTGCTTTCCGTAGACAGAATAGCCGTATCGTCTGCAAACGTAGCTACTATTGTGCCCTCAGTTTGTCGTATGTCCCGGGTATATAACAAAAACAGAGTAGGGCCAAGGACACTCCCTTGCGGTACCCCGGCGGCAATGTCTTTAAATTCCGATTATTCCGTTCCGAGCTTAATTCCAAATATACTATTCTTGAGGATGAAAGAAATATCCTACTAAGTTTGTTTTTCAAGCCGTCGTGCCAAACCTTGTCAAAGGCCTGGGATATGTCGAATAAAACGCTGGAGCAAACCTTTTTTTCCTCTAATGCTTTTTCAATTTCGTTGGTTATTCTAAATACTTGGTCACTTGTGGAATGACTCTTCCTGAATCCAAATTGATGATCGGGGGTAAGGCGTCTTTCTATTTCTATTGGTGGTTGTATTCATTTCAGTAGAAGTTTCTCGAATAGCTTTGATGTTATAGGTAAAAGTGATATCGTTCTATATGATTTTTTGTCGTTTGGCGGTTTACCTGGTTTCGGGACCCTTATCACTTCTGCGACTTTCCACGAATCTGGTACGTATAGTAGTCTGAACGAAGGGTTTATTAAATACTTAATAACCGCTTTTTTTGTTCGGTAATTAAATCGGTAATTAAATCATAGACTTGTGCTTTGTTACTTTTCGAGTTTTTTATTGCCTGGCAGAGTTCAGTTAACGACAACCGTTTTATTCTGAAGTTATCGGATATCGGGGGCATATCGCTTGGATCATCTGACGCTCGAAGAGACTGGGTGTAAGGTCATTTTTTCTTCTATGGTCCATAGAATTGGCATCAGTAGGATTAGCCACGTCGAAGTTAGGCAAAATACCAGATTAATCTTCTTTCCATTTATGCGCAGTGTTTTTCTTAGTTCACAGCATGCTTTTTAATTTAAATTTTAATGAAAAAGTCAATTTGTTTCAACTGTCCCAATACTAGGGGCGGTTGAAACAATGAATGTGGTCAATTGAAGCGCGTTTGCGAATTGGCGAATTGGTATAGCCGATGCGACAATATCTACAATATCTACAACATCTATAATATCTACTATATTTATAATTCCATAAATATAGTAGATAGCCATTGTTTTGCCAGCATGATTTCTCATCCAGTCCTCACAATTCGTGTTCACTGCTTTTTTGAGTGGTCCAGTGGGGTGCACATTACCATTCTTCTTTCAAAAATCAAGCGAATTGATGTGGCTGGTTTCGTAAGATAAGTAAACGTTTTTGTGTTCTTGGAATTAACGAAAAAACCGTGGAATGAATCCAATGGGCACATAGTTCGGCTCGAACTATTTTGATAGCGCTTTTTTCTTGGTCTTGGGAAGATACTTCATTGCATGCTTTGTATTTCATGGTGCACTGGTGTTTTCCTTCAGACGCATCTCGCTTTCGAATAAATCTTAATAGAGAGCTGTGATTCATACCTTGGTTCTTTGTCGCAATCCGCAATAAACTGCCTGCTTTCACCTTCTAATAAGCCACGTTGTAGGCTGACAAGTCCACATTACCTCTTGTAGTGCATGTCTTCCATACATGTACAAAAAAAATGTAAGCACATTACTTTCAACCGTCCCCATAGAAATTGTTTCAACCGTCCTGAGCCACAAAACAACAACAACATGAAAACGTTTCTGCATTCCACTTTATTGTATTCTTCACTTTTTCTGCACACAAAAAGAAATACAAAAATACTCCCTGTCCCCAACAAAGCAGCGCGACGATCGAGGTAAGACCAAATATCGTTAATAGACTGGTTTCTGCTTAATTCTCTCTCAGCACTCAAGTACATTGCGTCAACCGCTTCTGATATATTTTAGTTGTTTTAACATTTGTATCCATGATCGGAGATGCTCTTTCCAAGCTAGTGAAAAGGACTATCGAATGCGGCCTAGGCGTCAATCCACAAGAAACGGATCTAGTCCTCTTCATTAGGAATCTCTAACCCCCTTCACTATGTGGGACCCCTTCAAAACTTAATGATTGCACAAAATTCTTAGGTCTTAGCTAAGCTGAACTCAATATCCAGGAACGTGTCAAGAAGGCCTGCACAGCTCTCTACTGTTGTAAAACGGCCATAGGTTGCTAATGGGGATTACAACCCCGCATGATCCACTGGCTATGGACCACTATTTGTTTCAGTAGTCAGACCCATACTGCTATATGGTATCGCAATTTGGTGAACTGCACTCCAAGAAAAAAAATCAACCTTGTACCAGAGGATGGCAAGCGTAGGTATCAGCGAAGCACTAAGGACATAGGTTGTCCGAAGCTTTAAATATAACTATATAAGCCTTTTGGTATGCTTATAACTAGTTGGTAGGCCGACAAGAGATAGATATAACGACGATCAGACTGAGAAAGCTTTACATTTGGAAAGAAATTCGGGCAGGACACTAAACGATCATCAATAGGATACAGACCTCACGACAGCTAAACTTGTTCGAGAAAAACTTCTCAGCCATCATCCCCCCAGATCTTACTGAACACCAGACGCTAGAGCGTCCACTGCGAATCTTCACAGGTGGATCGAAGTCGGATAAAGTTGTGGGTACTGGCGTCTATTAAACTTATGTGGGTACCGGGACACTGTGACATTCCAGAAATTTCGAAGCGGACGAACTCGATAGCAAGGGTAAAAACTCTGTGCACTTTTCGGGTAGTGATCCACCCTTCCTGCAAATGCATCGTAGATGGTCAACTGTCAGAGGATGCCTCATTACCAAACAACTCTGGCCTACTCTCGACACTAAACGATTATGTAGTCTGCCTAGATTGAGCAGGCCGAATCTTAAAACTCTCATTGGCGTTATAACAGGACATTGCGCCATCGGAACCCACGTCTCTAGACCAGGCCTTCCATACAACGACTTCTGCAAAAGCTGCAGAGGCGAGAAGAAACGAAAGAGATGAGGAAGAAACCATTGTACACCTGCCATGCAACTGAAGTTATCGCTCATCCCGTAGACATAGACTTCTGGGAGCCTATATAGTACAAGGGTCAGCCATCTTCATCGCCTTATTCAAGCACTAACTGGTTTGCGGAACAGGAACTCATGAATCTGCACAACGGGCCCCTTCTGGCCTAAGCGTCTGCTATCTTTCCGTACAGCAGTCAACCACATCAACCTAACCTAATCGACTGAGAAGCTGTGGACGTGGGGAGACTAGGCTGCGACGAAGGGAGATGGAGCCCGAAGCTTGCGGAGGAGCAGGTGCTGGATCATCGGGATGCGGGCTATAATGCTTCAGATACCATCAAATTGGGCATTATCAAACGAACTTCCAACATACGGATCACAGATGTGACAGGATCCAACCTGAAAAGCCGACCCATCTACTGGTGAAGGAGTCCAGGTCGGAATTCGTCAAGCCCGCCAGGGTGAATAGGTACGAGATCACCACCAGATCATAAGGTGACTGTGTCACCTTATGCCGGTCGAGTGGAGCGAAGGCCGAAATTAAAAGAAGGACTTCGGTCGTCATGTGAGGTCCCTATACAGCAGGACGAGAGCCTGATACTGATGGGCCGAAAGCTGCTGGATCAGGCCCAGGTGAACGTGAAAACGCACAAATGCGTATACATCACTGGCAGCCGAAAAGATAGCATGGATCGCAGGGTCAACGAGGATGACCGATTATCTGGACGGAATCCTAACGTAGGTAAGATGATGATTAATGATTGTACTACTGTCTCTTATAGTTCGTCTGCGAGCGGGACATTTGCATAAATAAGTTCTGGTGGCTAGTTTGGACGTCAAAGTCGATTCGAAGAAAGTCAAAGAGGTCTTCAGGTTTCAGAGCGCAGACTTGGTCGTCGATAAGGAGGGCAACAGCAGTGGCTTTGCATCCAGTGGAAGCAATCCAGGGTAGGATGTTCGTCTGTCTGTTTTGATCGCATATCCCACAGGAGCCTGGCTGAAAGATTACCTGAAGGGTTGGGGGAACCACTGAAGGTGGTTGCAAGCAATTTGCGAAACACTTGTGGTGCCGTAGGACGCTCATCCAACGACAAGACGGTAAAGGGCGAGAAAGTG